>CM062807.1:1134959842-1136159842 GCA_031772625.1 Pinus tabuliformis | reverse complement strand
GCCATTGAAAATTCAGTTGTTAATTTTATTTATGAGGATATTTTTACTCGTTTTGGTGTCCCAAGAGAAATTGTGACAGATCATGGAAGTCAATTTACATCTAACTTGATGGAGAAGCTGATGGAAGAATACAAAATCAAGCACAAAAAATCTACTCCTTACCATCCGCAAGCAAATGGCCAAGTGGAGTCTACAAACAAATTTCTTGAGAGCATCATCACCAAAACTGTCCATCTACACAGAAGAGATTGGGTAGAGAGGCTTCCTGAAGCCTTGTGGGCCTACAGAACTACATGGAGGAACACAACAGGACATTCTCCCTATGAACTTGTTTATGGGAAAGAAGTCCTGCTCCCCATCGAATTTCAAGTCAAGACTTTTAAGATGGCAGTTCAGTTGGGGATGAATCTATCAGAAGCCCAAAAGCACAGAATGGAGAAACTGAATGAGCTAGATGAGATCAGACAAGAAGCAATTTTAAGAACTGATCTAGTTCAACATCAAAGAGCTAAGTGGCATGACAGATACATCAAATAGAAAAAGTTTCAAGAGGGAGATTGGGCACTACTGTTTGATTCCAATTTTAAAGACTTCAAAGGTAAATTTCAGACTCATTGGCTTGGGCCATATGAGATTGACAAAGTGTTTAGAAATGGAGCGGTAAAAATCAAGACCATTGATGAATTTAAAACTCCTCCCATTGTGAATGGCCACCGATTGAAAATTTATCATAAGCCACTCTCAAAAGAGGAATTTGTCAAAATATTTCAAGAGAATTCTGCAATAAGGCTGGTGAAGAAGAATCCGTCTTCCCCACCAGCCTAGCCTTTGTTTCTTTCAGTTAAAAAAATAAAAAAATAAAAAATAAATAAAAAAATTGTATAAGACTGAAAACCAATCACAGATTGGTGGTCTTATACAGAAAATGTAGAGTGAAAATCAGGGACACCTGACACTCTATATTTTCCAAAAAAAAAAAACTCTTCTCTCCTTCTTTTTCCATCTTCAATCCACCTCATTTTCGATTCCACTCCATCTCCATCTCATTTTCATTTCACTTCACTCCACTTCATTTTCACTCTATTCCACTCATTTCAGTCCATTTCATCAATAAGAGTCCCTTTCAGGACTATTTTCACTCGGTTAGTTATTATCTAACTATCTTTGTTCAGCTAAGAGGGTGTTGTGTCAGTTTCCGCAGCCAGAAGCAGTTTCCGCAGCCACCACTCTGTTTTTCAAATCCATAGTCAAAATGTTAGTGCAATAATCATGAAAATGCAGGTGTGATTGAGCATATGCTACGAAGACATGGAGCATCTCCAAGACATCAAGGAAGAGCAGTTGGTTAAAAGCTAATGAGCAAGAAATGACAAGGTTTCCAAAGTTATGAGCAAATTTTTTTAATCAAATAGCAATTAAAGTCTTGATTATGCATAGTTATCAAACCATAAAAGCTCTACTATGTGCAATGATCGTCACGATAGCTCCATTACCCACTACCATTCCACGATATTATTCTGCACACCATGCATTCATTTCTTAACGGTCTCATGATTGATTTTTGGGTTTAAACTCATAGTTGACCGCACTTTCATTCACCACCTGTAATCATGAGATGTGACCTATCCCATTACAGCTCCTCTCCACCACATTTTCCATAGCCATCCATTAAAACGTGTAATATTTCGTACGCAGTCGTTTAATTCAAAATCTCGACCTCACTCCATTCCCTTACCATTCTATTAAGACCATCCTCTTCACATACGTCTGCACTTCATCTTGTGGACTCATTGCGGCTGCTCATCCTCTGTTCCGCCTGTAATCCTGAAGCACTCTTGTTACCTGCTATCCATCTACCGATTGCAGCCACTGTATTTTGCCATAAACCTTGCAACCGAGCCACCTTCTCTCTGCTAAACCCTCACATGTAATTGAGTTTTCAGTTGAAATTCAAAACAGAGGAAGGAATGGAACGATTACTAAGGGTAGAACCAGAAGGACCAAAATATTTAGAAGGTTACCCTCAAGAAAAAGATTTGCTGAAGAAAGCCAAATGGTTACGCTTCATCCAAAAATTTAAGAGCTATAATAAAGAGGTAACCAAATATTTTGCACGGTCTTTCGATGGCCAAATGGTGGAGACTGGAGACTTGAAGCTCACGGTGATTGAAACAACAGTAGCAGCTGCCATAGGCTTACCCCAGGAAGGTGATCGATGGTTTAAAAACAAAAGCGTTGACGAACAAGCATGGAGAATTATGCTAAGAAACCCAAGTATGGACACCACTGTGTTTACAAAAGGAATTCCTGTTCATGCATTGAAAGAAGAATGGGCCAGTCTGCTGTTAGTTATCCAAACATTTATCACTTGTGAAGGACGCTTTGGTTCAATGTACATGTACCATGCTAGACTGTTGATGAATTTCTTAGAGAGTCAAACTCTTAATTTGCCTTATTTCTTACTATTGAGTTTGAAAAAGATGAGTATCACAGTCCAAAAACACATAGGAAATATAGAACCTCATCTATATCATCATGGACTTGTAAAGATTCTCATTGAGGACCAACTGAAGGAAAACAAAGATACCTGGGAACAATTCTTGATAAGAAACTACTTTCAAGAGCCATGTGAGGCATCTGAAATTAGTACACAAAAGACACCAAGAAAGAGTAGGAGAAAAGAAAAGAGTGCCATAGTCCAAGACTCTCCTACTACAGAAACTCAAGAAGTTGGTCAAAAAGAAAAAGAGAACAGAACTAAAGACAAGAAACAGAGAAAAGTGAAAGGCAAAAGAAACATACAAGAAGTCTACCAATCACCTGAGCCATCTATAGAGGAAGATTATCAAACACTGTCAGAGAGATTAGTGCATCTTCAAGAACAAGCTGCTTTAGCAAAGAAAAAGGAAAAAGGGAAACAGAGCATACAAGAAGGGAGTACTAGTCCACCATACTTAAGGAGAAGCACTAGGCTTAGAGGAAAGGGGAGTAAAACACAAGTAAAACGGCCCCACTTCATTGACTTGGGTGGGGAAACACCCGAGAAACCTCCAGCTGGCCTTAGTCCACCTCGTCCTCAACCAAGTATTGAAACTAGTCCTCCACATGTTGATGAAAGCCCTTCTCGGCCAGAGCTAGAGAGCAGTCCTCCTCCTCCACAAGATTTTGAACTCAGTCCAAGAAAGACACCTGAAATAGATCCCAGTCAACATGAGGTATATGACTACCTTGAGTCTTTAGAAAAGACAACTGTAGGTCCGAGTACCACTCTGCCCCACATGACACCAGATGCACAAGTTCAATCCTTAAAGCAAGAGGTATTTGAATTAGAGGTTCTAAACAGGCATATCAAGCAAGAAAATGAAGCACTTAAGGAGCATAGAAAAGTAGATAAAACTATTCATGATAACACTATGCTTCATTTGGGACTATGGCAAAAGAAAAACAAGAAACTAAAGAAAAAGTGCAGAAAGTTGAGCAGAGAATTGATCAATCTCAAATTCAGATGTATAATAAGGAAACCCAGGATGGTGGTAGCACCAAAGAAGAAGAAAAGAGGACTAGATGTCCTAGCAGAGGCTTCAGAACATATGGATTAAAGGGGAATGACTAAATTTTGGTTGCATGAGGACATGAAACACCTTCACATTGGGGGTATGTTGAGTCCCAAACCTGCATCTTCCATATATACCTTTTCAGCCTTCTTTTCCATTTAATTGATCCAGCAAGCTATCAAATCATTGCATATTAGTCTAAAAATAGCTTATGAAATGGTTTCCTAACTATGTTTATGACTGCTGTTTGATTTAGATTTTTGTTCAATCAGCTGCGGAAACTTGTCACTTTCCACAGCCAACTCAAGTTTCCGCAGCCATTTTGTTAAAGACTATGTTACAGGTGTCCAATGGAGAATCCGGCCACATGGGCAAGCTGCAAATGACATGTACATGGAGTGTGTCCCCTTGGTTCAGCCGAATCACTCACAAACAACCATGGTCAAAGACGATCAAAGGAGG
Source organism: Pinus tabuliformis (assembly GCA_031772625.1). NCBI lineage: Eukaryota > Viridiplantae > Streptophyta > Pinopsida > Pinales > Pinaceae > Pinus > Pinus tabuliformis. The sequence continues at coordinate 1,136,155,826 of CM062807.1, read as the reverse complement.
GGTCAAGCCAAGAGTTTTGTGGTGGCACGACTCTGTTTTGCCCACATGAAGTTTTGCGTGGCAAGATCCTCAATCTACGAAGGTGTGTTAACACCTGTGGATCAATCCTTGAACCGAATCAAGCAGCCACCACTCCATGGATTTATCTGTCATGATTACCATACCGCTAGATCTCAGGCCGTGGAGATTTACGTGTCTGTTTGGCAGCGTAGAATATAGGAATCAGTTATAGCATTTTCACTTATAAATAACACGTTATCATATGCTGGATAGTTAGCTTTTAATATGTAATCTTGACTGTGTTTCCCGAGCCCACTGTACCATGCTCTATTTCTATGTTTTTACTGCACTTTAATATATGTGAAGACAACATTCTTGAATTCGATTTGTGACTGAGTATTGACTGGCCGAGGTTGTAGAGGGCCCCTGTACACCAAGGCGCTGTATCTACTGTATAACTGCTCGCCTTCTTTCATTATGTTACTGCTTTTATAATTAGTTGCTTGTATATACTTCCTGATATTCATACTAATTGATGTTTATCTTTTCTTTTATGCTTTCTCATGGTTGCTAGCTGATCAGTCTTTGTCTTTCAGGTTCTTGTAGGCAGCCCGGGAAAATTACATAGTTTTAATGATTACTGACATGAGATCATCTTGTCCTTTCTGCTGATACATTTTCCGAGTTTTAATTCTAGCATTGTCATTTCTTTCAGTTTTGCTTTGCTTATTTACTTTTCTGCAACTTAGATATCATATTACTCATCTGTTTATGATTTCCTTCCTATAGCCAAGCGACTCAATTAGTGAGGAATCAGAATATTATTTGATGTAGTATGATTTAGTTTGCTTTCCTGCAAGATAGTGATTAAATTACTTATGTCATTTTCAGGAATTGAAATATGAATGAGTAGTTAAATCTTAGTTTCATTTTATGCAATTTGATTTCCTGCAATTTAGATATCATATTACTCAGCTTGTTTATGATTACTTCCTATAGCCGGAGCGAGTCGAAAGGTGAAGGGTCAGAATGTGGGTTGAAGTAGTGTGATTTAGTTTGCTTTGCTTTCAGTCTTTGAGTTGCTTTGAGTTCAGTTTTTATTTTCTTTTCATACAGCAGTAAGGATACTGGGCCATTGTCACTAGTTCACTGTATTGGTACATTTATTTTCTTTTGAGAATTGATTTCATCACAGTCAGTTTGAAACCTTCTTTTTGAAGAACTTTAAAGTTTGGAAAATCATTGTAGAAATCACCATTACCATCCATACTTGAATCATTGTAGAAATCACCATTACCATCCATACTTGACTTTCAATTTCGCCATCTCACATTAGGGAATCCACATAAGATAAACCCAAAAACAAACCAAAAACTCAAAAAGGACAAAGAATTAAGAAATCGGTTATCTTGCATATACAGTGCACTTCACTTCAGCAGTTTACGACTCCCGGATTGACATTTTAAATAGCAATTTAGGACACACTAAATTGACCAAACAATGTTGTTGTGGGCATATCAAATGTTTCTTCCATGACTCCAGGTAAACCCTTCTCAATAAACATACGAATAAATTCTTTAGGCATCATATGAGAGTAGAAATTTATGCAATTTCTTTGCAGTAGAAATATTCAAACTCTCGGGACAACAAAGTGCCAAATCTAGGTGGGAGAAAACTTTTTATGATAAATTTGAATTTATAACCCCATCATTAGCTTAGATTGTGTTTATTACTTTCATATCTATCCGTAGATCCGTGAAATCTATCCTCATAAATGCATCGCTTCACGTGTTTCAACAACAAATTTCCTTTTCAATAGTCATATTTTTTCCTGACAAACTTCGATGCAGCCCATATTGTAGTGAAACAACCCCTCTTACGTCGAGGCTCGTATGAACTTCTACATAATCCAGAATGTAGAAAAGTAACTTCCTACATCGAAACTCTCTCTGCAATGTAGTTTATAGTCCAATGCCCACTTTCAGCTACAAGTGTCACTAAGACTTTTCTCCTTTCTTTAGAGCGAATTTGTAGGGGTAGGGTTATCCATGTACAGCTTCAATCTGCTGCCATTAATTGTTCCTTGAACCAATTATCCATTTAACTTTACTAATTGAATTGCGCCTCCATTAGTAATATGCTTGATAATGTATGGTCCCAACCAATGCATCTTGAATTTTCCTGGAAATTTTACAAACTTACTGTCATAAAGGAGAACAAGGTCTCCTACCTGATATTTATGTCATGCCAAGCCTTTTCTCTTACTTTATATACTTGCTAATGGAATCCTGCTATAAATCTATCTTCCTCCAAAGCAAGCAACTGCGACATTCTTTCCTCCATTATATCAAGGTCTTCCATATCTGTAAAATTTGCAATCCTCAAGCTAGGCACGATGTACTCCATGGGCATCACAACTTCTTTCTCATAAACTAACCTGAAGGGTGTCTGACCTGTTAAATTTTTACATGTGGTACTATAAGCCTGTAACATTTCTAGAATTCTAAAGTTCCAGTCATCTCTATTCACATTGCATACCTTAGTGAGTGCATTCTCCAAAATCTTATTAAATGCTTCTATTGTTCCATTAGCCTGAGGGTGATAAGGGGTACTCTTTTGATGATAAACTTGGAACTCCTTAGTCAATGCTTCAATAGTCTTATTTAGGAAGTGTGAACCTTGGTCACTCATCAAAATATTTGGACATCCAAATCTAGACAATATGTACTCAAAAATAAACTTTGTAGTAGTCTCTGTGCTGTAGTTCCTTACTGGTTATGCTTCAGAAAACTTGGGTTCTTTCTCTGATACTATGTTCACTTTCTTGGTCTTCTGTGGCTTTGTTATGTCTGGTATCTCTAGCTTAGGTCCAGTTACTTCACAATATCCTTCTGACTCTGCTATGTCGATGTTGCAAGGATCTTCTTTTTCATCTGCAGTAAGGTTATAGCACCCCAGTGCATTTTCTATTTCTGCAACCCAATCATGTTGCTAGCATGTTGGTGGGGTTACATTCTCAAAGATCCTCTTCTTGACTGTCTGAAGGGCCAAACCTTTGTATGGGAAACCATCCTCAAATCTGAATGTTAATATGAAGCCATCAACCATGTCTTCTTAGTTCATGGTACCATGTCGAAGCTCCATTTCTAGGTACCAGTTCTTAGGGATTGTCTCTAATGTATGAATGGATCCATGTACCCATTCTTGCCGTGGAATATCTTTCCATGTTGTACTGCATAGCTGGATATGATTCCTCGGATTAGTTTCACCATTATATTTTATCTCCATCTCTATATTTATTTGTCCAAACCTTATCCCCATCATTCTTCGACATTCTTGCCAACCTCCTATATTATTCTTGAGTGCATTCCACCATCTAGTAAGGGCTATATCCAAGGCTGACAACCTTTGATTTTTTGGAACTTTTTCTTCATAATCAATAAGAAAAGTATTTACATCACCTAAGGCATCATAAGAAGGTAGGTTACATATCTCAAATATTATACAACAAACTGATTTGGTACAACTCCTTGTGGATACTTCAAGCAACATATTCTGCCAGTTCTCAAACTCTTCTTCTGAGTCCGAGGTACAATAAATATCACATTCCCAACTCAACTTTCCCTCTGAAATAGGGTTAACACAATCATGTTTCTTCGTTGTCATTTAATAGATATTGTCTATGTCAGGTGCACAGTATTCTTCTCTGATTGGTTCTGTATATCTTATTCCTTCTGATGGATCCAAGGGAACAATTACTCACATATTATTTCCTTAAAATATCATCTGTCTCTTCTTCAGATTAACTATGGCCATATTTTCAAATGCCAAGTCAATTCCAAGCAATGCAGGATAAGGTTTACTGTCATCAACTATCTCTATTGCTTCAAAATCAGTGGTATTGCAAACTTCTTCAATATCCACTATGACACCTGGTAGTCTTCCAAGAGGGAAGATCTTTTGCTGGTTTTCCATCCTTAATTGAATAGGTGACCACCGTAGCTTCATCTTACCTATTAATTCCCATTTCTGTTTCATCAAGACATTACACTAGATCCCAGATCCAAAATAATTTGATCCATATCATACTCTCCTATCTACGCACTAAGCCTCATCTCTCTTCAGGTTATCTTTTGTTGATGAAAATTATTGACTGCACAGACATCACTTCGCGATGTTTCTTTGGATGCATAGGAATCTATCAACACCTGAGGTCCTTCTACAACCTTTTTATCTCTTAAAATTTTTATAGAAGTCTACAAAAAATACTTTAAAATACCTACTTGATTTGCTAAATCCTGGTCTTTTGTCAGAGTTTGGTTCTGTATCAAAGCTGGCGACACGTTGCAGTTATTTTTTTGATCAAGCTTTGTTTGTACAGTAAAGGTCGAAGCTCCAACATTCATAAAACTTTTATTTTCTACCATAAATACTTTCTTTTCTTTCTGAATACAAAAAACAAGAACTTTCTTAGAAGTCTTTGTGAACCATGCACTTTCAAATTATTTCTTTTCATCCGCTTTATCACTACCGGTCATAGCTCCGCTTCTAGTGACAATACTAATTCAATAGTCATCATTTGAATATTCTGTGTCAGTTGTTGATTCCTTTTTTCTTGCATCTTTGCCATAAGCACATGAAATTCTTCAATTACATGTTCAAATGATTTACAATACTTACATGTTGTTGTGGGGTTCTACTAGTCTCTCACAAAATGACCTCGCTGGCCACAGTTATAGAAAATGATATGTCCACGTCCTCGACCAGCTCCACCACATCGACCTCTTCCTTGGTAAAATCCTCGACCACCGCGTTGTCTATTTTCCCCATGTCTGTGCTTTTCTACTTGAATTATATAAGCATCAACACCACGCTCCATCATTAGGTTGTAAGCTCAAAAATTATTCTCATTGTGTCATACTTATTTATTGAATTTGCAATATAGGTTCTTCATTGTCTGTACATATTTCTGTAACAAGTAGCAGTCTTATAAATGAAGTTGGCCCCTAGTCTTACATATTTCACACCATATGCTGGATCCTACATTCAAGGTATTTGGTGCCCCACCATCCATGTAATCCCTGAAGATAGGGCACTATTATTTAGAATGTCCCTCCGATCTGCACTTTGTACACCATACTTCTTCTCTAAATTCTATGTTTTTCTTGATGTCTTGTATCTGTAAGGTTAGGTTCGCCAACTAATTCTGAATATATTGCATGCTTGGATTAGTATTTCCTATAGGTAAAGCTTCCAATTTCATCGCAATCTCTAGAGCTTCAGCTTGAATTGGTATATTTTGTTGCATCAATGGAAATATGATATACAGTAGCAGCGTAACTATAAACCATTCTTGATGTTGTTGTGAAGCTATGTCGAAGCTTACTTGATCCAATAACACCTTAAGCCTTTAATCAAACTCCAAAATAGACTCAGTAGGTTTATGTTTGATCTCTTTTAACTTGGTGATGCACTGCGACTTAGACTTAAACTTCTTAAACTCTCTTATCAGTGTTGTTTTAATATCTGCAAATGTTTTGTTCTGATTATTTGAATACTTCATATACCATGTCAATGCTCTATCCAAGAGTGTCGTAACGAGTTTCGATTTCTTTATATTCTCATCATTGATCTGCTTGGATCCTATAATCCAATTCCTTTGAAAACGGGTAGCTTAATATTGTCAGCCATACTTCTGCTTGGAGGGGGAGGGGGAAGCCAAAAATACCCTGGTTATTACTGGATTCTGGCTTCTGTGAACTCTCAGGATAGAAGGGTGAATAATGCAAAGTTACCTGGGGGTTATCATGGTGGATTTCTTCTCTTTCACTTTCAAATTCACTCAAAAGAGGACTATAATTAGTATCTACAAAGGTCTTTGGGTCTTGTCCATGAGATCTCTTTCTAGTACCCTCACTATATCTTTTTCCACTTCGTGTTACTCCAATATCTTGCTCATATTTATTCTATCTGCTTCCAAACATAAGTAAACTAGCAATATGATTGCATCCATAAAAATCATTTTTCACATAGAAGCATCTTACTCTAAAGTTTTAGAGATTTTAAATACTTACCTCGTGGTTCTTTGAAGAATAATCATTCTGCTTCGTTGTAGAACACGATATATTCTACAACGAACTCAGTAATCAATCATCCCTAGATGTTATCAATCTAGAAATCGACAATTCTCAAAATCCTATTTTCAGCGCTCTTGAGTCGCTGTATCAGTTCAGGAGTCCACACCGTAGGTTCTTCACCCTTAAAAAAGTTCTTCCTTTCGGTCAACCTTGATATCCACTCATGCATCTCAACAGGAAAAGAACCGAAGAAATATCGTGTTTACCTATAAAAATATACTTCTGTAACCAAGCTTTGGATGTCAGGCGAGGGTTTATGTTTTCTTGATCACAAATTCTCTCTCCTTCATGTCTATCCAGTCTTGGATCTCCTTCTTCGACGGATACCACATCCACATATCCTTCAAATAAATCCTAGTGCCAGCAACAGAACCATTTTTTGGCTTCATTTGGGCTGACCCAGGTTCAATCTATACTCCGCACCAACAAAACCCTTGATCACTGTCCCTTTTTCAGCAATGAACTCCAAGCATATCGCAGTCTCAACCGAAGTGACTATGGGAGGATGAAAAACCAAGTCTTTGTAGCCTTGAGGGACTCGGAGATGTGGAATTATTATGTTTTCTTATTCTTAGCATTTATAAATCACTTCGATGCATTAGATTAATCACTTAAACATGCCATATAAAACCATAAACCATCATTGTGAATAAGTAAAAGGAAAATGTAATAACTTCTACTCTACAACGGCTAATAAGAAACCTATAATAACTGCTACTCTACAACAGAAAATAAGAAAATATACACATAAAAACACCAAATTATCTTGGTTCACCCTAGTATAGGGCCACGTCCACAAGAATTGTTGCTTAATATAATAAATCTTTGAACAATAACCATTTCTTCGCCTACGCACTAACATGCAGGTTTCCTAAGCACTTAGTTGTAGACTCAGGCCTCTATGCACATAGCTGCAGAGCCTATCCCTTGATACCAAATTACAGATCACAATAATTCACCCATAACACTTAACACTGATCTATTTCATCTTGATCGATTCTCTTCTTATTATTTTACCCTATATATACTATTACATCGACACCACATGATATATTTAATTCCTTCAAATGTGCTCCATTACTCCACTGTGTACTTTGTTCCACTCTCCAATGCGCACTCTGCTCCACAAAATGCAGAGTTTTAGCCAAAATCTAGGCCAAGTTGGGTTGCACCCAACACACAAATACTTCTCACTACTTAGCAGCGTACATACAACCATGAGAGAATGAAATCAACAGCTTCATTACACAATTTCAGAGGAGGAAATGCATACATGAAATGATATACAAAGGGGAAAAAATGTTGTGCATTGCTCTGATTGGAGTCAAAAAAAATTCTTCATTAATCTTTGAATATGAAGTCTAAATCACCAGTCCATCACATTAACAATTTTATATGCCCGAGCACCTCATGAACAAGCAAATTGAACAAAAGTGGAACCATTCTCTCTACAAACAGAGCTCAGAACTTGCAAAAGCAGAATTTGGGCATCTAGAATGTAGAATTTGGGAACCTCTGTTAAGTGTTTCTTCCCCCTTTTTATAAGGAGAGGGGGAGCTTTGAACAACAATTACAAAATATCTCAGCCAAGCTCCAGTTGTCTGATTGACTAGTTGTATCGGCACGTGAAGGTTCTGCTACCCAAATAATTACAATAAGATTCAATTCCATTCTTGAAAATGCAAAAATTACAAAATAATAGAAATAAGGAAAACTGAATGATGGTTGAGGAAAATATCTCCCTTCCATTCCCGTGATGGTCTCTGATCAGGCCACATATTTTTAATTGTGTTCCTCTTTAGTTATTTGACTGGTTCACCTATCATTTTCACATTAACTACTTTAATTCCCCACTTTCTAGAGTTGGGAGCGATCACCTGTCAGTTTCTTGTCACAATGTAGAAACAGAGATCAAACCTATGGTCCTTCATTTCCTGACCATGTGGAGCCCCATGCTAAGAAATTAATTCTCAAGTGACATACACACTACTTCATGAGTCCCATACCTCCATCTAACTCATTGAAGAGGTGCATCAGAGCAAAAAAATGGCTTGTCTCACCCCAAGGTAGACCCAACGCTCTTTCCTGAAGATCGTGATCCTTGCTGCCTTGATCCAACGATCTTTGACAATCATCTTTACTATTGAGACCAACTCATTTGTTCTTGCATTCAATCTCATAACTGTCAACCAATACACCTTTAACTCTCTGTATTGTGCTATCGGAGAAATTCCCTATTTTTACCCCACAGTGGCGCTATGTTTTGATATTCTAATTCCTTGATATGCCGAGCTTCTTCTTCTTAGCCCTCAAGGTGCTTCTTATCATAGGACTACTTCCTGTGACTTTCCGCTTACCATTAAGGTGCTATGGTGTTTTTCTCCTACCGGGGGCTATTTTTCCTTTGTTAAGTGCTTAAAGCCCTTGGTTCTTTAAGTTCTTCTTGACCATGTTCCAACCCAATATCAGAGCCCCTCTCATCGGAAGATTCTAATTAGAGAATTAACATGGGAGTTTCAAAACTTCGCACTTCCAATATGGCCCATAGCTCTTGGTTCTTGGCCCCAGCTTTGCACTTTTGGTTCTTTGAGTCTTAGCAACCGTGTGCCAGCCCCAATATCGAAGCCCCCTTATCAGAAGTTCAAATTTAAAACTATTATAAAGTGCTGACATCCTCAACCTCCAATATGCAATCTTTGATATGATGTCATCACTCCACATGGCACCTTATGAGTGGTGACACATGTCACTTGGATTTGGTCCCTTAGGCCCCTCAAAATGCCAAAACTACCTTCCACATGTATTTATGAGAACCAGTCATATGATGCCATGTGTAGATTATCAGAACCAGTCATATACAACTACGTGTTCCGCTAGAGGAAAGAGTAAAGGTCCCGTCCACCTTTGGTTTTGCGATGAAATCCTTTGTTAATCTTTATCGATGTTCCCCACTAGTTTTTAACATTATCAAAACATTATGCATATCAAATTTTTTTAAAGGTTTTCACCTTAAAACGTTTTTATTCTTTGATTTGTTGACCTTCCGATGTGTCGATGCCTCGATATGTGATGCATTGATAATCCTGATCCTCTCATGTTTTGATGCAATGATATGCCATTCCTTTGACATCCTGACCTCCAATATGCGATCATGGATATCTCTGGAACTCTGATATGTGATCTCTAATATTCTAGACCTTCGATATGCGATCTCCAATATTTTTTCGTTCCTAAGGCTTCAATCCTTGAGATTTCAGAAAACCATATCTTTTGATCCAGAAGTCCATTTTTGGACATCCACATATTGTTGGAAATATTGTTTAGAGCAATTTCTAATGGATAGGATCTTATGTAGGCTTTGAGTCCTTCTATTCCTTAGAAAATGGCTACAAACTTCTTTTCTCATTTACTCTTGGGACAACTGAAAACACATTTTGTATTAAGTGACAACATTGGCTCCAATTGGGCACAGTGCCTTGTTGGCAAGGTGCTAAGAACCTGCAGACTAGTAGCCTTAACAATTTGGCATGGAGAAAAAAAAATATATTGAACCTATAAAACCATACAATTTCCATGGAACTTTATTTGCCCAGAGTCCTTTCCTCATAATACTGAAATTCAGAACTATCACTTATAGAAATAGAAATTTAAATGCTCACCTGATGAGCTTATTTATGTACAACCCTTACTTGTGTACAAGGATCAATTCACCCAAGTGAAGTCAACCTTCCAATGATACCATCTCAACATCATAGTATTGTACCTTATGCCATTTTTCTCTAGAAATTCAACAACTAAAATAGGGATATACCACATAAAATATTTGGACAAAATTTTTGATAAGTGCCCCCAAATTGATATTTTATGCTCAATTATTTAAATATCCTCCTTGAACCTTCTAATTGGGTCATGTTCTTGAAAATCAGTGACTAAAATAGGCATGCACCAAATAAGAAATTCAAACCAAAAATTTGACACATACCTTAATTGATGTATATTTTTGCAGGCCAAAGAAAGATGCCGTGTAGTTAGCTACTGAATCATGGAATTGATGAGAAAAAATTATAGATGTATCCCTTTATTGAATAGCCTCTAGGGAGGAATCTTTCTGCAACATGAAGCCACACACATTGCTTGTCTCTTCAACTTTGGGCTCCTCTTAAAGGAGTTGTTGTGGGTAATCTTCACCCCAATTTTTTGCAAGCATCTCCCTTTGAAAGTCTGCAACAATCTCATACTCCTCTGAATCATATGAATCAGAATATCGAGGATATTTATCAACTTTAATACTAGCTTCTTGAACTTGTTCTCCATTTGAAGGATGTGAATTGTAAACTAGAGCCTCTTTGTTAATCTCATGGTGGGCCTCCTCTTTTTGTGTAGATTCCCATGAATAAGACTGTTGTGGTTCTGCATTTCACGACTCCCCATTGGAATCAAACAAACCATAAGAAGGATAATAATCAAATTAAGTAGAATAATATCTCTGAGGGTTTATTTAGAGCTTGATGATGTCTCCTTCTTTCCTTTATTGATTGTTCGGTAACTCTTCTTGATGCAAGTATATCTTTTCTTGGAGTTGTGCCCCACATAAATCTTCAGCGGGATCATTAACCTCGGAAATATTTTAAATATTAAAATGTGCACTATAAGATTCAAACATAGCACCCGGTGGATATAATATTTTGCAAAAATGATTAAATTGTATGTGACTCTTCATCCTCTAAAGTTTCATCATTATCTTCTTTCACAATGTTTTCTACTTCATTTTTCTCATTTTCCTCTTCTAATGGATCTTTGATATTTGTGAATCTCCCAATGTATGCCTTTCCAATCATTCCATGTAATGGTATTTGAGGTTCCTTTTCCTTTTTTGCCACACGTGATTCACTAAAATCCCCTTTCTTCAACCCAATTTCTTGCATTACATCTAGAAGAAATTGAAGAGCATTAATTCTTTGCTAAATAAATTTGCACTGTACTGGATCTTTTTCCATGGAAATGCAATTTCTTCCTTTTTGTAGGCAACATGCTAGTGGTGTACCTAGTTATCAAGAACAAAAGAAATAATGAGGTAAATAAGTATAATGACATATAAATTAAGAAAGAAGATATTGAAATTCAATTCTATATAATAAAACTTACGTGGGCCATGAAACAAATCCAAAACCCAATATACTTCATTTGAACATAAGTCTATAATATAGTTAATCAATTACTGTGGTTTTTTATAAATGTTAACTATGTTTCATTTTTCTTCTTTATCTTCATATGTTAGTTTTTTCACAACAACATCATAAATGAGTACTTGGCTATGACTCTTTCCATCTACCCGATTAAAAGCCATAGACATATAGATATCATATTTTGTCTAACTATCAATATGGATGAACTCACAATCATTTATAATTGGTTGATCTTCACGGTTAAGAAGATTTGACTTTTTCCTGTAACATGAAATAGTAAAAGTTCAATTAACTTGTACATAAATGATATTTTTAACATTAATCAAACATACATTTTCAACGTCTTACCATGTGAGCTGCATCCTTGAGTTTGTTTTCCCCTTGAATCTTGTCAATAACATTTCCAATTGTGTGTCTGAATGAAATGCCGCAAATCTCCATAATGGTGATGATGTGACTTCTACAAATGCTGCAACCACTTTACTAAGAGATTGATAAGTATAAGGGTCACTATCATAGTCAATGTTTGAGATATTGAAACCACGGGGAATATCTACAATAACTAGGGAATAATCCCTTTTAGGTATGAGTTTAGCAATGTCTTCACAGTTACCTTGTATTACTTGATATTGAATAGTTTCAATCCCATTCCAAATTAAATGAGTAAGATTTGGATCAAGTTCAACATTCCTAAGACACTGCTTTCTCAGTCTTTCGATCTTAATTTTTTCAATAAAGGTTTTGAAACTATCCAATGCTCCATTTACATCCTTCCTCATATTTAATAAAATAAACAAATATATGTATAATTTATAAAATAAAAATAGTATACAAATGAATAAAATTGAATGTATAAATCAAAATGCCTTTTCAAATGCAAGATAAAAAAAATTAGTGTTGATGTAGAACTTGAATCTGGATAGTTGCGTACAAAATCATCCCGACTATCTTCATTCAACAATTTAACCATTTCTTCTTGTATTTTCATGTAAACTTTGTGACTGAATAGATAAATTAAATTTTTTTAATATAATTATATGTATAACAAATACTACCAAGAATAATATGTTATATTTAAAAGAAAATTATAATCTAGAAATAAGTAAAAAATATTCAACAAACTTACTTTTGAAATTCCTTACACATTTCCTCCAATGATAATTTCCCTGACTTCACACAAGATAATATTGCTTTGAAAAGTTTTTCATACTTCACTTCTTGCAATTCTCTCCAAGGTGTGATAGTCATATTTTCTGGAAGTTGCTTCATTTCAAGACCTGATTTACTATTGCTACATATTAATGGTTTAGACCTTTTGACCTTCTAGTTTTTAATGCCAATGTTCTCCCACATGCTAAAAATATCATTAATCAATTCCAATATCTCTCCAGTTCTAAATGTTGACTAGAAAATTTTATCAATACCTCTGAATATATTAGAATCTACTTTGCCGCATTTTGAACTGATTTTATCCTCAATTTGATAGCCTATTTCCATACAACATTCCTTTCGGAATTCTAGAGTAACATTTATCTTATTCCCACCACATTTTTCTTCAAATTCATTATGAATAAATCTAACCCTTTGGATGAAAGTCATAGATATCCTATATTCATTATCTAAATTATGATTCCATGACAATAACTTTGCTTCTATGTCTAATAAACCAGCATAAATGATACATTTCATTGTTTCAAAAAGTGGGTTATTGGGATATTCCTCCATCAATTGCCTTTGAGCTTCTACAGAATGATTCGCCCAAAGCACATAATAATTGTATTCAAAACATTTTGAATTATCAAATGCTTCTTTATTGGGAACTTGAACTCGATCAACAAGAAGCACATAATTAACCACATGAGCATATGGATTGTACCTCATCAATCTCTTCGAGTTGTGAATGGTGGTGTGCCTTTCTGATTTGATATTTAAATTGTCCTTCACTTGGCTTTTAGATTTGTCTCACATTAAGCTGAAATGTACAACCACCCTCAATTAAGTTTTTCTTTGTCAAGTTAAGTCGAATGGCATTTCGTTTTGTTTTAACAATACCATCCTATAAATCAGCTCCTAATGTAATGATTTCCCTACTTTCTTTTGAATTTTCACTAGGATCTCTTCACTTTTGGAAATTACTACTTGAGAAGGTTCAACTTTCATTTTATTCCTCCTAAAATTCTCATCATTAACTAGAACAGAGACATTCTTGGGCATTATTGCTTTTGGTCTTTTATGGTTCTTCTCCTTTCTAACATCAATTCTAATGTCATCCTCAGTAATGGAAACATATTCTTTAGCGTCAATTTCAACTTCCTCATCTTCAAAAGTAACTTGTCTACCTTTGCCAGATTTATCCGCTATAGAGATTCTTTGATGATCCCTTAGATGTAGTTTTATAGCATCATGAATTACTATATTTTTCTTATTTGTCATATCTTCTTCTGACCCTGAGTAGAAACTGTTGACAACATTCATAATATCTTGCTATATGAAATGAATGCCTCCCAACATAATTGAAAGATTTTCAATAAAATTATGTCAAACAAAATATCATATGTTAATAAAAACTAGGTTATAAAAATATAATGATACAGTTACAATAACGCAAAACACAAATATAAATAACAATACTTACCATATCTTGTGCAATGTTATTTATAATTTTTTTACACAACTTTGTAGATTTCTCCGTCGTGTCATACAATGACAATGATAACTGATATCTAATCTTGTTATGTGACTTGGGCAGTTTTGTAAGCACATAAACAACTTCAGTGTCTGGTATCAAACAAATGTCTATGAATTTTCACAACACCTCATAAATTCCATTATTGTTATGGAGATCAACATATAGATATATCTGCACCTATTGTTCACCTTATCTATCTTTCAAATACCATACATTTTTTGTAAGCTTCAATTCTTTTGATTTCTTCTAGTATGAAACCGTCTTATTATCGTTTGAGGCACTTGATATATTTGTAGTTATTAGCTCAGGTTTAGTTCATTCAACAATGTTTTTTGAGGATCCACCTTTAATTTCAGCATTTTTTTGGTCCAAAAAGATTCACAGAAATCTTCTTTGATGCCATTTTACTACAAAAAATATAAACATACATAAATCAGTAAATTACAAAAAAAATAAAAAATTTCTTAAATAAACAAACAAATCTAAAAAAGATAAATAATCGTAAATCATAAATAATTTTGTAAAACATAGCCTTTTAAAAAAATAAAAAAATGCAGCCCCTTCTCGCCCCACCCTTGCCGCCCAATGGGCCCATGGGGGTGGAGGCCTGATTCTCAGAATCAGGCCTCCACCATCACAGGCCTGTTGGGTAGTGAGGAAGGGGTGGGAGGGGGTTGCACGCAATCCCTCCTGCCCCTCCACCACTGCCCAACAGACCCATTGGGCCACGGGGGTGGGGTAGTAGGGGCTACACGCAACCCCCTCCTGCTCCACCGCTGCGACCCCTCTGGCCTGTGGGGGTGGAGGCCCATTGGAGATCCATTGAGGTGTAGGCTAGATTCTAAGAATCAACCCTCACCCTTGAGGAGCTGGGCCGGGGGGGTGGGTGCCGTCGGCAGGCACGACTGGGCCCACCATGTCCACTATGGACGTAGTGGCCTTCTGCCTGCGATGGGGTTGTCGGGTAAGACCGCCTCATCTAAATTTTTAATTTGTAAAAAAAATGTAAATTTCATTCATAAAAAAATATTTATTATTTTACTGGAATATGTTTTTGTTCAGGTATTTTACACGAAAATAACAACCCAACTCACAGATAATTACTAGTAAACCTATTGAATTTTAAAACTTGCACACAACAAAATGGAAACTAACTTTTCAAATGCGATAATGTTCGTTGAATATGTCATCGACAACAATGTAGCTGCTCCACAAAATCGCTCCAAGTCTTTTAACGAAGCTCAAAAAGCCTTGATGCGATGTGAGGAATATTGATAATGAAATTTATGATATAGCGGAAATTACAGAATTGTTTTACAGCACGGTTAACTCGGGATTAATTTGTTTTTCTAAAAACTTTAACATATAAATTTTGTTATGGGGATATGGGGAACTATGATAAAACGAACATTACGGAATTATTTTACCACATGATGAATGTGGGATTAATTTGTTTTTATAAAAAGATTAACATATAAATCTTGTTATGGTGATGTAGCAAATTATGATAAAGTGAACATTACAGAATTATTTTACCGCATGGTGAATGTGGCATTATTATTAGTATTATTATTATTATTATTTAAAAACTTAACATATAAATCGTGTTATGACGATATAGAAATTTATTTTAAATGTGTGATAGAATATAATAAACTGGACCTCTAGGCCCTAGGCCTAGGTAGCACAGGACCCTGCAGGCTGACACGCAGGTACGGGTGGTGTAGCGCTGGCGGATGCAGAGGGAGTCGGATGCTGTCGTGGGCCAAGTGGTATTGCGACGTTAGTCAAAGTTTTTTCCCTCAGGCGGGCGGTTTCTTCCAGGTTTCTTTACACAAATGTCTCTAATAGTTCTAGCATATATAGGAACATCCCTTAGTGCTTGCAATAATGGAAGAGGGCTGAGTGAGCGGTTTTCTTTTGCAACCCGTGACTTAACCCTGGAGCTGTTTGATATCCTGTTTTTAGCTGCTTTGTATGCATTTCCTCGGTCTGCAGGCGGTTTTTCAGCTGTTTTTCTCGGGCGACGGTTGGAAGGTTTTTTTACCATTTACGGACTTTTTTAGGGTTTTACTATGGTTCATGCAAATGAGTCGGTGGAGCTCGACCCATCGCCAGAAGACTTACTCACGGTTTGGGGGAAGGATATCACTGCGCAGAACATTGGAGAGTTGCTCGGAAAGCTTGAAGGGAGTGGAGCTGGTTCGATCTTGGCGACGGGTACGAGGACTTCAAACTTTGCTAGAGGTCTGCTGGATGAGAGCTGGGATCTGTCTGGAAACCTAGGCATCGTTGGCAAGAGTCTTGAGAAGGAAACCCCAATTCCAGATTTGAGCTCGTGGAGAGGAAAAGGCTCTGTTGCGCCGACTGGTAAGGTTTTATCCCCATCAAAGATCTTTTGTCCGTCCGGGGGCTTAGAAGATATTATAAACTCTGTTCAGAACAAAGGGGTATGGAGATCGGTAGGAGGACTCAAACCCTCTGGGAATGAGGTCGGGAGAGGTCCTCATACGTCGACTGTAAATAGGGGACTTTTTCAAAAGAACCCTCATCAGGGGATCAGTGGGTCGGAAGGATTGCTTACTGAAGCAGGCGGACATGCAAACCAGAGAGTGAATTCGTCGCCCCTGGGGGTAGGGAAAGATAGGGGAAAGGAACCCTCGGAGGAAGAGGGGGTAGGCAGCCCAGTTGAGGGGCTGGTCGAAACATCTTTAAAGGATGGGGAGGTTCAGGCAGAAAGGCCTGAGTCTGGGACACAAAGGGAGGATGGTTTCCAAGCCCCAGAACTCGGCGCTAAGAATGCAGATCCGGAGGTGAGAAGGGCAGGAGAAAAAAGGAAGAAATCTAAACCGCTGAAGACAAAGTGTTTCTCGGAACTTGTTCTGGATATGGACATGCAGGTGGATGGCATTCTGGAGGTGGCAGAGGTCACTCTTGTGGGCAGAATTAGAGGGCGACCCGTTTCAGGCAAAGCCCTTAGGCAGTGGGCATCGAGCCTGTGGTCGGGCGTCCCAGCGGCCTCGTTCAAATTAAATTCACTGGTAAAAGGATGGTTCATGGTCAGTTTTAACAGCAGGGAGGCTATGGAATGGGTTGAGGGACAAAATTGGCAATACGAGAACAGGCCTGTTTTCTTCAAAAGATGGACGCCATTGTTCGATGCGGCAAAAGAGAAAGTTGACGAGTTCCCTGTTTGGGTAAGGGCTCCAAGCTTACCTCCTTTCCTCTGGGCGGACTCCGTTTTCAAATCCATTGGGAACTTGTTGGGAACCTATCTGGATGCAGACAGGTCGTATTTAGACACCTACGAGAAGGCAGTGGCAAGGATTCTGGTGAGGCTAAATCCCAAGGACGGCTTGGCAAAATCCATCACGTTGCGATATAAAGAATATGTGGTAGAACAGCCGTTGGACTATGAACTCCTTCCGTTCCGCTGCCACATCTGCCATGAATATGGGCACCTGGCGAGGGACTGCCCGTTGGGAAGGAGGAGGAGGAGGACCCATAGAGATGAAGAGGAGTGGAATGGGCCTAGACCGCAGGTCGCGAGATCACAGGGGGAGACTGCACCATATGGGAATCCTGTGGAGGAACAACTGCAGCAGACAATGGAGGGGAAGCTCATGGACGATGGAGAAGCGAGGAGCGTGCCTGAGAACCAACCGATACCGGACTCTCCTCCTTCTGCACCGGACATGACCACTGCAGAAGAACAATCGGGTATGCACTCTCATCATACCTCTGCCTTTTTATCTGAAACTGTTGAAGGGGGGGTTTCTAAAATTAACAAATGTAAGACTGTAATGCAAAATATTGAAAAACTCACGGATGATATGCCCACCTTAAATCTGAACTGTGAGGAGTTCCCCCCTCTGGGATTGGGTACTGAGCCCCCTTCTGTAGGTTGTCAGTATAACCTTAGATCCCATAGTAAAAAAGTGGGGTGTTCGAAGGAGATTATGGACCCTGTTGGTGGTTTGGGGACTGAAACCCCAAAGTCTTGCCCTAAGAAGGGTAGAGGTCGAAAATCCATGCTTTCAAAAACTCAAGCAAAAGCAGTTTATGATGTAGCTGATGGGAAACAGATGACAATCCCCGGGGCGCTTAGAGCAGCAAAACCCCCTGAGACGGTTATAAAATGATTTGCCTTTCTTGGAATTGCAGGGGTTTAGCTAGTAAACCCAAAAAACTAGCGTTGAAAGACCTCATTTCTCGTCATAACCCGGATATTGTCTTTCTTCAAGAAACTCTGGGCAAAGGAATGGATGTTGAAAGTTCACTGGGCTCTCTGTTACCTGGCTGGGTTTTCATAGCTGCTGATGCTTTCGGTCACTCTGGTGGGCTTGCCATGGGTTTTAAGAAGGGAAAGCTGAAGGTTTTAAATTCTTGGGGCTTATCAAATGTTTTAGGGTTGGAGGTGGTATCCCCTGATTTTGACATCCCTCTGTTGCTCGCCAATGTTTACGGCCCTTGCCAGGGTCGGGTTCCTTTTTGGAACGATCTCCTCTCAAAAAACCTGTTTAAAGATAAAAACCTTATCATCGGGGGAGACCTAAACTTTTCGATGGGAAGTGCTGAAGCCTGGGGGCCTCTGGCGAGGGAGGACCCCCTGACTGATTTCTTTTCAAATGCTCTTCTCTCAAACCACTTGATAGATGTCAATATCATAAAAGCAAAACCCACTTGGAGGAACAGAAGAACGGGGGATGACAGAATTGCAAAAAGGTTGGACAGGTTCCTTATCAACGAAAGGCTGGCGGCCTCTATACCTCTGTTCCGGCAATGGGTGGGTGATGGGGGAAACTCAGACCATTTCCCTATTTTTCTGGATTTCTCAAAACCACCCTCAAAACCGGCTGCGCCTTTCAAATTTAATGCCTCTTGGCTTCAGGAGGAATCTTTTATTAAGCTCTTCAATGAAACCTGGAGACATGCGGACCAGGAGGCTTCCGAGAATAAAGCAGGCCGGTTCATGGAAAACCTTAAGAGACTTAAAAAAGCCACTATTGAATGGGCATCAGCCCGAAGGAAAAAGCAATTTGAAGAATTAGTAGGCATTGATGAGGATCTGGGGGTTCTTGAAGACCCAGCGACTGATGCTTATTCAACTCAGGAGTCGAAAGAAAGAATTATGGCTCTGGAAAAGAGGAAGGCGAAGATCCTTTTGGATAGGGAAGAGGAGTGGAGATTAAAAAGCAGAGCTATTTGGCTGAAAGCAGGGGATGAAAACACAAATTTTTTTCATAATTATGCAAAAGGGAGGAGGAACGCAAACACTATATGGAAGTTGAGGGATGCTGAAGGCAGGGAGGCTTCATCCTTTGAAGATCTGTCCTCTATGGGGAAAAACCATTTTCGTTCTCTTTTCTCTGATCCTGGGGGGATATCTTTGCCTGAAATAATCAGAACTGCCCAGGCTTTCCCTCGTTTTGTGGAGGAGGAAGATGCGGAAGACCTTTTTAGAGAGGTGACAAAGGAAGAAGTAGAAAGTGTAATAAAGTCTATGCCAAAAGACAAAAGTCCAGGGCCTGATGGATGGACTATAGAGCTTTTCTCTCACTTCTTTGAATCTATCGGGGCAGAACTTACAGAGGTGGTGGAGGAATCTCGTGTAAAAGGAGAAATCTATGGTCCTTTCAATGCAACTTTCATTGCTCTTATTCCAAAAAAAGAAGATCCTGCCTCCTTTGAAGACTTTAGGCCTATCTCTCTGTGCAACACCATTTACAAGATTATATCAAAGATCATTGTTGTTCGATTGAAACCACTTTTATCTGGCTGTATATCAAAGGAGCAATTTGGTTTCTTGGATGGGAGGCAAATTCATGAAGCTATAGGGGTAGCTCAAGAAACTATTCACAGTATAAGGCAAGCAAACAAGAAGGGGGCAGTGCTCAAAATAGATCTATCAAAAGCATATGACAGGGTCAGCTGGTCGTACTTAAAGTTACTCCTAACACACCTAGGGTTCCCGGTGGGCTTCATAAATTGGATTATGGGATGTGTCACAAATGTAAATTTTGCTGTTCTGATAAATGGAGCTGCTTCCCATTTCTTTAGAAGTCAAAGAGGGCTGCGCCAAGGATGTCCTCTTTCCCCTCTCCTTTTCCTTCTTGCTGCAGAAGGTTTGAGCAGACTGTTAGCAAAGGCAAAAAGCACAGGTTTGATAAAAGGTTTGGAAGTTGCTGTTAACCTGTTCATTACTCATCTGCTTTTTGTTGATGATATTCTCCTTTTTACAAATGGGAACCTAAATGAAATTTTAGAGATTAAGCGTATTCTTGATCAGTTCTTGAAAGCTACAGGGCTGCAAATAAACGAGAGGAAGTCTCAGCTAATTTTTGAAGGCTTCAATAGACAAGAGGAGAATGTGATTGCTGCCCATCTGCCTTTCGGAACTTGTAACATGGAGCAGCCTTTCAAATATTTGGGCTTTTGGCTAAAACCATCTGCTTATAGAAAGCAAGACTGGAATTGGCTAATTGCAAAAATTGAACAAAGAATTTCTCATTGGAGCTTCAAGTGGCTTTCTAGGGCGGGAAGGCTTACACTGGTAAATTCAGTCCTTCAGGCTATCCCGGTCTTCTGGGCAGCGCTGACATGGATTCCAAAAGGGACTCTCCATAAAATTAAACAGATTTGCAGCAGGTTTTTGTGGTCAGGGTCGAAGGAGGATTCCGTTCTTCCATGGGTTGCATGGGATAAGATTGCTAGGCCTAAGGACTGGGGTGGATGGGGTCTGAAAAGTCCCATTGACTTCAGTCTCGCTCTAGCAGCAAAATCGGGCTGGAGAATAATCTCTATGGAAAATCTCTGGACGAAGGTTGTTAAGAGAAAATACATTGACCCCATGCCGCTTGAAGATTGGATTAGAATGCCAAACAAAAAAGGAAGGAACTGCTCAGTCATTTGGAAAGCCACTTCTGAGGCTTTTAGGGTAATTGAACAAGGGCTGGCTTGGCGGGTTGGGAATGGAGAAAATGTGAGGATTGGTAGGGACCCATGGGTGGGGTGTAGTGAGGCTTATGCTCTTTCTCCTGATATGCTCAATCACCTGGATGATATTGGGATCAGAAACTTAAGGCAGATTGCTAATTTGGAGCAGTACTCTATTTGGGGGCAGGTTTGGAGGTCTGAGGCCAGCCTAGGAATAGATCCCGCCTGGAGAGATGAATGGCAGTTATTCATCCAGGAGCTCAAAAGATCAAATGTGAGAATATCGGATAAGCCAGACTCTCTGGTTTGGGCGCATGCGGAGACTGGGTTTTATTCGCCAAAGGCTGGCTACAGTTTACTAATGAAGAATAAAGGTTGGAACCCTCCTGTCTGGTGGTCAAAACCTTTGTTTAAACTAAAATGTCCAAAAAAAGCTAGAATTTTTTTCTGGTGCGCCTTAAACCATAAGATCCCAACATGGGAAATCCTGCAAGCTCGGTTCAAACATGGCCCTGGTAGATGCCCCCTGTGTTTTTCTGATTCCGAATCTGTCACCCATCTGTTTCTATCATGCCCTTTTACAAAACAGGTTTGGGCTGAAGCGGAAAAACTTATAAATGTTAAAATAAGATGGGAAGGAGACTGTTTGGCCACAGCCTGGGAATATTGGTGGAATCATTTTCAAGAGAGGAATTTGAGAAATTTACCTCCCATCATCTGTTGGGGTATCTGGATCGCAAGGAACCGAAGTATATTTCGTGAACAGGCGACCCCGGGGACTGCTATTGCCATTCAAAGCAGCGCCATTCTTGAGAGCATTCCTGTAAAGGAGGAATCGGCAAATGCGGCCCCGCGGAAGGAACCTATTATCAGAGAAGGGATTCCATGGGCCTTTTTTGACGGGGCAGCTCAAAATGATGTCACGGGAGCCGGTTTATCCATTCATCTTAGCGGTTCACATTCTCTAAAAGCCTCAGTGGGAATAGGAAGGGGGACAAATAATTTTGCTGAACTTACTGCTCTTAAGTTGCTCCTCTGTTGGCTTGTTCACAAACACATCCTCACAGTTCAGATTTTCGGTGATTCAATGAATGTTGTAAACTGGGTTTTGGGAAAACATCGATGCCAGCACTATATGTTGATGCCGTTACTTGAAGAGATTCAACTTTTAAAACAGCAGTTTAATGTTTTTACTATTGATCACATCTACAGGGAATTCAATGAGGAAGCGGATCGACTATCTAAAGAAGGCCTGCAGCAAGCTGTGGGCTCTTGGAGAGTAACCGAGCAGGACCATGATCAGATCCGTGTGTCGGATCTCCCTCCAGACATATAATCTTTCCTTTTGGGCCGTTCTATATATATGCACTGTTCTTATCTGTTTTTTGTTTAGAAAATGGTGGCATATGCCAAACAATGTTTTAAACTCTCATACTTTTAAGCTCTGGTTTAAAGAGCAGACTGTGTTTCGATAAACATGGATGTTTTATTGCCTGGGCTGTTTTCCTCATGAGAGGAGGCCCAGGCGGCACTGAAGTTTTTTGGAGCGTTATCGTTCTTGTTTGTGGCTGAAAGCCGAGTACAGAAGATGCTGTTAGCGCTCTGTAGGGGCGCTGATGATCATATCAGAGGAGCTCTAGCTCCTAAGCAGGCAGTTTTGTTTACAGAATGTTAACTCATATGCACTGTAACTTTTTTATTACTTATAAAAAAGTTCGTTTTTTTTCCTGGAAAAAAAAAAAGAATATAATAAAAATTAAAAGAAGCATCCAATTGTCTAGTAAATGTTATATAGTTTAAGTAAAAAATTAATTTAGGTAAAATATTGATTTACAATTTTAATTTAAAGATTTAGTTTAAAAGATTAATTTCATAATAAAATTTCACTTAAAAATTTTCAATAAATTGTAGAAGAAAGTTATGGAGGAAAAAACATTAAATGAAATTTTTGGATGGAAAAATTCTGCGAAATATTTTAGAGGGAATTTTTCATTCTTTAAGCTATATATTATCACTAGGAGAGAGTTCATTTGTATCATTCAAACTCTTTTTTTTGAAAGGCATTGATTCTTTTGATAGTGAAGTTTCGCTTTGTGAAGCATTAAAATATTCATCGCATAACAACTCTATTCATATTGATGAATATAATGGAAATTATTCCACTATGAATAGAGAGTAAAATCTTCCACTTAGTCCTAATCGTAAGGATTATGAGAGTAGCACTCATGAAGGGTATATATATTAAAACAAAAAAATGTGTATTGAGTGGGTGAACAAACCCCGACAGACCCACCGAACCACGGAGCCAAAACGCTCACGGTTTCCACTTAGTTCTAATCTTATGGACTATGAGAGAATCAATGATGAAGAGCATGATGAAGATTTTCAAATGAATAAAGAGTTGTGATTTCCACATTATCCTAATCCTATGGATTATGAGAGTAGCAGTGATGAAGAGCATGATGAATAATTTCAAATGAATAGAGAGTCACGGTGTCAACTTAGCCCTAATCCTATGGACTATGAGAGCAATAGTGATGAAGAGCATGATGAAGAATTTCAAATGAATAGAGAGTCATGGTATCCACTTAGTCCTAATCCTACGGACTATGAGAGCAGTAGTCATGAAGAGAATGATGAAGAATTTCAAATGAATAGGGAGTTGCAGTTTCCACTTAGTCCTAATCCTATGGACTATGAGAGAAATAGTGATGAAGATCATGATGAAGACTTTCAAATGAATAGAGAGTCACAATGTGCACTTAGTCCTAATCCTATGGACTATGAGAGCAACAGTGATGAAGGTGAGGACGAATAATTTCCAATAAATCGAGAGTCACATTTTCCACCTAGTCATAATCCTAAGGACTATGAGAGAAATAGTGACAAAGGGCAGGCTGAAGCACTTAGCCCTCATCCTAAGGACTATGAGAGTAGCAGTGACGAAGGGAAGGATGAAGAATTTCCAGTAAGTAACGAGTCACATTTTCCATGTAGTCCTGATCCTATGGACTATGATAGCAGCAATGACAATGCACATGATGAGGAATATCCAATAAACATCGAGTCAAATTTTCCATTTAGTCCTAATTCTAAAGACTATGAGGGTAGCACTGAAGAAGGGAAAGATGAAGAATATCCTCCAAGGTAGTATTTCAAAAGAAAATATGATCATACTGAGGATAATATTCCTCATAATGATGATGAAAATTCTTATAAAGATGATGATCCAATGATGGAGATGTTGCCAAAAAATATTGTATCGAGGAGTAGGAGCAGACCTTTTCATATCAAATCCAAGATGTTCTAGTTATACAATGGGTAGACCAGAATATTTGATGAGAATAAGTCCTACCAATGCTCTCATTTCAAGTGAATGTTGTCAAAAATATTGTTTGAAATATATGGATTTCAAGTTTGCATTTGAGAAAAAGAAGAGATATTTGTCAATGAATAAAATCACGCAAAATTCTTTTTTAGTGGGGTGCATTCAATCTGCATCATTAGGTTATGATTATCATATTTGGCATTTATTTATCTATATAAAGGATTTCAAAATGTTTCATTCAATTGGTAATTTTCGCTTATCAATAATCCAAGAAAATTTGGAAAAGGATCCCACATTTTATTTAGAAGTATGTCATAGATGATAGTTTAGGCCATTATCAAATACTGCAGTGTCATGGATGAAATAGTTATTTTCAAAGCATGGAGAGTGTATTCCAAATAGAGAGACAATACATATTTCAGATAATTTCTCAAGATGAGAAATCTATAATTTATACAAAGAATATGCAGAAGATGTTGAAGGACATGGTCGATTTATTACATATCAATATTTTGTAAAGATATGGAAGAAATAATTCAACAATGTATGTATTCCTAAGAAGACAAGGATGGGATTTGCATTACATGTGCTTCTCTTAAATAAAAAAGGGATAAATTTGAAGGGGAAGAAAAAGGTAATCATTCATAACATTAATTTTTAAAATTGTATAGTCATCAACTATGAAAACATATTTATTAACGATTTTTTTTTTTTTTTTTTTTTTTTTTTTTTTTTTTTTTTTATGTTGTGTAGATTCCATTGTCAAAACATTGCAAGAGAATCGCGAACAACAAAAAAGTTAAAGGAAAAACTTGTACAAGCATTGAAAGAAGTGTTATGATAATCCAAATAAATATTTGGGTTTGATAAATGATGGTATGGACCAAAAGAAAATACTTCTACAACATTTTGTTCGCACACCCAAAAATTTACAAGAGGAAGATTTTATTTAGTATCACTTGGTCGGTTGTATGGTCTTCAATGGGAAAATGTTGCCAAGGGTATACTTCACAGCTCCAACTATTCATAATGATGCAAATATGACAATAACCATAATTCATGATGTTCTTTCTAATTGGTGTGGTAATCTTCCTGAAGTTTTGTATCTACAATTGGACAATGTTTGTTGTGAAAACAACAATCATATTGTTTCCGGATATCTAAACATGCTTGTTGAATTGAGAAACTTTCAGAAGGTAAAGGTTGGTTTCCTTCTTGTTGGGCACCCTCATGACCATATTGATAAGATGTTTAGTAATTTTTCAATCACATTGAGGAGGAAGTTGGTATCTTTCAATCATTAATTGAATGTATTAAGAAATCATACATGCCAGAGCCAATTTTTTATGTGTTGGAAGAAATTGTTGACATGAAAAGGTTTATTCCTGGGATCACATGGTGAGGAGAAATGCATTGAAAAAGTTAATGAAATTAGCTTGCAACATCAATTTCATATAAAAAAAAATGATGGGAAAACACTAATATGAGGCAAGAAGTATTCAACTACTGCGGAATGGGCACTATCATAAGGTTTGACATTTTTGAAGTTCATTCCAAATACTCCATTATTTGAGTCAAATATATTGTTATTACAATAAATTGTTGAAGTTCATAATACATGTAGGTAGAATAGAGATATAAATTATTCAAATTGCCTGGAAGAAATTAAAAAATGTATTAGATATACATATGAGTACTTTGATATTGCTGATTCAATTTGGTGGGAGTCTTTTTCCAATAATCAAAGTGATATCATTTCAAGAACAACAAATGAAGATATACCTTTGATCCATTTATTTGGCCACAAAATGTGTCAAATGAACATGAGGAAAGAAACATTGTTGAACAACAACAATCTCAAGGTATTATTAATTATTCACAGGCAAAGGAAAGAGAAATGTATGCTTGTTCCAGAAGATCTCGTTCACAATGTGAAGCCATGGAAGACATGTACAAAGGTTCAATACAAGATATTAAGGAGGGTTGCATGATAACAGTGCTAGCAGATGGAGATCCCAATGGCTATCCATTTTGGGTTGATAAGGTTATAAATGTCATTACAGAGAATGAAGATGTTGCAGGTGTTGAAGTACATTGGTATGCCACAAATACACACCCACACCCATTCAATCGTGTGTACAGGCCAGAGATGATAGTTGATAACAAAAATTGGCGGAAAGAGAAAAGGAAAGGGTACAAATATAAATCATCGCCGCACAAACCTCTTAAAATTGGAGGATGTTGACATACTTGTTTATGAATTCAATTTAACAAAGAGAGGAACTCTTCTCTTCAATATGATAGTGATTCTAAAGAGGTTGTTACCAGAAGGAACAATGTTGAGATGGGAGTCTGTTGAAACCAGTAGGAGATCTAGAAGAATTTTGAAACCTAAAATGTTGTGCATGTTAGATGGGGCACTAGTTGATGAAAGAGAAGAATATGGAACATCATCGTTTGGATCCATTCATTCATTTAAAGATGTGAATTCTGATGGTGTGCAAGAAAATATGAGTGATTTTGAATAATTGTCTAAGACATTTATATAACTGATGTTTGCATCATATCTTGAAATAAAAATTTTGATTCCCATATGGTGTTAAATGAAGTTAAGAGTCATTTTTATGTTTGTTGGATTATTTGTTTTAATTATGATGATTTTTATCGTTTAGAATATATACGATGCAACAATAGCTTAGAGATATAATTTATGTTTCATTCAATCTACATGTATTGACATTTTGATTAATTTAGTGATGTAATTTGTTCATAATGTGTTGAAAACTTAGATTTTTTTAATTTTATGGTTGAAATTTTCCAATTCATTTTATCTTTAATGTTATGGTTGAAAACAATTATAATTTTAGAGATTTTTAGTGTCATGTTATTATATGTTTAACAACATGGATGAAAACTAATGGAATTTTAATGTGTTTAAGATCTCATTATTTTATTTTTATCGTCATTACTAAAAAATGATGAAATTATACTTGGAAAAGAAAAATGGTATTCTACCAAAAACATTAGTGTGTTTTTTTCCTCAAAAACAATAGTTTTTTGAACCAAAAAAATTAGTTTTACTGCCATTTTTTTAAAATGTTGAGAATTAACCCTAAAAAAAAATCATTCCAGTATACACACTTTTCGTTTTTAGCACTGTTTTTCATGTTTTTTTGGGTTTTTTTGGTTGGAGTTCCCATTTTGAGTTTATAGTTCTTGTTTCAAAGTTTACATTGTTTTGAACACAACATAAGATTCAACATAATCACAATGCTTCGGGTTGGGAAGGGTAGTGTAGCTCATGAGATTAATATTTTCAGGGTATAATTTTTCATCTTTGGTGTTGTTATGCTGCTAGCTCGCCTGAATAGTACTCCAACAGAGTCACGCAAGAACACAAACATTGCTTTGGTGCTAATGAGCCTAGACAATACCCTGTAGATTTGCTTGCTTCACCTCTCTGTGCAGGAAGCATTTCTCTTCTTTCACCTTTATTTATTTATTTAAAGAGAACTGTGCAATGGCACTTATTTATTTTGGGGTAGAAGAGGGATCCTGACTTATTGAGAGAAGAAGAGGTTATTCCTTTAGAGAAGCATATAAAGACCTCTGATTCAGGTTGGCTTGTTTAGATTTTTCCCCTTCTCCATTTCTACTAGTTGGATAAGCTTGAAGACACCAAAACAAAAAAATCAAGTATAGGACTGAGGCTTCTAGAGTAGACATGGGTTCTTGGTTGGACCAAAACTCTCCTTACGGATGGATCATATTTTTTGTTGAAACTTCATCAGCCAAAAGATGTAACCAACACAAGGAAGACAGAAAAAAGGTTAGCTAAATGTTGAAGTGTCACAAAACTTTTTATAATTTGGCCACACATATACTAAGAAGCCAAAACATGTTCATGCACAACACGTATTCACAGAATAAGAAAAAAAGGAGACAAGCAACAAGAAGGAAAACAAAAGAAACAAACTGAAAGGAAAGACAACATGCAACAAGGAAACAAAACTTGAGGACAAGCAAAAGAAGCTAAACCAAAGCATAGTGCAAGAGAAAAGTAAGAAAAACAAGAGAGAGAATAAATAGAAGAAGAGATGGGTGCAAGAGAAGGAAAACTAAGATGTAGATAATCCTACTCTAACCCAACACCTAATAGGTCAGGGTCACATTTAATGAAATTTCTAATGTAGCCACCGTAATTGATCCTGACTTGCAATCGCATGGATATGATCGATTAAAATAGATATAAAGTAGTGTGAAAGAGAAAAGATGAGAGCTTGAATAACTTTCACAAAAAAAGGAAGGTCTTGCCTATGGGTATAAAGTGGTGTAACAACTGCTACTTTCATCCAATTCACATTCTTACCTCTTCGATGAAAACCACAATCAGACAATCCTTTAAGAATTGTTGCGAATGCACCTTCTTCTGTGTGATCTTGATTAGCAAGCATGAGAAAAGTCCAAAACCCATTTATTGCAATGGAGCTTTCCATGAAATATTGCTCCAACCATTTAGTGATTGGATTGTAAAATTCATGATGATCCTCTTAAAAACCCCAAAATTTTTGAAAAAATGGATTTTCAATTAGAGGCATGGGATTATATTGAGAATCTTGTCGGGGGATAAATCTGATCATATTGAGAAGTCATGTCAAGACAGTGAGGACCTGACATAACCATCATTGAAGTTTGACGTGCCTCAACTGCTCGGAAAAAATCCGAATAGAAAGATGTTGACCGATGAAGATCAAAGGATGTAAAGAACTGTCAATGGATGTACTAGTGAAAAAATGATAAAATGAATGACATTCATCAAAGACTGAATAATGATTAGATGAGATGATTAAAGAATCATATCCCTAGCTTGTAATTAAAAAAGGTAAATAAGCTGGAATAGTTTCATAAATGCTTTGCAAAGTAGAATCGGCTTCCTCACGTGACGAGTGTAACAAACCATTTTCTTGTGACTGGTTATACACTGTACTAGCATCGTAATCACCGAGAGAAGTGAACAAGAATGCTAGTATAAAAAACACATGAAACCAGTCACAGTAAAACAAATGAAGAAGAATTTGATTCATCAAATAATCGATGCATTCACTGATGCTCAAGAGGATTTCAGGTCCGATGAAAAAAGGATTAGCATTAGAATATTTGCGAGAAGGATGGGGAGATGATTATTTTCAAAAGAGTGACAGGTATGACTCATTTGGCCAAAGATAATATTTAGAATAATAAACTTTGAAATTCGATGATTCTATGAGAGAGACGGATTCCAAACTTGAGTTTGATAGAGGAGACTTGCATGAAGATAAAAAATATTGAATCTGATTATAAATCAGATATTGAAAATTTGAGAGATCCTATCCACAATGCCAAATATATTTGAAGAAGGAATTTACATCGAGTGAAACTATGCAGAAAGAAGAGTTTTACGAAGAAAACCAGATCTGAATTAAGTCGGGGGCCTTACTAGAGCTATGAGATCTTAACATAACCATCAACAGAAGTTGAAGTGTCCCGACTCCCTGGCAAGTTCGGAAACTTTCCAAAATTATAAAATCACATCCTAAATATTGAACCAGATCGTGCACAGTGTGATGATAGTTGCTTTCATTGATCTTGATGAGATCACTATTAACAAGGTGGAAACCATCTCAATCACTGACTTAATCATATTTTTCAACTTCAACAACCAAATTACTCAAGTTAAAAGATTCATATGATCGCAAATATGAAGATGTATGAAATGGGAAAATTTCATGAGCAATCTAGTTTGGAGAGTTGTCTTCATGCAAGAGAAAAGATAATGAGGGATGGGAAGAGTACTCAATTATTTTATTGTGCTCATTTTCATCATGGATCATCTCACCATCTCATGTTAATCGATAAGCTAAATCATCAGATGGAGAACTTGAAGAGGACAGAGTATCTCTATTGCAAGTAGGTGCATTACAAAAGGTAGAGCACAAGGGATTGTGAGATGAAGAGGAAGTTTCAATACAAACATTTTCTTTGGCTGGACCAGATTCTATATCTAATTTGGTCAAATCAACATGTTTTGGAGGATCCAAAGAACTAGATGATGTACCTAGGCATTCATAATCACAGTCATCATCATGGGAACGATTGTTTCCCAAGGCTACATATTGATCAAAAGATTTGATTGCATTTGATTCACTGTCAATATTAGCAGATTGACAATCACACAAGAATTGAAGCAAATCATCTTGACACGGAGGATATTGACAAAAATAAGAATGATTGAGAGAATCTTCACCTTCCTGCTTGTCTTCCTGTGTAAAGTGACTTCCTTGTACCTGATCGTAATTTAAACCAACAACGTGAAAATCAAGCGTGAAAGTCCAACTAGTGGAGTAGATTGATCGAGCGGATCATAGTAAAAAGAGACAAGGCATGTAGATGATATAAGATCATAGAAATCCTAATCATATGGGAGGCTAGAGTTATGAATGATAACATCATGTTGCAGAATAGGGAAGTTAGTCTTTCCCATGGGCTTCATGAGCCATTATGGGATTTCCTTTGTTGAATTTGAGTCATCAGAAATGAAATAAGAATGAGAAGATGGATTAGGAATTTTATTTTCATATTTTTAAACTTTTACCATCACAGAGAGGCACCCCTATTGGAATTGGAAAAGGAGGAGGACAAAGAACAAAAGGAACAACAAATTCCTCCTCTGAATTAGAGGTGTCTCATGATTCAAAAGAGTTTGGGAAGTAGAAAAATCAAGGGGTTCAGTTTCATCGTGTAAAGCGATAAGAACCAAGCGTTCAAACTCTTGTTTCAAGAAATCATGATTCATGTCTTCTTCAGAAATTTCACAACAAAGGTGAAGGAATCGATCAGACAAATCCTCAAATGATTCATTAGGTTTCATTCTTAAGAGATTGATTCTTTTAAAAGCATCTTGATAATTATACCTGTCAAAGACTTGATGAAGATCCCTAAGGAAATAATGAAGGGAATGGATGGAAGTAGGTGGAACAGTATGGAACCACTGATTGGAACTGTTGGAGAGGTAAATCCCCTCTACGGATAGAGGCGATCCCTACTAGCCCAATAGGGGTCTAGCAACAATCACACAATGCTGCCACGCATGTTCCTAGTTACAATTAAACAAGAAGTAAAGAGCACCTACTTGGATTCCTGCGCTGTCGTTTGTCGAAGAGATGTTGCCTTCGTTCCTTCGCTCCGGCTGGTCACAGTCCTTCGCGATCCCCGCGAACGAACACCTGCACACACGAAGAAAGAGCAAACGCAAGCGTGAAATCTAGTAAAGTAACCATATGTCAGTCAGAAAAGACATAATTCACATTTACCCATTGCATAGACAAACGAGAATGGAGCAATAATAGCAGTCATCTATTATTAATCAGAATAGAGAAGAGTACAACCAAATGTTCTGACGTCGATAACCTTCTCCAGAGGGATCAGTCAGCATGTATCTCAAGCATTCACCTTTGAGGATGGTTCTCCCAAGACAAATAACTCTCTCTCTCTCACACAAGCGTCACAAACAACCTTCCCCAAGCAATCAATCACTTCCACACCTAGCACACCAAACCTATAGCAGCAATCTGAGCACTACAAGCTCTGTACAATCCAAGCTATTCACAGCTGAGTCTAATTAGTTCCAACTAGCTGCTCATGGTAATGGTGAGAGTTTATATAGGAGAAGGAGTCTCCTAAAAAGGTGGAAGGATGAGCTTATCTTCAAGGAGAGCTATTGCAAAGAGTCGAACAGACATGCCATAGAAGGGAGGCGACATTCACAAAGCTAACAACCAGGCCTGGAGTGATCTGGAAGGCTGGCTGTTTGAACAAATTCGCCTAAACTGGATCAGCGCGGATTATAGGAAAACTGTCGCGCTGGCAGCGCATATCAATAACTGAAGAGGTCATGTCAGCGCGGAAGAACACGGGAAAGGCGCGCTGTGGACCATCGCGGAAAAGTGATGTTCTTCCGCGATGGCAGCGCACAGAATACACTGGAAAGCGCCTGTCATCGCGGTTATTTTAGGAACAGACGCGCTGATGAATGAAACTTTGGAAAAATGGGTTTTTAGGCCAGTTCAGGAGTCAAGCACTTTGTGATTGTGAGTTATGGGCACAGCAGGATGAATGACAGGAAGGCAGTGATAAATTACTGTGTAACAGATGCCCCCTAAAGCATGAAGACCGAGAGAGTGGGAGGGGTGAAATGCTTTACGACACACGCCGAACTGGAACACCACCGAGAAGTACCGAAAATCTCTGACAATCAAGTACATGCAGTCTAGGCATGGGCGCAGCCATCCAAAAGACATGCGAAAATGGTCTATGGTATGGACGCAGCCACCCAGTCAAAGAGACCAAAAAACTGATAAGGTATGGTCGCAGCCATCCATGAAGACTCAGGTATGGGTGCAGCCATCCATCAATGAGTCATGTAATGATTATCCACAAAATCGCAGCCTGGACCATAATGAACAAGGATCCAGGGTCTTGCGCTCCATCTCGACCCGAACAGAGTACAAGTCCAAGCATGTGAATACATAGGTTGAAGTCGAACATGCATGAACATCGTCTGATTACCAGTCAATGATGAA
Source organism: Pinus tabuliformis (assembly GCA_031772625.1). Classification (NCBI taxonomy): domain Eukaryota; kingdom Viridiplantae; phylum Streptophyta; class Pinopsida; order Pinales; family Pinaceae; genus Pinus; species Pinus tabuliformis. The sequence continues at coordinate 1,136,122,932 of CM062807.1, read as the reverse complement.
AACTGTTAACAGACGCGAGAGGTACCACCAATAATGACAATGGCCCTCAAGGTACTATAGGTACAATCCGTGACGCGTGAATCAATGAGTTGGTGTCGAACACTCACGGAATCATTTGATCGAAGGCCAATGATGTAAACCTTGCGTCGAACACGAAGAACCTGCCATTGAGGCATGCAGGCTCCAAGGCACCTGAAAGGAGTCTCTGAGTCACTTTCTCGGATGATGAGTTGGAGTCGACGAGAAAGGACCTTGATCGAAGGTGGGCCATGATGATTCCCACATCATCGACACGAGACAGAGGTATAATAGTTTTGTGATGAGATAGCGAACGAGGTTGCATCGTGGCAGAGGACAACTTCTCTTGAACATATAACGACACTGTAACGGGTTTGGCAGTACTTGACATCAAATGAGCAGCGGGTAAAAATGACGACGGCTATGAGTAGATGAGAGGTCAAAATAGGATATCCCAAACCCATGGAGGCTAGTGAAAACGAGATGAGATGACCCCACTCAGACACGAAACAGCGGAGTGCCATGTTCAAGAGCGACGTACTGCCGAGACGACTGTAATCATAGTTCCATTTTCCCCACCTTTGCAGGCAGGTACCCCGATTATTTTTGGATGACAAGCTTGACGGGGATAACATATGCTTGATGCGTGTCATGTTGACAATATCCGATGTCATCGAGCGTTTAACGAGCCTGACAAAGGAAAAACTCGGCTTCTTTTCTTGTTTCGAGAGTTTGAAAAGAATGCGGAAAAGGAGACTCCAGGGGGGTCCTTTTTCATACAGTTGTGTCTCCCGAGCCCGAAAAAGTATAAAACTATGCTCGAAAGAACCGCCCGACCATTTCGATCGAGGAGTACTTTTCGTAAATAGTAACTTAGACCCGAAAAGTAAAAAAGCAGTCGGAAGTACGTCGTTTTGGAGCCAATAACGAGTGCGAAACGACAAACACCCGGCAATCTTTTTAGTTTAAACGGTCGAAAAAAGAGCTTTAAAAGTGACCGCCTCTCGTTCCGTTAACGAGTCGAGAGGGGGACTCGGCAATCTTTTCATCTTTAAATGGTCAGAAAAGAGCTGAAAGCAGACCTCCATTTTTATTCTCTTTAACGAGTCAAAAAGGAAAAAATACTCGACAATCTTTTCATATTTTATGAGTCAGAAAAGAGCTTAAAGGTGACTCATCCTAGAGGAACGAGTGGTATAAAGGGTAGCAACTGGTTCCGGCAATGGTGGAACTGTCCAAAACATGTAATGGTTAAGAGGCTGGCTAATAAAACCACTCATCGCTGCGGTTCCTCAGGAAAGGATAAACAACCAAGTGAGAGCATATGATCGGCCAAAGAGATGGTAGCAATGGAATGAAACAACCAAGGCTCATCTAGCAAAATTCAGCGGATAAAAATGGCAATCACGAGATGTAAATCGGGTATGGGTTCATTTTTACACAAGCTTGGACCGTGGAGAACTTTGCTTGGATTCGGTTTCATGTTTACACAAGCTTGAAACGAAAAACTATGCTTGTTATAAGTTCGCATGCCCCCAGCATAATAATGTAAATCGAGGTACATGCCCCCCAAGCTTCATTGCATTCGACAAAGTGGATGGAATGAAGGTTCACTTTCGAGATCTTGGAAAGACTCGACTGGGATTTTACGAGATCTTAATCAAAGACTCGATCTAAAAAGGGAGTTGTTTCATTTTTTTTAATGAGGTTGACACAGTAAAAGAGCTATCCTCATAACCCGTGTTTCATGTTTTAACGAGCTTGACACAAGATCAGGAACTATGCTCGACCAAGCCTAGTTTCATTTTTTAAGGAGCTTGACACCGGAAAGGAACTATGCTCCGACCAAACCCAGTTTCATTTTTTAAGGAGCTTGACACCGGAAAAGAACTATGCTCCATCCAGACCCAGTTTCATTTTTTAAGGAGCTTGACACCGGAAAAGAACTATGCTCCATCCAGACCCAGTTTCATTTTTTAAGGAGCTTGACACCAGAAAAGAACTATGCTCCATCCAGACTTCATCATAATGAACGGGAAGGGGAGGCCCCCAAGAAAGTGGCTCCGGAGGAAAGGCCGACATCTTGGAAATCAGGACCTAATGCCCCCAGGAAACTATGCACGATGGTGTCATCACTGGGTATGGGCACGGGGTAGGTGGCCACGTAGTTGATTTGCGGCGAGGCAGATGCAACTTGTGGATGAAAGCCAGGAGGGAAGGATGAGTGCGCCGGAGGGGCTTGTGGACGAACGAACGATAATTGATCGAACGTCACGATTCTTCCATCGTGTGGAAAACAAACCACACGGAAAAGTGAAGAAACAAGGGCTCCCATGGCATACACATAATCACGACCAAGGAGAAGACTGAAGTCTAAAGAACCTTGGGTAACCGAGACGTCTATATAGACGGTCTTGCCTCCCAAAGTAATAGGAAACGTCGGGAGGATCCCTAATGGCTGACTCGTTCCTCCATCAAACGCGGTGAGATGCGGTGCGACAGGTACAAGCGATGGGGAACCCAAAGCTCGCCAAGTAGTAACGGGCATGAGACTAACCGATGCTCCTTCGTCTAACACAGTGCCGGGCAGCGCCTTATTGCAAGCATAGGCGGTGACCCAGAAAGGCACGTGGGACGGAAGGGGAGGGGCAGTCAAACGACTCCAATCAAAGGAAATGACCGAACTACTTGGTGGGGGAACCATATGGTTGCCCCCCTGCTCGGAAAGAACCGAATCTAAATTCTCTGGAGAGGTTTCAGGAGAACCTTTATCAAACTCAGGAGAATCTGAGGAGACGAGAAGAACGTGAGAACTTTGCTCTTCCGAGACAGAGTGGTTGAGAGGAGATGAACTCGAATCAACACCCTTTCCGACCAACGGCGGGTCTGGAACAGGCTGGGAACAGCCAGGTTCGGGAAGAGGTGCCTGGACAAGAGAGGAATCTGAAGCAATCTCTTTGTCGGCAGGGGTGCGATCTACAGTTGTAGAAAGACGTTGATAACCAGCGGGAAGTGGATTCGTAGGAGCAGCAAGACTTTCCAACACAGCAGAGGCTTTATCCATGAGTGGACAAAGGTGAAGGGGATGTTTGCCTTCACAAAGTCGGCAGGGGATTCGGATCTTCCCTTTCTCCTTACCATTCCCAACTGATGAGGTAGCATCGCCATGATCATCAGTGGACAATGGAGGGTGGACCGGATCGTGAGACCAAACTTCTAATACCTTGGGAATGCCAGGGCAATCACGAAGGAGATGGTCCTCCTTGCATAGTCGACAAGGAAACTTAACCTTCCGCGGAGGAGCAGAGGGTGACCCGACTTCAGGTATACCGGAGGGGATAGCCGGACTTGAGGGGGGAACTGTGTGTGTAAGCTCTCCCTTAGGGGACTTCTTCTTCTTGGTCTTCCTCTTCTTCTTCTTAGCCACCTGGTCATGCGAATCGAGGCTTTCACCAGGCGAAGTACAAGAGGACCACGTAGAAGTAGGCGTCGAAGGGGAGAGATCCACCTTAGGATCAACATGACGTTGTTCAGGTGGAGGGACTGATGGACTAACAGCCGATACGGCAGGGACCAAAGAGGTTGAAAACAACCACACAGGCAACCCGACAGTTAACCCTGGTAGGGACAACGTCGCCATATACAGAGCACCAACATTCCCAAGAGGAGGGAATTGTCCTGGGTTCCCATCAGAGGGGGAACCTGGGTTAGTGAATCCTGGAAAAGTTGCCATAGCAAACGAAAACGAAACCTACTCAAGCTAACGCACACAAGATCTAACCAGGTGATGTTATCGTGGCCGAATAAACTTTTAAGACGCAAGAACCAAACTTGAACTTTTCATATTTCAGGAGTCGAGAAAAGGACAAAAGATGACTCCAGTCTCCTTCGAATGTTTAATGAGCACGAAATGACAAGACGCTCACAGGCACCTTTTCGTTTAGGGAGTCCGAAAAGGATCAAAAGTGACTGCTCTGGAACTCTAGGTAGAGGGTGTGCCAAACTCTTCGCAAAACCACAGAATACTTTTTAGGGTACGGGTGGTCAATCTTCGTGAATGCTGTGTTCACTGCATTGCGAATCGTAGGGCGGCCGACTCGGCTTACTATGGATAAAGGATAAAAGCCTAGTGGGGTCTCCCTATATACTCGACGGTACGTGGGAGCGCAGTCCGTATTAGACCACTATCGAGTCACAGAAGGAGGAATCACCCAACCTAATGTGAAACAACAGTGACTATGTTTTAAGACGCCGGAACACGTCTCTAACCTAGACCTCTAAATATTTGCATTTAGTTCCAATGCGTTTTTAGATTCATTTGGTTCATTTTATAGTTGATCTTGAGATTAAGTTTCGATTTCAAGCTCTATCGTATGTTCGCTCACAATTACTTAGATGCAATCTATATGCAAAAGAATTCCGTTTCGTTCGATGAATTTCTAGCTACGAGAGAGCAAAGGATTTCAAACGAAACAAACAAACAAGTAGCTAAATGCAACTAAGGCAAGGAAAGGAAACTTTTTCTTTTGAAAATGTAAGCCAACGAAACGTTCTTTTCCTTTTCGAAATTTTAAAACAAGCTACCAATTCGATTTCTTTTCAGCGACATAAAGCATCTAAAGGAATTTGGAGGAACCTGAACACCAAGTAAACTACTTAATGAGAGCACACAAAGTTCCCAAAACATTCAACCAAAGTTTTTGAAATCAAAAGAGACAAAGCAATGCACGAACCATGTGATCTGAGCTCTGCAAGCAAGGATCGCAAGCAAGGAGGAAGCGAAAAAGACCGCTTGGACACACAAAACAAAACACTCTAACAATCACTAAACCAATGCGAAAACAAGCCTAGAATGAGCTGGTCAATAAAGTAAACAGAGATCCTAACGGTAGGCTTGACACACACATGGCCACTAGATGTCCTAGGGTTCAGAGTGCGAAATCAAGAGAGAAAGGAAAACATCCGATGGACCAAAGTTAGGGCCAGTCGACTAGAGACTCAACACATTTTAGCAATTGCGAAAGTGACGATGAAAGCACAGACCAAGCAGCGAAAGCAAGAGACGGGAAGGTGTTTGCAAACTTAAACCGAGTAAAAACGAAACCCTGTAAAGCTAAGCTCCGTAATCAAACAATCCAAGGCTCAGACAGTGAAAAACCAGTCATAAGACAGATGAGGAGAAGAAGGGACAGTCACTGCAAGAGGTTCAGGAGGCTAATTTGGTGAAAAATGAGTTTTTCAGGCTCAGCGCGGGTAGCCTTCAGCAACTTGGCGCTGATAGGGGGAGCCCTTCAGCAACTTTGCGCTGTCAGCGCGGAAAGACAGGGAAAAAGCGCGCTGCTCAGCGCGGATTTTAAACACACAGACGCGATGACAGAGGGCACAAAGAAGAGGGGGCACGATGTCAGCGCGGAAGAACACGAATAAAGCGCGCTGCCCTTGAAAACGAGGTCAGCGCGGCTGTTAGACGTACAGGCGCGATGAAGAGAAAACCCAAGAACGGGGTCGCGCTGTCAGCGTGACTGTTCCAAAATAAAACGCGCTGAGGGCAAAAAACAAGGAAAGCCAAAATAAAAACTTCCAAAACCACAGGCAGGGGCTTTTCAACAATAAAAAGGCTTCCCAGAAACACCTAGGAAGTTCAGAAGCCACACAGACAATCCCAAAAACTCGGAAAGAGGTCAATCAAAACCAAACACAAAAGCGAACTCAAGAGACAATAAGGCAGATCCCCAGCGGAGTCGCCAAATTGTTGGAGAGGTAAATCCCCTCTACGGATAGAGGCGATCCCTACTAGCCCAATAGGGGTCTAGCAACAATCACACAATGCTGCCACGCATGTTCCTAGTTACAATTAAACAAGAAGTAAAGAGCACCTACTTGGATTCCTGCGCTGTCGTTTGTCGAAGAGATGTTGCCTTCGTTCCTTCGCTCCGGCGGGAAGTGGATTCGTAGGAGTAGCAAGACTTTCCAACACAGCAGAGGCTTTATCCATGAGTGGACAAAGGTGAAGGGGATGTTTGCCTTCACAAAGTCGGCAGGGGATTCGGATCTTCCCTTTCTCCTTACCATTCCCAACTGATGAGGTAGCATCGCCATGATCATCAGTGGACAATGGAGGGTGGACCGGATCGTGAGACCAAACTTCTAATACCTTGGGAATGCCAGGGCAATCACGAAGGAGATGGTCCTCCTTGCATAGTCGACAAGGAAACTTAACCTTCCGCGCTGTCGTTTGTCGAAGAGATGTTGCCTTCGTTCCTTCGCTCCGGCGGGAAGTGGATTCGTAAAGAGCACCTACTTGGATTCCTGCGCTGTCGTTTGTCGAAGAGATGTTGCCTTCGTTCCTTCGTTCCATTACATCACATTCTCAATAATAGAAGTACTCAAGAAACTGAAATAGTTCAACTATCTTAGCACATGTGAAAGCAAATACGAAATACAAACATCCACGTAATAGTATTACAAACATTCATAATCCATGCATGAAGAGTGTTCTATCCTTGAAGGCTTATGTTATTAAGTAGAAATTCCAAGACACATGTTTAAAATGTACATCACTAGCCCCAGTAGTGGAGCGTTGGAGCTACTCCCTTCTCCTCAAAGAACTAACTGATCTCTCTAATGTTATGTGGGAGGAGCCAAGGTGAAAATTCCTTTGCTCATACAATGAGGGAGTATGTATAACCAAGGGTGACTCTTTGACTACCCTCATGACTATTTGACTTCCTATGAATTTCCAACTTACATGACTCTTTACATTCCACGTGTGTCCTTTTGACTTCCACTTTACAATACATTTGACTACAATATACATGGTCCACAATAGTGATGTGGCATATGACCATTTATGACATGACATGACATGACACTATTGACATGGACTGCTTGATGATGTGGAAATGTCAAGTCACTATTACTGCTAAGTGTTGGATGTCTTCTTGAATATGCTTTCTCTTCACCTCCACATGGCTTGGTGATGCAAAATATTCAATGATCTTTAGTCTTGGATGGTGGTTGCAAAATTGTGTCCCTTTGCTTTCTCTCGATTGATCAACTTGTGAGTTCAAATACAAGAGAGTCTTTAGGCATGCTTCCCTCCTTATTCTCCTTCTCCATCATCTTGCCATGACATGATAGTGTACTTGTTCTTGCAATTCACTCATGACGAGACAACATCAATCCGAAAAACCCCTAGTCTAAGATGATGCATTTTGATCCATCAATTGAGCTTGGGACAAGTGACAGGATGGGAAGAGGGACTCAGTGACTGTGTAGCGCGCAGTTACAATAGTTAGGGGGAAGAGTTTGACTTCTGAGACTACGAATTGTGTAGTTTAGGGAGGCCTGAAGGACAAGACTGCATAGTTTCTGGAGATAGTGGGGTCAGGCTGAGGGAATGGACATTAGGAAAGCCAACTACGCAATTTTTGATGTCAAGGGAGGCTAGCTTCTGTGCATTGCATAGTTCCACCAGAAATGGAAGATCTTGAGGCTTGGATATATGAAGTGTGCAGTTCAAGACAGGTTAGGGGACACAATTGTGCAATTCTAAGGGTCAAGGTCAGGAGTCGAGTACAAAAATTACGCGGTGCAAAAGCCTTGGGAGACAAGGACTGCGTATGGTGTAGCATCAAGTAGCAAGGTCACATATTAGAGGGTTGAGACTACACAGTGCACATTTCAGTTGGGGCCTAGTGAAGCTAAGTTGCTCGGTCAGGAAGATTTTCTAAAAATGGCGAAGTGTGGGATAAGTGATGAACTGTGATGAACCTTGATAGTGATCACACACTTATCATACTTTGATTACATGGAAACATATATCATCCAAAAACATGAACAAATCATTTCCCTCGTGATTGCCTTACGACAATATGACAAGTGTGACACCTAAGATGGACTTTGGGACGATTGTGACATTACTTGTGTGGCAATGTTCAAGACTTTGTGTACGGGTGCGAAATATGCTTACATGGTTAGAAAAACTCATATACACAAAGACGAAACTTTGAAACCATTAGAATAGGCTTGCAAAAATTGAACGACAGCCAAACATGCCAAAATATGACAGTTAAGCCAGCATGCAAAAGGGACCAAAGCACTACAAGAAAACTCATGAAATGTGCCCCAATGTTTGCAACAACATTGTAAAAGACCAAGGAAGGCTCCAAAATTGAGTGTAAGCCAACATTTTGGTGGGTGTTTCAGCAACTACAACAGAACTCATATCTCAATGTTATCATGCATATTGTACAATATGGTAAATCTAACTAAGTGTTTATATCTAGATTTGAAGACAACAAAAATTAAATATTAGTGAAATATAAGAACACCATAGAAGTGGTCTTACAACAACAAAGTGACTATTTTAGAAAAAACAACCTTAGTGACTAAAACCATGTTCAAAGTAACAAAAACACAACCTCCATCACATGCACATGCAATCCATACCCAAAGACCATCAATGCATAAGACCATATATTTTTAACTAGTGGAGCGTGAAGAACCTTGGAAACTTAGCTTACCACTTTAATCAATTTATACAATTTAGCATAGATCCACCTTAATGTTGGAACTATTAAACTAGCGTATATCTATCTCAACATTAGATATATGCATTTTAACTTTAGATTTAATACACAGGATCAAACATAGTAATGTAAAGATCAATCAATGCAGCATAAATCCACCTTGTCCTCTTTTCTATTAAACTACCACGACCGCATCTTAACCCACCTTGGCCTTCTCTCTAATACACTACCATAGCTCCAACTTAACCTTGGATCTATCCACGTTAACTTTGGAAATTCTAAGAATGAACAAGATCAAACAAAACCAATAAAACAAGGCAATATAAGAAACAACCCATTTTGCATAAATCAACCTTAGCCTTGCATCTATTAGGCTAGTAGAAATCCCCCTTAACATCATCAAAACACAACCGAACAAGAGGGTGTAAACAAAAAACCAAGCTAGCATAGCTCAATATTAACCTCATATCTACCCGTGTTAAACTTATATTTATTAAGCATAAAAAACGAATAATTCAAATCAACATCAGATAGGAACCAAAAAGAGAAATCAACACATGAAAAGAGCGAAGGAGAGATAACCTTATTTCTAATATTTGTTTTCAAACATCATGATTATCCAAGAGAAAAAGCCACAAAAAAAGGAGTCCATCAATGAAATGTAACCATTCTATTAACATACTACTCCTAAAAATGTAATCCCAATTTCACAATCAGAGATAGAGGTTAAGAAAAAGATTGATATTTGTGAGCAGTTGAAGTCCATACTTTCTTAAGTGTGTGAGAATGTTGTGATAAAATTGTAGGTGTGTCATTACCTATCAACATGAGCAACACAAACAAGGAAACAATAAAGGAGATCTAGATGATGACAAGCTCATAAATGTTTATTTTTACTAAATGTTTCCAGTCAATATAAGTAAGTGACAACTATTGTAGATGATGCATTCAATGGGATTAATTTTTTTTCCATGTCACAGAGGGTTCCCTTTGGCATAATATGCCACCAGTGAGAGGTAATTATTCCACTAAAGTTAGAAAAGCACAAGCAAGACAATATTTTTGGGAAGAGTTGAACCATGGTAGGTAGAAATTCATTGAGCTTGTAAGCCAATGTTGACACTCATATCTCACATTCAACAAAATGTTATTACATTTTTTATTGACAACCTTAGAAAAGGCCCTCTTCAAATACTAAAAACCATATAATTGTCCCTACCTCATTAGCATGAACTAGGTAGACATACAAGTTATCTTCTGCTAGTTCCGAAAGTGCTCATCTTCATCAATTGTCACCTTCACTAGACACTTAAGGGTTATATTGTGCTCGTCCTCCTCCACTATAACTTTTAGTAGAACAAGAATCCTTTCCTATACATTAATCCTCTACACACATTTGGATTTTAATTTATTATCTTCTTGGTGATTCCCCTTCTATCAGATATATTTGAGAGATCAAGGAAATGGGTTTCAGCAGAAACTACTTACTCAAATATGAAGGATGAACTAAATCCTTAGTTGGTAGATATTAGAAGTATATATGAGACTATAGATATTGATTCTCTAGATATTTAAAGTTTCAACAAAACAAAGGATGTTTAGGTGACCTACATAGGAGATGAGCATTCATTTTTGTATGAGATACAAAAAAAATTCAGGGAGCTAGCTCAAATGACATTGTACATTCTTGACGTGAATAATGGAAATTCAATGGAAGTACCTCAAACATTGAAAATAAGTGCTTTCAAGGAAGTATATGAAATTCAAGATGGATTCCAAGGAAGTAATTTTTGGAAAGGAGTTGGGGAAATAATTTCTCCAGAAAATGTACATGTAGACACAAGAAATGAAGAAATTTTTTCTCAAGATCATAAAGTTAAGATTTCCGCCTTTATAGTTGTAGACACAGAAACTCAACAAATCCAATAAATATGAATTCACAATACTGCCATCTTATTTTCGTTCAAAAGATAGGATTAGTTCAACATCTCAATATATTATAGTTGAACCTAATGTTGAGTCACTTTCATCAATCAAACCATTGTCACAAATTTTGAAAATTATTCATTGCATAATTTACTTCTTGTTGCATGCTAAAGGATGGATTTTGGTGTTGATCTCCAATTTTGAGGATTTTTGGCTTTCTAAAGAAAACATATAATAATTTATGCCTTCCAACAAGGATAGTTTGGTAAAAACACAAATGATTATTGGTGTTCTAGATGGTGTTATTAACAGACAATGTCATGGATTTAAGAGCATGGATCGAAAGAAAATAAGGAAGAGGTGTGTATTTGTTCAAATATACATAGGTATTGTATTCAACATTGAACTAGAAAAAGAAGAAATTGCGCACAATAGATGAAAATGGCCTTGAATATACCCACTAAAGAATTTTCTCTCACATATGGAGACATAGTGATGATTTGAGTATAGTCCAAAATGATTCTCCTCTTCATCGTACGAGAGGCTCACTACAACACAGTTATTCTATTGATGACCAACTCAAAAATATAGAAGTGGGACTGATGATAGTATGGGAGGAAGATACTACCCAATAATTAGGAAGTTGGTCAAAGACGTGGTTAATGCAGTTAAGCACAATGGTATTTTTTATCCTTGATCAAGGTAGCCCTGGTGGGGCTTACTATTTAGAAAATTACAGAGGTAGAAATATTTCCATTGTAAATCCAAAAAATGAGTATTCCTTTTCTCCCAACAAGCCAAAATACATTGTGGGAAAAGTTTTGGGACAACCTGGTGTTACAGGTCAATTTGGGCACATCAACCCTAGCTTCTAGATCCGTATTATTAGGGTCCATCAATCCCTAATTCAATTGTTTTCATTCCCTATTGAAGTCAACCTACATCATGCTTGCCTCCCAAGAGTTTCATGTCACCATTCATCCAAAAAATGCCCCTAGAGAGATCAGCGCAGGTGACCCTTTATCAGGCTGCATTGCAATGCAGGAATTGCACTGTTTGGGTGCACTTTAGTGCAGTTGGCCTTTGTTTCATCTGCGCTGAGAGAGATTCATCGAATTTTTGAAATGAATCCATTGGATTCCTCATCCAATGGATGCTTCTAGAAGTTTCCAGATGGATTGAGCTCGCTTTTGGATGAGGAAGAGTATGAATGAACCTCAATCCATTATCCCTTCCTACATGGAACCACTTCCCAATTTTGGCAGAGAATTCATGAGGGCCATTAATGGCTTAACCTCCTCCATTCAACTATAAATTGACCAAGAATTCAAAGGATGGTGAAGGTTGGAACTTCTTGAGCTAAGGAAATGCTGTTTGAGTGAGATTTGTAAGAGTATGGTGATGATGTTGAATTGTTTCTTCATGAGGAGAGAAGGGTTTGAAGCTGGAAGGATGACACTGAATCGAGCATGCATCTACATGGGTTGTAATCTTTCCTTCTATTAATAAATAATTCTAATATTTTTCCATTCATGTGTTTATATGATTTATATCGTATTCTGGATTCTATGATATGTTTGATTAACATGTCATCATTATTGTATGCTTTGATGGGTTTCTGTCTCGGCTTGTGTGTAGGTACTTTCCAAGCTAGTTAAGTACGGAAAGGAGCGATGAAATCGGTCAAAGGAGAGAGGGTGAAAGTTGCAGGTTGGTACCTTTGTTCTTCTTTCTCTTATCTATTAATTATAGGAAAAGTGACGAATTACTTTGTCTGTTGTTTCTAGACTAGCTACTAGGTCTAGAGGGTTAGGCGTTTGAAGAAACACTAAATTTTCCCAAAACAAAATGGTGACTCCGCTGGGGAGTGATCCTATCCCTTATAGTAGCTTATCAATCTCTTAAAACACTTTGACATACTGTACCTTCTGTTATTCATCGAATTCAAGTTCAATTCACTGAAAATTGAGTCAGTTTTGAGTATAAAATTGTCTTACTGTAATCAGCACAGTTCTGTGACTGACACAGTGCACTGCAGTGCACCTTCTACAAAGACTCAGTGCGATTCAGCGCACTGTCTCTAACTGTGTCCTGCGCTGATCCCTTTAGGATTAGTTTTCTCATCTAGGAACTGAAACCTTTAGTTAATTTTTAGTTGTTTGAATTGCTTGATGAGGTCTTGTCTTTGAAAACAGTTTTTGTTTCCTTGTTTCGACCCAATTTAGACTGGATTGTTGAATGTTTTTTTTTATGTATTTATTTTATCATTTGCAGTCCATTGTCAAAAAGTAGTTTCGATCGATTGTTTTGTCAAAAACGAAGTGTCGTAAAGTCTTCCTTCATAAATAATCGATTGATCTATTTGTGCATTTGATTCATATTTTCATTTAAAGTGTCAAAAATCTTTGTTTCTTTAAAGTTGAAAGTGTCATTTAGTCTTCCTTTCCCTTTAAGAGAAATTGTCATAAATCAACATTTTTTATGAAAAGAGTTTTTGAATCGTTTGTGCATTAGTTTTTCTTATTGCATCATTCACATTAAGAGGAATTGAAAAGAAAAAGAAATACATGCAATTGCATTTTAGAGTTTGAGTTTGTGTGTTCAAAAGGAATGGTTTAGGGAATTGCATTAGTTTGTGCTCTTTTTTGTTTGATCTAAAAGGTAATTGTATGCTCTATCCCTCATAGCTAGGATTTTCATTGTTGAAAACAAATGGAAAATGTGCTTCTCATTCTAGTTGCATTTAGGAATTTCAGAAAACATCTCATGGTGAACCCTCAAAGGAAAAGTTTAAGCAAGATCAACCTAAAATTTACATCAATTAACCTAATAATGCATTGGAACTTAACGCAAACATCTAGAGGTCTAGGCTAGAGACATGTTCCAACGTCTTAAAACCTAGTGGCTGTCGTTTTCATTGAGGTTGAGTGATTCCTCCTCTCTGATTCGATAAGTACTAGTACGTACTTGTGCTCCATGTACCATCGAGTATATAGTGGGAGACTCCAATAGGTTGAAATCCTTTATCCCTAGGAAGCCAAGTTTTTCGCCTTACCAATCACAATACCCCGAGCACAACATTCAGGAAGACTGACTGCCATATGGTAAATCCTTGGTAATTTCTATTTCATTTACCACCAAGGTGTATATTGCAGTTTTGTGATTAGCTTGGTAAACCCTCTTGTCTAGTATCTCCAAAGAAGTTACTTTCGTTCCTTTTCAAATCCTTAAAAGAAAAGTTTCATTTGAGTGCTTGTCCTTTCGAGCTCATTAAACATCGAAAGCGACTAGAGTCATCTTTTGTCTTTTTTCGACTCTTTAAAAACGAAAAAGAAAAGTTATGTTCTAGTGTCGTAAAATTTAATTGACCATGAATAACATCCTTATTCCTTAGTTGAGTTTAGGGTTATAATAACAATCAGCGATTCTGGAGGAAGATCAACCTCCACTCCGTCGTTCGAGGAGAGTTATGAGCAAACCACCCTTGCCACCGGAAGCGACACCCATCCGGTCAAGGCGGACTCATCAAACTGAGTCTGGTACTTCAAGAGTTTCTGGTACTTCATCTGAATTACCAGAGCCACCTATCATGGCTAGTACTAAGCCTCAAGTTACTCCAACTATTTCTGGTACATCTGTTACACAAGAATAAGTTACTCAACTACCTAAGGCCACTATAGCGAAAACAAGTGAACAAGTAACTGAAGGTCACCCAAAACTTGAAGTTAATCAACCAGAAATTACTTCAGACCTTGAACTTGTTCAATTGGAATTTGATCCGGAACCTATAGCAGTTGAAACTGAAGACATTCTTGAACTTGAAGTTGTTCACGAACCTTCCCTTGAAACTGAAGTTCTTTTACTAAAACATCTGGACTTTGACCTTGAACATTCTGAATTTGTTATTGAAATACCTCAGTCATCTGTAGTTCCTGAAACTCCATCTTTAACACCAGAAGTCTTTTTCAGACCTGATGGTGAAATCCTTCCACCTGGATTAATTGCTGTAGAGGAAGAAGCTGAGGAAGATTCTACCCCCGGGACTCCACATCATTTTGGACCTGGTTTGTATCTTTATTCTCAATCTCTTCCTCATTCTACTGCTGCCTCTGAGATACCACTTGATTCATTAGGTCAACTTTTGGGTCAGTTAACCATGGCAGAACAACCGCAAACATCCCAGACTGCTTCATCTGATGCAGTTGCAGCAGAATCCTTTGCTGCTACTTCTTTAATGTTTACTACCACACCTAAGTCACATTTATACGGACAACTTTCTGTCCCAGCTGGTTACCTATCTATGTATAGAATCCACTCAGGGGTTTCTTCTTTGCCATGGTCATCACCCATGTCATCATCATGAATTTTACCTGGTTCTTCTTATCAAGGACAACAGTTTGATCCTGCTTACCAGTATCAAACTGGGAAATTCAGTGAACAAAGACTCGTATATCCTCTTAACACTGGACTGCCACCATATGGTCAGTAATATGCCTATTCACCACATCCTCCCTATCAAGGAGGACAACCCTATGGTTATGTCCCACCGTATCTAGGTCAACCTGAAATGAGAGTTTGTCAGTGGTAGCCAACTATGCCACCACAACCAAGGCTTGTGTATCCAACACAACCTATGCAAACTGAGCCAATTATATCAACCCAACCTGTCGTAACTATGGAACCACAGATACAAGCTCAACCTGTTGTATCTCAACCTGTGCAAGTTAGTTCCGCTACCTCACAACCACAAGTTTCGAGTCAGCAAACCCAAACTTCTCAGGCTGTTATGCAACAACCACTTGTTTCTGGGGTACAATTACCTCAGGTTAGTGTGCCATTATCTGGAGTGACTCAAGTTGCTACAGGTTTAGTTTATTCTCAGCCTGGTCAAACTAGCGTTGGGGGGAAATATCAAACTTCACAACCGATACCCCAACAACCTTGGCAGCCACAGTATCCACAGCCTCCTTTTCAGAATGTCCAACCTCAGTATGGGCCTGCTTTCCAAGCTCAGCCTGGGCAAGGACAATATCAAGCATATCAGGGTCCTGTGTATCAAGCCCAACCTGGTTACAGACAAATGCAAGGTCAACCTAGTTTTAATCCATATATCGGATATGTCCCACCGCCCTATCAAGGATATCCGCCTTATGCGGGTATGCAAAGGCCTATGGCACAGGAAATTCCATCTTATCTCGGATATGCTCAAATTGATCTGAATCGACAATTTCCATTTATGGCAACTCTAGAATTACCGGATTTAAATTGGCTTACATATGCTCCAATTTTATATGCACCATGGTGGCCGGTAATTCCTCATAAGTTGCCTTCTGATATTCCAAAGTTTAATGGAAATCCTGGAGAAGACCCGTCAAATCACGTTATGAATTATCATTTATGGTGTTCTTCGAACTCCTTGAATGATGATTCGGTAAGACTCCATCTTTTACAAAGAACTCTCACTAGTTCGACTAGTAAGTGGTATATTGAATTGCCGAGAGTTTCTTTTAATAATTTCACCCATTTAGCCACTACCTTTTTGACCCACTTCCAGTTACCCATCAGATATGAAAGTGGAATGGAACTTTTGACCAACTTTAAACAAACGACTTCTACTCACATCTCAGATCATATTCATGAGTGGCATCATTGTCATCGAATGGTTAAAACCTATGTTCCTGATCAGCTTTTAGCTGCGTGGTTCATTAAGTCATTATTCCCATCTATCACTAAGGATGTGGCTAAAGGTGGAGTTGTTACAAAAGAGAAAGTAATTGCTCGTGCTCAATACTTGGATTTAGTTTACACGTAATCCAACATGCTCTATGAAAAAATTCCACATGCTCTGCACCTAAATCAATCCATTCCACCTCCATCATCGAATAGGGACTCTCATGCCGGAGACGGTGTGATCAGTTCTTCGAGAACACAAATGACAAGTAGGCCATCTGTTCAATCACTTACCATGATCAAACTGTAAAGGCAACTGAGGTTCCTGATTCTGAGATTAATGTCGTGTCATCTGACAAAGGTAAGAATCAAAAGCAACCAGGAAACAAGAAGAAAGGGAAAAATAAAAAGAAAACTAAAAACCCTCCTCAAGAGAAATCATCTAATTCCTCTAATCTAGGAAAGAAACCTCGTTATCCATGTCTTATATGTAATGACGAGCACTTTACGTGAGATTGTCCTCACAAATAGCTGTTTGTTAAAAGTGGGCCGACGGGAAGCCTGAGTACTGCATAAGACCCCTTAAAATAACGAGAAGACAAGTATCGTTAACATTAGATTGGCAAGATGACAAGTAACTGTGAACACCCAAAGAAAAGCAAAGGTAGGGGAGAGGAGGGGCAGCCTCGAAATTCTATCCTATACCTGGGGGCATGCAAACTTTTGGAATGCAAGCAAGGGACGACTATTTATTTTTTAAATTTTTAGGTCCTCCCTTTAAACCTGTAGGTCTAACCCGTTAAACTCGTAGGATTAGCCTTTTCCGACCTTGCATGAAGGAAGCCTGTGGGGCAAAAGTAAAATTTGCCAAAATTGGAGCATAGCTTTGTGAGATAAAGCTCCCCCCAGAGTTCAAGCTCATGGAAAAAATGAACCGGTAAATAACCTTTTGAGATCGTAAATTCATCAGCCATAAGAACCTTGATCGTGTTTTCATCCATCACCTCCACCGTCATTTGGCCGATCGTTCACTTCCATTTGTGTGTTTACCTCTTTTGAGAAACAGCTGCGAAGAGTGATTTCACCTAGCCATCCTTGTGACACTGCCATGATTGGAAAATTCCAACCTGTACCTGGAATCTGCTGCTATCCCTGTTTATCACTCGTTCCTCAAAAGACGAGTCTTCTTTGAGCTCTTTTCACTGACTCGTAAAATATGAAAAGTTTGCCGAGTTTTGGCCTTCCAGCTCGTTAAATGACCGGAACGCTATCCCTCCTCTAGATTTTAATCTTTTTGGACCCGAGGGATTATTGCACAAAAGGATCGAGCGCTTGTCTTGTTCGGCTCGTTAAAAGTACCGAACAGCCATCCCTTCTGTATTGTTTTATACTTTTTCGGACTTAAGGGATTAGCTGACGAAAAAGGAATTATGGAGTTGACTTTCTGTACCTTTTCAGACTCTCTAAAAATGAAAAGGACCGAGTTTTCCTTGTCGTTAGACTCGTTAAAATGATTAAATAGCGACAAACTTGTCTTTAGACGAGAACGAGTTTCCCTATCGCTAGGCTCGTTAAATCATAGCGATGGGCTTGCCCGAAGGGCAGGTTATAGAACAAGCATATGTTATCCTCCTCAAGCTTGACAAAAATAAAGAGGTACTGGTCAGAAATGACTGGGGAAAAATTGGGAGAACATCAAAGTTTAATGGTAGCAAGTCACTCTTGAACATGACACTTTTCCTCCGTACCACATCGGGTTGGGTTGTTTCATTCACCGGTCTCATCACCATGGTCCTCGCCAAACCATCCACATTTGGGGTAATGCTACCGATCCATCGCATCAGTGTCGTTAAATGTTCAAGAGGGGTCATTCTGAAAGTGTCAACCGTGTCCCATCCACTGCCATACATTATCCTTCATCCATTCATGATCGCCACCCTGAATCATATGTCACAGTTTGTTTTCACCTCCACTAAAATCATTAGCTCCGTTCCGTGTCATTGATGTGGGATTCATTAAGGCCCTCCTTTGACGGATCGCTTCTTGTCGACTTCAGCTCATTATCCAAGAAGTTGATCTAGGAACACCCCCATCAGTACTTTGAAGCTTGCATGCCTCAATGGCAAGTTTCTCACTTCCGGCGACAGGTATACATCAATGACCTTTGACCAGAAGATTTTGCGTGGCGTTCGACGCCAAGTCCTTTATTCACGCCACGTGAATTGTACTGCAGTACCTTGAGGTTCATCGTCATTATTGGTGATTCCTCTCGCGCATGTTAACGGTTTTCATTATTGGCCGGTAATCAAGCGATGTCTTTCCATGTTCGACTTCAGCGAAATTCTCACATGGATCGACCTGTACTTAGAGTGAAGATCGAACGAGTTTGAAGACCCCGGATCTAGTTTCATCCATCCGGGCTGCGATATATATTCAGGAAATATAAAAGCATTTGCCATGTACATCATTGCAGCAGATGATCATCCTATCAAAGGATGATAATTTCAGCAGAGAATTATCAGTCTACCTTCAGACGATCGTCTGTCATATGTACGAAAATGTATTTATAAAGCTGAGCATGGGAATGCCCGCCTCAGCTAGATCATGGAAATAGAATGGAAAATAATGTATTGTATTGTATTGTATTACAGGGCACCTCCTCAGCACTGGAATGAACTTCGGACCCTCTAGATAAAGCATTTCACCCGATAAACGGTCTCATACTTTAGGGGGCAACTGTTATAGACATTTTTGTGCCTCGTGACATGGAGCATGAAATGTCAATAATTACAGGGATCCTCAGTCCCTAAACATGTTGTTCTTACCCCTAAAAGAGCAAGGTCATCAAACCACAGCACTTCCAATCAGTTCTCCACCTGAAAACACTTCAAAACAGGCTTATTTTGGATCATGTCAGCTGCTCCACTGAGCATCTGCGCTGGAATGCAACTGCTCCTCCTTGTACCTGCGCTGGAAGTCAAATCTAATGAAGGCTACCTGCGCTGGGCGAGATTGGCCAAGTGGCACAGTCATTCTGCAAGGTGTCAATTGCCCAGGAAGCTTCCAAACTGACACTTGGTTCATGAGATTCGCCCTGTGATGAGTAAGAGGTACTTGATCACCATGTGTAAGCAAGGATCTCCAAGTGGACACGAGAACTGAAGATTAACTGAAGAGGGAGAGGACACAAGGAAGCTCTATGTCAGTCTCAAGCTGACTCATCCTTTCTTCTTCTATCCTATATATAGAGCTCTTCTATGAGGTCTAAGGAGGCTGGAATTTTGTGTAAAGCAAGGAGGTGCTGTTGGTTTACAGTTAGAGCTATTGGGTGATTGTTTTACTAGAGGTGAAGAGGAGAGTTCTTGCTGCTGGGGAGGTGCTGCTGGATTGGAGCCATCAATGGTTGTAACCTTCTCAGAACCCTGTTACTTCTATCAATAAAGTTTTGCATGTTCTCCTATATACTTGTATTGCATTGATGTATTGTATTTACTTGTATATTTGATTCACTCTAATCCATGCATCAGTTATGAGTACATGTATCTTGTAGTTTCCTCTCTTGTTTTGTGCAGGATCTGTGTGTAGCTGGACCGGCAAAGAGAGCAAGGAGCTAGGAACAGGAGACAAAGAGAGAGGACAAGGATCGACTAAGCGAAAGACACCAGGTTGGTTAATCTTTTCTTCCTTCTCTCTGTACTTTCATAAAGGAAAATATCAAAGCTTTACTTTCAGTTGTTGCTAAAGACTGTCACCTTTAGAGTAGGGATAGGGTCATCCGAGTCGGATACTTTTCCCCACAACAAACTGGCGACTCCACTGGGGAGCCTAGTATCTTGTTGGTGTTTGTAGTATTTTGCTATTCATTTCTTGAAGAAAAGAGTACCAAATCGAAAAGCTTTTGACTATATCAAAAGCGAAGTAGAGGGGCTGTTACTCTTGCTCATTTGCTGAGCAAATTCAAGATTTGAAGAGCTAACCTACAAAAGACTCTTTACTCTTTGTGATAGCTTTTCATCCTCTTGATCATCCCTTAGCCTGTACTTGACCTATAGCTTTTTATTTCAGCAAAAACAGTGCATTTTTGAGCTTTTTATGACCCGGAATTCCTTGTAAACGCAACTCTCGTGTCTCAGTGCAGGCTGTCCACAGGCAGTCTGCATTCCAGCGCAGGTACTCCCTTCGGGAACTGCGCTGAGAATCAAACTGACAGACCAGAGCCTGCGCTGGTCCAGTTAGCCAGTGTCTTGCTAAGGTTTCCCTTTGTGTCTTGGCCCTGTTTTCACTGATTTTTTGCTGATTGCTTGCTGGTCATTGTACTTGCTGTAAACCATTCTCCTTGACATTATTCCGCCTCAGTTGTGTGATGAAACTGTGAATGTTCTTTCAGTATTTCTTGTTTCAGTTACAGTTTCCCATTGTGAAAAACGAACCAGTATAGCTGTGGCCTCTTAGATCCTGAACTGTAAAAGTGTCTGTGTGATCTTAAGAGCTGGTTTTATTACTGTTCATGGCTGTTTGAGTTTGTTTGTTTTTCATTTTATGGTTTGAATCTATACATTTCCAGTGTCTAAACAAGTCGATCATAAGGTGTCTTTTTGATTATTGGACAAGCTTGTTTATTTCTACTTGAAATTAGATTCAAAATTATACAACAGTTTCCTTTCTGTCTTACATCAACATTAAGGATAAAAAAGAAATACATGCATTGTGCATTTTGCATTTGACTGTGTGCTTGACGATTTAGGATATTGTGCATTTTAGTGTGTGTTCTATGATCTGTGGAAAAAGTTGTGTCTTTCTTTTCCCTCAGTAGATTAAGGTTTTCAAAGTTGAAAGATTGAAAAGATTTGCTTCTCATTCTTAGATTGCATTTAGGAAGTTGTATATATACATCTCGTGGCGATCCTTAAAGGCAAACTGTTAAGCAAGATCAACATTAAAATAAACTCAATTTACATAACAACGCTTTGTAACATAACGCAAACATCTAGAGGTCTAGGTAGAGACGTGTTCCGGCGTCGTTAAACATAGTGACTGTCGATCTCTACGAAGGTGGGTGATTCCTCCTGAGAGTCGGTGGCACTAACACGGACTTGTGCTCCCGCGTACCGTCGCGTATATTGGGAGACTCCTATAGGCTTTTATCCTTTATCCTTAGGAAACCGTGTCGGCCGCCCTACTGATCGCGATGCAGTGAACACAACATTCACGAAGATCGACCACCCGTACCGTAAAACGTATTCTGTGGTTTCGCGAAAGGTTTGGCACACCCTCTGCCTAGATCTCCAAAGCAGTTTCTTTTGGCCTTTTTCAAACTCTATAACTGAAAAAGTCCAACCGAGCATTTGTCACTTCGGGCTCGTTAATACATCGAAGGCGACTAGAGTCATCTTTAGCTTTTTCTCGACTCTTAAAACATGAAAAAGCAAGTTTGTGTCTAAAAACGTCGTTAATAAAATTTATTTTAAACGGAACATAATCACCTGTTATTCCCACGCTGATCTTTCAGTTGAAAAGTATGGAGCCCACCAACCAAGGAAGTAACCTTGGTGGAAGTCCAAATCCCTTCTCCTCTTGGGGAGATGTTGGTGCGCCTCATATGGCAACTTTGTCACTTCCAGGATTGACAATCGGCCTCCCTGTTTGGCTCTTTTCAACTAATGTAGTCCAGATCGCCACTAATCCTGAGCAGTCGAATCGACAGTCAGAACAATCTAGAACTACCCACCAGCCTTCCACTTCTTATGATACTTCCTCTGATCCTTCATCTTCGCGAGGTAGAGCTGGCAAAAGTCAGCCTCCCAAGGAGAAGAAGGAAAAGAAGAAGAGAGAAAAGAAGCAGAAGGAGCCTCTGGCGAAGGCGACTGGGGGCAAGCAGAAGAAAGCTGACAAAAACCCACACACTGCACCGACCGGGCCTAAATCGCCATGTGTCATTTGCAAAGGGATCCATTTCCATCGTGATTGTCCTTGTATTCCCCGGATACTAAGGGACTGGTCCCCAAGGTTGCACAATCCGGTAGCATCAACCTCTGGTTGTCATGTTGATTGCATTCCGTCAACTAGCGAGAGTGAAGGACGAAGAAGGGGACCAAGATCACCCTGTCTATTGTGTGAAGGCAATCATGCCATCCACAAATGTCCATTCTTAGATGAGGCCAAGAGAGTTTTGGAAGATTGCCCGGTTTCACCGTTGCGACTTCCTCCTGGATACCAAAAACTCGCGCCTAATCCCTCGATAGTTGAAAATCCAGTTGACCCGTCTTCAAATGACACCGTCGCCGAAGAGTCATCTTCATGCGACACCCTCACTAAAGAGAATAAGGATGACACCATCCAGGTTCTTTTCATCAACACCGACTCTGATGAGCGTCAGGGCAATGCGCCCATTCCTTTATCGCAGGAAGGAACATCGTCGGAGTCATATCCGGTCGTATATTCGGTCCCACCACCAAGCAACCTGGTTGTATCCTTTGATTGGAATCAACTAGGTAGACCCCGGTTACCAGCCAGTATACCATTCAGAATCATTGTCCAGATCTATAGAATGATTATGGCTGGTACTATCATTGATGAAGGGGCGTCTGTGAGTATCCTTTCCTCTATTGCTTGGAAAGCACTGGGTTCTCCAGCGCTTTTACCTGAGTTGAGAAATCTCTCAGGTTTTGATAAAGGAACCAGTCGACCATTAGGGATCCTCCCCAATGTACCTGTTACATTAAAAGGGAAGACCGTCGAGATGAACGTGTTGGTCGTCCAAGGACCCTTGGATTATAACCTACTCCTCGGACGCGACTATATTTATTGCATGGGAGCGATAGTCTCCTCACTCTTTAGAGTAATGTGTTTTCCACACGAAGGGAGGATGGTCAAGCTCGTAGACCAACTTTCATTTCCGGGATCTCACATCGCAAATAGTCAAATACCAATCCTAAATGGTCTGTTCACTCAAGATACGCCTCCACCCCCGGTCCTCCTTCCCGATGAGCGCGAGTGATTCGGAAAGAAAGACTAGGACCCAGGGGGCATGCACCCTGGTCTGCTTCGGGCAGAAGAAACCCCGGGTATAAGGAAGAATTTCCGCAGAAGAACATGACTAGTCCGTACCCCGTCCGTGGAAGGAAGTGGGGTTGTTCTGGAATAATATTCTTTTGTTAAAGTTATGTGTTTGACAAAAGAGTCATTCACCTTTGTCTAAAAAAGTGGGCAATGCCCAAGTAGGAATTCCCTTATTGCGACAAGTAGTAAACATCATTGAATTCAAGCCTCGCCCATTAAAACATATGTTTTGAAGGATAAGCAGGGGCAGCCTACAAAGAAGGGGACTATATTGTTGTGACAAAGGGTAACCATCTTTGGACAACCCAATGATAGACACCGCCGAAGAAAGAGATTGATTTGCGGCAGCAAATAGAACCCTCTTCGGATAATAAGAAAGAGGCAAGCCTCCCTCAATAATACCAATGTTTTGTCTTTGAGTAGTGTTCTTCTATTGTCACAAATAGCTGTTTGTTAAAAGTGGGCCGACGGGAAGCCTGAGTACTACATAAGACCCCTTAAAATAACGAGAAGACAAGTATCGTTAACATTAGATTGGCAAGATGACAAGTAACTGTGAACACCCAAAGAAAAGCAAAGGTAGGGGAGAGGAGGGGCAGCCTCGAAATTCTATCCTATACCTGGGGGCATGCAAACTTTTGGAATGCAAGCAAGGGACGACTATTTATTTTTTAAATTTTTAGGTCCTCCCTTTAAACCTGTAGGTCTAACCCGTTAAACTCGTAGGATTAGCCGTTTCCGACCTTGCATGAAGGAAGCCTGTGGGGCAAAAGTAAAATTTGCCAAAATTGGAGCATAGCTTTGTGAGATAAAGCTCCCCCCAGAGTTCAAGCTCATGGAAAAAATGAACCGGTAAATAACCTTTTGAGATCGTAAATTCATCAGCCATAAGAACCTTGATCGTGTTTTCATCCATCACCTCCACCGTCATTTGGCCGATCGTTCACTTCCATTTGTGTGTTTACCTCTTTTGAGAAACAGCTACGAAGAGTGATTTCACCTAGCCATCCTTGTGACACTGCCATGATTGGAAAATTCCAACCTGTACCTGGAATCTGCTGCTATCCCTGTTTATCACTCGTTCCTCAAAAGACGAGTCTTCTTTGAGCTCTTTTCACTGACTCGTAAAATATGAAAAGTTTGCCGAGTTTTGGCCTTCCAGCTCGTTAAATGACCGGAACGCTATCCCTCCTCTAGATTTTAATCTTTTTGGACCCGAGGGATTATTGCACAAAAGGATCGAGCGCTTGTCTTGTTCGGCTCGTTAAAAGTACCGAACATCCATCCCTTCTGTATTGTTTTATACTTTTTCGGACTTAAGGGATTAGCTGACGAAAAAGGAATTATGGAGTTGACTTTCTGTACCTTTTCAGACTCTCTAAAAATGAAAAGGACCGAGTTTTCCTTGTCGTTAGACTCGTTAAAATGATTAAATAGCGACAAACTTGTCTTTAGACGAGAACGAGTTTCCCTATCGCTAGGCTCGTTAAATCATAGCGATGGGCTTGCCCGAAGGGCAGGTTATAGAACAAGCATATGTTATCCTCCTCAAGCTTGAAAAAAATAAAGAGGTACTGGTCAGAAATGACTGGGGAAAAATTGGGAGAACATCAAAGTTTAATGGTAGCAAGTCACTCTTGAACATGACACTTTTCCTCCGTACCACATCGGGTTGGGTTGTTTCATTCACCGGTCTCATCACCATGGTCCTCGCCAAACCATCCACATTTGGGGTAATGCTACCGATCCATCGCATCAGTGTCGTTAAATGTTCAAGAGGGGTCATTCTGAAAGTGTCAACCGTGTCCCATCCACTGCCATACATTATCCTTCATCCATTCATGATCGCCACCCTGAATCATATGTCACAGTTTGTTTTCACCTCCACTAAAATCATTAGCTCCGTTCCGTGTCATTGATGTGGGATTCATTAAGGCCCTCCTTTGACGGATCGCTTCTTGTCGACTTCAGCTCATTATCCAAGAAGTTGATCTAGGAACACCCCCATCAGTACTTTGAAGCTTGCATGCCTCAATGGCAAGTTTCTCACTTCCGGCGACAGGTATACATCAATGACCTTTGACCAGAAGATTTTGCGTGGCGTTCGACGCCAAGTCCTTTATTCACGCCACGTGAATTGTACTGCAGTACCTTGAGGTTCATCGTCATTATTGGTGATTCCTCTCGCGCATGTTAACGGTTTTCATTATTGGCCGGTAATCAAGCGATGTCTTTCCATGTTCGACTTCAGCGAAATTCTCACATGGATCGACTTGTACTTAGAGTGAAGATCGAACGAGTTTGAAGACCCCGGATCTAGTTTCATCCATCCGGGCTGCGATATATATTCAGGAAATATAAAAGCATTTGCCATGTACATCATTGCAGCAGATGATCATCCTATCAAAGGATGATAATTTCAGCAGAGAATTATCAGTCTACCTTCAGACGATCGTCTGTCATATGTACCAAAATGTATTTATAAAGCTGAGCATGGGAATGCCCGCCTCAGCTAGATCATGGAAATAGAATGAAAAATAATGTATTGTATTGTATTGTATTACAGGGCGCCTCCTCAGCACTGGAATGAACTTCGGACCCTCTAGATAAAGCATTTCACCCGATAAACGGCCTCATACTTTAGGGGGCAACTGTTATAGAAATTTTTGTGCCTCGTGACATGGAGCATGAAATGTCAATAATTACAGGGATCCTCAGTCCCTAAACATGTTGTTCTTACCCCTAAAAGAGCAAGGTCATCAAACCACAGCACTTCCAATCAGTTCTCCACCTGAAAACACTTCAAAACAGGCTTATTTTGGATCATGTCAGCTGCTCCACTGAGCATCTGCGCTGGAATGCAACTGCTCCTCCTTGTACCTGCGCTGGAAGTCAAATCTAATGAAGGCTACCTGCGCTGGGCGAGATTGGCCAAGTGGCACAGTCATTCTGCAAGGTGTCAATTGCCCAGGAAGCTTCCAAACTGACACTTGGTTCATGAGATTCGCCCTGTGATGAGTAAGAGGTACTTGATCACCATGTGTAAGCAAGGATCTCCAAGTGGACACGAGAACTGAAGATTAACTGAAGAGGGAGAGGACACAAGGCAGCTCTATGTCAGTCTCAAGCTGACTCATCCTTTCTTCTTCTATCCTATATATAGAGCTCTTCTATGAGGTCTAAGGAGGCTGGAATTTTGTGTAAAGCAAGGAGGTGCTGTTGGTTTACAGTTAGAGCTATTGGGTGATTGTTTTACTAGAGGTGAAGAGGAGAGTTCTTGCTGCTGGGGAGGTGCTGCTGGATTGGAGCCATCAATGGTTGTAACCTTCTCAGAACCCTGTTACTTCTATCAATAAAGTTTTGCATGTTCTCCTATATACTTGTATTGCATTGATGTATTGTATTTACTTGTATATTTGATTCACTCTAATCCATGCATCAGTTATGAGTACATGTATCTTGTAGTTTCCTCTCTTGTTTTGTGCAGGATCTGTGTGTAGCTGGACTGGCAAAGAGAGCAAGGAGCTGGGAACAGGAGACAAAGAGAGAGGACAAGGATCGACTAAGCGAAAGACACCAGGTTGGTTAATCTTTTCTTCCTTCTCTCTGTACTTTCATAAAGGAAAATATCAAAGCTTTACTTTCAGTTGTTGCTAAAGACTGTCACCTTTAGAGTAGGGATAGGGTCATCCGAGTCGGATACTTTTCCCCACAACAGTATGCCTTCCCTCAGCTAAAAATTGTGAGAAAAAAATCAAAGTATCATGATATTTGTATTGTAACTGATGCAGGTCTCCTTCCGTTTCGAAACCTTCTCTCCAAGTGGTAAAGAATCTCACTCGACATGTTTATTTTTGACTTCATGCTTTAGGGGACAACTGTTATAGGTCAATTTGGGCACATCAACCCTAACTTCTAGATCTATATTATTAGGGTCCATCAATCCCTAATTTAGTTGTTTTCATTCCCTAATGAAGTCAACCTACATCATGCTTTCCTCCCAAGAGTTTCATGTCACCATTCATCCAAAAATGCCCCTAGAGAGATCAGCGCAGGTGACCCTTTATCAGGCTGCATTGCAATGCAGGAATTGCACTGACTGGGTGCACTGCAGTGCAGTTGGCCTTTGTTTCACCTGTCCTGAGCGAGATTCATCGAATTTTTGAAATGAATCCATTGGATTCCTCATCCAATGGATGCTTCTGGAAATTTCCATATGGATTGAGATCACTTTTGGATGAGGAAGAGGATGAATGAACCTCAATCCATTATCCGTTCCTCCATGGAACCACTTCCCAATTTTGGCAGAGCATTCATGAGGGCCATTAATGGCTTAACCTCCTCCATTCATCTATAAATTGACCAATCATTCAAAGGCTGGTGAAGGTTGGAACTTCTTGAGCTAAGGAAATGCTATTTGAGTGAGATTTATAAGAGTATGATGATGATGTCGAATTGTTGCTTCATGACGAGAGAAGGGTTTGAAGTTGGAAGGATGACACTGAATCGAGCATGCATCTATATGGGTTGTAATCTTTCCTTCTATTAATAAAGAATTCTAAGCTTTTTTCATTCATATGTTTATATGATGTATATCATATTCTGGATTCTATGATATGTTTAATTAACAGGTTGTCATTATTGTATGCTTTGATGGGTTTCTATCTCGGCTTGTGTGCAAGTACTTTCCAAGTGAGTTAGGTACGAAAAGAAGCGGCGAAATCGGTCAAAGGAGAGAGGGATTGAGCGAAAGTTATAGGTTGGTACCTTTGTTCTTCTTTCTCTTATCTGTTAATTATAGGAAAAGCGACGAATTACTTTGTCTGTTGTTTCTAGACTAGCTACTAGATCCAGAGGGTTAGGCATTTGAAGAAACACTAAATTTGCCCAAAACACCTGGTTTAAAGAGATGGGCTTGGGTTGGATAAAAAGTATTACAGAAGTTGCAACATACCTTCTAGATCATGTTCATTTTGCAAATGTTCCCCCTACTATGCTTGTAAAAATAACACATTCAATTTTACTATAAACATAATGACTATGTGTGAGAAAAAAAATAAGGGACAAATTGTGAGTAAAATTGCATCATTTTAGTAGTTTGTCCCACATAATTGTAATGCCAATGATAATGGAGCATCTGGTTTTTTAGTGGTTGTTGTACACATGATTAGAATACAAAGTATTAGGATACTTAATATCGTGACTCAAAGGACAACCCAAAACTTTTGAATATATATATAAGAGAGCATGGAATATATCAGAAATAAGGAATAAAAATGAATCTGAATTCATAAACCAACAATAATATGGGCTTCAACGATATCCCAATCAACCAATGTCATGTAAGGAAATGACATCATTACTAGTGTTCAAAGCACCATGAAAAAAGGAAGTAAAGCTCTATCACTATACCAATGTAATATGAATGTTCAATATTAACTCATAACCATTCATTGTTGTCATAATGAGTAGAGTACTACTTTGACTACACAAGTACATTTATAACTGTAGGCTAACTAGAGGAAGCTCTAACCTCAACTATAGGGTCTAACTCAATCCATTCCCTATCACTCAATAGCCTATTAAATTATTCCTTATTCTTTGTTACACAGAAAGAACAAAGAGAAGTCGTGAGCTTCCTAACAAATTCTAGGGTAAAAATTCTATCTGTGGTAAATGCAGACTACTTTTATCATTATGAAATTAGGGAACCTTTCAATACTAGATAGAGAAGGATATAACAATGGTACCTAGTACCTATTTAAGTTGGAGCTATGGATTGAAAATGCATAGCTAATAATATTGAATTGCGAGATTGGGTTAGTTAAAGGAACATCTAGATACAAGAAAACCTGCAGTGAATTTGGAATCCGTACATTAGGGAAAATGAAAATATCATTTGAAAAAGAAAGATGAATCAACATACCTACGAAACACCCCTTTATCTGAAGAAGATATATTTTGAATTCATTTTTGGATTCCCTACTCGCTATACATTGTATTCCTCTTAAAAACCCTCCAAGCGTAGATGCAGCTAACTGACATTCATAGTGTATTCCTCTCAAAAATCCTCGAAGTGCAGATGCAATTGACTGAGAAGTAGGAGTAGAAGAAGTGTCCAAAGTGGAAAAAATTGTCTCCCAATTAAAAAATGAATAAAATGATATGGGAAGAAATTTTCTCCATTATTTATCAAAAATTCACGACAAATTTCATTCAATCGCCTAGATAATAATTATCTTGAGAGAAATTTTGCAAACCCCAATTTTTTTTTTTTAATATGAGATAATTTGAATGTTGAGCGATTTTTTGGTAAAAAACACATAAATAATTTTTAAGTCAACTTGTTTCGAACCATCATTGTGGTTCATCTTTGGACAAGATGAAGAACCGGATCATGGCATTACATTAAATAGATGAAGAGAGATATTTTCTAACCGTTAGAATATAACACCTAGTTTTGACAAAAGAATTATCTTTAATTAATAAACAATTTTTTATTTAAAATGAAGTAATAGATGGAAATTAGTTGTAAATAAAGAATTCAATTAATTTTATTATTATTATTATTATTATTATTATTTTAATCAAAACGAAGTAATAAGAAAATAAAAAGAACAAAAATAAAATAATAAATAAATAAACAAACAAAATAAAAATAATAAGGTTAAAATTTAACTATTCTAAACAATAAAACTAAAAATAATAATAAGAATATGAATAAAAAAATGTAAATCAAAATAAAGAATTAACTCAATTTTATTTTTTAAATCAAAAAAAATATATGGTCAAAAAAATGAATGAAAATAAATAAAATTAATTGAATGTTATAAAAATTTAGGAATACAAAGGTTTTAATAATATGAGAGTTTTAAGGGTTTTAAGATTTTTTTAAATAAAAATAGGGGTTTTGGAAAAGCTTACCGTGGAAGGTTTTATGAATATGAAATATTTTCCCCACAAAATATTAAAGAAATTGTACTGTAAAATTGTGTGTAAATTTAAATTCCCTAAAATATTGTTTGTATTTTTATTAATGATTAATGTTTTGTTTTTATTTTTTTTTAACATAATATATTTAGGATTTTAACAAAATTTCCCTTTTATTTAGGATTTTATATAGAAATTTGAAACCATTTGGTTAACAAATTGTGTTATATATATATATATATATAGATAAAATTGTCAAAGGATTTCGATAAAAGTAAAAAATAGAAATAATATATTAATTTTTTTATTAAATCTTGTTAATAAATATTGTAGAACGTAAATAAAAGTGAAGTAATATTAGAAAATTGTCTACATGACATTTTTTATTAATTCCTTGATTTTTCCTTAAAAGGCCCCTTTTAGGCTGAAATTTCCTTGAATGGTTAGCCTTTTCTCCAAGAAGCCATCGTTCACCATATGTGTTTCTTCAATAGCATGAGAATTCAGCGTTATGGCTAAACAATGATAAAATTTATAGATATCGCCTACATTTAAGGTTTACAAGGCTCTAAATGGCCAAAAGAAAAAAGTCTAAAGAGAACAAGGTGCCAATGTTATTCTGCTTAGTCTTGGGAATCTTGAAATCTTCGAGACTGATGGTCGCGTGTTCAATTTTCTTATGGATCGATTCTAACTTTGGATAATTGTTAATTGGCGACTTGATGTTCTTAATCCAGATAACTGTGGCTAAAAAACGTGTTATGCCCATAATAGTGTACTAGATTACAAGGAAAAGATTGTGCATAGCCATGATAAAAAACATAACGCACAGTGTTCCTCTTCCATTACTCAACCTTGTTAGAGTTTGGCGAGAGATTGTGGGAACGGGTAAAGTTAGATGCCTTTCTGGTATAGGCCAATAAGAGCAACATTAGAGACACACTATCATCTAAAGAATGATGTACTCATATCACTAAGTTGGACACCGCCTCCTCCAACCTAACACGCAAAAGAAGATAATTTTCCACAGTGGCCTGGATACAGAGCAGGTGTTGTGTCGTGGCCATAATTTTGGGCTTACCAGTGCACACGAGTCTAGCCTTTTCTCTTATAGGCCAGTTTGCACTCCAGAACTCGGTGCCCTTGGGGGAAGAGGAAAATGGGCTGAAGACGAAGACGATGGACATAATGTATTTTCCAGAATTGTTGTGATCGCATGCCAAAGGAAACATACACATATGAAGTATTTTAAGTATAGTTATCGATAGGGTGATCTGTAATAACCTTCCACCACAACGTTCTCCACTGCCTATGATGAACTAGCAGCAAAAAATATTCTAATTGTCTAACACACAAAATCCACGACCCAAGAAGTCACACAATGACATGTGTTATCACTCCAAAATTTCCATGGGTTGTCTAATACATTAAAAAGAAATATCAAAGGTAACTAAAAACCTACTTTGGAACTTAGGATCTATCATTCCTAAACTCAGAGAGGGCTCTCTCTATATGATTTAACTTTGTTTATTTAATGGATTTTAGGCTAGTTTTGTCTGTTTAATTGGATTGGTTTTGATTGGTTGGTGGAATTCATGATCTAGATGAATAGGTGCTTTTCCATTTCCATTGGGCTTGGAGTCAATATGACTTTAAAAAAATAATAATCAAAAAACTATAAAGGAAGTATTACAGGGCAAGATAGGTGAGCTATATCAGATCTCAAGGCTAAATGGTGAAATGATTTTTTAATCAGGATCAAGGAGCAATTAAGAATTCCTCAAACCAGATACTGAAGAAGGATAAAGAAGATCAATCGGGATCAGAGGGAAATTAAGAATCCTCTAAACCAGATATCAGAAGAAAGCATAGAAATGTATAACAATTAAAAGCAGAGTGTAATGTTTAAGCAAATTCTGCAGTAAAACTCTTGTTATAACATTTAAATTTAGAACACATGAAAGTTTATGAAATACTTAGAAAGAAACATGAACAATTGAAATTTATACTTCACTGAGATAGCTCAACACATGAATCCTATAAAGAAGTCTCTTTATAACTTGTTCTATATGTCAATTGGAAGTTGGTACAATAACCCTCAGGTAATAGATCAGTCAGCTACAGAAATATTCAGAAATCCACACCTTGATACTTCAAATGATGAAGTATTTATACAAAACTTTACAAAATATCCTGTCAACTGACTAGGATTTATTTAAGGAAAATAAATATCTTTATGCAAAAAGATAGTGACACCTATTTAACTGACTGAAATCTGTCCCTTTTTATTTTCTTGTTGTTACTAGACTACTTCTTTCATCTGATTCTCTTTCACGCTGTTTGCTCCTTTCACCTTCTTGTCTTTCATCTGATTCTCTTCTTTCACTCTTTATAGTAAGTCACACCATTTTCCCCATGTTTCTTCATCTGGGAGTTTGATTTTCATCATCCTCCAGTAAATCTCATTTGCTTCTGTATATTTGGCAAATGTAGGTTTGTTCACAAAAAGGTGATTTACCTCATGCTGGAGGTAAAAGAAGTTTTCCAAAGTCTGGAGGAGCATTTTTCCTATGGGTGCACCTTTCATGGATGAATTGTTGGAAGTTTATTTGCCTACTTATCTCTTCTTCTTATCATAGTCTTCATGTTTCATTAGTTTATCATTGATTACCAAAGGATTAGGTAGACCCTTCTGTCTCAATACTTAAAACTTGTCAAAAAACCTGCTTACTGCAAGTTTCATGTTTCGAAATTTCTCCTCAAGTTGCATCATTAGATTTCTCTTGGAAATAAATTTCTTCACTTCTATAATAGTCTCTGTTCTGTCAATTATCCCAAGCTCCTCTAATTCATACTTGTTTTTAGAATTTAGAAATTTGATTATTTTAGAGGCTTCCTCTGGTTTCTCCCCAAGTTACCTATTGAGTTGCCTCACTGAGATGGCCAAATATCATTAACTGATTTAATGATATTGGCCCATAAATGTTTCTTTGCTTGGCCCAAAGGCTCCTTTAGTGACAATTCTTTTACTAGCTGGTAGATCCTGTCATTCAATCTATTGGCTTTTTGTTTCTCAGCTTGGTTCATTACTTCTGCTAATTTCTTTTCATCTTCTAAGCTCTTCACTTGCTCCTTGAGCTTATTAATATGTGTTGTTTGAATGGACATATCTTCCATTGCTTGAATCAATATGTTGGCCTCATTAGTGGGATGGGTTGTTGGTTTTGTTGATGTTGTTGTTGCTGTAGATGAGGTACCTGTTGGGACTGATGTTGATGTTGTTGTTGTTGTATATCTTATGGGAATAGCAGTAATGGGAGCTGCTTATCTACTAGCATGTTTCTCCTATACTAGTTTATCCATTTCTGTCTCCATTTCTCTTAGTTGAGTTTTCCATTGGATGATTAAGTTCATCATCTCATCCTTTTGATTAAGTGTCTCCAAAACCTCCTTGGTTTGTGGATGCTTAGTAGTTGGTAGCTTTATCCATTTCTTGAGTGCAGTTATGTCTGCATTTTTCTTTTTAATGAGTTCTTCAGCTGCCATGATTTCAGTTGGATTATAGCCAATTTCAATTACCAAGTCTTCTAGTGACTTAATCCTATTGTCCTTTGCTTGTGATGAGGCCCTTTCCATTTTTGACTATGACTATACATTTTCAAGATAATTCTTCAATTTCTGGACACTTAAGGCTTTTTGTGTCATGGTTGAATATATCATTTCTCCTGCTTGTTTATGAAATTCAATCTGGTCAATTGGATGCACATCCTTGGCATGAATTTCAAAGGTTGTTTTCTTATAATATTTTGAATTTCTTGGGGCCTTTATCTATCACTGTAGGAAAGTCATCTGCATGTTCCTTGTTTTGAGGTCAAAAGAAGAAAGCAACCTACTCTGATCACTAGGAGTTTGTTTGCAATATTGTGTACATATAGCAGCATTTAATGCTTCATTTTTTTATTTTAATCTCTTTGTACCTCTCCATGATATCTTTCAGTTTCTCCATTGTTTTGCTAGATGATGAAACTTCTGCATTATTCTAATTTTGAATGATCTGTGTACTAGAAGATGAGGGTAGAGGTGTTTCTTCTACATGTGTTCAAGGTGCATCACCCTTGATGATAATCTCTATTTCTGCTTCAACTGTATTTTCATGCTCGGTTATTGGATTTAGCTTGGTTTTCTTTCTGCTCACAAGCTCAAATTTAATATTAGAAGTGGTTTCAGGTTAGTAGGATCCTTCTTCTCTAGTCCTTTTTGAATTTATGTCCTGTGGGTCTGGAGTACGCAGGATGGAACTAGTATCAACCTGCTTATCCACCTCCTGAAGAGTGTTTTCCAACCACTCTGACTGGTTGGAATACTTTTCAATTTCTGGTTTTGACTCATAGATGAAGGGGGGCACTTTGAATTTGACTCTTAATTTACTTATGACACATGAAGGATCATGATTCCATTGAAATTGTTGCTGAACTTGAACTCTTGTAAACATCCATCTGCTTCCTTTCCAACATTTCTATTGTTACATATAAAAGGCCCTATTTGGTTTTAATCTTGAACTGGGTCTTCGTTTTAGCTGAAAGGAAATGGATTTCATCAGAATTCAAGATTTGTCTAATGTATTCCAAAGCAAATAGCCTTATTGGGAGGTATTTGTGAAGCTTGTATGGAACCAGATGGCTTCCATACACTCTGATCTCTGTATGATTTTGGTATAAATACCAGTCTCCTCTTTTACTTTGATCAGACAATTGTAACACCTTCGTTATCTCTTCATTGATACTAGGCTGAATGCTACTACTTAGCATACTGACAATTGGATAAACAAGTGAATCAATGAAGTCTTTATAACTGGATTCTGTGGGATCCTTTCTGATCGAGGATGTCCAAAATACAACAGATTAGGGATTACCCTTTGTGTCTAGTTTTTGGAGGCTGACTACAAACCTTTCTGATTGGAAATACAAAAACATATGGAACACAAATGAGGAGTATTTGAACACTTCTTCTTAAGGAAGCTTGACTAGCTGATCATGGATTGCATCTGCTAGGAATTGGGCAAAGTTGAAAGTTATAGTTGGAGGCTGGCCTAAGTAAAAGATAGAGAGGAAACCCAAGATGGATTCATCCACATGCTCATCAGTAAAATATCCTAAAATACAAGATAACATGGTTACAATTGGCCTGGTTTGTTCTGGGAACATGGCAACAGAGTATGGTGGGGTTTTCTTAGGAATTTGAGCTGTTTCAGGGAGGAACGTCTGAAAGATTTGAGACCTTTTAGGAAAATATAGCTTTAGGTAAAGCTCAGTAAGGGTTTCAATGGAAAGAGGCATTCCCTCTGGTTGTGGCTGAATCTATAACATTTGATTAATGGATTGAGCATTGATAGTGGATAGGATTTCTTGGGCATGGCTGACTATGGCTCTTTCATTTGCCAAATAATTGTTTTGGCATAGTCTGATGAGTTCAGGGAATTGGTAGGTCTATGGAAAGGCATACTTAGGTAGGTTAGAATCCCAGAGATGAATATCATCTACCTGGTCAATAAATTTGTCATGGCTTCAGTAGTGGAGCTCCAAAAGGTTGGAATCTGTCACAGTGTCAACAATTTTGAAGTCTTTATCGGCCAAGGGTAGGTGTTTGGCATCTGCCACTGGAGGTTGAATAGGGTTTACATTTAGAACACTATGAGAAGCCATTACTTTGGTCAATTTATCAATTTCTATGTTCAATTGATGGAGAAGAGTACTAGAATTACCTGGAAAATCATGAATTTCAGTTGCAAAGGGGTCCAGGTGGCAACAGGGACTCTATTTCAGGTTGGTGATGGCTTTTGGTCTTTTCTTTCAATTTCAATAGCAATGGTGAAATAAGGAATTCTCGAGGTTTTTGTTATTTTACGTCCTTTGGGAAATTGCAGGATTTAAAATAGCGCGGTGGTTAATGGCATGGTGCGGTGGTTTATTGCATAGTGTTGGGAGGCGGTTTTGGTAGATTATTGCACTGCCAAAGGTGGTATGGTGCTTTGGAGCTGGGAGATGCGATAAAACCTGGTGGCATCGCGTGGAAGGGGAGGGGATGGGTGAAACCACCCATTTCTCAACCCCTCAATATCTTTAAACATCGGACATAGTGGGATGCGAGAATGGGCGTGGACCATTGGATGTGATCATCGATCAGGCAGTGTACGAGGTTTTCAAAGATGCGGGGTTGGGACTGTTACAGTAGGGGGTTAACACAATGGTGAGGAAATGTATTAACTGGGGGGGAAAAGGGTATTGGGGCTCGATATATTTCTTTTAACCGAGCCAAAGTGGCCTTTTGCATGTTTTATTTGAATCACATGGAGATAGTAAAGAGAAGGGGACTTTTAATGACGTACATGGGTTTTTAAGGGGGGAATGGGTTAGGATAAGGCAAAAGGGATTTTTTCAAAGGGGAATGGATTTTAGCAAGTGGAAATAGTTCTCACATAGGAAAGGGATTTTAAACAGAGGAAGGGAATTTTCACATGGCAAGGATTAAAATGATATTTTTTTATAAACATAATGATGCTTATAATTTTTGGAAAGTATTATACCTACCCTTCAATTTATCCTAACATTTTTCTTTCCTTGATTGGGTGCATTTGAGCTTGCTGACCCTTTTATTTTCTTTTGATAAGCAAACTAAATTATTTCTAACCTTATGTCTTCCAATGGCTTAGATTAAACTTATGAGTTCATTTTATTTCTCTACCTAACTAATGATCTGCCAAGATTAAATGGTTTGGTCAGATCGTTATTCACTAACTATCATGA
The DNA here is from genome assembly GCA_031772625.1 of Pinus tabuliformis. Lineage (NCBI taxonomy): Eukaryota > Viridiplantae > Streptophyta > Pinopsida > Pinales > Pinaceae > Pinus > Pinus tabuliformis. The sequence goes on along the minus strand of CM062807.1, from coordinate 1,136,085,995 downwards.
CATGAAATTCAAAAGCATGAATAATTAGGATTAAACTATATGATCATCATGAATTGTGGCATTTTGGACAAGTTGCACACAATTTTATTTGCCGAGGAAAAGCAAACAAAGAGTAGTGGCATTTGAACATGCAACACTTTTAGAATTTCTTTTGGTTTCTTTTTATGGGGTTCACATTTTATACCTTTTTTTGATTTTTCTTTATTTTGGTCCTTTGATTATTCTTTTAGGACATACCCTCTTTTCATTTTTTAATATGGAAAACAATTGCAAACAAATCAAAGGTATGTACAATATTACAAGACTTAACATAGTCAATACAAAATTATGATCCCTATTATTATAGGAACCTAACAGTGCCTCCACTTGGGGATGGCATCTCCATGTGAGATTTCAAGAACTTTTTGATAAGTGGCTTTGGAACCTTGGTTGTGCTTTACTCGGAATTGATTTCTGTGATCTCCTTTATTCAAACATATGATGTTATATGTTTTAAATCTTAAGATTTACTCTTCAGCTTGAACTTTACAAGAATATCATCCACTCCAATCCAAACTTTTCTATGGTATTTATAGTGAATAGAACAAATGAATTATTGATTATTCTGGTGAAAAATAGTGCTTCAGCATCTGACCATTGACTGGTCCACTTTGTAAGTTTGTCCCATCTAATTCTTTTAAGAAAAATGCATTGTTGCCTCTGTAACCATAAATAATATATGGGCCTTTCCGGAGAAATTCAAATTTCTCATGTTTTCCTTTGTCTTCCCTCTTGGAATCCCATTTTAGTACTTGATCACCTATGAAGTAATCCTATGCTTTAGTTTTCTTACAAAAAATCTTCTTGATTTTGTCTTGAATTACTTGGGATTTGATATAAACTTCTTCCTTGGTTTGCTGCAAATGAATTGTTTGGTTTATCCTCCTTTGAATGTCATTTGGTTCTACTTGCATCTCTTGAATTATTTTCATTACTGGCACTCCTAATGAGGACGTAAAAACAACATCCATCCCATATAACAATTGATAAGGACATGTACCAATAGATTTCTTAGTAGTAATTATGTCTGCCCATAAGGAATTCACCAGCCTTTTGTTCCAGGTTTTCTTGTTATCTTCTAACAGCTTCTTGATGATGTTGACTAGGCTTTTGTTTGAAGATTCTGCAAGTCCATTACCTTGAGGGTAATAGTTAGTGGAATGCCCTAGGGTCATATGGTATCGGTTACAAAAATCTACCATTTTCTTAGATTTGAAGGTAACAGGATTATCAGTGATGAGCTTTTGTGGGAACCCAAATATAGAAAGGATGTTGTTCTCAAGAAATGAAATAATGACAGAATCTATGGCTTGTCTAGAAGGGATGGCTTCTATCCACTTGGTGAAGTAGTCAGTGGCTGTCAAAATCCATTTATGTTGGGTAGAGGAGGGTGGGTGAATTTCCCCAATAAAGTCTAAACCCCATTGTTGAAAAGGCATTTCTACTGAGATAGGTTTGAGGGATAATGGTAAGAGTTTCTTCTTCCCTTCAAATATTTGTCATTTGTGACAGGAGGTCACATATTTTCTGACATCTAGAAAAAGGGTGGGCCAGTAAAAACCTGCCCTCAAAATCTTATCAGCGGTTGTTTTCCAGTACAGGTGTCCCCCACAATCTCTTGCATGAAATTCCTGCATGACTTTGTCAGCTTCATCTTTTAACAAAAAATTTAGCAGGATGCCACCATGATCTTTCCAAAATAAAACATTGTCTAAGATACAATATTTGTTTGCTTTCGTTTTTAGGAATCTACTTTTAGTTCTAGATAAACCAGGAGAGCTTGTAGGTTGAGTAAAACGAATATAATGTTTGCATACCAGGGTGAATCTATAAAATCTTCACTGATTTGTGGAGTCGCCATCTCTTCCTGATCATCTATAGCAGCAATGAATTTTATATCTAAGGCTCGAAAATTCGATTAAGCCACAAGTTTGGCTAAACCTTGGCCTTTAATCAATTTCGTAGGCTTGATCTCAATGTCATATTCTAGTATGGTGGCAATCCATTTGCGTTTTTTTCCATCAGGCCCATTTTGAGTTAGAATGTCTTTTACCACTGAGTTTGGAACATATGCTATTATGTGAGAGTATAGGATATATACTCTAAAATCTTTTATGGCTTTCACTAAAGCAAGAGCTTTCTTTTCCATTATATTATACTTTAGTGTAGCATCTCTCAAAGTTTTACTGAAGAAAGCGATGGGTTGTTCATAACCCTCATCATTCTTTTGCAACAAGACTGTTGCAATAGTGTGCTCTGAAGCAAATGAAAAAATTATGAAATCTCTGTTAAAATTAGGACTTATAAGGACAGGTGTTTTAGTAAGGGCTTCTTTGATTTCTTAGCCTCTACTTTCCATTTAAGTGTTGAACCCTTTTTTAACATGTTATTCAAATCTCTAATTAGTTCTGCTAAGTTAGAAATGAATCTTCTAAGAAAATTTATTTTACCTAAGAATGCTTGTAATTATTTAATGTTCCTAGGATGACTGATATTTAGGATTGCTTCTATTCTAGCTGGATCAATTCTAATGCCCTCTTTTGAGATTATGTGTCCCAAGATTTTTCCTTCTTCTAATCCAAAAAGTGATTTTTTAGGATTTAAGGATATGCCAAAATTTCTGCATTTTATGAATACTCTTCTTAGATGATCTAGATGTTCATTATCTGACTTGGAAAACATTGTGATATCATCTAGGTAGATGACTAAAAAGTCATGGATTTCCTTTGCAAAGGCTATGTCCATGGCTCTTTGGAATGTTGCTCCAACATTCATTAATCCAAAAGGAATTTTCAAATACATGAAAGTTCCCCAGGGAGTGGTGAACACAGTCTTTGCTTGATCTTCAGGTTGGACTAGGATTTGGTTGTATCCAGAAAATCCATCAAGTAATGAAATCCTAGATGACCCTACTATCCTCTGGAGAATGTGGTCCAGTTTAGGGATGGGATAGTTATCCTTCATTGATACTTTGTTCAAGTTTCTGAAATCAAAATAGAGTCTGATTTCTCCTGTTTTCTTTCTAGTGTGGACTAAATTAGAGACCCAACCAGAATATCTAATGTGTGTTATGATCTGAGCATTATACATCCTTTTAACTTCTTTCTCTATTAACAACATAAGAACATGGTTAATTCTCCTTAGCTTTTGTTTATAGGATTTTGATTTTCTTTAATTGGTATCTTAAGCTGGATAATGCTGGTATCATAAGACTTGAGGTCTTCATAACTCCATTCATAACTCCAGGCAAAGACATCTTGGAATTCTTTAAACAAGATAATGTACAAATTTTCAGTTGGGGGTAGTTTCTTGGATATATTGATAAGCTTAGGATTTTATTTTGTTCATATGTTGCAATCCTCTATATTTGACCTTAGAGGCTCAATTTTAGGATTTCTAGCGACATCATTGGAGCCAAAGGGGTCTTCTAGTGGGGCTAACCCCTTAGGTAAAAAGTTGTCTTTGAGGTTCAAAACTTCTGATTCATCACTGATTAATTCCTCAATTTCAACTGTCTCTAGTTGTTCTATTTCTAGTTTGGTGTATTTAGTTGGTTCTAGCTTATTTACATTATCTACATCTATTTCATTGTTTATGGTATAATCTGATGTATAGTCAGTGTCTATATTACCATTTCGAAATTCTCCTTCAGAAAATAAAAAAATCATGAATTTGATTATCATGTGAAAAAATATGCCAATACTTTAAATTATCAGGTATGGTTGGCCTATGTCTTACCTCAGTTGTGTACTAATGATTTGGCTGGAAGGGTAATCTGCATGTGTTGGCAAAAGTGGCTAAGCTATGAGCTTGCATGTTTTGCTTTCTTGGAATGACAACAAAGTCAGTTTCAAGGAAACAATTTATCAAGTCTAGGATGGTTTCTTTGTAACAACTAAGTCTAGGGTTATTAGTAATGTACTCACCCTTGACTTGTTTTATAATGAGTTCTGAGTCTCCCATGATGGAAACTCTTTCATCTCCCATTTTTCTTACAATTTGAAGGCGCAACACTAATGCTTCGTATTCTGCCATGTTGTTAGTGCATTTGAAAGTTAATATGAAAGCATGTCCTTCTAAATGATCATTTTCTAAATTGTAGATCCATACTCCAACTCCTGCTCCTAATCTATTTACAAAGCCATCAAAATCTAAATGCCATTGAGATTCATTTGTTATGTTTTCACTATCAATTTCTTTGTGTTTTTCTTCTACAAATGTGATTTTATCTTTGTCTTTATTTGAATTATATAAGATAAATGAGTCCAGATCAGAATGCATGGAATAAATAGGGTAATTCTGTGGTCTTTTTGAACTACTTACCATGTATTTAATCAAGGTCTCTCTGTAAAGCTTTCTTTGCTAACCAAATACAGAAATGGTAGCATATGACATGTCTAATTGCAATGACCCTTGTAATTTTGCTCCCCATGAGTGAGATAACAACATACCATACTTGGGTGGGATATCAGCAACTACTATATCCATAACAATACTCTTTGTTGGGCACTGGACTAGAGTTACACACAAATATTTTATTAGGCCAAGACATTTGACTTGACTAGAATCAAAGGAAAACAGGTCCTTGTAGGGTCTAGTGATGTCTAAGTTTAACCTTTCCATGACTGCTTTAGGCATTAGGTTATGAGATGCTCCTGAATCTAACATAGCATTATGTAAGATTTTATCATGAACGTTTAAGCTAATATAGAATGGAGGGATACCCCCTTGTTGATGTTTTCCATTTACTTTTGGACCAAATAACAACTCAAGTTGATCATCATTAAGGTTTACAACATCTTCGCCTTCACCTATGTTTAGTGTTTTAGTGATTTGTGCTTTGTATGATTCATTTTTTACCAGCTCTGTTAAAGGAACTGGTATTTTCAATTTGGCTAACTCAATTTTGATATTGAATGGTATTTGAGTTTTGCCTAATTGAATGATTTCATTCTTAGCAATTGTGGTTTGTGTATTCTTGTCTTCTCTGTCAGCACTAGGCAATTCAGTTTGTATGCTAACTATTTTGTTTTCAAATTTCTTGTTTGGAATAGTTTGAGTTGCATTTGAAGTTTGAGTTGCAGTTGATGTTATGTCCACAATTTTTGGGCTGGGAGCTTCCTGAGCTCCTCTAGGTAGAATTTGTAGGATCTTGGTCACAAGAATTTCCACTACTTTCTTAGTTTAGGTTTGGATTGATTTCTTAGAAGGAGATTTTGTGTTATTTTTTCTTCTAAGGCTATATTGTTTATGAACTTTGTAGATGACAGATTCATAGCCTTGTTTGTAGCCAAAGGACTCTCCAGACTCTAATTGTAATTGTTGTAACATGTACAATTCCTGTTCTTCCTTAGTAAGAAAAATGGAATCCTCATTGTTTACTCCCATCAAGTTTATTTGGGTGTCCTGGTCTTCTTCATGTTGTTGTGAACTTTCAGCATAATTTTCCTGGAAAGGTGGTCTAACCTATTGATCGGGTACAACTTCTCTTGATTTTCCAGTATTAGGATTTTTTCTAAAGTTTGGGTTCCTAATTTGGGGTCCTTGTTGATTTTCCACTGAGGCTTTCTTTCCATATTCTCTAACCTATCCATTAGCCTTTCTACACTTTTAACTAAACTATCTACCTATCTGAAGCGGATGGTTCTTCTTTAATGGTAACTCTCCTCTTATTCCTCATCTTGGCTCTTTTAGCCAATAAGTTAGCTTCTACACTAACTGCATCACTCTGCATTTGTTCTAAAGTTGCAAGGTTTATTTCTCTTAATTTATAGGGCATGTTAGCATCAAAACCATCTGGAAATTTAATCAGGGCAAGGTCTAGTGGGGGTCTAAAATTCACTAGAATTGCATTGTAAATGTTGTTAAACCTAGTACAGTAATCCTGGACAGATTCACTAGGAGATCTCCTTATGTTCTCATATTCAGATAATATCTGGAGAGGGTTTTTATTTCTTTCCCACCTATTTATGAACAATTGGTGGAAAGCAGCTAGATCAGCAATATGGTTAGGAGGTAAAGATTTAAACCATTTTTTAACATCTCCTACTAGTGTTTGTGCAAATAATCTCATTTGTACATCAACCTCATCAACTTCATGTAACTCAAAATAATCTGTCATTTTATTTACATGTTGTTGAGCAGTATATTGACCAGTACCATCAAACTGCAAAATTTTACTTTGGTAATCCTATGGCATAGCATGTAAAGGAGCTTGTAAGGCCAAAGGTGCATATCTGTCTGCCATGGCTAAAATTTAGCTTGACTGGAAGGTGAAGTAGTGTTGCTTGAAGATGAACTTGAGAAGTTAGGTTGGAGAGGAAGTTTAGGTATGAATGGCTTTGTGGAATGAACTGTGGTGGATATTATAGGTGAGGTGGTACTGAATGAGGCTATATTTACAATTTCTGAAGATACTATAGAGTGTTTAGGGGTAGCAGTAGTTGGGGAAGCTAATTCAACTGACTGTTGAAAATAGGCTTCGTATATATGCCTTATCAAAGTGGAGGTTAACTCATCAAGTTTGTCAAAAGTATCTAGAACATGTTGATCTAAATCAGGATGTATAGTATCCTTCTTTGATTCAATAAATTGAATAAAATTGGGATCTATTATAGTATCATAGACTGAATTTTCAGATTTGGTACGAAACAAAGAATGCTCAAATGATAAGTCAAATTGAATATCCTCTAAGCTTGATAACTCTTTAGGAAGTGAATTTGATTTGTTTAACTGACTAACCCTTCCTTGACTTTCTACCTTTTTAGGTTTTCTTAAAATTCTATTAGGATCATCAACAATTGTAGCAGATTGTGGATCAGGATGAGCCCTAGTATAATATATTCTTTTAGAAGCCAGAATTCTAACTTATAATTATGATTTCAAACAACCCTATAACACCTTAATGTGAAAAATGAGGAAAACTATTTCCTTTAAGATTGATTTTAACTAGGGATTGAGTTCCCCAGTATGGTCGCCACTATGTTATCACTCCAAAATTTCCAAGGGTTGTCTAATGTGTTAAAAAGAAATATCAGAGGTAACTACAAACCTACTTTGGAGCTTAGGATCTAGCCTTCCTAAACTCAGAGAGGGCTCTCTCTATATGATTTAACTATGTTTATTTAATGGATTTTAGGCTAGTTATGTCTGCTTAATTGGATTGGTTTCGATTGGTTGGTGGAATTCATGATCTAGATGAATAGGTGATTTTCCATTTCCATTGGGCTATGGAGCCAATATGACTTTGAAAACAGAACAATCAACTAACTATAAAGGAAGTATTATAGGGAAAGATAGGTGAGATATATCAGATCTCAAGGCTGATTATGAAATGATTTTTTAATCAAGATCAAGGAGCAATTAAGAATTCCTCAAACTAGATATTGAAGAAGGATAAAGAAGATCAACCGAGATCAGAGGGAAATTAAGAATCCTCTAAACCAGATATCAGAAGAAAATGTAGAAATGTATAACAATTAAAAGCAGAGTGTAATGTTTAAGAAAATTCTGTAGTAGAACTTATGTTATAACATTTAAATTTAGAACACGTGAAAGTTTATGAAATACTTAGGAAGAAACATGAACAATTGAAATTTATACTTCATTGAGATATATCAACACATGAATCCTGTAAAGAAGTCTCTTTATAACTTGTTCTATCTATCAACTAGAAGTTGGTACAATAACCCTCAGGTAATAGATTAGTTAGCTACAAAAATATTCAGAAATCCACACTTTGATACTTCAAATGATGAAGTATTTATACAAAACTTTACAAAATATTGTGTCAACTAACTAGGATTTATTTAAGGAAAATAAATATCTTTATGCAAAAATATAGTGACACATGTTTAACTGACTGAAATCTATCCCTTTTTATTTGCTTGATGTTACTAGACTGATTCTTTCATCTGATTCTCTTTCATGTTGTCTGCTCCTTTCACCTTCTTGTCTTTCATCTGATTCTCTTCTTTCACTCTTTATAGTAAGTCACATCATTTTTCCCATGTTTATTCATGTGGGAGTTTTATTTTCATCATCATCCGGTAAATCTCATCTACTTCTATATATTTGGAAAATGTAGGCTTGTTCACAAAAAGGTGATTTACCTAATTCTGGAGGTAAAAGAAGTTTTCCGAAGTCTGGAGGAGCAATTTTCCTATGGGCACACCTTTCATGGATGAGATTTGGAAGTTTATTTGGCTACTTCACTCATATTCTTATCATAGTCTTCCTGTTTCATTAGTTTATCATTGATTACCAAAGGATTAGGTAGAGCCTTCTGTCTCAATACTTCAAACTTGTCAAAAAACCTGCTTACTACAAGTTTCATGTTTTGACATTTCTCCTCAAGCTGCATCATCAGATTTCTCTTGGAAATAACTTTCTTCACTTCTAGAATAGTCTCTATTCTGATATTTATCCCAAGCTCCTCTAATTCATACTTATTTTTAGAATTTAGAAATTTGATTATTTTAGAGGCTTCCTCTGGTTTCTCCCCAAGATCTACTTTTACCTTTTGAATTGCCTCACTGGCTTCCTTCACTAAATCATTATGTTCAAATATTACCTGTATAGATGGCCAAATATCATTAACTGAGTTAATGATATTGGCCCATAAATGTTGCTTTTCTTGGGCCAAAGGCTCCTTTAGTGACAATTCTTTTTCTAGCTGGTGGATCCTGTCATTCAATCTATTGGCTTTTTGTTTCTCAGCTTGATGCATTACTTCTGCTAATTTCTTTTCATCTTCTAAGCTCTTCACTTTCTCCTTGAGCTTATTAATATGTGTTGTTTGAATGGACATATCTTCCATTTCTTGAATCAATTTGTTGGCCTCATCAGTGGGATGGGTTGTTGGTTTTGCTGATGTTGTTGTTGTTGTAGATCCTATGAGAATAACAGTAATGGGAGATGCTTCTCGGCTAGCATGTTTCTCCTGCACCCGTTTATCCATTTCTGTCTCCATTTCTCTTAGTTGAGTTGTCAACTGGATGATTAAATTCATCATCTCATCCTTTTGATTAAGTGTCTCCAAAACCTTCTTGGTTTTTGGATGCTTAGTAGTTGGTAGCTTTAGCTGTTTCTTGAGTGCAGCTATGTCTGCATTTTTCTTTTTAATGAGTTCTTCAGCTGCCTTGATGTTGGCTGGATTATGACCAAATTCAATTACCAAATCTTCTGGTGACCTTATCCTATTGTCCTTTGCTTGTGATGAGGCCCTTTCCAATTTTAACTGTGACTGTACATTTTCAATAGAATTCCTCAATTTCTGGACACTTAAAGCTTTTTGTGTCATGGTTGAATATATCATTTCTCCTGCCTGTTTATGAAATTCAATATGGTTAATTGGATGCACATCCTTGTCATGAATTTCAAAGGTTGTTTCTTATAATCTTCTTAAGTTCTTGGGGCCTTTACCTCTGGCATAGGAAAGTCATCTGCATGTTCCTTGTTTTGAGGTGAAAAGCTGAAAGCAACCTACTCTGATCACTGGTAGTTTGTTTCCAATATTGTGTACATATAGTAGCTTTAATGCTTCATTTTTTATTTTAATATCTTTGTACCTCTCCATGAGATCTTTCTCTTTCTCCACTGTTCTGCTAGTTGATGAAACTTCTGCATTATTATGATTTTGAATGATCTGTACACTAGAAGATGAGGGCAGAGGTGTTTCTTCTACATGTGTTGAGGGTGCATCACCCCTGATGATAATATTTGTTTCTCCCTCAACTGTCTTTTCATGCTCTGTTACTGGATTTAGCTTGGTTTTATTTCTTCTCACAAGCTTAAATTTAGTATTGGAAGTGGTTTCAACTGAGTAGGATCCTTCTTCTCTAGCCCTTTTTTATTTTCTGTCTTGTGGGTCTGGAGTATGCAGGATGGAATACTTTTCAATTTTTGTTTTTGAAGAGTGTTTTCCAATCACTCTTTCTGGTCGGAATACTTTTCAATTTTTGGTTTTGACTCATGGGTGAAGGGGGTCAATTTGAATTTCACTCATAATTTACTTATGACACCTGAAGGATCATAATTCCATTTGAAAATGTTGTTGAACTTGAACTCTTGTAAACATCTATCTGCTTCCTTTCCATCATTTCTATTGTTACATATAAAGGGCCCTATTGGTTTTTAATCTTGAACTGGGTCTTCTTTTTAGCTGAAAGGAAATGGATTTCCTCAGAATTCAAGATTTGTCTAATGTATTCTAAAGAAAATAGCCTCATTGGGAGGTATTTGGGAAGCTTTTATAGAACCAGCTGGCTTCCATACACTCTGATCTCTGTATGATTTTAGTATAAATACCAGTCTATTGTTTTACTTTGATCAGGCAATTGTAACACCTTCGTTATCTCTTCATTGATTCTAGGTTGAATGCTACTACTTAGCATATTGACAATTGGATAAACAATTGAAGAAATGAAGTCTTTATAGATGGATTTTGTGGGATCCTTTCTGATTAAGGATGTTCAAAAGACAATAGATTGGGAATTACTCTATGTGTCCAGTTTTTGGAGGCTGACTGCAAACCTTTCTGATTAGAAATACAAAAACATATGGAACAAAACTGAGGAGTATTTGAACACTCCTTCTTCAAGCAGCTTGACTAGCTGATCATGGATTGCATTTGCTAGGAATTGGGCAAAGTTGAAAGTTATAGCTAGAGACTGGCCTAGGAAAATGATAGAGAGGAAACCCAGGATGGATTCATCCACATGCTCATCAATAAAATATCCTAAAATACAAGATAACATGGTTACAATTTTCTTGGTTTGTTTTTGGAACATAGCAACAGAGTATGGTGGGTTTTTCTTAGGAATTTGAGTTGTTTCATGGAGGAAGATTTGAAAGATTTGAGACCTTTCAGGAAAATCTAGCTTTAGGTAAATCTCATTAAGGGAGTCAATGGAAAGAGGCACTCCCTCTAGCTGTGGCTAAATCTGTAACATTTGATTAATGGATTGAACATTGATAGTGAATAGGATTTCTTCGGCAGGGATGACTATGGCTCTTTCATTTGGAAAATAATTGTTTTGGCATATTCTGTTGAGTTTAGGCATTGGTAGTTATGTGAAAAGGCATACTTGGGCATGTTAGAATCCCAAAGATGAATATCATTTGCCTAGTCAATAAATTTGTCATGGCGCTAGCAGTGGAGCTCTAAGAGGTTGGAATCTGTCACAGTGTCAACGATTTTGAAGTCTTTATCGGCCAAGTGTAGGTGTTCGACATCTTCTACTGGAGGTTGAAGAGGGTTTACATTTAGAATGCTCTGAGAAGCCATTACTTTGGTCAATTTATCAAATTTTGTGTTCAATTGATGGAGAAGAGTACTAAAATTGTTGTGTGTGGAGCATGATTGTTCAGAGGTCTTTGTTTCAGCCGGATGTATACCCCAGGAAGTTTGTACACCCCTCCATACGGGGGGTGCGGGGGGGACTTGTCCCCCCCGTGGGGGTCTGAGGGGGCCAATCCCCCCCGCGGGGTCCGGGGGGGCCGATCCCCCTCGGCTGGGGGGTCCGAGGGCCAGCGATCCCCCAGTGGGGGTCAGGGGTAGTGCCCCCGAAGCTAAAAACAGATGTAAAGTTTCCTTGTAAAAGTATAGTAATGTCTAGTCAATCTGGGCCGTTCATTAGGCAGGTGATCTGACAGTAGAACTTATGTTTAGTTTAGGATTTTTTGCCCTAGAAGGCAACCCCTCTCTTTGTATGAGGGCATTGTATTTGAGGCTGAGATATATAGATTTGTATTCTATGAGCGAGAAACAGAGAGGTGAGACTGTGAGAGAAAAAAAAGGATATTATAGCAGATCTGCTGTAGGTTGTGTCTCTTCATTTTTGCTGGATAATAGAAAGGAAGGACTGGCTGTTTAGGGTGGACGTAGCCCAAACTGGGTGAACCACGTATATCTGTGTCTCTCTTGTTTTATGGGTTTTCTGTGTTTATATTTCTGCAATATTTTTTATGTGTTCCATTGCTCTGTAATATATAATTTTATAACAACTGGTATCAGAGCCGAAGGTCTATTTGGCTGATAAACTCGCAGGAAAGAAGGGTTCCTCATTCGAGTGAGAGCAATGGCGGAAGATGGTAAGTTCAGGGTCGAGAAACTTAATGGCCAAAACTTCTTGCTATGGAAGATGCAGATGGAAGATTATCTATATCAAAAATATTTGTACCTACCATCGAGCAGAAAAATAAATAAGCCGACGGCTATGACAGATGAAGAATGGAACCTTCTCGATAGAAATGCACTCAGAACAATATGGTTGTGTCTCGCTGCGTCAGTCGCCTTCAACATTTCGAAGGAAACAATGGCATAGGGTTTGATTCAGGCGTTGTCGAAACTATATGAAAAACCATCAGCCTCAAACAAGGTATTTCTTATGAAACTGTTATTTAATATGAAGATGTCGGAAGGTGGATCTGTTTCAGATAATTTAAATGATTTTAGTACAGTTACAAGTCAGTTAAGTTTTCTAGGGGTAAACTTTGAAGATGAAGTTAGAGCTCTATTATTCTTGTGATCATTGCCAGAAAGTTGGAATGGTTTAATAATGGCCATTAGTAACCCTGTCTCTGGATCTATTACATTAAAGTTTGATGATGTTTTCGGTGCTATCCTTAGTGAGGAAATGCGACGGAAAAGCTCCAGTGAGACATCGGGTAATTCTTTGAGTGCAGAGCCTAGGGGAAGAAAAATGGAAATAGGAAAGAGCTCAGGATATCGCAGTAAATCAAGGAAAGGCAGATCCAAGTCCAGATCGGGGATAGTGTGCTGGAAATGCGGAAAGAAAGGACACCTAAAGAAAGACTGTAGATCTCGGAAGGGAAAAGAAGGAGATGCACAGCAAGAAAAAAATCATGAAGCAAATGGGACAGGTGAGGTGTTACAAGATGCTTTGATTCTTTCTTTCGAAAATATTACTGATTTAGGGGCCTCATTCCATGCCACACCTGATAAGAAATACTTTCATGACTATGTTCGAGGAGATTTTGGACAAGTTTGTTTGGGTGATGATAAACCCTGTAAAATTTTTAGAATGGGTAAGGTTCTTGTAAAACAACAGAATGGAAACCAATGGCTACTAAAGGAGGTAAGGCATGTTCCAGATCTAAAGAAAAATCTGATTTCAACAGGGCAGTTAGGCAGTGAAGGTTGTGTGACAACTTTCACAGATAAAGCTTGGAAGGTCATCAAAGGAGCCCCAGTAATAGCAAAAGGTGAAAAGGTTGGTACATTGTATTTATGCGATGGTATTTCTAACTCTGTTAATGCTTTAACTTCCAAAGGAGTAGATGCAGCATTATGGCATCATAGGCGTGGACACATGAGTGAAAAGGGGATGAAGATTCTTCACTCAAGGAATTTGTTGTTGGGTTTGAAGAATGTTGATTTGGACTTCTGTGAGAATTGCATTTATGGAAAACATAAGAGAGTCAGATTTCTCAGAGTTGGGAAAGAAAAGAAGAGTGAAAAATTAGAGCCTGTGCATACAGATGTATGGGGACCTGCTCAGGTATCATCTCTCGGTGGCTCTCGTTATTATGTTACTTTTATTGATGATGCAACTAGAAAAACTTGGATTTATTGTATTAAGAATAAATCTGATGTATTTGATACTTTCAAGAAATGGAAATCTTTGGTTGAGATTGAGACAGGAAAGAAATTGAAGTGTCTTAGATCAAACAATGGAGGTGAATATTGCAGCAAAGAGTTTGATAGGTACTATTCAGAGCATCGAATTCGCAGAGAGAAGATAGTTCCAAGAACACCACAAGAAAATGGTGTGTTAGAAAGGATGAACAAAACAATCATGGAGCGTGCAAGGTGCATGAGATTGCATGCAGGATTGCCTTTATAGTTTTGGGCAGATGTTGTAGATACTGTTGTTTATCTAATAAACAGAGGGCCTTCAAGTTCCTTGGATGATGGTGTTCCAGAGGAAGCATGGACAGGTAAAAAGGTAAACTACTCCTTTTTAAAGCCTTTTGGTTGTGAGGCCTTTGTCCATATTGATAAAGAAAATAGAACAAAGCTTGAGGCAAAGTCAAAGAAATGTACCTTTATTGGATATGGTGTTAATGATTTTGGTTATCGCTTATATGATTACGAATATCACAAAATCATTAGGAGTAGAGATGTAATATTCAATGAAAAGGTTATACTAGATGCCACTCTGATCATTGTGTTTATTTAAAAAAGCAAAATGATTGTAGCTATATTATATTTTTATTGTATGTAGATAACATTCTTGTTGTAGGGTCTAACATGCAGGAAATAAATGTGCTCAAAAGAAAACTGGCAAATTCATTTGCAATGAAGGATTTGGGAGCTCCAAAACAAATCCTTGGTATGAGAATACCTAGAGATAGGAAAAATCACAAATTAACATTGTCTCAGAATGAGTACATACAAAAGGTGTTGAAAAGATTTAATATGCACAATGCAAAACCAGTTAGTACACCTTTTGCTAGCCATTTCAAAATTAATAAGGAAATGTGCCCAAATACCCAAGAAGACATGGATTCTATGTCTAAAGTTCCATATGCATCAGCAGTTGGAAGCTTAATGTATGCAATGGTCTGCACAAGGCCTAATATTGCACATGCAGTGGGAGTTGTAAGCGAGTACATGAACAATCCAGGAAAGGAACATTGGATGGCAGTGAAATGGATTCTCAGATATTTGAAAGGTACCACAAATCAAGCATTATGCTTTGGTGGTTCAAACATTTCTCTACAGGGATATGTTAATGTAGATATGGCAGGTGATAAAGATAACAGAAGGAGCACTACAGGATATGTATTTATTGTTGGTGGAATAGCTGTCAGTTTGGTTTCAAAAATCCAAAGTGTTGTTGCACTTTCAACAACAGAAGCAGAGTATGTTGCTGCTATAGAGGCAAGTAAAGAAATGATTTGGTTACAAAGGTTTATGGGTGAATTGGGTAAGGAGCATGATATGGGCATGTTATACAGTGATAGCCAAAGTGCCATTCATCTTGCAAAGAACTCAGCATTTCATTCCAGGACTAAACACATACAGCTCAAGTACCATTTCATACGATCAATGTTGGAAGATGAAGAGTTGAAGCTGGAAAAGATACACACTAGCTAGAATCCTGCAGATATGCTAACAAAAGTTGTAACCAGGGAGAAACTGAAAATATGCTCAGTTTCAATTGGTCTTCAAGGATGACGATGAAGATGAGAAATAGCCAAGTCCAAAGAGGAGTCATTGTCCAGCAAATGAAGCAGCGATGGAGTTGCTACAATCATTCTCCAAGTGGGAGATTGTTGTGTGTGGAGCATGATTTTTCAGAGGTCTTTGTTTCAGCCGGATGTATACCCTGGGAAGTTTGTACACCCCTCCATGCGGGGGGGTGCGGGGGGGACTTGTACCCCCTGCGGGGGTCCGGGGGGGCCGATCCCCCCTGGCTGGGGGGTCCGGGGGTCAGCGGTCCCCCAGCAGGGGCTCGAGGGCAGCACCCTCAAAGCTAAAAACAGATGTAAAATTGCATTGTAAAAGTATAGTAATTTCTAGTCAATCTGGGTCGTTCATTAGGCATATGATCTGACGGTAGAACATATATTTAGTTTAGGGTTTTTTGCCCTAGAAGGCAACCTCTCTCTTTGTATGAGTGCATTGTATTTTAGGCTGAGATATATAGATTTGTATTATGTGAGCGAGAAACAGAGAGGTGAGACTGTGAGAGAAAACATAGGATATTACTGAAGATCTGCTATAGGTTGTGTCTCTTCAATTTTGCTGGATAATAGAAAGGAAGGACTAGCTGTTCGGGGTGGACGTACCCAAACTGGGTGAACCACGTATATCTGTGTCTCTCTTGTTTTATGTGTTTTTTGTGTTTATATTTCTGCAATATTTTTTATGTGTTCCATTGCTCCATAATATATAATTTTATAACAAGAATTACCTGGAAAACAATGAATTTTGGTTGCAGAGAGGTCCAGGTAGCAATAGGGCCTCTATTCTGGGTTGGTGATGGATTTTGGTCTTTTCTCTCAATTTCAACAACAATGGTGAAATAACTAATTCTCAGTGTTTTTGTTATTTTACGTCCTTTTGGAAATGGTGGGATTTGACATAGCGCGATGATTAATGGCATGGTGTGGTGGTTTAACGCATAGTGTTTGGAGGTGGTTTTGATGGATTATCGCACCGCCAAAGGTGGTACGGTGGTTTGGGGCTGGGAGATGCGATAAACTCTGGTGGCGCCACGTGGCAGGGGAGGGGATGGGTGAAACCACCCATTTCGCAACCCCTCAATAGCTTTAAACATCGGACATAGGGGGATGCAAGAATGGGCATGGACCGTTGGATGTGATCATCTATCGAGCGGTGTACATGAGTTTTTAAAGGTGTGGGGCCATGACTGATACAGTGGGGGTTTAACACTATAATGGTGAGGAAACGTATTAAGCGGGGGGGGAAGGGTATTGGGGCCCAATATATTTCTTTTGACTGAGAAAAAGTGGCTTTTTGCATGTTTTATTTGAATCATGCAGAGATAATAAAGGAAGGGGACTTTTAATGATGGACATGGGTTTTTAAGGGCGGAATGGGTTAGGATAAGAGGAAAGGGATTTTTCAAACGGGAATGGATTTTAGCAAGAGGAAATAGTTCTCACATAGGAAAGAGATTTTAAACAAAGGAAGGGAATTTTCATATGGCAAGGGTTAAAATGATATTTTTTGATAAAGATAATGTTGCTAATAATTTTTGGAAAGTATTCTACCTACCCTTCAATTTATCCTAACATTTTTATTTCCTTTATTGGGTGCATTTGAGCTTGCTGACCCTTTTATTTTCTTTTGATAAGCAAACTAACTCATTTCTAACCTTATGTCTTCTAATGGCTCAAATTAAACTTATGAACTCATTTTAATTCTCTACCTAACTAATGATCTGCAAAGATTAAATGGTTTGGTCATATCTTTATTCACTAACTATCATGACATGAAATTCAAAGGCATGAATAATCAAGATTAAATTGTATGATCATAATGAATTGTGGCATTTTGGACAAGCTGCACACAATTTTATTTGTCGAGGAAAAGTAAACAAAGAGTAGTGGCATTTGAACGTGTAACACTTTCAGAATTTCTTTTTGTTTCTTTTTATGGGGTTCATATTTTATATCTTTTTTTTATCTTTCTTTCTTTTGGTCCTTTGATTATTCTTGTAGGGCACACCCTCTTTTTATTTTTTAATATGGAAAACATTTGCAAACAAAGCAAAGGTATGTACAATATTACAAGAATTAACATAGTCAATTCAAAATTATGATCCCTATTATTATAGGAACCTAACAACATGGAAAGGGAGTTCTTCCCAAAAGAACATGTTATCACATAATTATTTACTTACAAAAATTATATTAAGTTTAGAAGAGAAACGTTTACATCAAAGTCATTAATAAAATAAATAAATAAATAAATGTGTGAAATTTTTAAGAGTGGACTTTGATTGTTTTATATTTTTTCCTTTTAATTATATAATTTTGAGAAGGATTACACTTTTTGTTATTATACTGTTGGCATGGTATTACGCATTCCATTTTTCTTTTGGCTGGCTATTAGTTTGTCAACCAAAGTTATGTTGTTTATCCACAGTTTAACCTTGAGAATTCATTTCTTTTTATTTTATTATTATTATTTAAATTGATTTATTTGTAAGGTGATTGGTTGAGGTCTTATTATGGACTATTTAGTAACTCCCATTTCTATTAGTTACTAATAGAATGATTTGAGTTTTATTTCATTTTTATTTAAACTTTTGATTTTTTTTTTCCTTTTTCTACTATTTCCATTTTCATGAATTATAATTTTTCTCCATATTTTCAATTTAAGATGACAAATTTGTCGACGGGGCCTTGGATAGAAAGTGTTCGGGGCTCTCTTAAGGCACTCCTTGAAGTGAAATCACTCGATTCTCAACCATGATCTATTGGACATGATGAAGATGTAGTCATGCCAAGCTTACAAAAAATATATTAAGATGACAAATTTTAAAGAGGAAAAGATAATTAAAAAAACATTTTCCAATAAATATTTTTTTAGTTATATTATTTTTTTTTTTAATCTTTTTTTCTATGTTTTTTAAGATGACAAATTCCAAAGAGGAAAAATTAATTAAAAATGTTTTTCCAATATCTTTTTTTTTTTAAGTTTTATTACTTTTTTAATTTGATTTTGTTATTTGTCTTTTTTCTATTTTTTTTTGTAGTTACAAAGTTTTTAAAATTAACAAGTGTTACTAGTAGCTAGTACCTCTAGCTCAGTTTAAATATAGGGAAATTATGAAACTATATAATTTTATTTAATGGTAAGTTAAAGTTAGGGAATTAATTTTTTACCAATAAGTAAATTGATATATCCATTGACCCAATTTTTGGAAAATATATATATATATATATATATCTATATATATATATATATATATATCTATATATATATATATATATATATATATATTGCCTCTGGCTAAGTTTAAATATAGAGAAATTATGAAACTATATAATTTATTTAATAATAGGTTTAAGTTAGGGAATTAATTTTTTACCAACAAGTAAATTAATATATCCATTGACCCAATTTTTGGAGAAAATATATATATATATATATTCATGCTAAAATTATGGCAATCTAGGTGACTTTGTTTTTTGCTTAGTGTTGTAATCAATAGAAATGGAGCAAAAATCAAAGTCTTTGTAAATTTTGATGAGATTCTAAATTTATTAATTCTCTATCATTTAAAAATAATAATTTAGTAATAATATTAAAAAAAATTAATTTAGTAACAATGTTTATTGAATAGTTTATATTTTAATTTTGAATTAAAATCATTCTTATTTAAATAAATATATTCAATATATTTAAAAATCTCAAAACACTTAAACTTGTAAAATTTTAAACATTAAAAAATTATTTTAGTATATTATTATTAAATTTAAAATTATTAAAAATTTTCAAATACAATCTTTATATATTCACACTATTAATCAAATATAATTGGTTTAAGATAAATAATAATGGTCATCGAAGCAGGCATACACGTGATCAGGTGTGTGTATAATGTGCTTCTCTCTTAAAAATTTGGAAGGATTAAGTGTATATATTGTGCTTCTCTCTTAAAAATTTGGAAGGATTAAATAATTGAATCGTATAACCTCTTAAGAGTTAAGCGATATATCGAGTGTAAAATGCGAAGAATTGGTTTTGAGAGCAATCTCAATGGAATAGATTTATTGTCAAATGACATGGAGTTGCATACCCTATATTGCTCAAAATATTATATTTCGCGGGCTTATCTTGGATTATTTATGTCCTTAAAGGTGGAGAATATAGAAATAGTGGCAAGATACGTTGAATGGTTCACTCTAAATTTTTCAACACTTATACCATGAGTAAAGTTGTTACGTTGAATTGTTTACTCTAAATTTTCAATACCAATACTATAAGTAAAGCTGTTGGATTCAAAATTCTGCACTGTTTCTGTACCAAAGTAATCCGTTTAAAGTTTTGGGTTTTGATTTAGTGATTTAGCAGAGCACTTGAATGAGGATGTGCTACTTCAATAGGCTTTCAATATTTTTGACAATGGTTGCATATTCAAACAATGCACACACATACCTAGGATATCAAAAGACCGACAATATGTTCAGAATCAAGGAATTCCCTATCGACATATGTCAAAATCAAAACAAACCCAAAAAGTATAAGTAAATTGGATAAATGCACACACATACCTAGGATATCAAAAGACCGACAATATGTT
Organism: Pinus tabuliformis; assembly: GCA_031772625.1. Taxonomy (NCBI): domain Eukaryota; kingdom Viridiplantae; phylum Streptophyta; class Pinopsida; order Pinales; family Pinaceae; genus Pinus; species Pinus tabuliformis. The sequence goes on along the minus strand of CM062807.1, from coordinate 1,136,066,148 downwards.
CAGAATTGAGGAATTCCCAATCGAAATATGTCAAAATCAAAACAAACCCAAAAAATATAAATAAATTGGATAATTTTGAAAAACAGATTTAAAAAATAAAAATTTAGTCATTGAAAGATCTAAAAATCCTGACCCGAAGAGATTGAATAACGCTGTCAACGGTCTATGTGCATCCAAGCAACAGCCATAAACCACCAAACCCTACCATAAACCACCAAACCCTATCACTCTATTTTTCCTCCTCTTTCACCACCCTTGAATCTAGCCAACAAGAATGGTGATTTGGAGGTTACATATCTTTCTAGGTAATTCATTAACTATCCAAATGTTGGCAATGATCTTATCTAGGGAGCTAATCCATAACCTTCACACCAACTCAAGCATTTTTCCACTTCCACTTAGCCTAATATTTCTATTAAAAAAAATCAGTAATAAAAAAAAGAAACATTGATAATTAAAAAGAAACAAATTATATTTAATTTCATTTATATGAAAGTCCATATTGTAATATTAAAATTTCACATTCACCTTTGAATGGATTATTTTTTTAATATTGATATGGATTTTATATATATTTTTTTAATAATTAAAAATTAACTATTTTCAAATAAAATTTATTAGATCACATCATTTATAAAATCAAGATTAATATTGATTTTTTATAAAAAATTTCACAAAAAGCTTTTTAAAAAATCATAGACTTTTTTATAATATATATATATATATATATATATATATATATATATATATTTCTTCAGTTAAATGTTTAGGAATGAGGTATTTTTATTATAAATTAAGTGTTTTGATATATAGATACTAGTGATATAATTTATATAATTGTGCTAGTCATAATTTAGTTGTTAAATTAATAGTAAAACAATTATTATTAAGAATTATTCATAAATATTAATTAACTTGTCTTTACAATTTAATTTAAAAATTAATTTAATACTAAATCACAAATTATAGATGATGAAGTCATGTTTCAAAAGGGACACCATTTAAGATATAACATTAAAAGTTTTATTCCATATTCCCATGCCTTCACTGCCACAACACAATTGCTTTCACTCTATATCAATAGTGTACAACATGAACCTTGTAGGAGACAATTGGTTGTGCAAAATAAGTTTCTTCGAATTGACATCTTTTTGAGTTGAAACTAAGTTTTTCCATATCAATTTGAACCAAACACTACCAAAGAAATAAAATTATAAAGCTTCATTACGACCAATGGGGTAGAGGGCTCACTAAAAAAGAACGTTTTAGCACAACATTTTCACTTTCATTTTTATTTTTTAATGAAAGCTTTAATTGATCATCTCACATCATGTGAGCAATTCATACTCAAATTAGCTATATTTAAACTAAGCTACATGTACTAGCTATTAAGTAGCACTTGTTTCATTATGTTTTTAAATATGTCAATGAATTTTAATTATATAATTTTGAGAATATTATCATTTTTGTTATTTAATTATTAGACATTTAGCAGGAGGGAAACTTTGTCTTCTTAAATAATAGTGATGCGTCAGCCATAAATAACAGTAATAACTATCCCAATATTGATTTGACAATTAAATTATAATAATTTTTGCAATAAAAAAAATCACTAATTACCTAATTCATTGAAAAACCACTGAGGATAATTATAACGGTAGAAACGGTAGGAAAACTCGTATTTCTCCGTATAGATTTTTAAGTAAATTTGAATATGGATTTTTGCACCCAAAAAAATTAATTATCCGAAACATTATTTAATTATCGGAGAATATCGTCGAACATCTGAAAGACTCCAAAATAACATATAAAACCAGGAAGAAGGAAACGCATTCAAAAAAGAGCTGTGCTCAGCCCTTTGAAGGGGTGCCCTCGTATGGCATACAACAATCTCAATTTGGAAAATGGCTTACAGAGATCAGCATATAAACTAGAAAATCAATTGCTGACATTATTCTACGACTTGAGTTCTCTACTCTAATCTTGCACTCAGAAAAGTAAAACATATAAATTACATATACGCAGTCTAATTATCTGTAAAGGCCCCACGAGTGATTCACAACTGTGAATCCGCCATCAACGACGAGGTTATGCCCACTGACATATTTTGACTCATCGCTGGCCAGGTACAGACCAGCCTCGGCAATATCCTCTGCTTTAAGGGTGTGCCCCTGTAAGTTGGCGATACTGTTGCAGAAGCCTTCCATTGCAGCCTTATCCTCTTCCGAAATTGAGGAGGCATCCCCTTGTTTGAAGTACTGGACTGCAAGAGCTGTGGCCACGCCATAAGGGGAAACAGTGTTCACTCTGATACCGTATTTTCCAAGCTCAGCTGCGCCATTTTTAGTCAATCCAAGGATTGCATGCTTCGATGCTGTGTACGAGTAAGGAGCAGCTCCTCCCAGAATCCCCGCCACGCTGGTTGTAGAGATGATGCACCCCTTCTTCCGCGGGACCATCACGCGGGCGGCGTGCTTAATGCCGTGCATCACTCCTTTCACGTTTACATTCATCACTCGATCGAATTGCTCCATATCATACTCTGCCACGCTCTTCACCAAAAAGCTGTCATTAGTTCCAGCGTTGTTATACATAATGTCCAGTTGGCCATACTTATCCATGGCCACATCCACCGCCGCGCTCACATCTTTTTCTTTGCTCACATCGCAGTGCACGTAAGTTGCCACAGCGGGAGAAAGTGATTCCTCAAGCTTCCTGCCAGCTTTCTGCGCAACGTCTGCGATTATGACTTTGGCTCCATGCTTAATGAACAACCGAACAATGGCTTCTCCTATGCCCGCTGCCCCGCCCGTTACTATAGCAACCTTCCCCTCCAATCTGCATGCACCATTCAATTCAACAAATACATAGTTTCAGAAAATTAATGTTACCAAATTGAAAGAAGAAAAAGGTAGAAGGTTAGCGTGAATTGTTCCCGTATTATGCTTACCGTCGATCTCCAAGGTCGCTCAAATTACTAACACAACCAGTGCCTGCATTGTGCTGTCCGTTAGACTCCATAGTTTTGAATGGGGAGAGAAACAGAAATTGGAAAGATAGAATTAGTCCCTGCTCTCCTTTAGATGCTAAGGAGATGGATAGATGCCTATGGAGAAGCTGGCTTTTTATAGCTTCGTAGATAATGTCTCATTCCTTTGCATACTAATTTGAGAATATAATATTATCGTTAAAGTCGTACATATGTTCTCGCGTGCTTGACAATGAAGCCTGACGGATTCATGAAATGTGGCCGATGGGATAAGCGGACAGAGGGCAAGACGATATCTAGCTACCGGTCAAATAAGAACATAAGAAATAAACTGACCATATCTAGCTACCGGTCAGATAAGAACATAAGAAATACACTGAAGTTTCCCTGATTCGAAGGGAAGTACTCTCAGAAATATCTAGGCACGAGATATGCATACATATTCGAGTAATAATTGGATTCGTTTATGCCTTGGTGGAGTCCATGCACGAGCTTTTGAATGGCATGTTATTGTTTGTCGTTTTATGGGTGGATGGTTGGCTCGACTCGCTTTTGTTTTCATTATATTTTCCGAATCAACCGTAATATTACATATGTGGGATTATATGCATATGTCATCAAACGATTTGAGTGGATAAAGTCCAATGTTCAGGGTATGCACAGCTAAAAATAGAATAATTATACACACAACAGAAAAATATGAGACAACAAGTTTAACGTGGTTTATCCAACCAATCTGGACTAATGAGACAGCAGGTTTAATGTGGTTCACCCAACCAATCTGGGCCATGTCCACCAAACAGAGGCATCGACAATATTATTATTCAACAGGAGATTACAACACATAATTCCTCACAAACTCTTAGCTCACCCTATCTATCCTCTACAGGCTTACATTTTTTATAGCTGGAGTAGAACACTGAATCATAAATTCCCTCACAACAAATATAGGGTGCATTAACTCCTCCTCAAGAATAAATGGAGCTAATATAGCAACAAATCCTATTGTTGTCACCTACATGAGGTTTTTGCTAAATTAAATAAAACAGAAAATCTCAACAATCTCCATCTTGACAACAATTAGCCTGATACCCTGTTCATTTATTATTTTATCTTTTCTGCAAGCCAAGAGAAGCCAGACACCAACGTAGCTTCTCTAACAAAACTGGTTTCGTGAACATGTCTGCACAGTTTTCCTTCATATGCACTTTTTCAAGAGAGACTCCCCTTTCAGTGATAACCTGTTTTACAACATGGTACTTGATAGGTATATGCTTTAATTTACTATGATAGGCCGGATTATTAGCCAAATGAATTGCACTTTGACTATCACAAAATAACTTGATGTTGTCCTGCAACCTACCAAACTCACCAAACAAACCTTTCAACCAAACCACTTCTTTGCAAGCATGTGAAGCAGCTATGTATTTTGCTTTAGTAGTGGATAAAGGAACAATGTTCTGCAGCTTTGACATCCAGCTAATAGCTCCACCTGCAAGAGTAAAGACATATCCTGAAGTTGACCTTCTCTTATCCAAATCACCTGCAAAATCGGAATCAACATATCCGCAAACAAATTCACTACTCCTGTTATAAGTGATACAATAATCACTTGTGCCTCTCAAATACCGAAGCACCCATTTCACTGCTGACTAGTGTTCTTTTCCTGGATTTGCCATATACCCGCTGACAACTCCAACTGCATGTGAAATATCTGGTCGAGTACAAACCATCGCATACATTAAACAACCTACAACATTGGAATATGGAATTCGAGACATATATTCATTTTCTTCATTTGTATTAGAACATAAACTAGAAGAAAGCTTAAAATGGGAAGCTAAAGGGACTGAAACAGGCTTCACATTGTTCATACCAAACCTCAAGATTATTTTCTCAATATACTTCTGTTGTGATAGCCACAGCTTACCATTGCTCCTGTCTTTGAAAATATCCATGCCCAAAATTTGTCTTGCTGCTCCTAGATATTTCATATCAAATGTCCTAGCCGTCTGAGCCTTTAACCTATTGATCTCTATTATGCTTTTGCTTGCTAAAAGCATATCGTCAACATACAACACTAAAATAATGAACATGCCATTACTTAATTTCTCAAAGTAAACACAATGATCATATTCACTTCTTATATAATTTTGACTCATCATGAAAGAATCAAATTTCTTGTACCATTGTCGAGCGACTGCTTCAGACCATACAATGATTTTTTGAGCCTGTAGACAAATTTCTTGTTGCAATTTTGAACAAACCCTTCCGGTTGTTCCATGTAAATCTCCTCATCTAAATCTCCATGTAAAAATGCAGCTTTAACATCTAGTTGTTGTAATTCTAAATCAAGTAAAGCAACTAATGCTAATACAATTTGAATTGAAACAATTTTTACAACTGGTGAAAATATCTCATGAAAATCAATGCCTGCTTTCTGAGAAAAACCTTTTGCGACCAGCCTTGCTTTGTACCTGTCCTCTGTATCATCAACACCCCTTTTCAATTTGTAAACCTATTTACATCCCATAGTTTTTCTGTCTTTAGGAAGTTCTACCAGCTCCCATGTGCCATTCTTGTCTAATGCCATCATCTCGTCCTTCATAGCTTCTTTCCACTTTTCACTTTTAAAACCTTCTACAGCTTCCTGATAGCATAAAGGTTCATCATCGTTAGCGGTTAAAGCAACTGAAGTAACATAATCATCATACCTTTTAGGAGGACGTTTGATTCTCGTGGACCTCCTTAAAGATGTTTCTGGTACTTCCACAATTTGTTGATTATTATCTGTAGGAACTACTTCATGATCTGCATCTGAACCATGTTCATCTTGACTATCATCAGTATTTGAACTGGTTTCAAACTGAATGTGTTGAAGCTTAGATACATTATCCTGTTTCAATTTATCATCTACATCTGGATTTTCAAGTGAGGACTTATTAAATTTAACATCTCTGTTAATGATGATCTTGTGAGTAGTAGGATCCCACAATCTGTATCCCTTAGTCCCATCACCATATCCAACAAAGATATATCTTTTTGATTTAGGATCTAATTTAGAACGCTGATGTTTTGGAACTAGAGCATATGCATCACAACCAAAAACTTTTAGTTTAGAATAATCACAAGGATGACCTTTCCATACCTCTTGAGGAATTTTGCATCCTATTGCAGTTGATGGTGATCGATTTATCAAATAGCAAGCTGTAGAAACCGCTTCTGTCCACAATTCCTTCTGCAAATTGGCGTTACTAAGCATACTTCTTGCTCTCTCTAAAAGAGTCATGTTCATGCGTTCAGCAACTCCATTTTGCTGAGGAGTATATACAGTGGTTTTATGTCTTTCGATCCCAGCGTCCTTGCAATAATTATCAAATTCCTTTGAAGTAAACTCACCACCATTGTCAGTTCTTAAACATTTAATGGTTCTTCCAGTGATGTTTTCAACTAATGCTCTAAACTGTTTAAAAACTGTAAATACATCATACTTCTTCTTTAACATGTAGACCCACACTTTTCTAGAGAAATCATCAATAAAAGATACAAAATATGACGATCCTCCATATGAAGTTGTAGGAGATGGACCCCAAACATCAGAATGGATATAATCAAGGATTCCCTTACTAGTATGTTTTCCAGTTTTAAACTTATGCTTTCTTTGTTTCCCAAACAGACAATGTTTGCAGAAATCTAACTTAACAGACTTTAAATTGGGAAGTAACTTACGATCAGATAAAATCTTTAAACCTCTTTTGCTCATATGTCCCAACCTTTGATGCCATAAACGAATAGAATTACTGTCGTTTTTAGACACTGTAGAAACATGATCTGACTCTGTCCTTCCTTCTAACTGAAAAGATTTCCAACCTTCTTTGCTTTCATTACTAGTAAAATTCCTTTATAAACTTTCATTACTCCACCTTGAATAAAAGTTTTATATCCATTAGTGTCTAGTACTCCTAGTGAAATGAGGTTTTTTCTTAGTTCAGGTACATGTCTTACATCAGTTAGAATTTTATTTGTCCCATCAAACATTTTAAGCTGGATGCTTCCAATTCCCACAATGTTACATGTGACATCATTTCCCATGTAAACTACTCCATCATTGATTGATTTATAAGTTTTGAACCATTCTCTATGAATGCACATGTGATTTGATGCACCAGAATCTAACAGCCAATGTTGATCATGATTAGACAAATCAACTGATAACACTTCATCACTCATACCTGAAATGGATGTCGAACCTGTATCTGTCGTGTTTTCTTCTTTCTTCTCTGTCGAAGAGTCTTCTTTGGATGTTTGTTGTCTCTTCCAACAATCCTTCTTCAAATGTCCCGATTTGCCACAAAACCAACATTTTACCTTACTCTTCTTCCCTTTCGATTTTGAACGCGAGTTGTTGTGCTTACTGAAGCGTCTTTCTTTAGAACGACCTCTAACCATCATTGCTTCTGATGTAGAGGTTTCTGAATTTGACCTCTTCCTTGTTTCTTCGGACAACAAAGCTCCAACAACATCATCAAATTCAAGGGTTTCTGATGAACTAAGACTTATAGAAGTAACAAAATGATCCCATGACTCGGGCAACGAGCATAATAAAGTTATAGCTTTATCTTCTGATTCAAATTTTACTTCTATACTTTCTAACTGCACCAGGAGAGTATTAAAGGTATTCAAATGATCATTAATGGATGTACCTTCCTTCATGCACAAACTGTATAACTGTCGCTTTAGAAGAATCATATTGGTTAAGGATTTTGTCATGTATAGCTTTTCAAACTTTGTCCACAAACCAGCAGCAGTTTTCTCTAACACGATGTTAAACAAAACATCATCCGCCAAACACAGTTGAATGTCGCTCAATGCTCTTTCATCCAAGTCACTCCATTCATCATTTGTCATGGTGTAAGGTTGTTTGGCTTTTCCCAACAAGGCCTCCGCCACGCCTTGTTGCACGTAAATCATACATCTTCACTTTCCATATCTCAAAATTGTTTTTGCCATTGAATTTCTCGATCTCAAAATGAGCACTTTGAGTTTTTGCCATGTTGTAACACACAAAAAAAAACTCCAATTCCAACTTTTAACAAATGAAGTTTTTGTTTAAAATTAAAACAATTCCTCTCCGTTAAGGCTTAGATCGATCTCTTCATTTCCTTTTTACACAGATCTACCAAATCAAATGAATTCCCAACCATAAAACCCAGAATTCTCGACATACAGGCTTTATCAAGACGTGTAATTTAGTTCCGATTTCCAGCAATGAATTGATTCTTCACACGGAACTTTACGCATACAATCAAACAGCTAACCGTAATACAGTTATTCACACACCTGAATATTATTCCTTTGCCTTATAAAAAACATTTATGCCAATAAAAAACATTTCCAAACTACCGAATTTTAGAAGGCCCAACTAACCATGCGTATGACCACATGTGGACTCACTGTTTCAACGGTTCCAAAATTTTCAACAGCGGCAGTTTAAAAAACATTTCAGTAGAATGGCATTTAACAATCGTTTCAATAGAATGGCATTTTAAACAAGTCAACGCTGCCTTTCAAACGATAATTGTGGAATTTTATATGAAGAGACGTGGATAACAGAACGGCATGAGACAAACTCTTCTGCTAACAGAAATATGCAAGCAGAATGGCATGAGACAAACCTTTCAAACGATAACAGAACGGCATTGAATGGTGTCAACAGAACGGTATTTTAAACAGTTCAACGCTACCTTTCACCGCTCCAACAACGTGCACAGCCACAGCCACAGCCACGCACTTCCAACCTCTGTCCAACGCTGCCTGATCTCTGTCACATGCAGCAGGTCAACGCACTGGTCTTTGCGCGCAGCCTCTCAGCCTCTTGGCCACAGGCAATAAACGCCACGTTATTGCGTAGTCGCTCAGCAGACTTGACCTCTCAGCTCCGATACCTATTGTCAGAGTATGCACAGCCAGAAACAAAACAATTATACACACAGTAGAAAAACATGAGACAATAGGTTTAACGTGGTTCACCCAACCAATCTGGGCTACGTCCACCAAACAGAGGCATCGGAAATATTATTATTCAACAGGAGATTACAACACGTAATTCCTCACAAACTCTCATCTCACCCTATATATCCTCTACGGGCTTACATTTTTTATAGCTAGAGTAGAAAACTGAATCATAAATTCCCTCACAACAAATATAGGGTGCATTAACTCCTCCTCAAGAATAAATGGAGCTAATATAGCAAAAAATCCTATTGTTGTCACCTACATGAGATTTTTGCTAAATTAAATAAAACAGAAAATCTCAACACAAATATTATATTCGAAGACTTTTCTGGTTATGTATGACAATGGATGCCGTGACATACATATTGTTTTTATTAAAGTAATTAAAAAAAGGTTCTTGCTTTCCATATTGTTCGTTTTCTAGGGGATAATTTTGAACTTAATTTTCAAAATCCTTTTTGGTCAAGGTTAAAACACATGTGTTATGGTGAAAATTTCTAAGATTTTTTAGTTTCTAGTTGAGACCATAAGAATTCATCATCACAAGATAATATTGATATAAAAAGAAGAATTTGAGATCATAAGAAATCTTCATCACAAGATAATATTGATATATAAAGAAGAAAGATGATGATGATATCGGCATCACAAGATAATATTGATATATAAAGAAGTTGAGATCATAAGAAATCTTCATCACAAGATAATATTGATATATAAATAAAAATGATGATGATATTGGCAAAGTCATCTAGATACAAAATTTTTAAGGATTTTTAATTCTCTAGAATTTTCACCATAAAAATAATATAATTAATATAAAGAAGAAAGATGATAGTGATATGAGTTAAAGTTGTGCTAGTATAACCTATTTCTTCCCAGCAACACTTCAACACTTGAACTTGATAATCTATATGCCAAAAAAGGGTAGCTTTAGGGAACACCCTTTTCGAACTATTATATTAGAATTCATTTCTTTTGAATAGTGTTCCTAAACATGATCGAAAGTTCTTGTACAATTTACAATCTTAACATGACAACTCTTAACTTGTAAGGGACTTTCAACTCCTCTAATCTATTCAAAATTTTAGCATTAAACCTGTATCAAATGATTTTATATAGTCAACAAAGTACCATAGGAGATTTTTTTTACTATTGTGACACTCCTCATGAGGTGGACCTTAGTTTAATGATAGTTGCTAAATCCATCCTCATCTTTATCATTTTCCCCTCGCTTTTTGGTTGTATGCTAGTCTTGTTTCTATAATAATTCCATAAAGCTTAAGAAAAAAAGGGATAATAATAATGGTCCTAAAATTAGACGTTTTCTTTGAGTTCATGGTCTAGAGAAGCCCTATTTTATTTCAAAATTAAAGAGCTTGTGGATGTAAGGGATGAGGACATGCCCTTCAATTTTTAAACCTTTTGATTGGTAGCATTCAATACACTTAGATTTTCCTTTGCCAACCCACTTAGCCCTAAGCTCTATGTATTCTAAAGAAAAACTTCAAGTTCACTTATAAAAATGGTTTGGATGTTGTCCAGGACATCATGGATTTCTAATCCTTTTAAAAGTAAGACTTTTAATATGTTAAACGAAACTTGTTTTTATTTGCTCTTATAGTTTTTTATGATCTATCTTAGAAGGGTGCAACAGATCCTATTACATTCCTTTTCTCCCATAGAAAAAATCTAGCAATTTCATTTCTAACAAGAAAATTAGATGTGTATGTGCCTTTGAGCATTCCGCTTGGCTAGACCTATCAAAATATTTCTCAAAATGATAATAAAGAAAGCATCCCTTAAAGAGTAGAGACCAAAAATAAATCTTTGAGGCCTAAAAGGTCTCCAAATAACATCATCATTTGTTCAATTATGTAAATATCAGAAATATTTACTAGAGTGGAGTTCAATTTAGATTTTTTTTTTTTTTAAATATTATATGATGCTTAATCAGATATGAAAAACATCTAAAACCTTTATGTTAATTGAAGCCATAATTCGTAATAATATTTTGATAATCGAACTTGGTCCAATTCCTTTGTTTTCTAATTATTGTAATCCAATGACAATTAATCTTTAGAGAGGGAGTTTTCTTCTTAGTTATTGTGCTTGAAAACATGATCAAATGAGACATTAGTGAAATGTTCATAGAAAAAAATATTGGATTAATACAGACACAAAAGGTTGTATTTATGAGAGAATAAACACCAATAATCTAATTATTAACCAATTATGAATCCTCAAATATGTAAAACTAATAGATGTCCCTTTCCCTAGCCAAATGAAGGAGAATTCTAAGTTCCATTAGTTCCACATAATTGTTGGTGGCACTACCTAGGAAAACATCAAAATTAATTCAATGGAATCTGAAAACATATAAAATCCCCTTGGACACACCAACAGATGAATCACCTTGAGCTGAAACATTAAAAAATGCCAAAGGAGAATCATAAGAATATTTCTTGTAGGTCGAGAGTGGATACGGGTTTAGGAACTAGAGAATGTAAAATCTCCAATATAACAAGGATTTGTGTGGCAAATAATTGTGGAGATGGATGCTACTCTTCAAAAAATTCTTGGTTTTTCCCAATCCAAATACCCCATACCATAGAGAGAGGAAGAGCCTTAGTCACATATGATGCTTAATGAAACATCAAAAAAATATAAAATATTTATGTTAATTGAAGGATGAGTCATGATAATATTTTAATAGGCCACCTTCGTCCTCTCCTTGGTTTTCTAACTATTGAAATCCATCATTACACCAACTTTAGAGAGTGAGTTACCTTCTTAGTTACTCTCCTTGAAACATGGTCAAATATGATTTGAGTCAAATGTTCATAGAATAATTTAATGTTCTAATATAGAGGAAGAAGGGTGTAGTTAAGAGAATAAAAACCAATAACATAATCTATAACCAATTATGAATTTCCTATGTGAATTTGAGAGATGTCCATTTCCCTAGCCAAATGAAGGAGAATTTTAAGTGCCATCGATTTAAAATAATTGTTAGTGACACTACCCATTGCAAATTCAAAATAAGTTGAGTGGAATCCTAAAATATATAGAATCCCTCTAGCCCCACCCATGGTTGGGTCCCCTTGAGCAACCCCATCAAAGAAATCCAAAGGAGAATCATGAGTAATATTTCCTGAAGGTTGGGATTCGGATATTGATTTAAAAAATAGAGAAGGTAAAAGTTCTAAGATATCAAGGATTTGTTCAATTGATAGTTTTGTAGATGGAGACTGATCTTCAAAAATTTATTGGTTTTGGAAGATTAAAGTAGCCCATACAATAGAGAGAGGAAGAGCCTTAGCCATGTATGATGCTTCATAAAATATGAAAAACATATAAAAGCTTTAATTTAGTTGAAGCCATGATTCATGATATTATTTTGATAGGCCACCTTGGATCTCTTCATTTCTATTCTAACTATTGCAATCCATCTCTAGTCCCACTTTGGAGAGGAAGTTTGTTTGTTTTTACTCTTCTTCGTAACATCATCGAATGTGATATGAGTGAAATAATTCAATGTTCTAATATAGAGGAAAAAGGGTGTATATATGAGATAATAAACATTAGTGATATAGTTTATAACCAAACATGAATCCCCGTATCCGTGAATCCAAAAGATGTCCCTTTCCCTCACCAAGTGAAGGAGTATTTTAAGTGCCAATAGTTAAACATAATTGTTGGCGCAACCACCTAGGAAAAATAAAAAAAAATTGTGTGGAATCCTAAAATATATAGAATCTCCCTAGCCTCGCCTGTGGATGGATCCCTTCAAATTTTCCCATCAAATAAATCCCAAATAAAATCATGAAGAATATTTCTTTTAGGTTGAGAGTTGGAGATTGGTTTAGGAAGCGGAGGAGGTAGATAGTCTAGGAGAGCAAGGATTTGTACAATTGATGTTGCCTAGATGTAGACTAGTATTCATAAGTTGCTTGGTTTCAAAACATGGATATACCCTATACCATAGAGAGAGGAAGAATATTGTAATTTTTTGGGGTGATGCATATTTAACAAGATTTTAAGAGAATCTTCTATGGAGCTACCTTCCTAGATAAAAGAGGATACCATTGACCACTGAATTTTATATAATACATTTTAGAGAAAGAAAAGTCTAGAAATAGGTGATAATTTGTTTCACAATCCATGCAACAAATACTACATTGTATAGGACAAAAGAAAGACCATTTTTGAAGAATTTCCCAGGTTGGTGCTTTGTTAGGTACTAAAAGCCACATAAATAATTGGACTTGGTAGAGAATTTAAGCTTACATATTTTTTCCACACCATTGAGAAAGAACTATCCGATTTTCTTGGGAAAGAGTAGTATATCTTATCTTTTGAACATATCCCCCAGAAGGGTTTGAAGAAAATATCAATTGATATGCTTGATTCATGGGGAAACAAAGGATTTTTGTAGGCTTTGATATAGGATTACTAGAGGGGTGTGAAATCCCTTCCAAGCTCAATTTATCTACTAGAAATCCAATGGGTTTGACATATGAGGAAATATTGTCTCATGATGTGATTAATGAAATAAAACTTTTCTCTATTTAGCCCTTGAATGAGTTATGTAGGGAAAATTTTAGAGGCTAGTATTCATAAATGGGCTAATTTTCTATGCTTTTTTTTAAGAAAATCATTCACCAAATTACACTTTTTTTGAAAAAATGATTCAACTAAATTTTATAGTATAAAACCATTTTATCTTAAAAACCACCAAAATTATATAGAGACTATATAAAATCATTAGAAATTTTAATATTTTTGCAAAAATATTCCTTCTTTTAACACCCAATCCATGGATACTTCTAAATTTGAACTTGAGTTCCATCCCTAATGCACCAAATTATCCATTTGTTGATGATGAGATAGGCATGAAGGATGGCTTCCAGGAAGATGGAAAGATTTTGTGATTTTTTTGAAGCTCTATATTCTAATCCCCTATAGAATCATGGGGGGTGTACTCAAACTTTATGATATGAGAACGTAGAATATTTAACTATATTAATATCCACATATTTTTGGCAGCTAGGATTTTTTAGAACATGAAAATTCATTTTAGGGACCATCCTACTAGTGCTTTTGGAATTTCCATGTTTTCCCAAGAGGCCAATCCTAGTGGATTTCTTTAGTCATAGCCAATATATTGAAAGAACAAAGATAGTCAACATATTTGGTTTAGATGATCCATATTTATAAATCCATGAAATGAAATATAGATTCAAACCCAATCACAGAGATACAACAGAAAAAAAGTTCAATTAATTAAATAACAACTATTGAAAACTATTTACGTACATAAGAAAACAAACTAGCTCAAGGGATGGTAACTTATCTATGAGAAGAGATGTGATGACTACATACCTTTTGAACTGTGTTAAAATGAGGTTGGGAAGCCTTTTTATTGTTTAGAAACAATGGAAATTCCTAAACATCCAAAAACCTAACCATAGGAGATGAAGCGCCAAAATTTTGTGGGTCTTGTTGGGATTAGTTGGCACGACAACTTCCCGGGGTCGTAATTTGGGTATATGGTCTTCGTTTGCCATACTTCAGAGTGGTCTAAGTTTCCGATAGGCTCTGGTAAGGTGTTCCTTTTGCAAATGCAACCAGACTTTGTCGCCCACCTGAAACTTGTGTGGCACTTGATGGTGATCATGTCGCTACTTGTACTTGGCATTTGATTTTTCCAGTCGTGGACCTATTGGCAGATGTTTTGGATGTGCTCAATGAAGTTGTTTTCCTTGTCGGCTTCAGACTAGGCATGAGTCAAATCTTCCTAAGTAGCTACAAGTGGTGTGGCCACATCAATGGGACATAATGGCTAGAATCCCTAGCCCACACAAAAAGGGCTATGGCTGGTCAAGTTATGGAGAGCCCAGTTATAGTTGTGCTAGACATAGGGGAGGCTCTCATCCAATTTGTGTGGATGCTTTGAGCCGTACATGCACAGAATGTGTACGATCATCCTGTTGACAACCTTTTTCTAGCCATATATTGGGGATGAAAAGCTATGGAATTAGTGAGCTTGGTGTCGAGCATTCACAAGAGACTAGACCAAAATGTACTAAGGAACCTACTTTCCTGATCTGAGATGATAGACTGTGGGATCCCAAAGTGTACCCACACTCATTCAAATAAGAGTTTAGTAGTGGCTTCTAATGTTATATTCTTCTTACAGGTCGTCATAATGGTCGTCTTCGAGAATCTATCGATGACCACAAAAACATATTCATTTCCATTCTTAGTAGAAGGAAGGCCCGACATGTAATCCATGGAGATGGATTCCCAAGGTCGACTAGGGGTAGGCAACATAATATAGAAGCATTGCTTTGTGATGGTCGGTTTGGAAATGGCACAGGCATTTCTGGATCTGATGTACTTCCCGACATCCTATCAAATATTCGGCCAATAGAAATACTTATGTAGTACTGCCACTATTTTCTCGACCTTGAAATTTCCAACGACCCGACTGTATTGCAGTTCCCAAATGATCTTGGCACACTCGCTTTAAGGAACACAAAGGTGTCCCAGGTGACATAACAATGCATCCTGGAGGTGAAAATCTAGAACTTGCTGACCCTCTAAGAGCATCTGGTATGCATGGCTGAATTGTGGGTCACTTTTGTAGAGAAGTGGCCAATCAGAAGTCTCGTGCCCATAAGAGGAGAACACGGTCGTTAATGCCATGATCATTGGTCAGTTGAGGCAGTCTAAAACATTATTGGTGTTGCCCTTCTTATACTTTATATTCAAATGGAACTGTTGCAGGTATGTCGACCAATTCTAGTGGCAATCATTCTACAACTTCCCTTTCATCTGTATGAACTACAAGGTTCAATGGTCTGTGTGGATGACCATTTCCTTCCCCAAAATTTTATGCTTTTAGTGTGAGCACGGGTTCAGAGTAGAGGCGATGTTTCAATTCTTTGAATAACTTATGTTTAGGTTCAAAGCAAAATAATTTTTCTTTTTCTCCTCTGTTGGTGACATGTCTAAAGGGGCCAAGTGATATGAGAGAACCCCAACACAAACATGCGGTAGAAATTGGCAAGACCCAGAAAATTACGAAGCTCTGTCAGAGTGGTTGGGGCTGGCTAATCCCAAATGACTTGGATCTTAGCTGGATCCACATGCACCCCCTGTTCATCAATAATGTATCCAAGATACTAAACTTGGGTCATGCTAAAAGTGCATTTCTCCAAGTTGGCACACAATTTGTGTTGCCGTAGTTTTTGGAGAACCTATCGGATGTGGTGGAGGTGCTCTTCCCAAATCTTTCTAAAGATTAGGATGTCATCTTGGTATACCACTACAAATGAGTTGGTGAATGGTAGGAATATGTCATCCATCAGCCTCATGAAGGTTGCATGAGCATTTGTCAACCCGAACAACATAACCAGCCATTCAAAAAGTCCCTCCATGGCTTTCAAGGTAGTCTTCCACACATCAGAGGGTTCAATTGGTACCTTGTGATTTTCGGAATTCAAGTCGATCTTGCTGAAATATTTTTCCACCTTGAGTTGGTCCCAAAGGTCATCAATCCATGGGATCAGGTACCTATTCCAAACATTGATCTTGTTCAACACCCAATAGTCAATACAGAGTCTCTGAGTCCCAACCTTCCTCTGTACCAACACGATCAGGCTCCCAAGGGGCGATGAACTCGGCCGGATGTGAACTTAGTACAGTGTTTCCTGAATCTGTCTCGTGATTTCTTTTTTTCACTAAAATAGAGTGCAAGTAGATTTGTCCATTGGGAAATGTCGCACCTGGGGTTAGATCGATGGAGTGCTTGACGTGACAGTGTATAGGCACCCTTGCAGGGGAGGTGAAGATGTCCTCCTACTCCTCCACGACCTTGTCGTATGAAGGGTCCCTATCTGGAGGTCATGGCCACCATCTTATTATTTCGTTGAGGGTGTATCATTAGGAAAACAAATTTCTCGGTTTTGGGAATAAGATTACTGTATTTTTTTGCAGTAACCAAGAGATGGTGGTAGGCAGTGCTACCTCTGGTATCCTGTACAACTTTTTACCTAAGGTAACAATAACATTGCGAGGCCTTAACTCATATACGCCATGTCACTTCCACAAGTATGGTTGGCCTAATAATAAATCACAAACAGCAAGGGGAGAAACATCACATAATACCTCATCCATGAAGGGCTTGATGTTGTATGGAAGGTGACACTACTGGTTGACACAAAGATCCTGTCCTTGGTGAAGCCACCCAATGGTGTACAATTGTGGGTGTGTTGTGGTCACTAAGCCCAGCCACTTCATGACCTTTGCTGAAATGAGATTCTTTTGGCTCCTGTTATCGACAATGAAATGTAGCAAGGAACCCTTTTTTGGGTGTGGAGCCTGATTATCTTCTTTATTTAGAGGTATCTCCACATTGGACCCTAGTTCATAATGTGGCGGCAATGCCGCCCATAAAATATACGTTGTATGGGGGTCCGGGGGGGGGCAACTGCGACCTTTGGGAGCCCCCCCCAGCAGGGGGATCGGGGGCAGTGCCCCGAATCTAAGAATAAATGTGAAATTGCCTTATAAAATGTTGTAATTTCGTAGTCAATCTGGGTCGTTCATTAGGCAGAGATCTGATGGTAGAAGTTATGTTTAATTTCGGGTTTTTTTCCCTAGAAGGCAACCCCTCGCTATATATGAGGGAATTGTATTGCATCTATGTAGATCTGTATTCTGTGTGAGAAAGAGAGAGGAGATTGTGTGAGAGCGAAGAGGGAATTACAATGGATATGCTGTAGGTTGTAAATCTTCATTTTGTTGGATAATATAAAAGGAAGGACTGACTGTTTCTTTGTGGACATAGCCCAAATTGTGTGAACCGCGTATATTTGTGTCTCTCTTGTTTGATGTGTTTTCTGTGTTTGTATTTCTTTAATATATTTTATGTGTTATGTTGCTCTATAATATATAATTTTCTAACAATTGGTATCAAAGCTGAAGGTTTATTTGGATGATAAACTTGCAGGAGAAAAGGTTTCCTTGTTCGAGTGGGAGCAATGGCGGAGGATGGTAGGTTTAGGGTCGAAACATTTAACGACCAAAACTACCAGTTGTGGAAGATGCAAATGGAAGATTATCTATATCAGAGAGATATGTACCAGCCATTGAGCAAAAAGGCAAAGAAGCCAACAAGTATGACAGACACAGAATGGGATATTCTCGACAAAAAGGCGCTTGGAACAATATGGTTGTGCCTAGCGGCATCGGTAGCGTTTAATATTTCAAAGGAAATGACAACAGAGGGTTTAATGTCAACATTGACCAAACTATATGAAAAACCCTCTGCCTCAAATAAGATATTTCTTATGAAGCGTTTATTTAATGTGAAAATGTGAGAAGGTGGATCTATTGCTGATCATTTAAATGAATTTAATACAGTTACAAGTCAGCTAATTTCTGTAGGGTTAAATTTTGATGATGAAGTTAGGGCTCTATTATTTTTGTGATCTTTGCTAGAAAGTTGGAATGGTTTAGTTATGGCCATTAGTAACTCTATGTCTGGATCTAGTCCTTTAAAGTTTGATGATGTTGTTGGTGCAATCCCTAGCGAGGAAATGCGATCGAAAAGATCCGGTGAGACATCAGGTAATGCTTTGACTACAGAGACTAGGGGAAGAATAATGGAAAGAGGAAAGAGCCTAGGATATTGCAGTAAGTCAAGGAAAGGCAGATCCAAGTCTAGATTGGGGATAGTGTGCTAGAAATGTGGAAAGAATGGACACCTGAAGAAATACCACAAGTCTTGAAAGGGAAAAGAAGGAGACACGCAACAAGAAAACAATAATGAAGCGAATGTGATAGGTGATGTGTTGCAATATGCTTTGATTCTTTCTTTAGAAAATATTATTGATGCCAGGGTGGTAGATTCAGGGGCCTCATTCCATGTCACACCTGATAGGAAACATTTTCATGATTATGTTCAAAGAGATTTTGGACAGGTTTAATTGGGTGATGATAAACCCTGTAAAATCATTGGAATGGGTACAATTTTCATGAAACAACAAAATGGAAATCAATGGCTATTGAAGGAGGTAAGGCATGTTCCAGATCTGAAGAAAAATATTATTTCAACAGGGCAGTTAGGAGGTGAAGGCTGTGTGACTACTTTTACAGATAAAACATGGAAGGTCACTAAAGGATCCCTGGTAATAGAAAAAGGAGAAAATGTTGGTACATGTATTTATGCAATGGTATTTCCAATTCTGTTAATGCTTTAACATCTACAGGAGAAGATACGACATTGTGGCATCATAGGCTCGAGCACATGAGTGAGAAGGGGATGCAAATACTTCATTCAAGAAATTTTTTGCCAGGTTTAAAGCATGTTGATTTAAAATTCTGTGAGAATTATGTTTATGGAAAACAAAAGAGAGTCAGATTCCTCAGAGTTGGGAAAGAAAATAAGAGTGAAAAATTAAAGCTTGTGCATAGAGATGTATGGGGACCTGCTCAGTTATCATCTCTTGGTGGCTCTTATTATTATGTTACTTTTATTGATGATGCAACTAGAAAAACCTGTATTTATTGTATTCGAAATAAATATGATGTATTTGATACTTTCAAGAAATGGAAAGCTTTGGTTGAAAATGAGACCGAAAAAAGGTTGAAGTGTCTCAGATAAGAAAATGGAGGTGAATATTGCAGCAAAGAGTTTGATAGGTACTGTTTAGAGAATGGAATTCGTAGAGAGAAGACAGTTCCAAGAACACCACAAGAAAATGGTGTGTCAGAAAGGATGAACAGGACAATCATGGAGCATGCAAGGTGCATGAGATTGCATGCAGGATTTCCTTTACAATTTTGGGAAGATGTTGTAGATACGGTTGTTTACCTAATAAACAGAGGGCCTTCAAGTTCCTTGGATGGTGGTATTCCAGAGGAGGCATGGAAAGGTAAACTACTCATTTTTAAAAACTTTTGGTTTTGAAGCCTTTGTCCACATTAATGAAGAAAATAGAACAAATATTGAGGCAAAATCAAAGAAATGTACTTTTATTGGATATGGTGCTAATAATTTTGGTTATCGATTTTATGATTATGAAAAACAAAAAATAATTAGGAGCAGAGATGTCATATTCAATGAAAAGGTTTTGTATAAGGATCAACTGCAGGAAAAAACAAGAAAAAGAAAACAGAGAATACACAGTGCTTGATTAGATCACAGAAAAAGTGATGGTGCCTAAAAATCATAATGATCAACGACCAAAACAACAACCACAATAGCAGCAAGCACCTAAAACATATAGAAGTGGTGTTAGAAGATCTACCTGGATAAGTAGACCTCCTGATTGATACTCTCCTTCATTATATTATGTATTGTTGACTGATTCTGGTGAACCAGAATGTTATGAAAAGCAGTGCAAGTAGAAACCAGGAAGAAGTGGAAGCAAGCCATGAAAGAAGAGATGGACTCCTTAGCACATAACCAAACTTGGAACTTAGTTAGGTTTCTTGCAGGGAAAACAACATTGCATAATAAATGGGTTTACAAGTTGAAGGAAGAAGATGGAGGTAGAAAAGGTATAAAGCTAGACTTGTGGTGAAAGGGTTTGCACAGAAAAAGGGTATAGGCTTTGATGAGATATTTTCTCCTGTTGTTAAAATGACTTCAATCAGAACTATTTTAAGTCTAGTAGAAGCTAAAGATTTGCATCTTGAGCAGTTAGACGTAAAGACAACCTTTCTCCATGGGGATTTTGAGCAAGAGATATATATGGAGCAGCCACAAGGATATGAGGTGAAAGGGAAGGAGAAACTAGTGTGCAGGTTGAAGAAGAGCTTGTATGGCTTAAAACAGGCTCCAAGGTAGTGGTATCTAAAATTTGACAGGTTTATGTCTAAACAAGGTTATACTAGATGCCACTCTGATCATTATGTTTATCTCAAAAGGCAAAATGATGGCAGCTATATTATATTGTTATTGTATGTAGATGACATGCTTGTTGCAGGTTCTAACATGCAGGAAATAAATGTGTTCAAAAGAAAATTGGTGAACTCATTTGCAATGAAGGATTTGATGCTACAAAACAAATCCTTGGTATGAGAATAACTAGAGATAGGAAGAATTCCAAATTAACATTGTCTCAAAGTGAGTACATAGAAAAGGTGTTGAAAAGGTTTAATATGCAGAATGAAAAACTAGTTAGTATACCTTTGGCTAGCCATTTAAAATTAAGTGAGGAGGAGTGTCCCAAGACTCAAGAAGAAATGACTCATATGTCTAAAGTTCCATATGCATCAGCAATTGGAAGCTTAATGTATGAGATAGTCTGCACAAGGCATGATATTGCACATGCAGTGGGAGTTGTAAGTAGGTACATGAAAAATCTAGGAAAAGAACATTGGCTGACGGTGAAGTGGATTCTAAGGTATTTGAGAGTTACCACAAATCAAGCATTATGCTTTGGTGGTTCAAACATTTCTCTACAAGGATATGTTGATGCAGATATGGCAGGTGATAGAGATAATAGGAGGAGCACAACAGGGTATGTGTTTACTGCAGGTGGAACAACTATTAGTTGGGTCTCAAACTACAAAGTGTTGTTGCACTCTCAACAACAGAAGCAGAGTATGTTGCTGCTACAGAGGCTAGTAAAGAAATGATTTGGTTACAAAGGTTTCTGGATGAATTGGGTAAGAAGCAAGAGTTGGTCAGGTTATATAGTGACAACCATAGTGCCATACATATTGCAAAGAACTCTACATTTCATTCCAAGACCAAAAATATACAACTCAAGTACCATTTCATACAGTTAGCATTGGAAGACGGACAGTTGAAGTTGGAAAAGATACACACTAGCCAGAATCCTACAAATATGTTAACAAAAGTTGTAACTAGGGAGAAACTGAGAATCTACTCAGTTTCAATTGGTCTTCAAGTATGATGAAGAAGATGAGAAACAACCAAGTCCAAAGCGAAGTCATTGTCCAACAAATGGAGTAGTAGTGGAGTTGGTATAATCAATCTCCAAGTGGGAGATAGTTTGGTGTGGAGCTTGATTATCTTCTTTATTTAGAGGTATCGCCACATTGGACCCCACCTGTAAAATATATGCTACAGCGGGGGTCCGGGAGGGTGGTTGTGACCTTTGGGAGTCCCCAGCGAGGGGACCGGGGGAAGCGGTCATGAAGCTAAAAATATATGTAAAATTGCCTTGTAAAATTTTGTAATTACGTAGTCAATCTGGGCCATTTATTAGGCAGAGATATGATGGTAGAAGTTATGATTAATTTATGGTTTTTTGCCCTAGAAGGAAACCCCTCACTATATATGAGGGAATTATATTTCATCTATGTATATTTTTATTCTGAGTGAGAAATAGAGAGGAGATTGTGTGACAGCAAAGAGGGAATTGCAACGGATCTGCTCTAGGTTGTTTCTCTTCAGTTTGTTGGATAATATAAAAGGAAAGACTGACTATTTCTCTGTGGATGTAGCCCAAATTGGGTGAACCATGTATATCTGTGTCTCTCTTGTTTGATGTGTTTTCTGTGTTTGTATCTCTGGAATATATTTTATGTGTTTTGTTGCCCTATAATATATAATTTTCTAACACCCTTTACCCACATCTAGGAGTGGAAGTGGCGCTCCTCCTCCTCTGGATCTTCAAGTTCCTCCTTTTGGATCATCGTGGTGGCAAGTGTGGCATTGGGCTCTACATCAATAATTTTCTTCCCTTTTTCATTCCTCTTATTAGGTTCTGACTCAGAGTTGGAATATGCATCTAATTGAGAATCCATCAAGTTGACCACTAGTGACTGCTTGGCTCAACACTCACTTGTGTTGTGAGTGGAGCTGTTATCGAACTCACACCATTTTCTCGTGTCCTTCTTCAGATTTGATGTGTTGTTCTTTGCTTGTGACTTTGGTGGGTTGTCCTAGGCCACCCCACCTTGGCTTTATCCTTTGTTCTGTGATTTAGGGGCACCTTTCCCTTGCTTTAGATTCACAGATCCAAAGTATCACTTCGTCTATTTAAGCTTTTTCTCGATCTTGACAGTGTATTGGTACACTATGCAAAGTGAGGATATGTCCAGGAACTCCATCTCATCTCTATATGTACCTGTGTAGGCAGTTGCAATACTTGAGTACCAAATGTTTCTCAAAATCATTGATACGCAACTTCATGTGAAGGGTATGAAAAACATTGGCAAACTCTGACACATCTTGGTCCCTTCCATGTCTTAGCATGGTCCATTTTATGTATTTATCCTCATATCTCACGATAGGGTAGTACCGCTCCTTGATGGCATCTCGGAATTAATTCCAAGTGAGTGCAGCTAAAAACAATGAGGGCGTACTTTCATCTTTCTACTCACAGTAGGTTTCCCATTAGTCCTTGACATGGGGGGTGATTCTGAGAAGAGAAAAAGTAATCTTTTCCCAATTGGAAAAATTGTGAACAGAAAAATATCCTTCTAGCATATTTAACCATTTATCTATGATGTCTACGTCTATTTGGCCCTCAAATATGGGAATGTAAAAGTTCACTTCTACCTTAAAAGGAGTGGTGCCTCCAGAGTGACCGCTGGATGTGGATGCGCAACCGGTGGACAACCATTGAAGGATCTGGGAAAATATATCCATCATGGCATTACTTTGTTTCTCGAGGGCCTCCTCAAGCAATATTTTGATAGGATCTCCTACTCCCTCGTCTTTATTTTCTCCCCCATGCGAGGTCGTCAGGATTTGTGAGGCTAGTCTTGCAAAGGTTCAACCAGTTCAAGCTCTAACTCCTTATATCCTGACCTCATTAGGGACATGTAAAGAAAAAGAGAGAAAGAGTAGATCGCTCTAATACCACTGATCTGAATTTAAATAGGAACACAACAAATTATAGATGTAACCATAAATACATAGATGCAGCAGAAATAACACTTCATTTCATTAATATCAAATAGTAAAGTATGCTTATAAACAAAATGGAAATAAGACTAGCTCGGGCGATGGTATCTTATCTCTAAGAAGAGATGTGGTGACTACATGCCTCTGAATTATGTTGCAAAGAGGCTCAAAGGCCTATTTATTATGAGAAACAATGGAAAACCATAAATATCCAAAAATCTAACCCTAGGAGATGAAGCGCCAAACTATGGGCTCTATTTGGGTAAATTGGTACATCAACTTCCTTAGGTCGTAAATTTGGCATACGATCTTTGTTTGACGTGCAAAATACCTCGTTAGAAAGATATATTCGAGGAATACAACTTTTGAGTGTCCAACTTTGGTGAAAGACCCATACCGGCCCCCGTTTTCCCTAAAAGCATCATTTAGGGCTTCAAAATGGCTCTAGAAGTTCAAGACCTGAAAAACTGCCAAAAATAGTAAATTCCCCTACAAATAAGGAAACTAAAAAACCGAAAGAAACAATGGCAGGGATCCAAGTGGAATAGATGGGTGGCCACCAAATACTACATTGTATAGGACAAAAGAAGGACCATTTTTGAAGAATTTCCCACGTTGGTGCTTTGTTAGGTAATAAAAGACACATAAATAATTGGACTTGGTAGAGAATTTAAGCTTACATATTTTTTCCACACCAATGAGAAAGAACTATCCGATTTTCTTGGGAAATAGTAGTATATCTTATCTTTTGAACATATCCCCCAGAAGGGTTTGAAGAAAATATCAATTGATATGCTTGATTCATGGGGAAACGAAGGATTTTTGTAGGCTTTGATATAGGATTACTAGAGGGGTGTGAAATCCCTTCCAAGCTCAATTTATCTACTAGAAATCCAATGGGCTTGACATATGAGGAAATCTTGTCTCATGATGTGATTAATGAAATAAAACTTTTCTCTATTTAGCCCTTGAATGAGTTATGTAGGGAAAATTTTAGAGGCTAGTATTAATAAATGGGCTAATTTTCTATGCTTTTTTTTAAGAAAAGCATTCACCAAATTACACTTTTTTTGAAAAAATGATTCAACTAAATTTTATAGTATAGAACTATTTTATCTTAAAAACCACCAAAATCATATAGAGACTATATAAAATCATTAGAAATTTTAATATTTTTGCAAAAATATTCCTTCTTTTAACACCCAATCCATGGATACTTCTAAATTTGAACTTGAGTTCCATCCCTAATGCACCAAATTAGCCATTTGTTGATGATGAGATAGGCGTGAAGGCACCAAATTAGCCATTTGTTGATGATGAGATAGGCATGAAGGATGGCTTCCAGGATGATGGAAAGATTTTGTGATTTTTTTGAAGCTCTATATTCTAATCCCCTATAGAATCATGGGGGGTGTACTCAAACTTTATGATATGAGAACGTAGAATATTTAACTATATCAATATCCA
This sequence comes from Pinus tabuliformis, assembly GCA_031772625.1. Taxonomy (NCBI): domain Eukaryota; kingdom Viridiplantae; phylum Streptophyta; class Pinopsida; order Pinales; family Pinaceae; genus Pinus; species Pinus tabuliformis. The sequence continues at coordinate 1,136,040,778 of CM062807.1, read as the reverse complement.
CATATTTTTGGTAGCTAGGATTTTTTAGAACATGAAAATTCATTTTAGGGACCATCCTACTAGTGCTTTTGGAATTTCCATGTTTTCCCAAGAGGCCAATCCTAGTGGATTTCTTTCGCCATAGCCAATATATTGAAAGAACAAAGATAGTCAACATATTTGGTTTAAATGATCCATATTTATAAATCCATGAAATGAAATATAGATTCAAACCCAAACACAGAGATACAATAGAACACAAATTCAATTAATTAAATAACAACTATTGAAAACTATTTACGTACATAAGAAAACAAACTAGCTCAAGCGATGGTAACTTATCTATGAGAAGAGATGTGATGACTACATGCCTTCTGAACTGTGTTACAATGAGGTCTTGAAGCATTTTTATTACTTAGAAACAATGGAAATCCCTAAACATCCAAAAACCTAACCGTAGGAGATGAAGCACCAAAATTTTGTGGGTCCTGTTGGGATTAGTTGGCATGACAACTTCCCGGGGTCGTAATTTGGGCATATGATCTTCGTTTGGCATGCATGATACCTCATTAGAAAGATATATTCGAGGAAAACATTTTTTTACCAGTAATTACTTACCTTATGGATATGGACTTGGTGTAGTTTCCAAAAAAACATCGTTTATGGCTTCAAAATGGCTCCATAAGTTCAGGACCCAAAAAACTACCAGAAATAGAAAGTTATGCTAAAATTAAGGAAACTAAAAAGAAATAGTGTTTGGGGTCCAACTGGAATAGGTTTGTGTGATCCAAATTTAAATAGGAATGCAAAAAATAATAGATATAACCATAAATACAGAGATGTAGCAGAAATAGCACTTCATTTCATTAATATCAAATACTGAAGTATGCTTACAAATAGAATGGAAATAAGACTAGCTTAGGTGATGGTAGCTTATCTCTGAGAAGCGATGTGGCAGATACATGCCTTTGAACTATGTTACAATGAGGCTCGAAGGCCTATTTATTATTGAGAAACAATGGAAAACCATAAACATGCAAAAACCTAACCTTAGGAGATGAAGTGCCAAACTATGGGCCCCCTTTGGGTAAATTGGTACATCAACTTCTCGGGGTCATAACTTTGACATACGATCTTCGTTTCATGCACACAATACCTCATTAGAAATATGTATCTAAGAAATGCATCTTTTGAGTGGCCAAAATTAGACAATGAACCATGTTGGCCCCCGTTTTCCCCAAAAATGTTGTTTAGGGTCTCAAAACGGCTCCAGAAGTTCAAGACCTGAAAAATTGCCAAAAATAGTAAATTGTGCTACAAATAAGGAAATTGAAAAACTGAAAGAAATAATGGTGGGGATCCAAGTGGAATAGGTGGGTGGACACCAATATCCACCTGGATCATTCCTCCCCCCTTAGGAAGCAATGGTCCCCATTGCGTTGAGTTCCTCCATCAGATGAAGAAATGTCTGCTGAACTGATCCCTAGTGAGCTACCTGCACTCATGAAGGAGTTGGCTTGCTTTGACAACTCAATATAGTTGGATCCTTTTCCTTCGGGTGTTCTTGATCTCCGTTTCTATGATCTGATCAGTTGTGGCTCCATGAAGTATCGATTTAACTCTGTAGGTGTGAGTTATTCTATAATGTATGATGTGTCCAACAATGGTGGGAAGTATGATCGAAGGCAGTCCAAATTGAACACTGGGTGTAGGCCAAGGAATGGGGGAATGTTGAGCTCAAATGCATTATCTCCCACAACCTTGTTAATGGTGTAAGAACCATATTAGAGTAGTCTAAGTTTTCGATAGGCTCTGGTAAGGTGTTCCTTCTGCAAATGCAACCAAACTTTGTCGCCCACCTGAAACTTGTGTGGCAATCGATGGTGATCATGTCACTGCTTGTATTTGGAATTTGATTTTTCCAGAATGTCGTGGACCTATTGGCGGATGTTTTGGATGTGCTCAATGAAATTGTTTTCCTTGTCGGCTTCGGACTAGACATGAGTCAAATCTTCTTGAGTAGCTGCAAATGGTATGTCCACATCAATGGGACATAATGGTTAGAATCCCAAGCCCACCAAAAAACGGCTATGGCCCGTCAAGCTATGGAGAGCCTAGTTATAGTTGTGCTAGACATAGGGGAGGCTCTCATCCCATGTGTGTGGAGGCTTTGAGCCGTACATGCACAGAATGTGTATGATCATCCTGTTGACAAACTTTGTATGGCCATTAGATTGGGGATGAAAAGGCTTCTAGTGGAGAGGAGTGATTAGGTGCTCAAAATTAGGCTGAAAAATCAAAGTGTCAGAATATTGATAAACTTAGCTTCAGATCAAAGAGCTAGTTATTCTGATTTCAACGGTGCAAACAACACTCAAATCTGAGCTCATATGAAAAAGTTATAGCAAGTCAAAGTTCAGGTTTAACTTGCTTGCATGGCAAGATTGGATGATGTGGCAAGATCCTTCAGTGAATGAGGAGGTGCCGAGTGGAAATCCTCCATTGGCCCCCACATGTCACAAATTGTAATCAGAGGCAATTCGGCATTAAAAATCAACCCCTATGAAGGGAAGGGCTGTGATGCGATAAGGCAGTGGAAAGACATTTAAGAATCGGTTGGAGGCACCATGCGATGAATCACAATCGCACATAGGCGAAGGGAGGTGTTACAGAATCAGCCCCGTTAGGTTTGGGTTGTGATGCAATATCACAATTGCAAATCACAACATGGTGCAGAGTCCCTGTCTATGATTACCGTCGGTTATCCACTGATGGAAAAATGTGATAGGTTCCTTAGATGTGATGTGACTATAGGTTTCAATTAAATGGTCTGTCGGGTCCTCCGTATCGCAATCACACATTTCCCTCTTGTTCACATACCATAAGCCCGCAGGACTTCGCCAATTGCGATTTGCGATAAAACAGTCGGTGCTGACAGATTATGGCCCACTGTGCGGAAAACGTTTTGCCCAGTTAGTGGATTTTCAGAGCTAATATGTACGATCATGTCAGGTTTGGAGACAAAAATTAAATATTAGTGAATAGAAGATCACCATAAAAGTAGTCTTACAAAAACCAAGTGATCATTTTAGAACAAGCAACCTTAGTCACTGAAACGATGTTGAAAGTAACAAAAATAAAACCTCCATCACATGTACATGCAATCTATACCAAAAGACCATCAATGCACGAGACCATATTTTTTAACTAATGGAGCATGAAGAACCTTGGAAGCTTAGCTTACCACTTTAATCAATTTACGAAGTTTACAATATATCCACCTTGTTAGGTCCCTATAATACTAGTGATTACCCCATTACTATTGTAGTTGTATCCCTTATTAATATTTTTGTGCCCCTATTGTCCCCATATTGTTATTACTGTGCCCCATAGAATCTCTCTATTGTTATTTTTGTGCCTTTATATTATTATTGTTAGGTCATCGTAGTTATATTGTGACTCCTTAGACTCCTATATATAGAAAGGACGTTTTGTCATTTGAATCATCCAAGAATTGTTCATTTATGTAATATAAAGGAGGTTTCCCCCTCGAAGAGGCTGAATTCTAAGGCATTAATCTATCTTTTCTATCTTTTTGTGAGCTAGTTTCATAACATTTGGAATCAGAGCTTTGAATTCTAGGGTTTCGCTGCTCCAAACAGGTCATCGTGGCATTTGCGCTATAATGTTTTTTTTGCGAAGTTTCAGATGCTACAAAAAAAACCCATTTGAGAAGAAATCACGCTGAACCTCGGGTTTGAATTTCAGAGCTTTTCACACAATATTTGCTGAGATATGATCTGAGGAATTCGTTTTTTTTTTGCAGACTCCTAAATTACATTCCAAACAGGTGAGATGGGGAAAATAGTCATAACTTTTGTTTTGAGTATCAGATTGAAATTTTATAAGAAGTTACATAAAGAGGATGGACTGCAGTTTCCTATGTATAGTTTTCAAATCTTAAGGTCAAAACAGTGACACGTGGCACTTCATACAAGTTCGCTATTCTTAAAAGGTATACAATCAGGTCATCTTGGGAGATTGTGTATAACTCTTTCTTGGAGAATCTAAATTCGATTAGACTGGTGGAATTGGAAAGAGGACACAAAGGTTTACTGCATGTCGCAATTTCAGAATTGGAAGATCTGAAATTACAGAGATACATCAGAGGCAATATCGAGCTCCTACAAAGTGAAAAAAGGTGTGTAGATTTTTTTAAATTTTTGCTTAAGCTTGGTTTGAAAAATAATTTTGAAAGAATTCAAAGGGCATAGTATAGCATTATTATCGGTAACTAATACCACGAGGAAAGAAAATGCAAACACCTAGTAAGCAACCTGAAAGCTCTAGCATGACTTATGAAGAAGAGGAAGAAATGCAACATGATATATCAAAATTACGAGACCAAGTGCAACAAATTTCACTCGCACAAAAAGTAACAGAATCTAACATGGAGGGTTTAAAGAAAGATATAGAAGCTAAGATGAATGATGTGGATGCTAAGATGGACGATTTGAAGATAGATTTGAAGGCAGATTTGAAGACAGGCATGGCAGATTTGAAGATAGATTTGACAAATTTTCTACAAGAAATACTTACTAATGGTGAAAGGGTAGTAAAAGAAACTCGTGATGAGAAAAAAATAGTTGTTAATCATGATTTCATAAACTCTAACGTTGGATCTAAGAACCACCATATTCCAAAATCGATATGAAGAAGTTTGATGGGAAGGATCCCGCAACATGGATACTACAGATGGAGAGCAATTTTTCGATCTCAATAATGTGCAAAACACACAAAAGGTATGTATTGCCACTTTATATTTGGAACCAAATTAGTTTGTATGGTATCAATGGCTTTGCTCTCATAAACGAATTGCCACTTGGGAAATTTTTATGGAAGAATTGACAATACATTATGAGAATACAAAAAGAAACAATTTTCTTAGCCAACTAATAAGTCTCAAATAAAAGGGTTCAATGATGGATCACATTGAGGACTTCCAAAAATTGAGCATAAGGGTAAAAAATATTCCAGAAGAGCATAGGATTGATGTGTTCATAGGGACTTTAAAGGATAATATCCAACATGAGGTTCGCCTTTGGGAACCTGATTCATTGGAGAAGGCATTCAACTTAACAAGAAAAATGGAAAGCAAAATTATGGAAATCAGGAAGCCTACCACTCACAACTATAAAGATGGAAGTGTTGTTGCCCCTAGCTTTCCACAACCTATAAGGTTGACACCAAAACAATTGGAAGAAAAAATAGCAAAAGGGCTTTGTTACAGTTGTGATAACAAATACACTAAATGTCATAAGTGTGCTGAGAAGAAATTATTCTACATAGATTGTGAAGAGGAGGAAGAAAAGGAACAAGAAATGTCAAAAGAAGAGAATATACTCCAAGAACAAACCCTAGATAAAGAAGTAATGAATCCAACCATATCTTTCAATGCATTGGTTGGAATTAACACTCCTCAAACTATCAAGATAGAAGGACATAGCAAGAGGAAAAAGATAATAGTGTTGATTGATTCAGGAAGTACCCATAATTTTATTCATTGTAAGATAGAAAAAGAATTGAATTGCTTCCTATATCCAGCACCAGAGTGCCAAGTAATGGTTGCAAGTGGAGGAACGATAAATTGCTCTAGAAAGTGCCATAATATCAAGCTATCCATGGGAGAATATGTATTGAGTAGCCCAATGCATTCCATTCCAATGGGAGGTGTTGATGTTGTACTAGGAGTCCAATGTCTACAATCCTTGGGTACAATAGCTTTTAATTTTCAAGAACTTTTCATGAATTTTTTTGCGGAAGGAAAGGAATTCTAATTAACGGGTATTGCAGGGAAACCAAGAAAGATAATCAACTCTAATGGTATGACAAAGCTTCTAAAAAAGGAATGAAGAGGTGTAATTGCACAATTATGTTCGCTAGATGTTTCCACATTGAAATCATCTATTTCTCCAGATCTACAAAAAGTCATGGACAATCATTCTAAGGTATTTGAGACTCCCAAAAGGTATCCCACCTATTCGTGATCATGATCATGCTATTCATCTGATTCCAGGAAGTGTTCCTCCAAACATCAGGCCATGCAGATATCCCTATGCCCAGAAGAGTGAAATTGAACGAATGGTTGCAGAAATGCTAGAGGCTAGTATAATTCAACCTAGTCAAAGTTCTTTCTTTGTTCGAGTAGTATTGGTACACAAGAAGGATGGAGCAAGGCGCATGTGTCTAGATTATAGGGAGCTCAACAAGCTCACTATTAAAGATAAGTTTCCCATTCCTGTCATTGATGAATTATTGGATGAATTGCATAGATCAATTTACTTCACCAAGTTGGATCTTTGTTCAGGATATCATCAAATCAGAATGAAGACTGAAGACATTCCGAAAACAGCATTTAGAACTCATGAGGGTGATTATGAATTTTTGGTCATGCATTTTGGCCTTACCAATGCACCTTCTTCATTTCAAGGTTTGATGAATTCTATTTTCAAACCCTTCCGTAGAAAATTTGTGTTAGTATTTTTTTATGATATACTAATCTACAACAAGTCTTGGAAGGATCATGTTGAACATGTTGACAGGGTGCTATAACTATTGGAGGAGAAACAACTATATGCAAAAAGATCCAAATGTTTCTTTGGAGTATAAGAGGTGGAATATCTAGGTCATATTGTATCTCATGAATGAGTTAAGGTAGACCCTGGCAAAATTAAAGCCATTAAGGAATGGAAAATCCCCACATCCATAAAGCATCTGCGAGGATTTCTCAGGTTGACAGGGTATTATCGCAAGCTTGTTAAGAATTATGGGAGAATAGCAGCACCTCTAACAACATTATTGAAGAAATATGCATTTTCATGGACTCCAGAAGCAACAAAGGCCTTTGAACATATTAAAGAGGCAATGTGCCAAGCACTGGTCTTAGCTACATCGGACTTCACAAAAACATTTATTGTGGAATGTGATGCTTAGGGAAATGGAATTGGTGATGTTTTAATGCAAGATTAAAGACCCATTGCTTTAGAAAGTTGTCCAATCAAGGGGAATTTTTTACACAAAGCTATTTATGAGAAGGAAATGTTGGCAATACTACATGCACTTAAGAAATGGCGACCCTATCTAATGGGAAGACACTTCAAGGTAAAAACGGATCATGATAGCCTTAAATACTTTTTAGAACAAAGATTATCCTCTAAAGAGCAACAAAAGTGGGTCACAAAGATGTTGGGTTATGACTTTGAAATCATCTACAAAAAAAGGAAGAAAAATGTGGTGGCAGATGCACTCTCAAGAAAGGATGAGGATGTGGAAGCATTGTTGTGCGCCATTTCTATTATCCAACCAGATTGGATAAACGAAGCAAGGGAGGAATGGGAGAATGATGAAGAAGTGTGGGCACTTATTCGAAAGTTACAACAAGATTCTAGTACATCTGATACATTTAGCTGGAAAAATGATTCGTTATGGTACAAAGATCACTTATACCTCTATAAGAATTCCCAACTCAAAAAAAAGATTCTTATGGAATTGCACACTTCTCTCTTAGGAGGGCACTCAGGGATTTTAAAAACTTACCACAGGGTTAAGAAGGAATTTTTTTGGGATGGCCTTAAATCGGATATTCAAAAGTTTTTGGCAGAATGTTTGGTTTTCCAACAAAATAAAGTTGAAACAATTAAGACCCCGAGTCTATTACGACCTTTATCCATTCCAAGCCAACGTTGGGAGGAGGTTTCAATGGATTTTATCACAGGTTTACCCAAGTCAGAGCGAAAGAGTGTCATCATGGTGGTAGTTGACAGAGTTACCAAGTATGCACACTTTTGTGCATTATCACATCCATTTAAAGCGAGTACAATTTCTACTGCATTTACGGAAACAATTCAAAAGCTACATGGAAACCCAAAGATTATTGTATGTGATAGAGATCCCATTTTCACTAGAAATTTTTGGAGAGAATTATTTTCTTGTCTTGGTACTAAGTTAGCTCATAGCTCATCTTATCATGCTCAATATGATGGGCAAACTAAGATAGTACACAAATGTTTGGAAGGATATCTTCATTGCTTTGTATCTTATAGACAGACATAATGGGTCAAATGGTTGCCTTTGGTTGAATGGTGGTATAACACTTCCTTCCATACAACAACAAAAATGACCCCATTTATGGCACTTTATGGATATCAGCCACCATCCATCACATCATATTTAAGAGAAAAATCTAAGGTTCAAGCAGTGGAACATCACATCGAGCATCAACAACAAGTCCTCCAACTCTTAAAGGATAACCTCGTGTTGGTGCAGAATAGAATGAAACAACAGGCAGATCAACATCACAATGAAAGAAGTTTTGATGTAGGTGATTAGGTATTCCTACGGCTACAACCATATAAAAAAATGTCCCTCAAGCAAGCTAAGAAGGATAATAAATTATCACCAAAGTATTATGGTCCGCACAAGGTGTTGCAAAAGATTGGTACTATGGCATACAAATTGGAGCTTCCCGCAACTTCTCGAGTGCACCCAGTTTTCCATGTTTCATGTTTAAAGAAGGTGATAGGAGACAAACTCCCAGTTCAAACAATATTGCCAAAACTAGAAGAGGAAGGAAAATTTATATTGGAACTGGAAGCAATCACAAAAACAAGAACTCGATAGCTAAGAAATTGATCAATTTCAGAGTATCTCATCAAGTGGAAGAACTTATCCGCTGAAGATTCCACATGGGAGGATGAGAATTTTATACAGAAGCATCCAAAACTACTCAAGCATTGAGGACAACAATTTTTTTGAAGGAGAGGGGCATGTTAGGTCCCTATAATACTAGTGATTACCCCATTGCTATTGTAGTTGTATCCCTTATTAATATTGTTGTGCCCCTATTGTTATTACTGTGCCCCACAGAATCCCTCTATTGTTATTTTTGTGCCTTTATATTATTATTGTTAGGTCGGCTTGGTTATATTGTGACTCCTTCGACTCCTATATATAGAAAGGAGGTTTTGTCATTTGAATCATCCAAGAATTGTTCATTTATGTAATGTAAAGGAAGTTTCCCCCTCGAAGAGGCTGAATTCTAAGGTGTTAATCTATCTTTTCTATCTTTTTGTGAGCTGGTTTCATAACACACCTTAATGCTGGAACTATTAAACTAGCATATATATACCTAAACATTTGATATGTGCATCTTAACTTTATATTTAATACACAAGAGTAGGATCAAGCATAGTGATGTAAACATCAATCAATGCAACATAAATCCACCTTGGCCTTTTTTCTATTAAACTACCATGAACCCATCTTAACCCACCTTGGCCTTATATCTATTACACTACCATAGCTCCAACTTAACCTTGGATCTATGCATGTTAACTTTCGAAATGTTAAGAATTAACAAGATCAAACAAAACCAATAAAACAAGGAAATATAAGCAACAACCAGTTTTTCATAAATCAACCCTAACCTTGCATTTATTAGGCTAGTAGAAATCCCCCTTAACATCATCAAAACACAACTGAACAAGATGGTGTAAAACAATAACGGAGCTAGCATAGATCAATCTTAAACTCATATATACCCATGTTAAACTTAGTTTTCTTAAGAATAAAAAACAAATAATTCAATTCAACATCAGATCGATCCAAATTGAGGACTCAACACATGCAAAGAGCAAAATAGAGATAGCCTTATTTCTAATATTTGTTTTCAAAAATCCTCGTTATGAAAGATAAAACACCACAAGTAAAGGAGTCCATCCAAGATATGTAACCATACTATTAACACAGTTCCCCTAAAAATGTAACCCCAATTTCGCAATCAGAGATAGAGGTTGAGAAAAATATTGATATTTACAAGAAGTTGTATTCCATACTTTCTTAATTGTGTGAGCATTTTGTGATTAATTTGTAGGTGTTTCATTTCCTATCAACATGAGAACCAAAAAAAAGGAAACAATAAAGGAGATCTAGATGATGACAAGATCATAAATGTTTATTTTTACTAAATGTTTCCAGTCAACATGAGTAAGTGACAGCCATTGTAAATGATACATTCAATGGGCATAAATGTTTTTCCATGTCACAGAAGACGCCCTTTGGCATAAGAGACCACTAGTGAGAGGTATTTATTACACTAGAGTTAGCAGAGCACAAGAAAGATAGTAATTTTGGGAAGACTTGAACCATGGTAGGCATAAATTCACCGAGCTTGTAAGCCAATGTTGACACTCATATCTAGCATTCAACAAAATTTTATTATATTTTTTTCTAAAAACCTTAGAAAATGACCTCTTCAAAGAATGAAAACCCTATAACTGTCCCTACCTCATTAGCATGAACTAGGTAGACATACAAGTAATCTTCTATCAGTCTACCAAGTGCTCATCTTCATCAATTGTCATCTTTAGTAGACACTTAAGGGTTGTCTTATGCTCATCCTCCTCCACTATAACTTTTAGTAGAACAAGAATACTTTCCTAGACAAGAATCCTCTACTCACATTTGGATTTTAATTTATTATGTTCTTGGTCATTCCCCTTGTATTAGATCTAGTTGAGAGATCAAGGAAATGGGTTTTAGAAGAAACTACTTACTCGAATATGAAGGATGAAGTAAATCCTTAGCTGGTAGATATCAGAAGTACATATGAGACTATAGATATTGGTTCTCTAGATATTTCAAGTTTCAAATAAAAAAACAAAGTTTAGGTGACCTACATAGGAGACGAGAATGCATTTTTGTATGAGATACAAAAACTATTCAGGGAGCTAGCTCAAATGACATTGTACTTTCTTGACTTGAATAATGGAAATTCAATGGAAGTACCTCAAAAGTTGAAAAGAAGTGGTTTCAAGGAAGTATATGCAACTCAAGATGGATTCCAAGGAAGTAATTGTTGGCAAGGAGTTGGGGAAATACGTTTTCCTAAAACTGTATATGTAGACACTAGAAATAAAGCGATCGTTTCTCAAGATCATAAAGTTAATATTTTTGCCTTTACAGCGGTAGAAACAGAGACTCAAAAATTCCAAGAAATATGAATTCATAACACTACCATCTTATATTTCGCAAACCCCTTATTTTAGTTTGTGCAAAAAAGTTTTGCAAAACCCAATGGGTGAACTTTTGCCAATATTAGCATAACTCCGTCTCCCATGAGAAATTTTGTCACTAGGGATTTTTTTTGGAGAGATAATCTGATGAATTTTTTGTTGTCCAATTATCTTGGAAGATATTCAGATAAAATGTGCTTCCTCTCCCATGAGAAATTTTGTTGGCGCATAAATTTTTGCGGAGATAATTTGATGAAAATTTTTCCACTCCATTACCTTGGAAGATAATCTGATAAAACGTGCCAGAGAAATTTTACAAAGTTTGGTGTAAAAAAATTCCCAACCAGAGAAATACAGGTGAAGATTTAATTATAAATTGCAAATTATAAATTATAACACAATCAATTTGTCAATCAATTTAGTTGTAAATTATAACACAATCCATTTTTATAATTAAATAATATTAATAATTAATTTTTTTAATTAAATAATATTAATAATTAATTTAATTTTTTTTAAATAAAAATAAGGGTTTTGGAAAAGATTACCATGGAATATTTTATGGATGTCAAATATTTTCCCCACAAAATATCAAAATAAGTTGTATTGTAAAATTGTGTGTAAATTTAAATTCCCTGAAAAAACATTTAATATTATTTATCCTTTTATTAATGATTTATCTTTTGTTTTTGTGTTTTGTAACATAATAAAGTCCCTTATGTTTAGGATTTTAAATAGAAATTTAAAACAATTTTGTTAACAATTTTTCCCTTTCATTTAGGATTTTATATAGAAATTTTAAACCATTTGGTTAAAAAATTGTGTTAAATATTAAGCATATATATATATATATATATATATATATATATATATATATATAATAAAAGTGTCATGGGATTTCAAAAAGTTAAAAATAATATATTAATTTTATTTTATTTTGTTAAATATCGTGCTAATAAGTATAGTGGAACATAAATAAAAGCGAAGAAATATTAAAAAATTGCTTACATGACATTTTTTTATTAATTTCTTGAATTTTCCTTAAAAGACCATTTTTAGGTTGAAATTTCTTCTAATGTTAGTTTTTCCTCCGACAGGTCATGGTTTACCGTATGTGTTTCTTCAATATCATCAGAATTCAACTTTATGACTAAAAAGTTCAAAATTTATAAGGATCGCCTACATTTAAGGTTTACAAGGCTCCAGATGGTGGAAAGACAAAAGTATAGTCTGGAAAAGAGAACAAGGTTCCATACTTACTCCGTTTACAGTCGTCTTGACAATCTTGAAATCTCCTAGATTGATGGTCGTGTGTTCGATTTGTTTATGGATCGATTCTAAGCTTGGATAATCATTAATTGGCATCTTGATGTTCTTAATCCAAACAATTGTGGCTAAAAAATGTGTTATGTCCATAATAGTGTACTGGATTACAAGGAAAAGATTGTAGAGAGCCATGATAAAAAACATAACATAGTCTTCCTCGGCTATTACTCAACCTTGTTAGAGTTTGGCGGGGGATTGTGGGAAGGGGTAATGTCATAGGCCTTTTTCGTACAAGCTAATAAGAGCGACATTAGAGACACACCATCGCCTAAAGAATGATGTACTTGCATCACTAAGCTGGAGGCTACCTCATCCAACCTAACGTGCAAAAGATGAGACGCAGAGGAGGTACTATGTTGCAACCAAAATTCTAGGTTTACCAGGGCAAGCGAGCCTAGCCTTTTCTCTAGCTGGCTTGCTTTGGTTTCCACTCCAGAACTCGGTGCCCTTGGGGGAAGAGGAAAATGGGCTAAAGACAAAGACGATGGGCATAATGTATTTTCCATAATTGTTGTGATCACATGCGAAAGGCATCAGACATGTATCAAGCCTTTCGAGTTTAGTTATTAACGGGGTGATCTATAACAACATTCCACCGCAACATTCTCCACCACCTATGATGATCTAGCAGCAAAAAATCTTCTAATTTTCTAACACATAGGATCCACAACCCAAAAAGTCACACAATGGCATGGGAAGGGAATTCTTCCCCGAACAACGCATTATGGCATAATTATTTACTTACAAAAATGATATTAAATTAGAAGAGAAACATGTACATCAAAACCATAAATAAAATAAAATAAAATAAATAAATAATGTGTGGATTTTTAAAAATAGACTTTTAATTGTTTTAGACCTTTTCCTTTTAATTATATAATTTTGAGAACGATTACCATTTTTGTTATTTAATTAAGTTTTTAAATATATCAATGAATTTTAATTATATAATTTTGAAAAAAAATAATTTTTTGTTATTTAATTATGTTTTTAAATATATTAATGAATTAAAAACCTTTAAAGAATTTTTCTTTTTAATTATATAATTTTGAGAAAGATTACCATTTTCGTTATTTAATTAAGTTTTTAAATATATCAATGAATTTTAATTATATAATTTTGAAAAAAATTACAATTTTTGTTATTTAATTATATTTTTAAATATATTAATGATTGAAAACATTTAAAGAAACATTTGAGATATTTATATTTTATAAAATATATATTTTAAATTTATAATTTTAAGAAATTTTGACAAAAATAATTTTGAGAAAGATTACAATTTTTGTTATTTAAATATAGTTTTAAACTAAAAATATTTAAAAAATATTTGAGATATTTATATTTTGTAAAATATATATTAAATTTATAATTTTAACAAATTCCCGCAAAATTAATTAAAATGCATAATTAAAAAATCTAAAAATATTAAAACTATAAGAATATATTAAAATTATAATTATATAAAAAATATGCACTGGGTAAAATTGTTGCTTCTAATTGAATTGAGTTTGATGTATTCGGTAAAAATTATGTTTCTAATTGAATTGAGTATGTTATAAAATTGCTACTTCTGATGGAATTGGGTGTGAAATATGTTTTAAAATTGTTTATGTTTGACCAGAAGATATTAGATATTAAATAACTAGTTTTCTTAAATAAAAACAATGAGCCAACAATAAATAACAACCAATACAAATTTTAGAGCGCTGGAACTCGACTGCTAGGGTTTTGAACACATCTCAGACGGCGCAGTCTGTTCTGCTCAGACAGCCATCACGGACCTGACCTCTTGCTCTGTCGCTACCTAACTGCTCAGTGACGGATCGAAGGGCGAATGGACAATCCCCAGGGGGGGCTTCAACGCCCTCCCCCAAAGCAAGTAACCTGCAGCACAGACCTGAAAGGACGATTCTATTTGGCTCGGTCAATGAGGAAGTGATAAACCAGGAGATCCCATGACAGAATGAGCGCACTGAAAAAGACAACCAAGGAGACAAGACAGAAGGAGTACCAGGATGGATTAATCGACCAGAAGGAGCCCCGAAGGTCTCCTCGACTACCTGCAAACCAATAGCAACAGATCGACCCAGAATCGAACTGCCGGGAGAGAAAATAGAAGAACGAATCCAATATATGAGAGATCATGCTCTCATTGGGAAATTTATAGGGTTCTGGCCGACGGAAAAAGCCCTATACGGCTGGATCGCAGCGAAGTGGAAGCCTAAAGGAGATGTGACTCTGCAGCTAGGCCCAAAAGGATTCTTCACTGCGATTTTCTTTTGCCTGGAAGACAAATACAGAATCCTGGTTGAAGGACCCTACTTCTTCAACTCAGTTGGCCTATACTTAAGGGAATGGACAGCCAGATTTGATCTGATAAGGAGGACCTCACTTGGGCACCAATCTAGATAAGAATGTACTCACTTCCAGATGAGTACTGGGATGAAGATATCCTGAAAGATATAGGAAATGGTCTAGGGGAATATATAAAGGCAACAGAAGAAACAAAAATGCGAAGATACACATCATACGCCCGCATTTGCGTCTTCATGCGCCTGGACAAAGCTCTGCCAGAATCGGTAAGTCTCTCTCACCATGACTATGAATGGATTCAACCCTTAGACTATAAACATGTCCCGTTTTGATGCCATAAATGCCATGCCATAGGGCATATTTTCAGAGACTGTCCCCTAAATGCCAAAGCTAATGCTCCTGCCCCCTCTGACTCTCTGACCCATGATGGCTTCACCAAAGCCCCTAACCGCAAACGAGCGCATAAAAAACCAACAACAGGGAAAAAGCCCCAGCAAAACAATACCTCTGATCCAGCGGTCAGAAATAGCTTTGAAATCCTAGCTCAATCTATGGAAGAGCAAAACCCATCCTCTAAGCCCAACTCTGCTCTCCCCTCCTCCTCCACCCAGCCACCTCCTTCAGCCCCTTCCTCTGAACCCCAACCCCCCAAAGTCACCCTAGCAAACCCCATGGAAGGTAAAGAGAAGCAGGTAGAAAAAGACAATGAAATGGAAGTAGACGGATCTTCAGATCCCCTCCAAAGCTCAGATATTCCCACAGAAGGAAATAACTAGGTGCAACAGATGGAGGAAGAACCAGAAAGCATAGATCTGAATGGACTAGATATTTTAGAACTAGAAGCAGCATGCAAAAAGAAGGCCTATGAAAGTATCCCAGAGCTTCAGCTCAACAAACTGGAAGTGGTCATTTCTCGAGCCTACCATCAGTATCAGCTCGGCATCCAATCAGGAAGTCAATGGGATTTAGGCCCTACCCCAAAAGATTCCAAAAAAAGGGGAAGAAGAACTGATCTCCAATGAACAATAGCGATAGGGAAAATCCTGGTGGACTCAGGCAGGTATGCTAAGCTTACGAAGTACTATAAGCCCTCTACCAATAGTGAATCATGAAGCTCATTTCATGGAACCTAAGGGGGCTCAATAGCCCAGGAAAACTCAGAATGTTAAAAAATATGATAAAAATGGAAAAACCACAAATCTTCTTTCTCTAGGAGACAAAATGTAACAGCTCAACTCTAGGTACTATCCTCTCTAAGGCTTGGCCAGGATGTCAATCGGTGGCTGTGGATGCATCCGGTGCATCTGGGGGGCTAGCCATTGCGTGGAACTCTCAAGCGCTTACTCTCTCGGACTTTCACGCTTCTCATCATCTAATCCAGGCTGCATTCCACATTATTGGCACTAATATTCATGGGAATCTCTCGAATGTCTACTTCCCACAGGAAGCAGGGGAAAAAATTGCTCTCCTCAACACCATAGAAGCTCTAAACTTCAATAGAAGGTACCCGCTATGGATTATAGGGGGGGATTTTAACATGATTACCAAACTGGAGGAAAAGATTGGGGGCAGAAATAGATTGGAACAGGAAAACACCCATTTCAAAGACTTCATCCAGAACGCCTCTCTAATAGATCTGCATTTCTGTAATGGCACTTTTACGTGGAGCAATCGAAGAGCAGGCAGGCATCAAATAGCCTCCAAACTAGATCAGTTTCTAATTTCAGACAACTCGATTCATCTAGGGGGAGACATATCAGTGACCATTCTTCCACACTCAGGATCGGATCACTGGCCTATTGCTCTTCAATGGCAACGTCCTGGCAGCGCCACAAGAAGACCTTTTCGCTTCGAGGAATTCTGGTTTACCCATCCCTCCTTCAAAGACTTTGTTAACACAACTTGGACAACCTTCATCCCGCCAGAAGGCTCCAAGATGTACCAGTTCCAACAGAAACTCAAACATCTAAAATTCAACCTAAAGCGATGGAATAGCGAGACCTTCGGAAACATCTTCAAGGCGCAACATGATCTTCAAAAAGAATTGGTGGAACTACAGCAAGAAATAAGCACAGGAGGCCACACAGAAAGAACCCTTGAGCAGGAGCAGCACATCCACAATCAGCTGGAGGAGAGAAGAAAGCAGGAGGAGATATATTGGAAGCAAAAGTCCAGGATCAGATGGTTGAAAGAGGGCGAACGAAACACTAAGTTCTTCCACCGAACCACTGTTCAACGAAGAATGTGCAATAACATCCCTTTTATACAAAAACAAGGAGGGGAAAGGGTCGAACAGCATGAGGAAATTGAGAAGGAATTCCTCAATCACTTCAAGCAAGTCCATCAAGAGCCTGAAATTGACAGACGTCCTGCAATTGACAGAATCACACACAATGTGCCAAAACTAATCACGGAGGAGCACAATGAACTTCTCCTCCGTCCAATTCTAACTCAGGAAGTGGATATTGCTATGGCCCAGCTCAAAGATGGAAAAGCTCCTGGCCCAGACGGCTTCACCACTACTTTCTTCCACAATTTCTGGGAGCTGATAAAATTGGAAGTCTAGCAAGTGGTAGAGGAATCGCGAGCACATCATTGGCTGCTTCCCTCACTTAACTCTACTTTCATTGCCCTAATCCCTAAAGAGGACTCAATCACCCCGAAAAAATTCAGGCCGATTGCTCTCTGCAACGTAATATACAAAGTCATCTCTAAAGTCATTGCAAACAGGTTAAAGCCCCTCTTGCCACTGCTCATTTCTCAGGAACAGTCTGGATATGTGGAAGGGAGACAGATTATGGACGGCATTATCCTCTCGCATGAGATCATACACTCACTCAAGCACTCAAAACAGGTAGGTATGCTCCTAAAACTTGATCTTTCTAAAGCATTTGATAAGCTCAGTTGGACTTACATACAGCAAATGCTAATTGCTTTCGGATTCAGTCCCACATGGATCCGTTGGATTATGAGTCTAATCTCCTCCACCTTCTTCTCCATTCTCATGAATGGGATCCCCTCTCGCCCCTTCTCTCCCTCCCGTGGTATAAGGCAAGGTGATCCCCTCTCCCCCTTCCTCTTTGTTTTAATGGCTGAAGGCCTGGGACGTCACATTAAAAAAGCCCTACACTCTCAACAGCTCAAAGGCCTCTCCATTCATCACTCGTCTGCCATTTCCCATCAGCAGTTTGTAGATGACACTATGCTCTTTGGCTACCCCTCTGTCCAGGAGGCCTCCAGATTTAAAGTCGTGCTCAATGACTTCGCTGAAGCCTCTGGAACCAGCATAAACAACTCAAAATCGCAGATCTTTTTCTTTAACACCCCTCCTATTGTTAAGACTGCAATCGTCCGAATTTTGGGATTCCCAATTGCCACCCTTCCCTCCAAATACCTTGGAGCCCCCCTAACGGTCTCCGCCATCAAGCATTCCTCTTGGCGTAATCTAATTGAGAAGCTCGAATCCCGTCTCAACCTATGGTCGCACAGAGCTCTGAACTTAGCCAGTCGTGCAGTGCTCATAAAGTCTGTCCTTCAAGCAATGCCGCTATACTTATTCTCCATCCTTGCTGCACCAAAGTGGGTCCTAAAAAGAATAAGGAATCTTCAGTGAGGATTCCTCTAGGGAAACACTGCAACCAATCACAAATGGGCCCTGGTAAAATGGAGCACCGTTTGCAAGCCCAAAGAAAAAGGAGGCATTGGCCTTAGAGATCCCGAGCATAGCAACGCCATCATGGGAGCTAAAATATGGTGGCAATGGCTCACCAGCCCAGGAAAACCTTGGGTCACAATTTGGACGGCCAAGTATGCCAATCACCGACCCCAGGAAGAGCTCATCAGGTTCACGCCCAATGATAAAGGATCGCTAATTTGGAATGCAGCCAGAGAACACTTCCAAATGATCCAGAAGCACAGTTTTTGGGAGGTAAGAAATGGTAACACCACAAGATTCTGGACAGATGCCTGGAATCAAATGCCTCAACTCAGCCGAGTACTTAACCTGCCACCGGACCTCATTAGGGAGGAGCAGCAGCAAGAAAAGATTTGGCAGTACTGGACCCAGGAAACTGAGAAGGGCTTCAGGATTTGGAAACAGGGCAACCAAGTAATCACAAATGAAGATCACCAAATTGTTGAGGAATTGGATAGGGAACTGAGCAAAAGAAGAATCAGGTACGATGAAAGCAGAGACATACTAAGATGGGGTTACCAGCCGAAAGGAGCCTTCACCACATCCGAGGCCTATAAAATCATTTGCAATAGTCTCGCTCCCCAGGATCCAATCTGGAGTTTTGGCTCCTGACCCAAAATCTCCCATTTTCTCTGGTTGGTAGGACATCAGAGAATTCTAACGAGGGACAAACTAAGGAGCGGAAATTTTCACGATCCCTCCATTTGTTTTAATTGCAACGCCCATGAGGAAACTCTCCAACATCTTCTGGACTCCTGTCCCTTGGCCAATCAGCTATGGGAAAAGGCAAGCTTCAGATGTCAAAGAAGATGCAGACTCGAGAATGAAATCACTAACTCAATATGTCAGTGGCAACGAGATCCTTACAAGAGTGAAATCCTCAATCACCTATGGAAACTAATTCCCGGGCTAGTCCTATGGAGCATATGGAAGGAACGAAATAAACGCATATTCAAAAATCAGCGCTCTTCGATAGACAATATTTGGAACCTGCTTTGTAGAAATCTTCAAGAGACTCTTATGCTAAGATCTTGGAAGGAGGAGGACTGGCCTACTCTAGATAATGAGAAAGCCATTCTGGAAAACTGGCAAATACATCTTCCTCAAGGATCTCACAAGCAAGGCCATTCTGAAAGCAACATTCAAAAAAAAGTCACATGGACTCCCCCACCAAAGCATACGTTCAAGCTCAACTTTGATGGCGCCTCCAAAGGGAATCCCAGAATTGCAGGCTTTGGTGGAATAATAAGGAATCATGAAGGTGAACCCCTGATGTTGTACTACGGGAACATTGGATGGGACACCAATAACTCAGCTGAGTTAGAGGGGCTATGGCAGGGACTCCTTCTTGCATGGAGTCATAACTTCCATCCTCTGGAGGTGGAAGGAGACTCTCAGATCCTCATAAATATGGCTAAACATCTCCTAAATGGATCTCATGCCAGGAAAATAGCCACCAGCTGGAGGCTCGAAGCAAGACTGGAGGCCATAGAACTTGAGCTCCACAGAAACAGAGCTATCACCTTCACTCACATAAAAAGGGAAGGTAACAAGGTTGCCGACTTCATGGCCAATATGGGGGTGGAAAATGACAACTCTCTACTCACAGGGCAACTGGATACTATTTTGACTCATGACAAAGCTCAAGAATGCACACATCTGGTCCAAAAAGATGCAGCTCCCCCGGATGCGGGTGTTAGTTAGGATGGGACGGGAGTGTGCCGCAGGCCACATGCCGGCCATATGCCATCACGTGGCAGATGTCAGGGCTAATGCTGGCACAGGCGTAAATGGTAGCTGGTATAAGTCTATTCAGCAGAGCAGAGTAAATGCCCTGCACAGCTATTCGGCTCGCTTGGAGGTTGCAGTTATGGAGGGCGCGTTCCAAGGTGAGGTAGCTGAGGCTATAAACCATGTCACTGCGTCAGGTCAGGGAATGTTGCTGGTTCCTCCCTCTGGCAGGTCTCTACAACCTCAAATGTCCTGCCTCTCCGTCTCCACTGGGATCGTCACGCTGTCTGTTTGGGTTATTCCGCAGTCTATTCCTCATGCTGTCTATTTGGGTTACTCCGCTGTCTGTTTGGATCTCTCCCCCTCGATCCCTGTAAGGATGGTGAGACCTTGACAACGTATGCTTAGCCGTCGAGGCACCTCCAGGGGAGGAACCTCTCGCACTCACGTTGCTGATACTTTCGCCCACTGTTGTCATTGCCATAGCATTCGCTCCACTGGAGCTAATCCCCTTCATTCAAGTCAATTCATGGACGCTGGTGCATTGAGCTCAGCCTCCTTGCCTGCCTTCGGCTCTGTTATTTTTAACTTTAGCAGTTCCATGAACAACCCCCAGATCGGTGCGCACGTTTCAGTCCTGTTCATTGAAAATTCCCAGGAAGACAATGACTCTCTGGATGAACGTGGGCAGGTGAAAGCTGACAGCACGGTGCAAGAAACAAAGGATTCTGATACTGGCCTGGAGAAAGAAATAAAGGATCCTGCCACAGACCTAGAGAATGTCTCGAAAATAATGATGGATCAGAGGGTGAGGACCAGCGAAGTAGAAGATATCCATATGGACACTACCCCCATTGCTGCGGAAAGGGAGGCATACGGTTGGTGCCGGGTAGAGGAGGTGCAATTGCAAGAATAGCGATGCCCGCGCTCAAGGTTTACATGGATTTTCTGTTTGGTCTTCTGGTCTCTATTGCTGTCTATATTAGCTTAGTTTTGGCATCTATGATTTTTGTTTGTGTCCTAGAAACTTTGTTGATGGGCAGGATAATGTTAGTCTCCCCTGCGTGGGATAATTTAGATTTCTGGTTGGCGCCCCTGCGTGGGCTAGCTCTTTTGAATGGTCTAGATTTTCTGTTTGGCGCCCCTGCGTGGGCTAGCTCTTTTGATTGGCCTCAACTACTCCAGGATGATATTCCCGGTGCCTGGTTCTCTCTATTTTGATCCGATGTAAATTTTGTCTTCTGTACATAATATATTAGCATAGTTTTGTCGAGAAAAAATAAATAAATAACAACCAATAACAACTATGTCAATATTATATTCGAGTAATAATTGGATTCAAGTTTATGCAAGAGCTTTTGAAGGGCTGTTATTGTTTGTCGTTTTATGGGTGGATAGTTGGCTCGACTCGCTTTTGTTTTCATTATATTTTCCGAATCAGCCGTAATATTACACATGTGGGATTATATGCATATGTCATCAAATGATTTAAGTGGATAAAGTCCAAATATTATATTCGAAGACTTTTCTGGTTATGTATGACAATGGATGGCGTGACATACATATTGTTTTTATTAAAGTAATTTCAAGAAGGTTCTTGCTTTCCATATTGTTCGTTTTCTAGGGGATCATTTGATTTAATTTTCAAAATCCTTTTTGTCAAGGTTAAAACACATGTATTAGGGGAAAATTTCTAAGAATTTTTAGTTTCTCGTTGAGACCATAAGAATTCTTCATCACGGGATAATATTGATATAAAGAAGAAGTTGAGATAATAAGAAATCTTCATCACAAGATAATATTGATATAGAGAAGAAAGATGATGATGATATCAGCATCACAAGATAATATTGTTATATAAAGAAGAAGTTGAGATCATAAGAAATCTTCATCACAAGACAATATTGATATAAAGAAAAAAGATGATGATGATATCGGAAAAATCATCTAGATTCAAAATTTTTAAGGATTTCTAATTCCCTATTTAGATTATAAGGAATTTTCACCATAAAAACAATATAATTAATATAAAGAAGAAAGATGATAATTATATGAGTTAAAGTTATGCTAGTATAACCTATTCCTTCCAAGCAACACTTCAACACTTTAACTTGATGATCTATATGCCAAAAAAGGGCAGCTTTAGGGAACACCCTTTTCTAACTATTATATTAGAATTCATTTCTTTTGACTAGTGTTCCTAAACATGATATAAAGTTCTTGTACAATTTACAATCTTAACATGACAACTCTTAACTTGTAAGGGACTTTCAACTCCCCTAATCTATTCAAAATTTTAGCATTAAACCTTGTATCAAATGATTTTCTATAGTCAACAAAGTACCATAGGAGATTTTTTTTTATTATTGTGACACTCCTCATGAGGTGGACCTTAGTTTAATGATAGATGCTCTTAATGAAATATCAAAAAAATATAAAATATTTATGTTAATTGAAGGATGATTCATGATAATATTTTAATAGGCCACCTTGGTCCTCTCCTTGGTTTTCTAACTATTGAAATCCATCATTACGCCAACTTTATAGAGTGAGTTTCCTTCTTAGTTACTCTCCTTGAAACGTGATCAAATATGATTTGAGTCAAATGTTCATAGAATAATTTAATGTTCTAATGTAGAGGAAGAAGGGTGTAGTTAAGAGAGAATAAAAACCAATAACATAATCTATAACCAATTATGAATTTCCTATGTGAATTCGAGAGATGTCCATTTCCCTAGCCAAATGAAGGAGAACTTTAAGTGCCATTGATTTAAAATAATTGTTAGTGACACTACCCATTCCAAAGTCAAAATAAATTGAGTGGAATCCTAAAATATATAGAATCCCTCTGGCCCCACCCATGGTTGGGTCCCCTTGAGCAGCCCCATCAAAGAAATCCAAAAGAGAATCAAGAGTAATATTTCTTGCAGGTTGGGATTCAGATATTGATTTAAAAAATAGAGAAGGTAAAAGTTCTAAGACATTAAAGATTTGTTTAATTGATAGTTGTGTAGATGGAGATTGATCTTCAAAAATTTATTAGTTTTGGAAGATTAAAGTAGCCCATACAATAGAGAGAGGAAGAGCCTTAGCCATGTATGATGCTTCATAAAATATGAAAAACATATAAAATCTTTAATTTAGTTGAAGCCATGATTCATGATATTATTTTGATAGGCCACCTTGGATCTCTTCATTGCTTTTCTAAGTATTGCAATCCATCTCTAGTCCCACTTTGGAGAGGGAGTTTGTTGTTTTTTACTCTTCTTCGTAACATCATCGAATGTGATATGGGTGAAATGTTCATAGCATAATTTAATGTTCTAATATAGAGGAAAAAGGGTGTATATATGAGATAATAAACACTAGTGATATAATTTATAACCAAACATGAATCCCCCTATCCGTGAATCCAAAAGATATCCCTTTCCTTCACCAAGTGAAGGAGTCTTTTAAGTGCCAATAGTTAAACATAATTTTTGGTGCAACCACCTAGGAAAACATTAAAAAAAAATTGTGTGGAATCCTAAAATATATAGAATCTCCCTAGCCCTGCCCGTGGATGGATCCCTTCAAGTTTTCCCATCAAATAAATCCCAAGGAGAATCATGAAGAATATTTCTTTTAGGTAGAGAGTTGGAGATTGGTTTAGGAAGCGAAGGAGGTAGACAATCTAGGATAACAAGAATTTGTACAATTGATGTTGTCTAGATGTAGACTAGTCTTCATAAGTTGCATGGTTTCAAAACATGGATATACCCTATACCATAGAGAGAGGAAGATTTTTAAGAGAATCTTCTATGGAGCTACCTTCCTAGATAAAAGAGGATACCATTGACCATTGAATTTTATATAATACATTTTAGAGAAAGAAAAGTCTAGAAATAGGTGATAATTTGTTTCACAATCCATGCAACAAATACTACATTGTATAGGACAAAAGAAAGACCATTTTTGAAGAATTTCCCAGGTTGGTGCTTTGTTAGGTACTAAAAGCCACATGAATAATTGGACTTGGTAGAGAATTTAAGCTTACATATTTTTTCCACACCAATGAGAAAGAACTATCTGATTTTCTTGGGAAAGAGTAGTATACCTTATCTTTTGAACATATCCCCCAGAAGGGTTTGAAGAAAATATCAATTGATATGCTTGATTCATGGGGAAACAAAGGATTTTTGTAGCCTTTGATATAGGATTACCAGAGGGGTGTGAAATCCCTTCCAAGCTCAATTTATCTAATAGAAATCCAATGGGTTCGACATATGAGGAAATCTTGTCTCATGATGTGATTAATGAAATAAAACCTTTCTCTATTTAGCCCTTGAATGAGTTATGTAGGGAAAATTTTAGACGCTAATATTCATAAATGGGCTAATTTTCTATGCTTTTTCTAAGAAAAGCATTCACCAAATTACACTTTTTTATCAAAAATGATTCAACTAAATTTTATATTATAATACCATTTTATCTTAAAAACCACCAAAATTATATAGAGACTATATAAAATCATTAGAAATTTGAATATTTTTGCAAAAATATTTCTTGTTTTAACACCCAATCCATGGATACTTCTAATTTTGAACTTGAGTTCCATCCCGAATGCACCAAATTAGCCATTTTTTGATGATGAGATAGGTGTGAAGGATGGCTTCCAGGATGATGGTAAGATTTTGTGATTTTTTTGAAGCTCTATATTCTAATCCCCTATAGAATCATCGGGGGTGTAGTCAAAATTTATGATATGAGAATGTAGAATATTTCACTATATTAATATCTACATATTTTTGGCAGCTAGGATTTTTTAGAACATGAAAATTCATTTTAGGGACCATCCTACTAGTGCTTTTGGAATTTCCATGTTTTCCCAAGAGGTCAATCCTAGTGGATTTCTTTTGTCATAACCAATATATAGAAAGAACAAAGATAGTCAACATATTTGGTTCAAATGATCCATATTTATAAATCCATGAAATGAAATATAGATTCAAACCCAAACACAATGATACAATAGAACTTGAGTTCCATCCCGAATGCACCAAATTAGCCATTTTTTGATGATGAGATAGGTGTGAAGGATGGCTTCCAGGATGATGGTAAGATTTTGTGATTTTTTTGAAGCTCTATATTCTAATCCCCTATAGAATCATCGGGGGTGTAGTCAAAATTTATGATATGAGAATGTAGAATATTTCACTATATTAATATCTACATATTTTTGGCAGCTAGGATTTTTTAGAACATGAAAATTCATTTTAGGGACCATCCTACTAGTGCTTTTGGAATTTCCATGTTTTCCCAAGAGGTCAATCCTAGTGGATTTCTTTTGTCATAACCAATATATAGAAAGAACAAAGATAGTCAACATATTTGGTTCAAATGATCCATATTTATAAATCCATGAAATGAAATATAGATTCAAACCCAAACACAATGATACAATAGAACAAAAGTTCAATTAATTAAATAACAACTATTGAAAACTATTTATGTACATAAGAAAACAAACTAGCTCAAGCGATGGTAACTTACCTATAAGAAGAGATGTGATGACTACATGCCTTCTGAGCTGTGTTACAATGAGGTCCTGAAGCCTTTTTATTATTGAGAAACAATGGAAATCCCTAAACATCCAAAACCTAACCGTAGGAGATGAAGCACCAAAATTTTGTGGGTCCTGTTGGGATTAGTTGGCACAACAACTTCCCGGGGTCATAATTTGGGCATATGATCTTCGTATGGCATGCATGATACCTCGTTAGAAAGATATATTTGAGGAATTGTTTTTTACCAATAATCCCTTACCTTATGGATATGGACTTGGTGTTTCCAACTAAATGTATCAGACGTACTGGAATCTTGTTGTAACTTTAGAATAAGTGCCCACACTTCTTCGTCATTCTTCCATTCCTCCCTTGCTTCATTTATCCAATCTGATTGGATAATAGAAATGGCGGACAACAATGCTTCCACGTCCTCATCCTTTCTTGAGAGTGCATCTGCCACCACATTTTGCTTCCCTTTTTTGTAGATGATTTCAAAGTCATAATCCAACATCTTTGTGATCCACTTTTGTTGCTCTTCAGAGGATAATCTTTGCTCTAAAAAGTATTTAAGGCTATCATGATCCTTTTTTACCTTCAAGTGTCTTCCCATTAGGTAGGGTCGCCATTTTTTAAGTGCATGGAGTATTGCCAACATTTCCTTCTCATAAATAGCTTTGCTTAAAAACTTTCCCTTGATTGGACGACTTTTAAAAGCAATGGGTCTTTCATATTGCATTAGAACAGCACCAATTCCATTTCCTGAGGCATCACATTCCACAATAAAGGTTTTTGTGAAGTCCAGTGTAGCTAAGACCGGTGCTTGGCACATTGCCTCTTTAAGATGTTCAAAGGCCTTTGTTGCTTCCGGAGTCCATGAAAATGCATCTTTATTCAATAATATTGTTAGAGGTGCTGCTATTCTCCCATAATTCTTAATATACTTGTGATAATACCCTGTCAACCCGAGAAATCCTCGCAGATGCTTTATGGATGTGGGGATTTTCCATTCCTTAATGGCTTTAATTTTGCTAGGGTCTACCTTAACTCCTTCATGAGATACAATATGACCTAGATATTCCACCTCCTGGACTCCAAAGAAACATTTGGATCTTTTTGCATATAATTGTTTCTCCTCCAATAGTTGTATCACCTTGTCAACATGTTCAACATGATCCTTCCAAGGCTTGCTGTAGATTAGTATATCATCAAAAAATACTAACACAAATTTTCTAAGGAATGGTTTGAAAATTGAATTCATAAAACCTTGAAATGTTGAAGGTGCATTGGTAAGGCCAAAAGGCATGACCAAAAATTCATAATGAACCTCATGAGTTCTAAATGCTATTTCCAGAATGTCTTCAGTCTTCATTCTTATTTGATGATATCATGAACGAAGATCCAACTTGGTGAAGTAAATTGATCCATGCAATTCATCCAGTAATTCATCAATTACAGGAATGGGGAACTTATCTTTAATAGTGAGCTTGTTGAGCTCCCTACAATCCGAACACATGCGCCATGATCCATCCTTCTTGTGCACCAATACTACTGGAGCATAGAAAGAACTTTGACTCGGTTGAATTATACCAGCCTCTAGCATTTCTGCAACCATACGTTCAATTTCACTCTTTTGGACATAGGGATATATGTCCGGCCTGATGTTTGGAGGAACACTTCCTGGAATCAGATGAATAGAATGATCATGATCACGCATAGGTGGGAGACCTTTGGGAGTCTCAAATACCTTGGAATGATTGTCTAGGACTTTTTGGAGATCTGGAGAAATAGATGATTCCGATGTGGAAACATCTAGCGAACATAATTGTGCAATTACACCTCTTTTCTCCTTTTTTAGAAGCTTTGTCATACCATTAGAGCTGATTATCTTTCCCAGTTTCCCTGCAATACCCCTTAATTCAACTTCCTTTCCTTCCGTAGAAAATTTGATGAAAAGTTATTGAAATTTAAAAGCTATTGTAGCCATTGGACTCCTAGTACAGCATCAACACCTCCCATTGGACTGGAAAGCATTGGGCTAGTCAATACATATTCTCCCATGGATATCTTGATATTATAGCACTTTCCAGAGCAATTTATTGTTCCTCCATTTGTAATCATCACTTGATACTCTAGTGCTGGATATAGGAAGCAATTCAATTCTTTTGCTACCTTACAATGAATAAAATTGTGGGGGCTTCCTGAATCAATCAACACTATTACCTTTTTCTTCTTGATTTGTCCTTCTATCTTGATGGTTTGAGGAGTGGTAATTCCCACCAATGCATTACAAGATATGGTCGGATTTATTTGTTCTTCATCTAGGCTTTGTTCCTGGAGTATATCCTCTTATTTTGACCTTTCTTGCTCCTTTTCTTCTTCCTCTTCACAATCTATGTAGAATAATTTCTTTTCAGTATACTTATGACCTTTAGTGTATTTGCTATCACAACTATAACAAAGCCCTTTTGCTCTTTTTTCTTCCAATTGTTGTGGTGTCAACCTTATAGGTTGTGGAAGACTAGGGGAAACAACACTTCCGTCTTTATAGTTGTGAGTGGTATGCTTCCTGGTTGCCATAATTTTGCTTTCCATTTTTCTTGCTAACCTGAATGCCTTCTCTAATGAATCAGGTTCCCAAAGGCGAACATCATGTTGGATATTATCCTTTAAAGACCCTATGAACACATCAATCCTATGCTCCTATGGAATATCTTTTACCCTTATGTTCAATTTTTGGAACTCCTCAATGTGCTCCATTATTGAACCCTTTTGTTTGGGACTTATCAATTGGCTAAAAAAAGTGTTGCTTTTTGTATCCTCATAATGTGCTATCAATTATTCCGTAAAAATTGCCCAAATGATAAATTGTTTATGAGAGCAAAGCCATTGATACCATACAAACTGATTTGGTTCCAAATATAAAGTTTCCATACGTACCTTTTGTGTGTTTTGCACATTATTGAGATCAAAGAATTTCTCCATCTGTAATATCCATGTTGCGGGATCCTTGCCATCAAACTTCCTCATATCGATTTTTAGAATATGGTGGGTCTTCGATCCAACATTAGAGTCTATGGAATCATGATTAACATTTCTTTTGTTCTCATCATGATTTTCCTTTACTACCCTTTTACCATTAGTGACCCTTTCTTGTAGCAACTTCTTCAATTCTTCCATGTTTGTCTTCAAATCTATCTTCAAATCATACATCTTAGCTTCTACGCCTTTCTTTAAACAATCCATCTTAGCTTCTACGCCTTTCTTTAAACCATCCATCTTAGCTTCTACATCTTTCTTTAAACCATACATCTTAGATTCTGTTCCTTTTTGTGCAAGTGACACTTGTTGCACTTGGTCTCGTAATTTTGCTATATCATGTTGCATTTCTTCCTCTTCTTCATAAGTCATGCTAGAGCTTTCAGGTTTCTTACTAGGTGTTTAAATTTTCTTTCCTTGAGGCATCAATTACCGATTATAATGATTTACTATGCCCTTTGAATTCCTTCAAACCAAGCATACGCAAAAATTAAAAAAAATTAAAAAACTACACACCTTTTTTTCACTTTGTAGAAGCCTGATATTGAATCTGATGTATCTCTGTAATTTCGAATCATCTAGTTCTGAAATTGTGATCTGTAGTAGCCTTCTGTGTCCTCTTTCCAATGCCACTAGTTTGATCCAAATTGGATTCTCCAATAAAGATTTATGCACAATCTCCTGCAGTGACCTGATTATAGACTAGTTCAGTAGAGCGAAATTGTATGAAGTGACACGTGTCACTGTTTTGACCTTTGACTCTAAAAAATATATACAAGAAAGCTACAGTTCATTCTTTTTCTGTACCTTCTTACGAAATTTCAATCCGATGCTCAGAAAGAAAGTTATGACGATTTTCCCCAGGTCACCTGTTTGGAATGCAATTTAGGAGTCTGCAAAAAGACCAACTTCCTCAGATCATATCGCCACAAATATAGCGGGAAAAGCTCTGAAATTCGGGGTCGAGGTTCAGCGTGATTTCTTATCAAATGGGTTTTTTTTACAACTACTGAAACATCGCAGAAAAAAATTTATAGCGAAAATTCCACGATGACCTGTTTGGAGCAGCGAATCCCTAGAATCCAAAGCTCTGATACCAATTGTTATGAAACCAACTCAAGAAAAGATAGAAAAGATAGATCAACGCCTTAGAATTCGGCATCTTCGAGGGGGCAACCTCCTTTACATTACATAAATGAACAATTCTTGGATGATTCAAATGACAAAACCTCCTTTCTATATATAGGAGTCTAAGGAGTCACAATATAATCCAGCCGACCTAACAATAATAATATAAAGCCACAAAAATAACAAAAGAGGGATTCTATGGGACACAGTAATAACAATATGGGGGCAATAGGGGCACAACAATATTAATAAGGGGTATAACTACAATAGTAATGGGGTAATCACTAGTATTATAGGGACCCAACAAGTTAAAAAAAAACATCGTTTATGGCTTCAAAATGGCTCCATAAGTTCAGGACCCAAAAAACTACCAGAAATAGAAAGTTATGCTAAAATTAATGAAACTAAAAAGAAATAGTGTTTGGGGTCCAACTGGAATAGGTTTGTCTGATCCAAATTTAAATAGGAATGCAAACAATTATATATATAACCATAAATACAGAGATGTAGCAGAAATAACACTTCATTTCATTAATATTAAATACTGAAGTATGCTTACAAATAGAATGGAAATAAGACTAGCTTAGGTGATGGTAGCTTATCTTTGAGAAGTGATGTGGAAGATTGTGCCTTTGAACTATGTTACAATGAGGTTGAAAGGCCTATTTATTATTGAGAAACAATGGAAAACCCTACACATGCAAAAACCTAACCTTAGGAGATGAAGTGCCAAACTATGGGCCCCGTTTGGGTAAATTGGTACTGTTAGATTTGCTACAAGCCTCAGCATGTGAAGGTCAAATTTGGGTTTGTCTGTGTTGTTGGTGCTTAAAGAAAGCTTGGAGCATCTTGTCCTCCTTCCTTATTCAATTTTCCTCATGCTCTCCCAGCCCCTCCATCTTTATTTTTCTCTTGAAACCTCTCTGTTCCACATTTAAACACTCTATTTCACCTCCGTTTTACCTTTGAAACTCCGCTAAATCCCTTGTTGCCACTGAGCTTCGAGTGCTAAACTTTACCCACCATATGACCAAACCATGTGACTTGGTGCTTTCATAGCCCTCCACCCTTCCTCGGCCCCTCGTCATTATCTAATCTCCACCGTTGATCACCTTGATCTAATGGTCTCCGCATTTTCCGCCCGCATGTTAAACCTCGTGCGCTTTCCTCGCCATCCGATCGTCCGTCGCGCGATCGTACGGTAGTCGCGAGCCCTACTCGCACAACCTGCCCACTCGTTAATGCGCGATCGCGGTGGTTTCCTACCAGTTCTATCTACCACGCGTTGCCATTTTATTGGATCCCGCGGGTTTATACGAAAACCTCACAGCCCCAAAGGCAGTGCAGGGAATACTGCCTGCCCGCGAAACCACTGTCCCCCGCACATTATCGCCTGCGCACTTTTGCCTCCCGATGACCGTCAGATTTGTCCAACTATGATCCGACAACTCACGTTGCTCTATCCGTGTCACCTCCCGATAGCCTCCATAATCTAATCTCAACTATTGAATTTCATGATCCGATGGCTCACAACTTTCTTCCGTTACCTCCCGATAATCCTCTTCAAACGATATCCGCCGTTGATTTGTGTGATCCTACGACTGGGCTTCGTTCCTCTATTTAGACTAATTCCGCCATTTCGTCCACCCCCATAGCCTATTCTATTTTCCCAAAAACGAAGGTGGATGGCTACCAGTCTTGGTACTGTCTGTACCATTCTCGACTGCTCTCTGCTGCCAAAGAATTAAGACGATCACCTACATGTGCCTGGCGCAGTTATTCCTCAGCGACTGCATTTAAAGGAAAGCATGGTCGAAGAGGAAAGTACAGAGCTCGGGCAGATGGAGCCTCGTATCAGTCAGTACTACGCCTACTCAGAGAAGGACAACAGAATATCTAAAAAGGCCAATTTTGTTCATTAAAGCACACAGTTTGCAGCAGAGACCCATATTAGATTGTAAATGTGGTTGGTGGTCCATTATGACCCCTCCACGCATAGCATAGCAGAGTTTTTTTGTAATCAACCTCTATATATATCCAAAAGACAGAATGTAATAGGGGTTGATGGTTGATGAATGTTATCTTGATGTAAGGTTCAACTTCTGGAGACTATAACTACTGTGATACCTGCAGCGTCTGGTCTTCATTTTCAGCTAATGCAAGCTTCTTTTGCTGTTAATTTCTCACTTTCCACTTCTTCTTTGTTCTAGGTTGTGCCTGTTATACATTTTTCATGTGCTCTTGATGTTTAGCATTAGGGGGGCTGTCATCCCACCTCTGTGTTAGAATCTAGTAAGTATTATTGAATATGTATGCAGGTTTCTGTTGTTTAATGCCAAAGAGCTGTCATCCTGTATATGCATTAGGAAATAGTTTGCAGACCTATTTATTGGTTGCAGCCGGCCATCACAAGGTCCTTTGCATCTGCTGGTGTGGTCAATATTCTCCATGTTCACCTATTCCTTAAACTGTGAGTAATTGGTGGTATAAATCCTTGTAGTCTGGGGGTGTTCACCCATGTCTAGGGTTAATCATAGTAGAAGTTGTTATTTGGATTGAATATGCATCATTCCTTGCATTCATCCACCATTTTCCAACATTTTTGTTGAGTTTGTAATGTTCCCGAGCATCTCTGAGATACAACCTATGAGAGTTTCTTGGGGTGATAACATTAATTGGCATCGTTGCTGGGGAGAGGAGAATTGAAGCTCAGCTTCCCTGGGAGAACGACACAGTTCCAGATTTTGATGATAGACAAGGTCTAGGCACATTTCTAGTTGTAATCATCTACCTGGCGACTCCACTGGAGGAAGACCAACCTTTGGCGGCTCCACATTGAAGTTCTGGCTCAGTTTGTCAGACATAATCGAAGAAATCCACAGAATTCACCAACTGAATCAGTGCCTGACCCTGAGAGGACTGTCAAATCGAAGAAAGCATCACAGAAAGGGGCATCAGGATTAGTTAAGCCTAAGAAATCTCATGCATCTCTTAAAGATAAGGTTATAGCTGAAGATATACAGTTTCAAGATTTAGAGCCCAGCACTGTTAATAAGGAAATTCCTTTAGAGATTAATTTAGCCCCTTGTGCAGTGAGTTCCCCTTTGAATCTCAGTCCAAAGAAAGCTTCCAATATAGTCCAAAACATCCCTTTGTCTATGTCATCCATTTCATTGTTTCATACTGCTCAATCTGCCAGTGTTCTTCCACATACCCCAGTCATGGCAGGACATCAAGCACCCACGAAGATAGAAAGAATTGTTGCTGCTAGGTATGGACCCCTGGTCTTGCCTGTCCCTTTGAATGCCATGCCTACAAGAGATTATCAAGAATTTATGCCTAAATTCACTGGCACAGAGGGAGTAACAGCAGAATAACACCTTGAGGCCTTTTGCAGTTATGTTGATAATTTAGATATAAGTGAAAATGATGTGTGGATGAGAGTTTTTGTCCAAAACCTTGATGGAGAGGCTAGGAAGTGGTTCAGAGAATTACCCCAGATATCTATCATAGATATTGAGGCCTTAGATGATGTGTTCCTAAAGCACTGGGGGGATAATAAAGATCTGCTCTATTATCATACTGAATTTGGGAACTTGCAGAGAGAAGATGGTGAGTTGTTGTCTGATGTCAACATCAGATTCAATCATATGTACAACAGAATGACAACTGAAGTAAGACCCACCCCTGCTTCTGCAATGCTCACTTATGCCAATGCTTTCGATTCTCAATTCTGCCTGTTGTTAAGAGAAAGAAGATGTGCTTCTTTGGCTGATATGCAAAATGCAACCTTTGAGGTAGAAGCAAACATCATTAATGCAGAAAGACTCGAAGGTGATGCTGAATGGAGAAGATAGGGAGGAGAGTCCTCATCATCCTCAGATCCTGAGATCGATGAATTTGCTAGGATGATTGAGTTTTTGGCCTCTAAAGTTTCCAAACTAAAAACTGAGCAGTATTCTGAGGAGGTAGGTGTTCATTGTTCCTTTATTCCTTCAAAGCCATATCCATATAAAGGAGCACATGAGAATTTGCAGATTTTGCAAAGAAATAAAGTTACAAATGAAGTTAAAGGGGTGAAGACCCTTTTACAGAATATAGTCATGGAAGAAGTGCAGTATGAAGAAGAGGAGGAGGTCGGTGGTTTGGAAGATAAGGAAAGTGCCCCCTTCTTAACCCAAGCTTCCTTTGAAGAAGCATTATCCAGAGGAACTACTTGTGAGTTTGTTGTAGCTGAAAAACAACAAGCTTATCAGTAGAAGCAAGTAGCAGCAGGTCCCACCATCCTCCAAGAAGCTGTGCCCAATGCCAACTCATCTTCGCATGACTATGCAGATCTACAAATTGACCAACCTGCTTTTGCCCCTGCCCAGTGATCAAAAAGGGAGAGGAAAGCTCCCTATCATCTTTTGTCCCTCTATCTACTCAAGTGACAATCCCTCACAGTTGCCTCCTGAACACTGAGGCAGGACAAAATTCAATGCTCAAGGCTGATATGGACAATATCTGTCTTGATATTCCGAAGCCTGCCCAGTTGGCCTCCACACAGACTGAAAAGGCAGCTTACCAGATGACAGGGGAAGAAGGTGTAAAGTTTTGGGGCTCCTACTTGGATGTGGATTGTTTTAAGAAAAATGAAGGAGCAAATGATGTCTCTATGTCCCCTACACATGAACACATTGGTTTTCCATTCATATTAATTGTGCAGGCCACGGATGACAAAGACAAGTACACAACAGTCATGATTATTCAACAGGTGTATAGAGGTTCCCATGAAGAACATCCAAGAAGGAGAGCACCCAGAAAGGGGATGAAAATTGATCCATATCTATCTATTAAGCTAAAATGTCCTAAAACTTTTGAGGTAGAGGATAAAATCAATCCATTTTTGCAACTCTACAATGAACCGGCCTAAAGGAGAAGAAACAGTTTTGATGGCCCATTAGTTGGCCAGTTTTTGAATATTTATATTGTTTAAGGTCCTAAGGATTGTAAGTAGTTCCTTTTTTAGGTTTTAGTGTAGACTTTGTTTGAATCCATGCCCAATGGATACCAGGCATAGTTTTTAAAGCTGGTTTTGCATGAAGGCATTGGTCTGCAGTTCTTGAGACCTCACAGGGAGGATCTCATCCCCAGAAGGAGCTAGTGTTAGCTCTGCTACAAGCTTCAGCATGTGAAGGTCAAATTCGGGTCTGTCTGTGTTGTTGGTGCTTAAAGAAAGCTTGGAGCAGTCTTCTCCTCCTTCCTTCTTCAATTTTCCTCATGCTCTCCCAGCCCTACCATCTTTATTTTTCTCCTGAAACCTCTCTGTTCCACGTTTAAACACTCTATTTCACCTCTATTTTACCTTTGAAACTCTGTTAAATCCCGTGTTACCGCTGAGCTCCAAGTGCTAAACTTTACCCACCGTATGACCAAACCATGTGACTTGGTGCTTTCATAACCCTCCACCCTTCCTCGACCCCTCGTCGTTCTCTCATCTCCACCGTTAATAACCTTGATCTAACGGTCTTCGCATTTTCCGCCCGCACGTTAAACCTCATGTGCTTTCCTCGCCATCTGATCGTCCATCGCGTGATCAGATGGTAGTTGAAAGCCCTGCTCACACGACCTGCCCGTCCGTTAACGCGCGATCGTGGTGGTTTCCTGCCAGTTCCATCTGCCACGTGTTGTTGTTTTATTGGATCATGCGGGTTTATACGGAAACCACCGCAGCCCCACAGGCGGTGTAGGGAATATCCCCCGCCCATGAAACCACCGTCCCCTGTGCGTTATCACCTGCACATTTTCGCCTCCCGATGACTGTCGGATCTGCCCAAATGCGATCCGACGGCTCATGTTTCTCCATCCGCGTCACCTCCCGATAGCCTCCATAATCTAATCTCCACCGTTGAATTTCATGATCCGACGACTCACAGCTTTCTTCCGTTACCTCCCGATAATCCTCTTCAAACTATCTCCACTGTTGATTTGTGTGATCCAACGGCTGGGCTTCGTTCCTCTGTTCAGACTACTTCCCCCATTCCGCACACCCCCATAGCTTGTTCTATGCTCCCAAAAATGAAGGTGGCTGGCTACCAGTCCCGGTACTGTCTGTACCACTCCTGACTGCTCTCTGCTGCCAAAGAATGAAGACGATCACCTACCTATGCTTGGAGTAGTTATTCCTCAGCGACTGCATTTAAAGGAAATCATGGCTGAAGAGGAAAGTATAGAGCTCGAGCAGACAAACGCAGTTATTAGTTATGGAGCCTCGTATCAGTCAGTACTCCGCATGATGAAAGAAGGACAACAAAATATCTAAAGAGGCCAATTTTGTTCATTAAAGCACATAGTTTGCAGCAGAGACCCATATTAGATTGTAAATTTGGTCGGTGGTCCATTATGACCCCTCCATGAATAGCATAGCAGAGTGTTTTTGTAATCAACCTCTATATATATCTAGAAGATAGAATGTAATAGGGGTTTATGGTTGATGAATGTTATCTTGATGTAAGGTTCAACTTCTGGAGACTGTAACTACTGTGATACCTGTAGCGTCTGGTCTTCATTTTCAGCTAATGCAAGCTTCTTTTGTTGTTAATTGCTCAATTTCCACTTCTTCTTTGTTTTAGGGTGTGCCTATTATAAATTTTTCATGTGCTCTTGATGTTTAGTATTAGAGGGGTTGTCATCCCACCTCTGTGTTAGAAACTAGTAAGTATTATTGAATATGTATGCAGGTTTTTATTGTTTAATGCCAGAGAGCTGTCATCCTGTTTGTGCATTAGGAAATAGATTTGCAGACCTATTTACTAGTTGTAGCTGGCCATCATAGGGTCCTGTGCATCTACTAGTGTGGTCAATATTCTTCATGTTCACCTATTCCTTAAACTGTGAGTAATTGGTGGTCTAAAGCCTTGTAGTCTGGGGGTGTTCACCCATGTCTAGGGTTAAGCATAGTAGAAGTGGTTATCTGGCTTGAATATGCATCATTCCTTCCATTCATCCACCATTTTCCAACATTTTTGTTGAGTTTGTAATGTTCCCGAGCATCTCTGAGATACAACCTAGGAGAGTTTCTTAGGGTGATAACGGGGACATCAACTTCCCAGGGTCGTAACTTTGACATATGATCTTCGTTTGATGCGCACAATACCTTGTTAGAAATATCTATCTAAGAAATACAAATTTTGAGTGCCCAAAATTAGACAATAAACCATGTTGGCCCCCATTTTCCCAAAAAAATGTTGTTTAGGGCCTCAAAACGACTCCATAAGTTCAAGACCTGAAAAATTACCAAAAATAATAAATTGTGCTACAAATAAGGAAATTGAAAAACTGAAAGAAATAATGGTGGGGATCCAAGTGGAATAGGTGGGTGACCACCAATATCCACCTGGATCATTCCTCCCCCCTTAGGAAGCAATGGTCCCCATTGCATTGAGTTCCTCCATGAGATGAAGAAATGTTTGCTGAACTTGATCCCTGGTGAGCTACCTGCCCTCGTGAAGGAGTTGGCTTGCTTTGACAACTCAATATAGTTGGATTCTTTTCCTTCGGGTGTTCTTGATATATGTTTCCATGATCCTATAATTTGTGGATCCATGAAGTATCGATTTAACTCTGTAGGTTTGATTTATTCTATAATGTATGATGTGTCCAACAATGGTAGGAAGTATGGTCGAAGGCAGTCCTAATTGAACACTGGGTGCAGGCCAAGGAATGAGGGAATGCTAAGCTCAAATGCATTATCTCCCACAACCTTGTTAATGATGTAAGAACCATATCAGAGTGGTCTAAGTTTCTGATAGGCTCCGGTAAGGTGTTCCTTCTACAAATGAAACCAGACTTTGTCGCCCACCTGAAACTTGTGTGGTAACCGATGGTGATCATGTCGCTACTTGCACTTGGCATTTTATTTTTCGAGAATGTAGTGGACCTATTGGCGGATGTTTTGGATGTGCTCAATGAAGTTGTTTTCCTTGTCAGCTTCGGACTATACATGAGTCAAATCTTCTTGAGTAGCTGCAAATGGTATGGCCACATCAGTGGGACATAATGGCTAGAATCCCAAGCCCACCCAAAAAGGGCTATGGCCAGTCAAGCTATGGAGAGCCCAGTTATAATTGTGCTAGACATAGGGGAGGTTCTCATCCCATGTGTGTGGATGCTTTGAGCCGTACAAGCGCAAAATGTGTACGATCATCCTATTGACAACCTCTGTCTGGCCATTAGATTGGGGATGAAAAGCTATGGAATTAGTGAGCTTGGTGTCCAGCATTGACCAGAGACTAGACCAAAATGTACTAAGGAACCTACTCTCCTAATTTGAGATGATAGACTGTGGGATCCCAATGTGTACCCACACTCGTTCAAATAAGAGTTTAGCAGTGGCTTCTAATGTTATATTCTTCTTATAGTCCATCATAATGGTCGTCTTCGAGAATCTGTCGACGAACACAAAAACATAGTCATTGCCATTCTTAGTAGAAGGAAGGCCCGACATGTAATCCATGGAGATGGATTCCAAAGGTTGACTAGGGGTAGGAAAAATAGTATAGAGGCATTTCTTCTTGATGGTCAGTTTGGCAATGGTGCAGGCAGTGCTGGATCTTATGTACTTCCCGACATCCTGTTGAATATTCAACCAATAGGAATACTTATGTAGTACTGCCATTGTTTTCTCGACCTCAAAATTCCTAATGACCCAACTGTAGTGCACTTCCCAAATCATCTCGGCACACTCGCTTTAAGGAACACAAAGGTGTCCTAGGTGGCATAACAGTGCATCCTGGAGGTGAAAAGCTGGAACTTGCTGACCCTCCAAGAGCATCTGGTATCTGTGGCTAAATTGTGGGTCACTTTTGTAGAGAAGTGGCCAATCAGAAGTCTCATGCCCACAAGAGGACAACACAGTCATTAACTCCATGATTAGTTGCCGGCTGAGGCAGTCTGCAACATTATTAGTGCTGCCCTTCTTGTACTTTATATTCAAATGGAACTGTTGTAGGTATGTGGACCAATTCTAGTGGCGATCATTCTGCAACTTCCCATTTTATCTGTATGAACTACAAGGGTTGATGGTCTGTGTGGATGACTGTTTCCTTCCCCAAAATTCAATGATTTCATTTTTGGCAGGCCTGCACAATGGAATACATATCTTTGTCATAAGTGGGATAATTTCAGACTATGTTTGAAAGTGTCTCATTGTGATATGCCACTAGATGCCCCTGTTGAGTAAGGATTGCCTCAATAGAATAGTTAGAGGCATTTGTCTCGATCTCAAATGGTTGTTGCAAGTCTAGTAGTGTGAGCGCTGGTTCAAAGTAGAGATGATGTTTCAATTCTATGAATGCCTTCTGTTTAGGTTCAGAGAAAATTAATTTTTCTTTTTCTCCTCTGTTGGTGACTTGACTAAAGGGGCCAAGTGATATGAGAGAACCCCAACACGAACACGTAGTAGAAATTGGCAAGAACCAGAAAGTTATAGAGCTCTGTTAGAGTGGTTGGGGCTAGCTAATCCCAAATGACTTGGATCTTAGCTGGATCCACATGCACCCCCTGTTCATCAATAATGTATCCAAGATACTGAACTTGGTTCATGCTAAAAGTGCATTTCTCCAAGTTGGCACACAACTTGTGTTGCCATAGTTTTTGTAGAACGTATCAGATGTGGTGGAGGTGCTCTTCCCAAATCTTTCTGAAGATCAGGATGTCATCAAGGTATACCACTACAAATGAGTTGGTGAATGGTCGGAATATGTCATCCATCAGCCTCATGAAGGTTGCATGAGCATTTTGTCAACCCAAACGACATAACCAGCCATTCAAAAAGTCCCTCCTTGGCTTTCAAGGCAGTCTTCCACACATGAGAGGGTTCAATTTGTACCTTGTGATTTCCGAACTTCAAGTCGATCTTGCTGAAATATTCCCCCCCCCTGAGTTGGTCCAAAAGGTCATCAATCCATGGGATTGGGTACCTATTCCGGATAGTGATCTTGTTCAACGTCCGATAGTAAATATAGAGTCTCTGAGTCCCAACCTTCTTCTGTACCAACACGATCAGGCTCCCACAGGGTGATGAACTCGGTTGGATGTGACCTTAGTGCAGTGGCTCCCGAATCTACCTCATGATTTCATTTTTCTCTAAAATAGAGTGCAAGTAGATCGGTCCATTGGGAAATGTTGCACCTGGGGTTAGATCGATGGAGTGATTGACATGACAGTGCAGAGGTACCTTAGCAGGGGAGGTGAAGATGTCCTCCTACTCCTCCATGACCTTGTCGTATGAAGGGGCCCTATCTGGAGGTCATGGCCATCGTCTTATTCTTTCGTCGAGGGTGTATCATTAGGAAAACAAATTTCCCAGTTTTGGAAATGAGATTACTGTATTGTTTTGAAGTAACCAAAGAGATGGTGGTAGGCGATGCTACCTCTGGTATCCCATACAACTTATTCCCCAAGGTAACAATAACATCGCGATGCCTTGACTCATATATACCATGTCACTTCCAAAAGTATGGTTGGCCTAATAATAAATCACAAACATCAAGGGGAGAAACATCACATAATACCTCATCCGTGAAGGACTTGATATGGAAGGTGACACTACTAGCTGACACGAAGATCCCATCCTTAGTGAAGCCACCTGATGGTGTGCAGTTGTGGGTGTGTTGTGGTTAGTAAGCCCAGGCACTTCACGACCTTTGTTGAAATGAGGTTCTTTTGGCTCCCATTATCGACATGAAATGTAGCAGGGAACCCTTTGTTGGGTGTGAAGTCTAATTATCTTCTTTATTAAGAGCGGTTTTCTTGTAGGTAGAGGCGGTTTTTGCAGGTATGGAGGTGGTTTCTAACTTTCCAGGTGGTCTGGAGGTCACTGTGGCCAAATATGGTAGATTTTATACTCGTTTGACTCGAAATTTCGAGTTGGACACAGTGGTGATGTCCATTTTCTGATTTGAGACTCTGTTTTCGAGCTCCCTGTAACAACATTTTGAAGATAAAATAAAGAGGTCACCACTGGAAGTGAAAGGGCTAGGAGAAGTAGCCATAAATTTTGGTGAACTCCTTTATTAAATTTGGCTGTGTTGATGTGTTTTCAAATTGTTTATGTGTTTATGTTATTCACAATCTTTTCAATCTGTTGCACTAAGTAACATAAGCGAATTCACACACAGTCTATAATACCTTTTTCATTAATGGATCATGTACAAACCACTCACTCAAGAGTTTCCTCAACCAAAAAACTTCACAAGAGGCCAAAATCGCAGCTATGTATTCGGCCTCAACAGTGCTAAAAAAAAACTTCTTCTTCCTACTCATCCAATATATTGAAGGAGAATCCAAAGAGAAACAACACGCATAAGTTCTCTTGCGATCCATCACATTGCATGCCCAATCAACATCAGAATAACCATGCAGCCTCACATTTTCGATAGTGTATCTCATTCCATGAGTGATTGTGCCTTGAAGATATCTCAGAAGATTCTTGGCACCAATCCAATGTGTGTGATGAGGCTCAACCATATATTGGCTCAACGTGTCAACTGCAAAACATATACCGGATGACAATTCACTAAGAACATCAATGCTACTATGAGTTGATGATACTCAGAATCATTTCCAAATTTAGGTCTGGCACACTACCGCATAGCTTCTTAAAGTTGAGCTCCATCGGGGTAATCATAGGCTTGTAGTTCACCATTCCAAATTCAGAATCCAACTCCCTCTTACATTCATAAATGAGAGGGTTTGTACCTGTCAGAAAGAGGCCGTCATCATAAAATACCAATATGAGAGGTCTATCATCCACAACCTTAAAGAAAAGGTTTTGTTTGACTTCACTCCTAGTGAATCCTAGCTTCATCAGATAGTTATTGATCCTCTCATACCAAGCCTAGGGTGCTTAGCAAGTCTTAGAAGGAAGTTTTGGACAAGTTTTGATAGAGAATTGAGAACATTGAAGAGTTCTTGTTGTCTTGGGAAAGAGTTAAGGAAAGAAGGCTCTGCTTCCTGTGCTTAGATAGAGAAGGGAAGGCTCCTGTAGTTGAGTGCGCAGGAGGCCTAGGTAGAGTCCGCAGCTGAGTGCGCGGACTCCTACAGCTATGTGCACAGGGTAAGAAGAGTCTATAATCAGTGAATTGAAGATCAATAAAGTAAATTTTCCAAATAATTTTTGAGTATTTCCGTTTGTATTTGTTTATGTTATATGCTACCGATGAATGACATGTTTTATGAAATAATGATTGAATGCTACGTGAATTTATTGAATCATCTTAATAAGTATGAAATGAATGCTTAGCCACTTTTGCGAAGTTTCAAATTATTTATCTTATGTTTTTCGACGAATGAAGTAGATCTATGTGAACTCCAATCTAGGGTTACTTTTTGATGCGTGAAAGTAGGTAAATCAACTGTTTAAGGTCTGCAAGGACTGATTCTAGACCTATGCGAAGGTATGAAGGCTGCCTTTACCTAGCGTTGGCTTAGTGGGTCTTGACCCAAGTTCAGAATTAAGTTTGCCAAACAAATCCTTACACTACTGGTCCTTTCGACATCAACCCGCGAAGTGTGGACTGAAGTCTCACTCGAAGCAGTATGGGGGAATGCTGGAACCATGTTTCTACATCCAGAGATGGTTGTGATGTCATTTGATACCCCTAATCTGCCTTTTTGCAGATCGATAAGCTTTTACGGCTTATCGATATAACATCCTTTTACCAGCCTTTAGACCTTCGCGAAGGTCTACGATTGTCTTTCGCAGACCTTAAATAGGTGAATCAACTACTTACATGCCTTTGTAATTATCCTTAGTTTTGTATTTACCCAGATCGACCTAAGTATCTGATAACTTTAACATGCATTAAGATATTCTTTGTGTAAATAGATATTATTACTTGCGTTCTTATAATAATGTAAAACATGCAGAATTGCGCATCAATACAATATTAAATCATAACTCCATTATTCATCATAACACAAACGCATTTATTCATAACAACAGTAAATGGAAAAAACATAGATATTTCTAGAATAATTTCTTTATTGATACTTCAGTTCTACTTACAATCTCAAGACTACCCTATGCACTCAGCTGTAGGGGTCCATGCACTCAGCTCCGAAGTCTACTCTAGGCCTCCATGCCCTCAGCTGCAGAGCCTCTCTTCTACTCTAAGACTCTTATCTCTTCGCTTCTACTGACCCATTACATTCATTGATCTCTCCCTTTCCTCTGCCTTAGACTCTGTAAGACTCTCCTTTTTATACAAACCCATGGTCCGCGGACCATGGTTCGATCTACTAAATCCAACACAACTTACATAAAAGAATGGGAAAACCCCTTGTGACACTTTACTATCTACATGCTCTACGACCACAAATTACGGAGACTTTACACTTTACATAACAAAAACTTCGGCCTTTTCCCCAAAATTGACCCTAGGGAACCCTGTCCCAACAGGCCCCCAACACAAATATTTTGACTCACCCTTGAGCCACTCTTTTGGCGCAGAGATCTTACTACGGAGACCTTCCAGTTTGACCTATGCCACTGCTACCTCAACTGCGATCTACA
The DNA here is from genome assembly GCA_031772625.1 of Pinus tabuliformis. Classification (NCBI taxonomy): domain Eukaryota; kingdom Viridiplantae; phylum Streptophyta; class Pinopsida; order Pinales; family Pinaceae; genus Pinus; species Pinus tabuliformis. The sequence goes on along the minus strand of CM062807.1, from coordinate 1,135,997,392 downwards.
TGGCTACTTGCTTGATCTGCTCCACTAGCTTCTTGGTTGCTGGTCCAATACTGTCTTATTTTACCTTCTGTTGTGTCCTCTATAGGCTCACCAACTTCTCCTCAATGGCGGTAGAGATAACATAGGCCTCGTCTAGCTAAGGCCCCAATTTGGCCTTAAGGACTGCCTCTTTTCTTTGTGCTACCTCCACCTATCCGAGAAACTACTCTGTCTCATGCAGCTTAGCCAATCGTCGTGAGATAACAACTTTGTACGCCATCGCTCTTGCCTCATCGTACTGTTGTTGCAATTCGTGGGCTTCTGTGTTTAACCTCTATAGATTAAGATCTTTCTACAGAGTCATAACGACCTCCATAGACTGCTCAAAGAGCATGGTGCAATCTACCACTACGACATCTACTATAGTGACTGCATCCTTTACAATTGCTTCGCACTGTTCTCTGACCTTTGGTGGAGTTGAAGGTTGTGACTTCAACTCAAGCTCTATGATCTTCAAGTTCAACTCAAACTGAACATTGGTCATTTACATTTTCACATCGCACACTCCTACAGCCAATTTCATAATCTTGGCCTCCAACGACGCTTCTTCCAGGATGAGTAGTTCAAGAACTATTCTGCATGCTTCGACCACCATGCCTGTTATTTTCTTGTTCTGCTCCTAAGCCTTTTTCCATGCTTCTAGTGCGACTGTCTTTTCAACGAACATCTGTTCATTGTTGACTTTATGCTCGTTGATCAAGCTCAACGAGAACTGCTCCTAGGCCCTAATTTATGCAATCACACCTCCTTACAGTGTGTGAAGGTATTGACTAGGGAGCGCGGCCAAGTTGAGGCCAAAATTCCTCAAAGTGCTTACAGTAGCCTTGTCAGCATCCACCTCTACGTTCAAAGCTCCATTAGGCAGTGTGACTGCCCAAAGATCCAAGGATCGAACCAACTTTGCTACTTCAGTGGTCCTTGACGCGAAGCTAGTTGATGTCGCGTTGCGTTTCCATACACTAGCCTGGAGTCTAGTTGTTTGGATCTACAACTCACACAAACCTATTTGTATGGTGACCAATGCTTGCTTCTACTACTTCTCAAACTACTATAGCAGTTCCGTTGTCTTTTCTCTTACCTTATCTCCAATATCGTCCAAGTCACCCTCAGACAAGGTGATTGGATCTAGCAAGGACTTGGAGGCTTTTGTCTTCTTTCACTGTCCCTGCTTTGCCTGTTCCCTATGTCGCTTGATGTGGAAGGGAGTGCTCTATTGATTTTCTCCACCCTGTTTTGGCTGTTCTTCATCCTCCATTTGGGGTGAAGGAGATTTTTGACTTCTATCAGAGTCACACTCTTCCTGATCTGCTTGCTCCTTTGTAACGCACTCCACTTCTACTTAGGGATTTTCCTCAGTCTCCTTCTTCCTCTTTTCTGCCAACTACTGAACCTTCAGTTGGGCTACTTCCTTTTTTTGCTTTTTCGTGAACTTGCTAGTCCCAGTGGCCAAATCCCATGCTATGTTCCAATCTGTTGGCCATCGCTTAAGGATTTCGGCAATGGCATCATCTGTAGCCAAGTAGGGAAGATCATACCACTTCTGATCTGGATCCTTCTGCGCCCAGATGTAAACACGGTGGAAGTCCACTTTGAACTCTGCGTAGCTAGATAACTACTCAAATATGGTTGGTGACAACCGCAACTTTCAGTTGATGGCTACGTAGATGCTTGCCTCCATCAACACCCAAAAGATTTTTCTTTCGTGAACCCGTGCAACATTCTTTATGGCCCAGAGAGAAGCAAACTTGGCTGCTTCTGGTAAATCTGTCTTGATTGGAGAAAACTAGCTGTCCTTTGGAAACTCCCACATGACCAACACATTTGATAATAACAACCATGAATAATGGAAAGTCTTACTTTGGTCTTGTGCCTCTCGGCAGTTCATGAGGAACTCGCTGCATAGGTAGCATGCCCAATTAAACTATACGTCGTTTGAAAATTGATCTGTTAAAGAGACCACTGGTGCCAACACCTCGTCTGCATGGCACTTTCTCATCACTTTACCAACCAAAATTTGGGTAGCCACCTTCACCACGGGGTCAGTAATACTGGAAATAGAATATCCATGTGCTTTCTTGACAAGTTTGAACTTGTCCTTCATCTTCTCGGCAAGGTCCCGCTCATCCGTCTTTTCACCAAATGACTTGTTCGGATTCAGTCTTGAACGAGGGAGTAATGTGATCCTATGGATCAACATATCAGTGATTGCTATCGGCTCGCTCAATCACATGCACCTGTCATGCACAAGGCACAACAACTATTTAATGACAGTTAGATTTATGGGGGCATGGTGGTAGTGAGGCACCCATAGTAGGTTCAACAACCCTGCCTTATTTACCCCATGAATCCATTCCACCGGCTCCAGTTGTTATAACCAAAAATTTGATCATCTAGCCTAATTTACTAGATGGATCGAAGTACACCATGTAAAGGAAATTTTACCATAGTAAAATTGTTTTCACTGTGAGAAATTACCTAATAAACCACCTTTGTTAAGTAATTTGTAGTTAAACCCATGAAGAATAATTAAATAAAGCACTATTTATTTGATTTTATTCTAGGAATAATTAATTAAACCATTTTTTTATTATTATTCCTTGTCAAATTTGACCCAATCATGAAAAATAAACAAACAAAACATTATTTATCTTATTTTTCTCTAAGAATAACTAATTAATTACTATTCTTTGTTAAATTTGACTAAATCCCTTAGGAATAATTAAATAAATCATTATTTGTTTATTATTCCTTAATGAATTCCTTGAGATGATAAAATTTAACTATTTATTATTTCTAAATAAAAGTTTAAATACTTTTTCCCTCCTAAACAAATATAATAAAATATTCCAAGTGTTATTCCAAGAATGGGATCAATAATATTTTATTATTGCTCATTATTCGAGGATAACTCAATATTTTTTTATAAATAGAAGTGTTTTCCATTCATTATTCACTTTTGATTATTTTCATTATTGCACTCACTGTTGTAACTCTGATTATTTTCATTGTCGCACACCATATTTTTGTTGGGTTTTTGCATTATAGAGGAGAGAGACTCTACAAAAGCTAAAAGCGTTTGAGGATAGCCAAGAACCCATCCCATAGAGGGGGATAGGCAACATATCTTTGTTCCCTTCACATGTGTTATAATAAAGCTATTCTTTAAATATCTAGTTTCCATTGGATGTTTTGGGGTTATTACTTTTTATTTCACTATTTAACTATGATTGCAGCATAGATCAGGATTTTGGCAGGTTTTGTTTCTATCAATAGCTGCAGATCTACAATATTTAGCAGTTATTTATATTGTTGAGATCATTTGTCATCCGCTTTCTTAAGTGGGTTCGTTTCATACATCATTGAGAAGAAAACACTACAAAAAATTGGCGACTCCACTAGGTTTTATACTTCAGATCCAGAAACCTAGGTGACCTTTGGTTTTCAGCTTAGGGTTTTATACTTCAGATCTAGAACACAACTTTCTGCCCAAAAAGTGTGATTTCATAAAAAAACGGGTCAGAACATGTGATTTCTGGGGTTTAGGGTTTCTTTCATATCTATTTATGGTTTTTGCTGAGAGATTTCTACTAGGCGTCTAACCTCTGTATCATCCCAATCAAGCCTTTATCCATTTTGTTTTATTCGTTGAAGTTGAATTTAGCCTCCCTTAGGGCTTCTAGTACACTTCTGCCTTTCTAGGAGGAGTTTAGATGAGTGAGAAGTCCCCGTTTCTGCAGCACTTTCAGCCACATTTTCCATATCTGTAACCTTTTGTTTCATATCCGATAAGATAGGTTGCAACCATTCATAGTTTCACATTCAAACTTGTTTGGTCATCCCCTTAGGGTCCCATTGGCTGCCCTAGATGTTTCGGTCATCTCCCTATCTTTTTGCAGCAATCTTCCCCTCTGGGATTTATTTATTTTTACATTCAAACTTGTTTGGTCATCCCCTTAGGGTCCCATTGGTTGCCCTAGGTGTTTCGCTCATCTCCCTATCTTTTTGCAGCAATCTTCCCCTCTGGGATTTTTTTTTTTTTTTTGCACCACTTTCTAGCAGCTTAGAGTCACTTGATCCCAGTCACACTGACATACAGATCTCTTAATAGTTTCAGTGTATTTTCCATCGATTTCGCCACCTAGCAGTACAGTGTTTGTAAACCCAGTTTGGGTGGGGTTTAGTTAATTGTTTTGTTGTTTATTTTCTATTATTTATTTCAACTTATTTACAACAAGATTTTTTCTATTTTACAAACATGATCTGTGCTTAATCAATTAACACACTTGCACACAGAAGGAAAACCTTAAGCGAAGGGTGCTTGGTTTACATCACCAAGCCAAGACTTAACATAATAAATTTATCTCACTGCATCAGAGACAGAAGATATATTGTTGATCACCCTTCACCCTTTCCATGTGTTGTGTGTCCTTCCATCATTTTGCCACCAAGGTGCCAGTTATGGATACTATTAGGCCTTCACCCCCATTTTCAACTTGGGCGTATTACTCCTCCCTGTCAGGTTCGAGTTTATAGCCCTTCAAGTCCCCATTCCAACTCTTCTCTTGATTCCTCATCTGATTCCAAACCTCCTTCACTGCATATCGTCACCATGTCTGGACCCACAGAAGGTGCAGGACCCTAATTTGAGGGTGCCTCTGGTGCTATACTAGCTGTCACATGAGGTGGAACAGTTTAAGGAACCATTTCGACAACCCCAATGCTCCCCTTTATGGCTAGGTTAAGTCTACCAGATCTTAACCAATTGATAAACGACCCCATACACAATGATGTTGATTGGCCCTCTATGCCTACTAAGCTTCCCTCAGACATCCCAAAGTTTGAGGGTATTGCTGGAGAGGATCCTACTAACCATGTCCGATCCTTCTACATGTGGTGTTCATCCAACTCCATAATCGATGACTCCATTTTTCTTCAGCTCTTCCAACTCACGCTCACTGGAGACGCTGCAAAATGGTATGTAGACCAACCCACCACCTCTCATTCTTTTTTCGCGACGCTTGCTAAAGCGTTTTTGTCATATTTCCAGTTACCTCTCTGGTACGACACTGTGACTAAGATTTTGACCACATTTCGTCAATCCTCGCTACTTGCCTTTCTGACCAGGTTTAAGAGTGGTGTCAAAGGAGGAGCACATGTCATGCCCCACCTTTCGAAGACCGTGTTTATCTAGATTGGTTTCTCAAGAACCTTTTATCCCCCATTAGGAAAGATGTTGCATCTCATTTTCCTCAAACAGAGGAAGAATCTCTCTAGACCACTTTGGGATATTATTTATGTTCAATCAAGTTATGTCTATACCATTATTCTAGACGTCCCTCATCATGGTAGTGCTAATGCATTGGGGGCATCTCACGATGCCGACGGTGTCGTTTGATCCATTTCAGACTCCTCGCCATATTCTTAGCAGAGATATGGCTACCTGCAGGGGAGCACCAGTTCCTCCAACATTTATGCCCCTCCTTCTAGCAACATTTTTCCAGGGCCTCTACCCATTTACCAAACTATTGCTCCTTCGTATGTACAGCTTGGAACTCGAGCCCCTCAAGTATTAGCACCACAAACTCCCATGCATCCTTAGCCCCAACAGCCACCACCCCCTCAGGGTTAGGTGTTTGTGCAGTAGAGTGATACCAATCCCAAAAATTTGAAGAAAAAGAATAAGGGGAAGGGAAACACGGGTAATCAATGTAACCAGCCTAGTGAACCCTAGGGAACCTGCCTAACACCAAAACTAGCAATAGGGCCGCCAACCCAAGAAAATCAAAGCTATTCATACAAATAAGCCTTGTGCATGTTGTGGTGTACATGGCCACCATACACATAGTTTCCCCTTTTACCCCAGATGCACCAACTATGGGAAGCTCAACCAGCTTCTCGAGGTCAACAATCGCCTCATAATCTTGTGCCACCTCAAACAATCGTGCTGACAAATCCTTTCCCTCATTAAGGATTTGTTGTTGCTAAACCCCAGCCAGGTCAAGAAGCCCACCTCCCCCAATATTCTGGTCCCAGTGTCTACCAAATTCTTATGATGAACTCTGATGAGATTAAGCCCTCCCATATGAACCTACAAACTCAGTCGCATCAATATGACAAGCCCTCCACTTCGTCAGCTGTTGAGTCCAAAACCAAAGTGTGCACTAAGCCTCTTACGATACCCAATGGTCCTTTATAGATCCCTCAACCCAAATTTGAGGCCATTGACAAGATCCCAAAGGGACCATTACACCGTAATGCGGCTTCTAACAGAGTTTCCCATACATATAGTATAGTAGATGACTTGGCGCAATCACCTACTGCCATGTCGACACTGGAAGTCCTCCAGTTGTGCCCTTCCCAAAATAAGGCTCTACTAACTACCTTGGGTGCAGTGGATCCTTCCAATGATCGTTTGATTATCTTCCCGGTTGATACATCAGAGCACCCCCCATTACCTTCATCAGTTGCTTTCCAGATAGAGATAGAGTTCGTAATGCCATCATCTCTAGAAGCATTATTAATGAAGGCTCATCCACCTATGTGATGTCCGTTGTTGTTTGGAAACAACTCAAGTCACCTAAGTTGTCCCCCTCCACCATCACCTTGTGTGATTGGGATGGACACTCCTCCTAGCACCTTGGCATGTACCGCAACTGTCCAGTGACCCTTGCGTGCAAGATTTTCCATGTTGATATCGAATTCATAGATGCCCCTTTGGATTACAACATCCTCTTAGGTCATAGTTACACATATTCCATGTCAGTTGTCGCATCTGTGGTGTTCCGTAAGATGTTCTTCCCCCATGAAGGGAAGATCATTACCATTGATCAGTTGACTTAATACGAGCTAACGTCCATGACCTCCCTCAAGTCCATCATCTCATCAGTATCCAATAAACAGTTGTCCACTCCTTGTACTAGTGTCTCACCTGGAGTCTATAAAGATTCCTCATTGTTAGGTGCCTTCCCTGGTCCTCCCCCTCCCATTTTTGAACCTACTTCCATGAGTGTTTGCATGTTACAAGTGTCACGGGCTACCCTTAAGCAGTCCGGTACACCTGATCAATAGCGAGCTCCCCAGTATCCTACTGTTGCTCTTCCATCTAAACCCTCTGGACCCACTCCCCTAGGACCTCCTTTGTTTGTGGGTGCCTAACCTATGTTCCCTCCAGGAACTGTTCCTCAAGGTCCCAACCATCCAGGAGCTATTTTGTTGGGGCATTATCCTGTCAGCCATATATCTTTCTTATTCCCCCATCCGAGAGTTTTTTCTATACTTTTCATGGCTTCGTTGGTCCTTCCTAACATGAATCTCGACATCCAAGTATGCTACATTAATCCCCCTGCAAACATTCCTCTTGGTTAGCTCGATTCATCCAATACCCATGACCCGTGATGTTGCTTCAGTACCATCACAACCTCAACAGGAACCAACTCCTATTGCGAAAGCAGCTGGCCAGGGGGCAAAGCCAAAAATAAATATTCGAAGGAAAAGGCTCCCCAAGCTCCTCCAACCCCTAAGGCCCCAAAGCCATGCGCTTTGTGTGAAGTTGTTGGGCATGCCACCAACAATTGTCCTAAACTCCCTCAACTCAAACCTTTGGTTCAGGAAGCATTCCTTGAGTCGAATATTCCGGAAGTCCATGTTAACATACCAGTCCCACCTAAGAAACTCAAAACGCTTCACACAAACCATCCTTGTGCCCTTTGTGATCTTCATGGTCACTATTCCCATTTTTTCCCTCATCTCGACGAGTTTCACGATTGCCTTGGGGCGATTCATGAATATGAGGCCACTTGTAGTAGAGCCACTACTCCTCTACCTATGGATTCTAGTACCACTAGTCAACTAGAACATGGAAACTCTAGCCCCTCTATTGTGATCCCCTCCCCCGATGTTGAGATGACGAACAACACAAGCCCCATTCTTTACTTGTCATCATCCTTGAGTTCCTTGCTGAAAAACCTTCCTGAGGTTGCTGCACATATTTCTATCGAACCTTTTTCGACAGAATCCAAGGTCTCAACATCAGTAGACCCCCTGTCTACCAACTCGTCATCTTCCATCCAAGATGATGCATATGTGAACCTTATTCCTCTAGTTGACGCACCAGGTAATGCCACCCCGTCATGTAGTCAGTCTACCCCTGATACCCCTACCCTTAAGTAAGGGGGCATTTCTTTAGAGGATTTTGAAGGCCATTTCCTTCCTAATTCTCTCCATGCACTCTACCTCCATAAATGTTTCTCACAGCACATCCCTTTGATTTACGTGTCTCTATTTTTGCCATAAAGTTAGGTATATTGCATCATCTCATCTGTTTTCTTTTTCACCTTTCAGATGGATCCATCATCCACACTGTATATCGACCACGCTGATGGTGCAAGTTGCTCCTCTTGGAGTCTAGCCTCGACAGCCTGGGCCATTTTTACCCCCTTTCATATGTTAGTTCTGTCAAAAGGTGTGTGCATTGGATCTGCCACCAATAATCAAGCCGAATATGATGTAGTGATAGGTTTGTTAGTCGATGCCCTTGCTCATCACATCCTTCATCTTCATGTTCATTTAGATTCCTTGCTACTTGTCATGCAATTGAATGGTGTGTATCATGTGCATAACGAAGTTCTATTTAGAAAGTATCTACGAGTGAAGCTACTGATACATGAATTTGAAACCATTACATTCATTCATGTGCCTAGAGACCAAAATCAGTATGTAGATACCATTGCAAACAAAATTCTAGATTGGCATCTATCACATGTATACCACAGAACATAACCATATAAATGGCGAACCATCATCATCATACAAAATCCATAATCTTATTATGTATCATAACTGTGTTTGGAGCCATATCTCTAAATACATCCATTACAACCATAACACACTAGGGGGGCACATAGGCCCCTACATCTCCTTATCATCCTTTGGAGGATCTCGTGCCAAGTTGGGCCAAGATGCTCGAATCCCTTTTTCGAACACTTGGAACACAATGACACTCCACAAACTCCTCCTGCTAGGGGGCATCATTCTCACCTTTGCATACCAGATAAATATCCCATCCTTGGGGGCATGATGGTCTTTCCCTAGCCATCTTCTTAGTTAAGTCTTGGCCTAGATCCCACTGGATCTAGGTATGGTCGATTATCCTCCCATTCTTTGGATAGTTTGTCCCACCAGCGTCTCTGGCGAGCCATATGCACATCGCATATCGTAGATGTTTGATACCATATATTCGAATACAATACTCTATGTCCACATAATCCCCATGTTTGACTTCATGGATGAGGATGATTCTAGACCTCCTCTAGTAGTTCATTCTCGTTTTCCTCTTCCTTTAATTCTTCACCAGGAACCATTGTTCCAAGAATCATTAAGGCCATCTTTAGACAAGTAAGGCCACTTATCTGAAAGTCATAGATCCCAATTCCAATGGTTGGTTTATCTGCTACAATTTTCGTAGCTAAATTTTATGAACCATCAACACCATTGGAAATCTCTCATTGAGCTCTATAATGGATCTTCCTCAATTTTTTATGATTTGACACTTCACCCGAAAACCATTTTTCCAAGAAGGGTCACTTCGTCGCCTCTCAAAGTCAAATTTCATCATAAAGCGACGCTTTTACTTTGAGGTTCACCTCCTCTTAATACTTGACATACCATATGTCGATTTTCGTCATGAGTGATTACCATTTACTCATGTTCCCATGGTCCCCATCGGGCCTAGTCTATGTGGTAGCGTCATCGAGTCACCCTTGTTCTGAGCATCCACAATGAGTCACGCTTGCATTATTTGAGTCTATTTCATGTCTCATCATATCATGTCACATTATTCCATCCATATTTTCATACCATCCATCATGTGTTGCCCATTTTTGCCTCCAGCCATACTATCCCCATCCCCTCCGGAGTTGAGTCAGTTGCTGGGAGGTCAACCATGCACTTTATGCTCTGACAAGGGTATTCGTTCTTTTTCCCTTAGTCCCCTTTTCCCCATTATCCCTGGTGTCAGTCCATCAGTCACATTACTATTTTCCCTCATGCTTTAGTTGAGGATCCTCATTGCCTCATCTATCGTGGCCCCTATTATGTCAACATCAACATATTTATTCCAAAAGAATGACCTAGAGGGTGGTGTATCTTGGTTCTAGCTTCCATTATTGTTAAGTGCCTTGGATCGAGCAGAGGATCTCATTATTTCCCTTTGACTTGGTCATTTCATGTTCGTGATCCATATACTTGATGGTCCAGTGATGCAGCAGATTGTACCAATGATTCCCGGGTGTCTGTCAGATGTTTCAGACCTCGTGAGGTGGTGACCCTTCAGGTAGCCCCCCACATGGCCAGATGCATACCTACTATGCTAGAGCCTCAAATGCAGTTCCACAGAGTTGATGGGTTCGGTTCCTACTGATCATAGTGTCCATAGCATGCACGTCTCCTCCAGATGATCCATTCAGTTTTGTAGAGCCCTTCCTTGTACAAATGGGCTTCTTTGGTCATTCTACCCTCCCTCCCACCCATTTTTTGAAGGAAGGGAATTTGTCTCTCATGTAATCAGATATTATTGTACTTATCCCTAGCTCATGTTTTTACCAGGTGCATTATGTATATGGGACACATTATATTATTTTCTGGCTCTGTTATGCCAGCGTGTCATGTACCATTCAACATTTACTTTATTGCTCAGTTTCATATTTTTGGGTGAACCATTATTTTTGTACTAAGTTATCTCGGCGGGTATGGGTATGCCTTCCCCGCCTCATTGAGGTCTGGTACCACAATAAAAATGGAGACTTGCATTAGTCTCACCCCGTCTGTCACTATCCTCTCTCAGCTTCAGCTTCAATGGTCTTTCTCTCTCTCTCTCCTTGACTCCCCTGTGTTGTCTATTGATTGTGTCTTTACAATGTACTTCAGTCATATGTTTTTCTCCTAACACTCATACATTGGGGGGGAAATCTGTTATCACAAAAAAATTGATCATCTAGCCTAATTTGCTAAATGGATCAAAGTACACCATGTAAAGCCAATTTTACCATAGTAAAATTGCTTTCACTGTGAGATATTACCTAATAAACCACCTTTATTAAGTAATTTATTGTTAAACCCATGAAGAATAATTAAATAAACCACTATTTATTTTATTTTCTTCTAGGAATAATTAATCAATCCATTGTTTTATTATTATTCCTTGTTAAATTTGACCCAATCATGAAAAATAAACAGATAAATCATTATTTTTCTTATTTTTCTCTAAGAATAACTAATTAATCATTAATTAATTACTATTCTTTGTTAAATTTGACTAAATCCCTTAGGAATAATTAAATAAATAACTATTTGTTTATTATTCCTTAACTAATTCCTTGAGAGGATAAATAAATAAATTATTTATTACTTCTAAATGAAATTTAAATACTTTTTCCCTCCTAAACAAATACAATAAAACATTCCAAGTGGTTATTCCAAGAATGGGACCAATAATATTTTATTATTGCTCATTATTCGAGGATAACTCAATATTTTGTTATAAATAGAAGGGTTTTCCCTTCATTATTCACTTTTTATTATTTTCATTGTTTCACTCACTGTTGTAACTCTGATTACTTTCATTGTTGCACACCATATTTTTGTTGGGTTTATGCATTATAGAGGAGAGAGACTCTACAAAAGTTGAAAGCGTTTGAGGATAGCCAACAATACATCCCATAGAGGGGGGCTGGTAACATATACTTGTTCCCTTCACAGGTGTTATAATAAAATCATTCTTTACATATATGGTTTCCATTAGATGTTTTGGGGTTATTACTCTTTATTTGATTGTTTAACTATGATTGCAACATAGATCAGGATTTTGACAGGTTTTGTTTCTATCAATATTCGCATATCTACAATGTTTAGCAGTCATTTCTATTGCTGATATCATTTGTCATCCACGATGTTAAGTGGGTTATTTTCATACATTATTGAGAAGAAAACACTATAACAGTAACCCGGTGACACCATAATTCTTGTAGAAAACTCGCTTCATGAAGATATTGGTAGCGAGGTGGGGGAAATGCTTGATGTCCCCCAAATCCCAATATTCAAGCTTCATATGTGGGATGTACGCCAAGCGCGGACCTTCAAAACTTATATTTTCTAGTCGTAGGGGTGTGTTCAGGAGGAACTGCCCCTCATTTGGGTCCTTTGGGACCTTCAATTTGCCTTGCCGTGGAGGGATATACTCTGAAAATTTTGAAATAGGGTCGACCCCCTCAATTTCAATATCCTCTGCACCCTCCTAGGCCTCCAGGTCAATCACTTTTCGTTTCTCCTGCGCAGTTGGATTTTATTTTCTCTGAGCCTATGTGGTTGCATGCTTCCTCGATGACTCGCACACTGGAATCATTTTCTTTTGTTTATCCTTTTTAGGCTTGGGAACCTCTCTCATCGGCGTAGGCTTCGGCTGAGGCGACCTCGTTGATTCAGGCACTGTTTCGGGAACCTCCATAGTCACGACCTCAGGGGAAGCTCCCTCAGAGGCAACAGTGCCCCTAGTACTAGCAGACTCAGCTAGTGCAGACATGAAGCTGTTAATGAGGTTCTGATCGGGCTCAGGATACTGATCAAACACAGGGATTTCAAGAAAATTCTCAAAGGGTTCATGCAACAGACAACAAAACTAAAAAATTCTTAGAATGCAAAGTGTTTCTCACTGGATGGCCACCTGTAATTTATAGGCAAGTTTGAATTCAAATTCGACCATTCCTCTAAAAATCCGCTTATAAATGCTAGGTTGGCGGAAGATTTCACACTTGATTTCCAACCAATAAAAAATGATCAGCTACCAACAAACTGGATGATGACACTTGGTAGCCTATGGTTGGCTTGTACCCTATAGAATCACCATGTTGACTTACCGTATGGTCAACCTAGTGAAAAAACCTGCTAAAATTTTAGCTGTTGGGCCAAACAGTTAGCACACAATAACTTGAGCATACATTGTCAGATTAAGGTGAAATGAATGTCATTGGATTCAAAATGAGGAGCACTTGCACTTGATTCTAGTTTCAAGAATTTATGGGCACATTCATTTTTGAGCTAAAATTTAATCTCCTGATCACACCTCCCCACTAGGAGCTTTTGGACTCCAAATTTTACTTCCCTAGTTATTATAATGAGGCTGAAACTAAACGATACCCAAAAACACAACCCAAAATGCATAATTTTCAATTGGTGCCCTTCAAGCCCCAATCAAGGCACTTTACCTATGTTCTTCATGAAGACCTACTGTCCTGTTAAGAATTGAGCCAACTATTCTTATTGTTGTTGTAGGAACAAAATACTCATGAGTGGAATCTGAAAATTCTCTTTAATCTCATCTTTACATGGCTAAAAAAAACATCTACATCTTGAAGTTAAATTGTTGAATTCAAAATTGACTCCATCTTGGAAATTAGAAGCAACACAAATTTGCTTTACCATCCTCAAACTGAGTTTGTACATAAAAAGTACACAACTGCAAAATTTCAATGATATAATTGGCTTTGCCTACAACAACATAGTCATCTTTTACAATCTTAAGAACAAACATTCTATTCATACAAGTTTCATATCGAATACTTGCATCAGTGAGGACATGACAAACTTGTAGAGAAACTTGAATGAAAAACTTGTACATTCCAAAATTCCTTAAGCATATGGACATATAAACAAGGCAATACATAACATCAATGAAAAACACATACTTGTTACACATAGTGACAATTATTGTTCACTTTACAAAAGTACCTAAATAGGTAAACAACAACAAGTAATTACAAATTTACAAAGCAACTTTACAAACAAGTCTACCCAATCTCTGCCTCTCGTAGGCATATGGGTTATTTTTTTGCAACACCTTTGCCTTGAAGGGTGCTTAGAATTGATGTGAGTCCTCTTTGCCACTTTTTCCCCTTGCATTAGGTTGCACAATCTCTTTTCCCTTCTTGGAACAAAGCTTTGGATGTAGTTTCCAACATCGTTCATTTCCATGCCCATGCATCTTGCAATGGGTACAAAATAACTTTCTCTTGCTTGCTGACAAAGAAGTCCTCTCATGCGAAGGAGAATCATTATGCTTGATGCCTAGAATCTGATCCATTCTTTTAACCATTATCATATGTTTCTCATAGATAGACATACAATGGTAAAATGCATTACAGAAAGTACAAGGGTACATATTCCACAAGTAGTCAAAATTACCATTCATTGGAAAACACCCATGAGGATTATACCTATATCTGGGGCTACAACGTTGAAAGAGTGGAGTGAATAATGACATACATGGTCCCTTCAAGAATTCATCTCGCTTGGGAGACAAATGGACATTGTCACAAGGTGGTGGTGACATCTCATCCTCAAATGGTTGATGTGCCTCAAACTATTTAAAGCATTCTCCAAATTTCCTTTGACCATATCCCAATCCCTGATACTTTGGTCTCTCCTCAACCATGATTGGATTGGTGATACCTTGGCCATTTATGTCGAGGCATCCTCCTTCACAACCCATATTGGAAAGCAGCTTCATACCAATACCTTTGGTATGTTGCTCAAATGCTGCAAAAGAGGTGTTATGCACATAAATAAAAGGAATCATACTTGAAATGCTAATTATCTCCTTAAACTTTCGATTCATCTTTTCTTATTCTGATGACAACGAAAATGATATTACAGATGACTCTAGCCACCCACTCTTATCAATTGGCATATGATGTGATTCTTGAAGATGATTGAAAAGTTCATATGCATCATCTACCTCATATGGTCCATAACCACTTTTTGAACCGTGAACACGTACTGGTTTCATTTTGGAGGTTTCTTTTGCTGTCACAAGAGTGGGAATTTCAACAACTTGTTCTTCTAGCACATGCTGCAACTGTAGGCGCATATGCCTCTTCTCCTCTTCAACTATCTCTAGCATTCTTATCAACTCAATATTCTCCATACGAAGAGCCAAATTTAGCTCCTTTAGCTCTTGGAGACTCTTTTTCCCATTCATACAACTTGGTCAAATGAAGCTCTCATACCTATCTGATATGAAAATGGAGGAGGTGTATTTTTCCTCTTCTCCAAAACCAAAAAAAAAACGGATCGTTCCAATGCTTTGCAAGATAATAATGGGTTTTGACACAAAATAACCTTCTTTTTAATGTCTCTTTAAGTCATGCGTTAGTATTCACATGTAAACTTAACATAAGCAACATATTATCACATAACTCATACATACATCATGAAGAACATAACAAAGGACTTGTCGGCGGAGTTCACCCCTCCTGGATTACATCTCTAGGCTTGCCAATATAGCTAGACCACTCCATATATTCAGTGTAATAAGGATTACATAAAAGTTTGTTAGTGAAAACATGTCGCTTTACCCCTACAAGGTAATGTTCTCCTACAAAGAACTCTCACTTAAAGGAGCAATACAAGGCATCTCCTACAAAGGTACTATACTCCAACTAAAATGAACTTAAATGAGCATATGAACACTTCAAGTCCACATTGAAGAGCATTAACAAAATGTCCCTCAACATGACATAATGAGAAAAATAAACCTGATCTAAACCCTACAAGTAACAACTGTTGTAGTAGATTTTTGAAGGTGAGAAAACCCTTACAAGGCATTCTCCATGCTCAAACCCCTTCCAGTCTGCTTCTAAAACCTGATTGATCCATACACCCTTAGTATTCAACCTACAAAAGACTCCTTAATGTGCTCAAATAAGAAATTATAGGTCACCATTTTATCCAGAATATCCAAAAACCTCTAGGTAGGCTCTTCTTGAGCTCAATTTGGTCAAAATATCAAAAATATATTGCTCTCCAAGATCTTCCATGAGCTTTACTGTTAACTATCCTACAAATCAAACCAACAATCTAACTATCCTACAAATCTACCCTATTTTCGCTAACAAGGAAACATTTTCACCCTCCACCAATGCATTTTGTAGGAAACTTAAATTAGCCAATAACCCCTTAAGAGCAAAAAATATGGTCATATAAGCCACATAAGGCTGTGGGTTGGGCCTTAACACCCGCCCCCATTGACTTAGCCCTTAAACATCAAGTGTGTGCTCATGTAGGGTGCCATGGGACCAAGAGCCAGGGCTTCAACTGAGTGCTCCTCTCGTCGGCCCCTTCTGCCATCGCGTCTAGCCATGTGTTTGGAGCCGTGACCTTGGGCGGGGCTGTTTAGTTACTTTAATGTTTTTAAATTGTAAGCATAAATTATCGACCAGGGTAGGTAAACTGATGAAGTACAAGTGCACTGTATGTGCTAGAAGTTTTTTATGTCATTAAGGTGATTATGTTATTGTTATCTAAATTAATGTCAAACTCTAGAATCAGTATTGAGATGATGTTATTATCTATACTAGGATGTTATTTCTAAGATTTGTTAATCGATTACTCTAAATGATGTTTCTAGAATTAGTTCTAATTGAATTGAGATTTTTAGAATAGTTGAATAATGATCTTAACTCTTTTCAATTAATATATTAAGTTAATCTACTTTTCAACTCATCACTTGTTTTTTCAACTTTTTTTATTTTTATTTTTTTTATGCTGCAGCTAAACAATGCTAATTATGAAAACATGAAATGACATAAAGAAAATCCTATTTTATCAATTTGAAAAATGAAATATGCTTGAGTTTAGATGCTGAGAAAGATTGTCACTCTTATCTACTGCAACTTCATTCAATGCAAAAGTAAAGTAGAAACAAGATTACTAAGCTATGAAATAACTAAACTATGAATGAAATGAAATGACTGAGTTATACTAGATATAAAGCAAACAAGATGATTGAGTTATGCTAGGTATAAAGCAAATGAGATTAGTGATAGAAAGATCAATCAAGTGAACCTAGTCACGAACTCCATTGAACTGCATCCTAAAAATATAAAAATAGAGCATCCATAAATCAAATCTATGAAATAAAAGAAAATATAATTGCAGTGAATGAAAGACCTGATATGCATGCAAGGGCCCTCCACAAGGCAGTCAGTAGCTTGAATCAAAAATACATAAAATGTATGAACCAATATCTTTGCATTTTTCAGAAAAGCATTTCTAGAGGATGCTTCAAAATTAAATACGAAGGCACACACTTAACACAGAGCTGCCATTGTTCTTATAGAGTTTTTAATTAACAATATGAGAAATTCAAGCCTACAAGTCTTCTCTAAAATCCTTATCAAAACCAAATCATATCACTTATTTGTCGATTTTCTATTGAAAAATCAAATCGACAATATTTCTTGAAACTCAGACTATGTTCTAGCACGTTATTTTGCAGTTGAATGTCATGGTTGATCATGTTGTGGTGCGGATATCTTGATATATTAGCTCGAGTAAACATGAATAAATACATGAGAAGATCATTTCCTATCTACCCATATACTCCTTTGCTGAGCTGACACACTCGAACCCTATCAACAATGGAAGTAGTTGCGGATCTGTGGATTAGCTACAGAGTGACAGTTAATACTGACAAGACTAAAGTCATGATCAATAAATCCAAAAATATCACCCATGGTAGTTTTATCTATGATAACCATTACCTTGAGCAGGTTTATTCTTATAAATATTTGGGTATTGACTTTCCTCATCATCTCAACTAGAATTATAACATCGAGAAAAGAATTATTGGAGGTTGGAAAGCTTATTATGAGCTTGAAAATAATTGTAAGTCAGTTGATATTTACATTTAGAGTATACAAAGCTTCCTCTTTGAGACTCTCCTCACCCTGTTATCTTATACGAATGTAAATTTTTGGGGTGCAATATATCTAGGGAATCGTGGAGAAATATTGAGATGATCCAAAAGAAATTCATAGCATATAACCTCAAGATCAAGGGAAATACTCCCTATCCTATCCTCTTTATCGAACTTGGCCTATCCCCCATTAAAAGTGTGGCTATGTATAGATATCTGATGTATAAGAAGAAGCTTCATAATATGGAATCCAAGATTCTCCCAAAAATTGCTTCTAACTTTAGTCAAAACCCCCACCTACGCCTCAAGCATGAGTGGCATTAGGATGCTCAGTCTTGGCTCACACTTTTGGGGATTAAGGAGGATATCATCATGGGAAGCAAGGAATGTATCACAGATACTATTACCTCCAGTTTTAAGGACAAGATGTGGGGTGCTAAGGAGTTGGAGGGTAAAAGGAAGCTAAGGTACTATAAGGAGGTGATCAACCCCACCCTTGATAACCAAAATTATTTCTCTATGTTGACTAGAAATAAGAAGAAAATTAATATCACTAGGATTAGAACCAACTCTCATGAGCTTCGGAGTGAGATCGGGCGGTGGTCTACTCCCAACACTCCTTGGGATGATAGAATTTGTCAGAATTGTGATACTAAGAAGGTGGAAGATGAAAATCACTTCCTTTTAGACTGCTCGGATCTTGCCCACATCCTCTCTCAACTCCCTATCATCATCTACACCTATAATATTATTGACTTATTAAGCTAGCCAAACTATAGCGATCATGGAATGCTTCTTTCCCTGCTCCTTGATCACAGAAACAAGATTTTGAAGAATGAAAATTAGACTCTCTTTTCTTGAGGTCCAATAGACCACATTGGTCTTAGTGGACGTTAACCATCACCATCATCATTATTAAGATTATTATTTTTATTATTAATAATGAAGTTAATAATTAATTAATTATTTATATTAATTACTAATTAATTATTAATTGTTAATTAATTTATAGGGTTTATATACTTTGGGTTTTAAATAGTAATCCCAAGGGGGTTATTATTATTATTGGATTAATAAAATCAAGAAATATGTATTTTTTCTTTTTTCTTTTTTTACAATGGAAAAATCGTAATCTTTCATTATGTGGAAAAATTACATGTAGTAGATGCCTGAGGCATATGCAAGTACTGTTGGCCCATGACCATTTCAAAACCAGCTGTGTCAAAAAATATAAATGGCCAAGCCATTTCCTGTAGGATTGTTTAGAGATCCCTGTACATATTCAGACTGTTTGTCTATATATCAGCAAAGATAAATATATACATGTTTTGGATAAAACTATGATAAATCAACTAACAATATATATATTTAGGGCCTTTCCACCCTATGGTAATCCTGATCTATATATGGCCTGTGTTGGTATTAGTAGAATTCTGCTCTCGTCTGTTCAGAGATTATCCACAAGCCTCAGGGTAGAAGTGTGCCCTCCTTGGAAAGCCTGTCAGCATCTTCATTATATTCCTTGTATATATGATGACAAGAGGCTGTGTTAAACACTGCTTTGAAATTGTAGACTTCATCCAAAATATTTTGAAGTGAAATAGCATGACAATGATTTTTATTGTTGAACCAGTTGATAATAATTTTTGAATCCCCATAGATCTGGATGGTAGAGAAATCATGAGCTAGTGCAAAGTGGAGCAGATGTATGAGGGTGATAATCTTGGAAAAAATGTTTGTTCCCTCCCCTAGTCCTAATTGGACCTTATAGAAGTGTTGATCAGAGATGTATAGAATGAAACCCCCTCCACAACCATCAGGTTGGGTTGCTTCATCGAAGAAAGCCCATGGCTTAGTTTTATCAATCTGACCAGGGGCCAAGGTTCTGCGGATGTGGGAATTTGCCTCTTCTAGAATTTCATGATAGGCTGCCACAACCTTGGCAATGATAAGAGGCCATCAGACAGTTTCGTTCTTGAAAATTATATGATTCCGGGTAAGCCATATAGTCCAACAGAGGATAAGAGGAAGGCATTGTTCCTTAGCGTCCTAGTGTGCTGCGATCCAATTGTTCCATGCTTGGAGAATAGTAAGGCTTTGCCATGCATTCAACTAGAGAGATGTTGTGTTGTAGATTGCCAAAATTGGACAACAGTTGGACAGAGCAGAAACAGGTGCTCATTGGTTTCAGAGTCTTTCTTGCATAGAACGTACCATATCGGGCCATGAATAGATTTGTGCAAAAGGGCTTCACCCATGGGTTTTTTGTTGCATAAAACACTCCACATGAAGAGGCGTGCCCGGGGAGGAGCTTTCATTTTCTAGATCTGTTGCCACCATTCTTTTGTATGTGCAGGTTTGTGATCCGAGAGGAGGTGGGTGTAGCCCAGCTTTGGGGTGTATTTCCCATGCTCAGCTAGTATCCATACTAGTTCATCTGGGTCATTATTTAAATTCACATGAGCTTCAGACAATGCTGATAGATAAGATTCCCAGGACTGATGCCATTGGATAGGGATATCCATTTCAGGGGTTGTCCTCCAATTCTTCCTGAAAATAATGTTGTGCTCACGATCAATAATATGATGAAAGGCATCATTTGTAGGATTGCTTTCCATACTATAGAAATGCCCAAACAAGGCCAGTTTGGTAGATGAACCCAGTCCAATAATTGTTGCGGCCAAATGTATTTGTGGTATGACACAATCGTCCATAGGTTCTGTGAAGTGATAAGGGACCAGCTCATCTTGGTTGTAAGAGCTTGAGCAAAAACAGACAGATCTTTTAACCCCCACACCTCCCCCCCCACAATTTTTTTGGCATAACAATTTTCTTCCAGCTCACCCAAGCAAAAGTTTTTCCTTCCTTTTGTCCATGCCGTAGATATATGTTGGATGCGTCCAAGTATTCCCCAAGGAATCCAAGTGAGAGACATCCAATATACAGGGGTGGCTTCCAGTACTGATTTTATAAGGACAAGGTGCCCAGCTCTTGATAAAAATCTATGATTCCAAATTTTCAATCTCTTCTCAATTTTAATCACTAACCAGATCAAGTGAGCAATCTGGTAACTGTGGGGTTTGATCCTGAAACCCATGTATTTCAAGCCATCTGAGAGATTATGCAATTGATAATGAAAGAAATGGTGAGCTTCTCTATCCTTCTGAGGGGAGGTGTGAGATAGAGTAATAGTAGATTTGGTCTGATTTGCAACCATACCTGTGGCTTTTTCAAAGAGTATAAGTATGTCATGGAAGGAGTTAGAATCCCTGATGCTGCCATCCAGGAAGATCATCACATCATCAATGAAAAGGAGATGTGTAAGATGGCAAAGTTCACTCATTTTCAGTCCTTTGAGTCTGCCTTCCCTTTTTGCAGTGCCAATGAGCCTGCTGAGACCCTCCATCACTATAAGGAACGAAAGGGGAGACAGAGGGCATCCTTGTCGGAGTCCACATTCGGCATGAAAGAAGTGGGATGCAGAACCATTAATTAGTACACTGAAGGATGTCGATTTTATGCAGCAAATAATCCAATCTGTCAAAGCAAGAGGGAATCCTAAATGGATCAGGATCATCTTAATGAAGAGCCAGCTGACACGATCAAAAGTCTTTGCTAGATCAATCTTGAGTATAATGCTTTTTGGATTTCTTGTTTTGATAGAGTGAATTAATTATTGGGCAGTGCCTATGGCCTCATGAATCTTTCTATTTTGGAGAAAGGGAAATTTCTCTGGAGAAATTTGATGGGAGAGTATAGGGCGGAGCTGGTTTGCAATGATATTTGCAATGATTTTGTTTAGGGTGTTGCAAAGGGAGATAGGTCGAAAGTCATTGAAGGATGCAGGTGAGTCAGATTTTGGTATAAGAGAAATGAAGGTGTTATTGATAGCCTCATATATCTTACCAGAGGTCCTAAACTCTTCAACTACATTGAGAAGATCATTCCCAATGAGGTCAAAAAAGGCTAAGTGGAATTCAATGGACCAGCCATCTGGGCCAGGACTCTTATCTTTCTTGAACCATTTTAATGTCCCATCAAGTTCATCTCTGGTAACTTGAGAAGTTAGCTCAGTTGTCGCATTCGGGTCTACAAAACTTGGGAAGTGCCCTGCTACTTGAATGATATCAACAAAGTTTGAGGCAGGGGGCTCCTTATAGAGATGTTTGAAGTGTGAGATACCCAACTGAGATAATTGATTGAAAGTTTTTGCAATACCTCCATCCAGAGTGGACATTTTGCAAATGGCATTGGAGGCTTTTCTCCCCTTGGAAAATTTATGAAAGTACCTTGTGTTCTCATCCCCTGCTTTAAGCCAAATTTCTCCTCTTGAGTCTCTAGGTTTCCTCTCTCTCCTTCAGAATTCTGGCTCTTTGATTTTCTAGCTCAATCAATTTTGACTTGGCTTCTGTGCTTAAGAAACCCTTGTTATGGTCATCCATAAGATGCACCAAGGATGATTCAACAGAGGTGAGGGTATGGGCATCCCTTTGGAGTTTTTCCTTTGCCCACTTGATAGTGAGTTTCTTGAGTTGCAGAGTTTTTGATAGAATCCCTCAGCTCGAGTGAGTCCTTGAGTAGAGGGTTTTGCAGCTAGAAGTCTGAAACCAAATTTGTGTAGGAGGGGTCCAGAAGCCAAGATGAGTTGAATTTGAAAAGGGCTTTGGGCTTAATAGGAGGACTAGATATTTCTAGGTAGATGGGCGAGTGGTCAAAGATTCCTCCGATTCTGACCCACTGCATATAATGAGATAATATTTGTATCATCGAGGTTTTGAGGATGAAATGGTCCAGTCTTCTAGCTAGGGCTGCCTCACCAACTCTTCTGTTCCTTTATGTTGGCAGGGGTCTGTTCATAGGAATATCTGAGGGGTGAGCTTGATCAAAAATGTTTTCCATGGTATCATAGAGTGGGTCAATCTGTGTCGATGATCCCTATGACTCACTATATCCAATAGAAAAATTTAGATCCCCACCCATGATGAGATTGTTAGATGAGGTAAGAGAGAGGTTTAGGAGCTGATTCCAGAAAGCCTCCCGTCCCTGACAAGGCCCATAAACATTCATAACACAAAGATCCATTCCCAGCTCAGTAGAAAAAAGTCGATACCAATGAACCCCTTTCCTCCCCAAGCTGAATTTAGATTTATGGTTCGTGGATTATATCCCATAGCCAATCCACCTGAATGCCCAACAACATCTAGTGCAAGGAATTCCAATCCCGTTCGTAGATTCTGCAGAATTTGGATGATGGGTTGAGCTTCACTAAGGGTTTCTTGGAGGAGGATAATGTCTATAGGCTTAGAGTCAAATCGCCTATGGAGGGCTAGATTTTTGGTCAAGCTAGCCATACCCTTGCAATTGAATGATAGACATTTCATGGGGGAACCATGTCATGGGTATTCTTTGCTCTAAGAACCCGATCTAATGAAGATTTCCTTCCCGAGACCACCTCAGCACCAACCCGAAGTATAGCATGCGAAAGGTAAGATTTGCACCCACGAAGGGGTTTAATAGTCATCGAGGGGAGGGACAAGCCAAGACCAGAGTGAGTTGAATGAGAACCCGCAGAGGGAGGGTGAGATCGCAGGTTATAAGGATGAGGGGGAGCCAGGGGAGGTGGTGATGGGGAGGAGATGGCCTTCGAATTTAGGGAAGGGGAGGTGGTGGAGTAAACTAGGTGATGGGAGAGAAGGGGGCAGGGAATAGATGAGGGAGAGGTGGGTCGATCTTGTACAGATGCATTATGCTGATGATGTGCAAAAAATGCATAAGCAGAAGATAGAACAGGGGTAGAGGGGAGAGGAGTACCCAAAGTATGAGCCACTTCAGCTGCTGCCCTGGCTCGAGTCAGAGGTGGAGATGGGGGACCCGAGGAGTTGCCTGTAGATTGCTGGACTGGTTGAGTTGGGGTCGCCTTCCGAGATGGGGTGGGTACTACAGATGGTGCCTTCCTGGGGATGTCAGGGGTATCCCTTCCAATGCCTTCCTCCTTTTCCATAGCTGCTTCCGGGGGTTTCAAGACCAGAGGACATTCCTTATACAGATGCTCGACCTTGTGGCAGTGTCGACATCTAAATGGAACCCCCTCATAATCAAGGATTTGAACCCTAGTGAAGTTACGCCATTTCAGAGTAATTTTTTCCTCCAGACCCTCCCGAGTGTCCAAATGCACCAGAATGCGAGCTAGGGTTCGATTTTTGGACTGTACTATGGATTTGTCGTAATCCAGGAAGGTGTCGAGGGTATTCCCGATTCACACAAACACTTCTTCAGACCAGTATTGGAGTGGTAAACCTGGTAGCCGAACCCATAAAGGTCCAGCTCCTATCTGCTCTCTTTTTGGATCGAAGAGAGGGATCCATGTTTTGAGCAGCACCAAAACCATTTTCATATGGAAATATCATTCGAGAGCCACGTTCGTGTATTCTTCAAGGGAAAAATAAAGCAAAAACCATCCACAAGGGAGCATCTGAACATCCGGGAGTTGTATGAAAATCTGTCCCCAGATCTCTTTAAACCACAACCCTAATCGCTCCGCTGTGTAGATTCTTCCACAAACCCTACCCACTAGGACTTTCCCTGCTTTGTCGGCCAGTTCCCCCATGATGAGTCCTTCCCAAAATTTTATGGTGTAATCCTTTCCAGATGCCTTGATGCACCTTTATTTCCTCTTCCCTGTACGCGGCGCAGTAGGGTGATCCTGTAACGGATCCGAGGGACTATTTGCTTCTAGGTGTGGCTCCACTGACCTAGCTCAGATTACCGGGGTATCGAAATAGAAAGAAGGAGGAGCCAAGACTTGCGTCGTCTCACAACATCCGGGAGTATCGTGGGTCTTCTATGTCTTTGCGACCACATCAGGGTCAGTTTCCAGACGATATGGAGGATTTTTGGAAAAACAGTGATTTGCAGGGGGCGCAGGGTCAAAAAGAGGGGGCGAGCAGGTAGCCAGAAGGTTTAGGGTTCTAAGAGACAACGACGAGCAGTCTAGGGCAGGTGAGTAGATGGAGAGGGTCCCAATGTGAAGGGTGGAGGCCATAAGCCTAGGGAGGGAGACAACTGGTGCTGGATTCGAGCTCAACGACACAGAGGACACGAGAACCAATCTAAGGTTAGAGTTACAGAAGATAGCCTGCTCCAGGTAAGGACCTGGTGAATAATCCACGGCATCCAACTCCATACCCTCCATGCTGAACCTAGGAACGGTAGGCTGTTACTGTCAACAGTTGGAAGTAGGTGCAGGCAAGGACAACCGGTTGCGAAGGTAGCCTCAAAGGTTACGGTGACTGCAGCTAATCATAATTAGTATTATGGCTAGGGTAAGAGCAGAGAGTTGCAGTGCGTCATCAGTTTCCTAACTTTTTCATACAGGGATAGGAATGAATTTCAATCAAGAAATATGTATTATAAACCATACGAATTGTTTAATAATAATAATAACATTATTATTATTATTATTATTATTATTATTATTATTAAATAATAATAATAATAATAATAATAAACCCAAGACAGTAATACTAGCATTTGCACTGAGAGGCATAAAGCAACATCGATAGGATATGCATACACAATGTGCATATTAACATTGATTAATCGAAATAGAGTGTTCTCTTGTCTAATTGGAACTTAGCAGTGTTTGGTAATAATCAATCAAATATAACATAGTTTCAATGTTTATGGAAACTATATTATAATAGCAACATGGGAGGGGCTATGGCTTTTAAATAATTTGAAACCATATTACAATGGATTATAATAGAGGTTGGGAGGTCTCACATGCCACATCATCGCTTTAATCTTGCATATCACAACTTTGAGAATATAATAGATTTTAAGTTGTGCACATGCTCTAACCTCCGACGTAACAGATTCGATATTTCAACAAACTCGTTTTGATACTCTAATCGGGTCCTGATAATCATTTGACCTCTGATGGATAGAATATTTCAATTAATTTGTTTTGGTAGTCCTATCGGGTCCACAACTAAGGGTAGGTTCAGATACCATTTACAAAGGGGTGGTAGAAACATTGTTAATACTAGCTTTGAACTCATCAATGGAGGCTTATCTCTTGGAGTTTCTCCTCCTAGCGCTGAATACATCAGTAAATCTCACATAATACAAATGACTAAGAAAGTGCCATCAATAGATTATGATGGAAAAATGGGCAAGTGCTGGACAAAGTCTGTGAAGGGATCATTTTCAGAAATGTTGAATCTGTATGCTCATCCAAGTCACATTACAATTCATGGTAGCTAAACTATGGCTTTAGTTGAAGTTTTATATGAAAAGAAATATTTTGTAAAGCCTCTTATTCATGGTTGTGACCTGATAATACTGCTACAGGATTACCCAAATTGAAGTGTTCCTTCAATATTCAGTAAAAGTGACCTCTGGAAAAAATTGGAGACTATAAATAGTGATAGAACACATGCATATCATATTTATACATATTAATGTTGGAAACAAGTCATACAATGAGTATGAGTACTCAATATACAACGAGTTTCCTGAGCTGAAATACTAACCTAACACAACCACTGAATGGAACCGATTTATGAAACCTTTGGAGTTGAGTGGTTTTATTTTCTTGTTTTTGGGGGGTAGTTCCAACCTCTGTTTGACCAATTTTTTTCCATAAAAAAAAGGACATACCATTGAAACCCTTCTCCACATTTGGAGGTTGTATTCACTTTTGAGGAGAAGCATGTGATGTTATGTGCCTTGTGTTGGCTGTAATTATGGCCTCTCGTGGAGGACTAAAAAATTGTTGACTATGCTTTGAAGTATAGAAAAGGTAGGTATTTACATGCTATGAAGAACCATAGGAGAAGACAAATGTTATGAAACTAGCTCACAGAAAGATAGAAAAGATAGATCAACACCTTAGAAATCAACCTCTTTGAGGGGGTAACCTACTTTATTACACAAATGAACAATTCTTGGATGATACAAATGACTAAACCTCATTTCTATATATAGGAGTCTACGAGTCACAATATAGTCAAAGCCGACATAACAATAGTAATATAAGGGCACAACAATAACAATAGTGGGATTATATGGGGTGCACTAATAACAATATGGGGACAATAGGGGTACAATAATAATAATAAGGGCTACAATGACAATAGTAATGGGGGAATCAATAGTATTATAGTGACCTAACATGACCCTCTCCTTAAAAAAAGTGTTGTCCTCAATGCTTGAGTAGTTTTGGATGCTTTTGTAAAAGGTGCATGCTCCCATGTGGAAACTTCAGCAGGTAAGTTCTTCCACTTAATGAGATACTTCGAAATTGATTGATTTCGTAGATGTCGAGTTCTTGTTTCTGTGACTACTTCAGGTTCCAATATTATTTTTCCTTCCTCATCAAGTTATGTCAATATTGTTTGAATTGGGAGCTTGTCACCTATAAACTTTTTTAAACATGAAACATGGAAAACTGTGTGCACTCGGGAAGCTGTAGGAAGCTCCAATTTCTATGCCATAGTACCAATATTTTGCAACAACTTGTATGGACCATAATACTTTGGTGATAATTTATTATCCTTCTTAGCTTGCTTGAGGGAAATTTGTTTATATGGTTGTAGCCGTAGGAATACCCAGTCACCTACATCAAAACTTCTTTTGTTGCGATGTTGATATGCCTTTTGTTTCATTCTATTCTGCGCCAAAGTGAGGTTATCCTTTAAGAGTTGAAGAACTTTTTGTTGATGCTCAATGTGATCTTCCACTACTTGAACCTTAGATTTTTCTCTTAAATATGATGTGATGGATGGTGGATGATATCCATAAAGTTCCATAAATGGGGTTATTTTTTCTATAGTATGGAAGGAATTGTTATACCACCATTAAGGGAGAGGCAACCATTTGACCCATTATGTCTGTTTATCAAAGACAAAGCAATGAAGATATCCTTCCAAAAATTTGTTTAATATCTCATTTTTCCCATCAGATTAAGGATGATAATATGAGCTATGAGCTAACTGATTACCGAGACAAGAAATAATTTTGTCCAAAAATTTCTAGTGAAAATGGGATCTCTGTCGTTTATAATAATCTTTGAGTTTCTATGTAGCTTTTGAATTGTTTCCATAAATGCAGTAGAAACTGTACTAGCTTTAAATGGATGAGATAATGCATAAAAGTGTGCATACTTGGTAAGTCTGTCAACTACCACCATGATGACACTCTTTCCTTCCGATTTGGGTAAACCTGTGATAAAATCCATTGAAACCTCCTCCCAACGTTGGCTTGGAATGGATAAAGGTTGTAATAGAACTGGGGTCTTAATTGTTTCAACTTTATTTTGTTGGCAAAACAAACATTCTGCCACAAACTTTTGATTATCCGATTTAAGGACATCCTAAAAAAATTCCTTCTTAACCCTATGGTATGTTTTTAAAAATATTGAGTGCCCTCCTGAGGGAGAAGTATGCAATTCCATAAGAATCTTTTGTTTGAGTTGGGAATTATTACATTGGTATAAGTGATTTTTGTACCATAATGAATCATTTTTCCAACTAAATGTATCATATGTACTGGGATCTTGTTGTAACTTTCGAGTGAGTGCCCACATTTCTTCGTCATTCTTCCATCCATCCCTTGCTTCATTTATCCAATCTGGTTGGAAATAGAAATGGCACAAAGCAATGCTTCGGCATCCTCGTCCTTTCTTGAGAGTGCATCCGACACAACATTTTGCTTCTATTTTTTGTAGATGTCATAACCCAACATCTTTTTGACCCATTTTTTCTGCTTTTCTGAAGCTAATATTTGTTCTAAAAAGTATTTAAGACTATAATGATCTATTTTTACCATGAAGTGTCTTCCCATTAGGTAGGGTCGTGATTTCTTAAGTGCATGTAGTATTTCCAACATTTCCTTCTCCTAAATAGCTTTGTGTAAATACTTTCCTTTGATTGGATAACTTTAGAAAGCAATGGGCCTTTCTTCTTACATTAAAACAACACCAATTCCATTTCCTGAGGCATCACATTCCATAATAAAGGTTTTTGTGAAGTTCGGCGTAGCTAAGACCGATGCTTGGCACATTGCCTCTTTAAGATGTTCAAAGGCCTTTGTTGCTTCTGGAGTCCATGAAAATGCATATTTGTTCAATAATGTTGTTAAAGGTGTTGCTATTCTCCCACAATTCTTATCAAACTTACGATAATACCTTGTCAACCCAAGAAATCCTCGTAGATGCTTTATGGATGTGGGGATTTTTTATTCCTTAATGGCTTTAAATTTGCTAGGGTCTACCTTAACACCTCCACGAGATACAATATGACCCATATATTCCACCTCTTGTACTGCAAATAAACATTTGGATCTTTTTGCATATAATTATTTCTCTTCCAATAGTTTCAGGAACCTGTGAACATGTTGAACATGATCCTTCCAAGACTTGTTGTAGATTAGTATATCATCAAAAAATACTAACACAAATTTTCTAAGGAAGGGTTTGAAATGGAATTCATCAAACCTTGAAATGTATAAGGTGAATTGGTAAGGCCAAAATGCATGACCAAAAATTCATAATGACCCTCATGAGTTCTAAATACTGTTTTCGGAATGTCTTCAGTCTTCATTCTGATTTGATGATATCTAGAACGAAGATCCAACTTGGTGAAGTAAATTGATCCATGAAATTCATCCAATAATTCATCAATGACAAGAATGGGAAATTTATCTTTAATAGTTAGCTTGTTGAGCTCCCTATAATCCAGACACATGCGCCATGATCCATCCTTTTTGTGCACCAATACTACTAGAGCAATGCAAGAACTTTGACCAGGTTGAATTATACCTAACTCTAGCATTTTTGCAACCATATGTTCAATTTCACACTTTTGGGCATAGGGATATCTGTAAGGCCTAATGTTTGGAGGAACAATTCCTGGAATCAAATGAATAGCATGATCATGATCATGAATAGGTGTTAGGCCTTTGGGAGTCTCAAATACATTGGAATGATTGTCCAAGACTTTTTGGAGAAATAGATGATTTCAATGTGGGAACCTCTAGCAAACATAATTGTGAAATTACGCCTCATTTTTATTTCTTTAGAAGCTTTATTATTCTGTTAGAGCTGATTATCTTTCCTGGTTTCCCTGCGATACCCCTTAATTCAACTTCCTTTCCTTCCAAACAAAATTTCATGAAAAGTTCTTGAAAATTAAAAGCTATTGTACCCAAGGATTATAGCCATTGGACTCTTAGTACAACATCATCACCACCCATTAGAATGGAAAGAATTGGGATATTCAATACATATTATCCCATGGATAGCTTGATATTATGGCACTTTCCAGAGAAATTCATGGTTCCTCCACTTGCAACCATCATTTGACACTCTGGTGTTGGATATAGGAAGCAATTCAATTCCTTGTCTATCTTACAAAAATTATGGGTACTTCCTGAATCAATAAACACTATTACCTTTTTCTTCTTGATATGCCCTTCTATCTTGATAGTTTGAGTGGTAATTCCAACCAATGCATTACAAGATATGGTCAGATTAATTTTTTCTTTCTCTAGAGTCTGTTCCTAGCGTATATCATCTTCTTTTAATGTTTCTTGTTCCTTTTATTCCTCCTCTTCACAATCTATGTAAAATAATTTCTTATGAGCACACTTATGACCTTTAGTGTATTTGCTATCACAACTGTAACAAATCCATTTTGCTCTTTTTTCTTCCAATTGTTGTGGTGTCAACCTTGTAGGTTGTGGAAGGCTAGGGGAAACAACACTTCCATCTTTATAGTTGTGAGTGGTAGGCTTCCTGGTTGCCATAATTTTGCTTTACATTTTTCTTTCCAACCTGAATGCCTTCTCCAATGAATCAGGTTCCCAAAGGCGAACCTCATGTTGGATGTTATCATTTAAAGTCCCTATGAACACATCAATCCTATTCTCCTCTGGAATATCTTTTACCCTTATATTCAATTTTTGAAAGTCCTCAATGTGCTCCATCATTAAACCCTTTTGTTTGACATTTATCAATTTGCTAAAAAAGGTGTTTCTTTTTGTATCCTCATAATGCAATATCATTTCTTCTGTAAAAATTGCCCAAGTGACAATTTTTTTACGAGAGAAAAGCCATCGATACCATACAAACTACTTTGATTCCAAATATAAAGTTGCAATGTGTACCTTTTGTGTGTTTTGCACATTATGGAGATCAAAATATTGCTCCATCTATGGTACCCATGTTATGGGATTCTTGCCATCAAACTTCCTCATATCGATCTTTGGAACATGGTGGGTCTTTAATCCAACGTTAGAGTCTATGAATTCATGATTAACATTTCTTTTGTTCTCATCATGAGTTTCCTTTACTACCCTTTCAGCATTAGTAAACATTTCTTGTAGAAACTTTGTCAAATCTGTCTTCAAATCTTCCATTTTTCCTTCCATCTAAGATTCCACATAAATCATCTTAGCTTCCACGTCTTTCTTTAAACCATCCATCTTAGCTTCCACGTCATTCACCTTAGCTTCCATGCCTTTCTTTAAACCATTCATCTTATCTTCCATGCCATCCATCTTAGCTTCTATGCCTTTCTTTAAACCATCCATCTTAGCTTTTTTTACTTTTCGTGAGAGTGAATTTTGTTGCAGTTGGTCTCATAATTTTGATATATCATGTTGCATTTCTTCCTCTTTTTCATTAGTCATATTAGAGATTTCAGGTTGCTTACTAGGTGTTTCAATTTTCTTTCTTCGGGGCATCAATTAAGGATAAGTATGCTTCACTATGCCCTTTGAATTTCTTCAAACTATTTTTTCAAACCGAACTTATACAAAATAAAAATAAAAATACACACATTTTTTTACTTTGTAGGAGCTTGATCTTAAATTTGATATATCTATGAATTTTCATATCTCCAAGGTATAAAATTGCGAAATTTGGTATCCCTATGAGTTCTCTTCCAATGCCACTAGTGTGATTGAAATTGGATTCTCCAAGAAAGAGTTATGCCCAATCCCCCATGATGACTTGATTATACACTTTTTCAGTAGATCGAACTTGTATGAAGTGACGTGTGTTACTATTTCAACCTTAGGACCTGAAAATGATCCACAAAAAACAAAATTCGATCTTCTTTCTGTAAATTCTTACAAAATTTCAATCCGATATTTAGAGAGAAAGTTATGATGATTTTCCAAAGGTCACCTATTTGGGATGTAATTTGAGATCTTGTAAAAACCCTAACTTCCTTAGATCACATCTCCGAAAATATAGCGAGACAAGATCTGAAATTTTTCCTCGAGGATCATCAAGATTTCTTCTCAAATGGTTTTTTTTTAGCTTCTGAAACGTAGTAGAAAAAGAGTTATAGAGAAAATTCCACGATGACCTATTTGGAGCAACAAAACCCTAGAATCTGAAGCTTTGATACCAAATGTTATGAAACTAGCTCACAAAAAGATAGAAAATATAGATCAACGCCTTAGGAATTAGCCTCTTCTAGGGGGAAACCTCCTTTACATTATACAAATGAAAAATTCTTGGATGATACAAATTATTAAACCTACTTTCTATATATAGGAGTCTAAGGGACACAATATAATCAAAGTCGACACAACAATAACAATATAAGGGCACAACAATAGTAATAATGAGATTTTATGGGGCACACTAATAACAATATGGGGACAATAGGAGCACAATAATAACAATAAGGGCTGCAATGACAATAGTAATGGGGGAGTCACTAGTATTATAGGGACCTAGAAACAAAACTTATAAAAAACGTTTCCTTAAGTGCCTAATCCAATGAAATATTTGCATACATTATACATACATGTCAAATTAAGGATCCAATGAGTGTCAAGAAGCCTCATAAGTTTCTAGCCATACTGAACATTATGGGAAAATGTAAGAGGACCGAACGTTAAAGTTCTTATTATCTATCAACTATGACCCATATACATTCCATGCACATGACATGGAAAACCTGAGGAACTGTGTAGGGATTTCAATTGGATAATTTATAGCGAAACCTATTATTGGGGGGAGAACAATTTTTTTATTATAGACAAAACTTACACTCCAACTTCGAGCCTAGATACATACACTGCCCACCTGGTACTTTCTCAGAGTCATATACATACCAAGTAACGAAGAATTCAACTGAAGAAGAAATTAAACGAATAATGTGATGACCTGATGAGAGACTACCCAAACAACTTTCCCTTTCAGTCCACACCTCTTTGATCTTTATATGGAAGAATACAGAAAAATATTGATAGATGCACTCCACCACCAATGGTCGATACTAAACCCTGGATATTCTCATATTTGGAGGGCTTTTCTATGCACGGCTACTAAAATATGTTCTAAACTAAACTTCTAACTAACAATATAAAGACAAGCCTAACAAAGTAGAAGCTTTAGGATAACCATAAACCATCGAAAGGATTACAGAATTTTGGGTTGGAATTCTGTGGAAAATGTTAATGCAAAAATTCAAAGAAATTATTATACAACATATAATATGGTATGATACAAACTGGAAGAAGGTCACAAGAAAAAACATTAAAGGCGAAGAGATAATTCCAGCTTGCAAACATCCCTAGATTGGACCTGAACCTGAACCTGGGGCCTGTCATCGCCACATTTATGAAATAGAGAATCAGTACAAATCCTCTCCTAGTGTTGCCATGTTCTGCGTTGAATTGAAAATTTCTCTCTGTCACCACCATAGTTCATGGCTTTGAAACTTTTAGGCCAGACTAAATCAGATTCCTATGATAAAAATGTGGTGGTTCTGCCCCCATTGCCAAAGCTGGTGAAATTAAATCCTCCAAATTTTGTTAAAAAATGTCAAGTTACCTGTAGATAAACCCTGAGGAGCACGAAAAAGCCATATCGAACACCAAGCCAAGGAAAATCACCGGAGGAATACCCTAGTTGCTATTGTGCGACGAGGATGAAAAAGCATCCTAGTAAACCAAACAAAACACAAAATAACAATTGAACAACATGATGAACCAGGAACCATCATGCCCCATAACACACTCTCCACAACGCCAAGAATGGTGATGCTTGCGACCATCATTGCAGCAAGGTTGCGCAAGTACCGGGGGGACCAAATGTTCAATTGCCAGACCTAAGTAGAATAACATGACGGTTTGATAACCTTCCAAAACCCATGGTAAACATAAACCCTAACCCGCCTAAATCTACATGAGGTTTATCACATAAATTCCCAACATGTTCTCGCATGCAGGGGACAACTGTTGTACCACCAATGTGATTATCTACGTGGCGTTTAGATGAATCCAAGGGGGCATCCAACTACTAGTATCCCTCCCCTATCTCTCAAAAAAGTTCATAACTAAAACTTGTCCAATATTAATTACCAAATGTTGAGTTGTCACTATTACATATCTATATTTATAGAAAGTATATCACTAAATTATTATGTTTATTAAAATGTTTGTTAAAATAATTATAAGTTTACTTATGCTATTTTCTTTTAATATTTAAAAAATAAATTATAAAATATTTATAATAATAATATTTATATTGAAAAAATTTAAATGAAGTAAAATTAATTTAATAATAAATTTATTAATTTTAAATTACTTTCTTATTCTTTGTTAAAGTAAGTTTTCAACTCATTCAATTTTGAAACATTATCATGAAAATTTGCCAAAAATTCAATACATGCAATATCATGAATCACCAATAGAAATATCAAAAACCACCGCAACAAACTAAATAAAATTACCTTTATCCTCGAACCAAAAGTTTTATTTAAAGTGTTTTAAAATAAATCAAAATTAACTTCAACATCAAACTGAAAGTTTTATTTAAAGTGTTCTAAAATAAATCATAGTGTTTTAGTTAAGTCTTAGTTTATAAAATTTGTAGTGTTTTAGTTAAGTCTTAGTTTATAAAATTTTACATGCATCAAATGTACGACTCATGAAAACATAAGAATGTATTAATTTTCACAATGCCCATGCGTGGATCCTTGGCCATCCTTGGAAAAGGTTGATGTGGAGAACCATGGGAATGTATGGTTCATAAACTTCGTGGGTTGCCCTCTAAATTTACATTTTGCATGATTTTAGTGATAATTGTTAAATGCTCCTTGGGAATAAAACACACAAAACACTAGATGATCATATAGTAGAAAATGTGATAATGTTGAGATTAATCTAATGCAATGGTGGATAATTACAATTTTAATAAATTTTCATTATGCTTCTAATATACATTAAAAATTAAAAAAAACATTTATTAGTGGGGCAAATGATGGTGTATGATTACTTTTAAAACTTTATGATAATTTGATTATTATTAAAAGTTTGATTATTTTTGTTGATACCTAATCATGTGGATTGGGTGAATAGTTGTAAATAATGTAAATAATAAATAAAGGAAAAGGAAGAGTCATCGGGAGGTAAAACCCAAGAGTCACTCCCTCATGTTTATAACTATGAACAATCTAAATGAATAGACATAGTTCATTTGAGGAGTTACCTCCTAGCCTGACATGGTATCAGAGCTAGCTCCCAAAATTAGCTTTTGTAACTCTTGGTATCATTTTTCTACCATATACTTGGTATTTTGTCCTTCTATTCTATGTTGCTATCTCTGATCTCTGCCATATACTCATTATACTCCTTCACTGCAACCGTTGCTATTGAGGGAATAGTGCTGCTCCATAGTGGACTCATCACTTGAATTCTCGGAGGCAACTGTTAAGAAATGTGAGGCTTTTCTTTTGCAGTCCAGAGTAACCTCTGTCATCGATGCGCTTGTATCACAACATCATAGTCCTTGTTTGACTGTCACGTGAGTGTTCATTCTGTGTTGGCATTTGGTAAGTCCTTTTTCACCTAGGCTCCACAAGATTTCATACACAGTGAGGGATATTCGAATGATCCATGGAGCATTGAAATACTGCAACAGGTAGAAAGACTCACTACATTGTTCTCCACACTAGTCACTACTCAACCCTCGGCCCTCCACACTCTGCTATCAGAACACTACACTGCTTGGTACATGGTACCACCTCCTCCTGGACTCCGTTGCAGGCCTAAAATTACCCTTCATCACTAACATTCATAAGTGTTCGTCGTTGTGGTATCTCCTAAACTTTTCTCCCAAACTCTGCTTC
The DNA here is from genome assembly GCA_031772625.1 of Pinus tabuliformis. Lineage (NCBI taxonomy): Eukaryota > Viridiplantae > Streptophyta > Pinopsida > Pinales > Pinaceae > Pinus > Pinus tabuliformis. The sequence goes on along the minus strand of CM062807.1, from coordinate 1,135,961,455 downwards.
TATTTCCACGCTCACCGCGCCCGTTGTTTTACAATGTGTTGAATCCACTGTGGTATACGTTGTGGTTTTACAATGCGTTGAATCCGCTATGGTATACGCTGTAAGGAGGTATGAGCATGCTTCCAATCCACCTCTTTGTAGACCTCCCCTCTATTGTGCCTCCACACATGGCTTTGTTGTTGCAGCTCTATTGGTATACTGTAATGCCATACCACCGGTCATAATGACATGTTGCGACTCCTGGTTGTTTTACAATACATTGTATCTTCTCCCAATGTGTTGAATCTTCCCCCTATTTTTTACATATAACGTGTTGCAGTGTCATAAGATGCGGTGCATGCGTTTTTTTTACATATAATGTGTATATGTTGCCATTCCACCCCCATATACACCCTCCCCATAAACCCCTCCCGCATATACTCCCTACTCCATAAACTCCCTCCCCCATAAACCACCTCCCCCACATAGTACCTCTATTTTGATATATTAGAGTACAACTTTTATACATATTACTATCAGAAGTACAATTTTATATATTGGTAGTAGAATTTTTTTTTTACAGTACACAAATTTTACAATGCATTCATTGATATCTATTATGGGAGTGGTTCTCATTAGGAAGGAGAAGTATCCAGAATGGTTCCAGAAGATCAAACACACTCTCATGTTTAGTGAGCTGTGAAAAGGAGTTTGTGTTGGAGAAGGAGACAAAGAAACAGAAAAGCCTACCTCATACAAGGAATTCACCATTTGGGAAAATAAGAACAACAAGGTCCATGCCTTGATTGCAGCATCCTTAAATGAAGAGGTGAGTCACCATATTTTCCCATTTTGAAATGCTTTCAAAGGAAGAGCCATCAGGAGGTAAAACCCAAGAGTCACTCCCTCATGTATATAACTATGAACGATATAAATGAATAGACATAGTTCATTTGAGGAGTTACCTCCTAGCCTAACATGGTATCAAAGCTAGCTCCCAAAATTAGCTTTTGTAACTCTTGGTATCATTTTTCTACCATATACTTGGTATTTTGTCCTTCTATTCTATGTTGCTCTCTGCGATCTCTGCCATATACTCATTATACTCCTTCACTGCAACCGTTTCTACTGAGGGAATAGTGTTGCTCCACAGTGGACTCGTCACTTGGATTCTTTGAGGCAACTGTTAAGAAATGTGAGGCTTTTCTTTTGCAGTCCGGAGTAACTTCTGTCATCGATGTGCTTGTATCACAACATCATAGTCCTTGTTTGACTGTCACGTGAGTGTTCGTTCTGTGTTGGCATTTGGTAAGTCCTTTTTCACCTAGGCTCCATAAGATTTCATACACAGTGAGGGATATTCGAATGATCCATGGAGCATTGAAATACTGCAACAGGTAGAAAGACTCACTACGTTGTTCTCCACACTAGTCACTACTCAACCCTCGGCCCTACACACTCTGCTATCAGAACACTACACTGCTCGGTACATGGTACAACCTCCTTCTCGACTCTGTTGTAGGCCTAAAATTACCCTTCATCACTTACATTCATAAGTGTTCGTCATTGCGGTATCTCCTAAACTTTTCTCCCAAACTCTGCTTCTATTTCCATGCTCACTGCGCCCGGTTGTTTTACAATGTGTTGAATCCACTGTGGTATACGTTGTGGTTTTACAATGCGTTGAAGCTGCTATGGTATATGCTGTAAGGAGGTATGATCATCCTTCCAATCCACTTCTTCGTAGACCTCCCCTCTATTGTGCCTCCACCCATGGCTTTGTTGTCGCGGCTCTATTGGTATACTATAATGCCATACCACCGGTCATAATGACATGTTGCGACTCCTGGTTGTTTTACAATAGATTGTATCTTCTCCCAATGTGTTGAATCTTCCCCCTATTTTTTTACATATAACGTGTTGCAGTGTCATAAGTTGTGGTGCATGCGTTGTTTTTACATATAATGTGTATGCGTTTCCATGCCACCCCCATATACACCCTCCCCATAAACCCCTCCCCCATATACTCCCTACTCCATAAACTCCCTCCCCCATAAACCACCTCCCCCACATAATACCTCTATTTTGATATATCAGAGTGCAATTTTTATACATATTACTATCAGAAGTACAATTTTATATATTGGTAGTAGAAGATATTTTTTTACAGTACACAAATTTTACAATGCATTCATTGATATCTATTATGGGAGTGGTTCTCATTAGGAAGGAGAAGTATCCAGAATGGTTCTAGAACATCAAACACACTCTCATTTTTAGTGAGATGTGAAAAGGAGTTTGTGTTGGAGAAGGAGGCAAAGAACCAGAAAAGCCTACCTCATACAAGGAATTCACCATTTGGGAAAATAAGAACAACAAGGTCCATGCCTTGATTGCAGCATCTTTAAATGAAGAGGTGAGTCGCCATATTTTCCCATTTTGAAATGCTTTCAAAGGAAGAGTCATCAGGAGGTAAAACCCAAGAGTCACTCCCTCATGTATATAACTATGAACAATCTAAATGAATAGACATAGTTCATTTGAGGAGTTACCTCCTAGCCTGACATGGTATTAGAGCTAGCTCCCAAAATTAGCTTTTGTAACTCTTGGTATCATTTTTCTACCATATACTTGGTATTTTGTCCTTCTATTCTATGTTGCTCTCTGCAATCTCTGCCATATACTCATTATACTCCTTCACTGCAACCATTGCTACTGAGTGAATAGTGCTGCTCCATAGTGGACTCGTCACTTGAATTCTCGGAGGCAACTTTTAAGAAATGTGAGGCTATTCTTTTGCAGTCCGGAGTAACTTCTGTCATCGATGCGCTTGTATCATAACATCATAGTCCTTGTTTGACTGTCACGTGAGTGTTCATTCTGTGTTGGCATTTGGTAAGTCCTTTTTCACCTAGGCACCACAAGATTTCATACACAGTGAGGGATATTCGAATGATCCATGGAGCATTGAAATACTGCAACAGGTAGAAATACTCACTACGTTGTTCTCCACACTAGTCACTACTCAACCCTCGACCCTCCACACTCTGCTATCAGAACACAACACTGCTCGGTACATGGTACCACCTCCTTCTCGACTCTGTTGCAGGCCTAAAATTACTCTTCATCACTGACATTCATAAGTGTTCGTTGTTGTGGTATCTCCTAAACTTTTCTCCCAAACTCTGCTTCTATTTCCACGCTCACCGCACCCGGTTGTTTTACAATGTGTTGAATCCACTGTGGTATACGTTGTGGTTTTACAATGCGTTGAATCCGCTATGGTATATGCTATAAGGAGGTATGATCATCCTTCCAATCCACCTCTTTGTAGACCTCCCCTATATTGTGCCTCCACCCATGGCTTTGTTGTCGCAGCTCTATTGGTATACTGTAATGCCATACCACCAGTCATAATGACATGTTGCGACTCCTGGGTGTTTTACAATACATTGTATCTTCGCCCAATTTGTTTAATCTTCCCCCTATTTTTTACATATAACGTGTTGCATTGTCATAAGTTGCGGTGCATGCGTTTTTTTTACATATAATGTGTATACGTTGCCATGCCACCCCCATATACACCCTCCCCATAAACCCCTCCCCCATATACTCCCTACTCCATAAACTCCCTCCCCCATAAACCACCTCCCCCACATAATACCTCTATTTTGATATATCAGAGTGCAATTTTTATACATATTACTATCAGAAGTACAATTTTATATATTGGTAGTAGAAGATATTTTTTTAGAATACACAGATTTTACAATGCATTCATTGATATCTATTATGGGAGTGGTTCTCATTAGGAAGGAGAAGTATCCAGAATGGATCCAGAAGATCAAACACACTCTCATTTTTAGTGAGCTTTGAAAAGGAGTTTGTGTGTGAGAAGGAGACAAAGAACCAGAAAAGCCTACCTCATACAAGGAATTCACCATTTGGGAAAATAAGAACAACAAGGTCCATGCCTTGATTGCAACATCTTTAAATGAAGTGGTGAGTCGCCATATTTTCCCATTTTGAACTTCTTTCAAAGGAAGAGTCATCGGGAGGTAAAACCCAAGAGTCACTCCCTCATGTATATAACTATGAACAATCTAAATGAATAGACATAGTTCATTTGAGGAGTTACCTCCTAGCCTGACGTGGTATCAAAGCTAGCTCCCAAAATTAGCTTTTGTAACTCTTAGTATCATTTTTCTACCATATACTTGGTATTTTGTCCTTCTATTCTATGTTGCTCTCTGCGATCTCTGCCATATACTCATTATACTCCTTCACTGCAACTGTTGCTACTGAGGGAATAGTGCTGCTCCACAGTGGACTCGTCACTTGAATTCTCGGAGGCAACTGTTAAGAAATGTGAGGCTTTTCTTTTGCAATCCGGAGTAACTTCTGTCATCGATGCACTTGTATCACAACATCATAGTCCTTGTTTGACTGTCACGTGAGTGTTCATTCTGTGTTGGCATTTGGTAAGTCCTTTTTCACCTAGGTTCCACAAGATTTCATACACAGTGAGGGATGTTCAAATGATCCATGGAGCATTGAAATACTGCAACAGGTAGAAAGAATCACTACGTTGTTCTCCACACTAGTCACTACTCAACCCTCGGCCCTCCACACTCTGCTATCAGAACACTACATTGCTCGTTACATGGTACCACCTCCTTCTCGACTCCGTTGCAGGCCTAAAATTACCCTTCATCACTAACATTCATAAGTGTTCGTCGTTGTGGTATCTCCTAAACTTTTCTCCCAAACTCTGCTTCTATTTCCACACTCACCGCGCCCGGTTGTTTTACAATGTGTTGAATCCACTGTGGTATACGTTGTGGTTTTACAATGCATTGAATCCGCTATGGTATATGCTGTAATGTGGTATGATCATCCTTCCAATCCACCTCTTTGTAGACCTCCCCTCTATTGTGCCTCCACCCATGGCTTTGTTGTCGCAGCTCTATTGGTATACCGTAATTCCATACCACCAGTCATAATGACATGTTGCGACTCCTGGTTGTTTTACAATACATTGTATCTTCTCCCAATTGTTGAATCTTCCCCCTATTGTTTTACATATAACGTGTTGCAGTGTCATAAGTTGCGGTGCATGCGTTGTTTTTACATATAATGTGTATACGTTGCCATGCCACCCCCATATACACCCTCCCCATAAACCCCTCCCCCATATACTCCCTACTCCATAAACTCCCTCCCCCATAAACCACCTCCCCCACATAATACCTCTATTTTGATATATCAGAGTGCAATTTTTATACATATTACTATCAGAAGTACAATTTTGTATATTGGTAGTAGAAGATATTTTTTTACAGTACACAGATTTTACAACGCATTCATCGATATCTATTATGGGAGTGGTTCTCATTAGGAAGGAGAAGTATCCAGAATGGTTCTAGAAGATCAAACACACTCTCATTTTTAGTGAGTTGTGAAAAGGAGTTTGTGTTGGAGAAGGAGACAAAGAACCAGAAAAGCCTACCTCATACAAGGAATTCACCATTTGGGAAAATAAGAACAACAAGGTCCATGCCTTGATTGCAACATCTTTAAATGAAGAGGTGAGTCGCCATATTTTCCCATGACGAAATGCTTTCAAAGCGTTACAAAAATTGAAGGAACTCTATGACTCACACTCTGCGCTTGAAGTTGATCAACTGATAATTAAATTGTTCAGCCTTGAATTACAAAATGATGATCCTCTTGCTCTTGCATCAGAAGTAAAATCTATTATGCATGATATCAAAGTCACTAATGTTGAACCTGACATTCCTCTGATAGCTTTTGTCAAGGAACTTTATCCCACTCATTCAAATTATCTTGAGTCATTGCAAGAAAATGGAAACCTCAAAGAAATTACCTTTGACTCCCTTGTGAATAAATTTGTTGAGAGAGAGAAAGCTTTTGGGAAGAAGACAACTCCTATGTATTCTGAAGAGGTTGTGTGTCTTGCACATAGAGAAAATAATCTTTTTTCAAGATTCTTCTAGAGGAAGAGGTGGTCGAAGAGGAAGAGGAAGAAGAAATTTCATAGGCAAGGGGGGCATACACTCTCAAGGAGAAAAGTCAGATTTGCATTTTCATACATTGCAATAGAGATGGATCACATGATGCATCCACATGCAAGTTGCTTTGGGACAAAATTGAGCAGGAAAGAAATCAATCCAAAGGTAAAACTAATGATAAAGAGAAAGGTAAAGCCCCTGAATCCACTCACTATGTTGTGGCACATTGTAATATTGGAGTAAATCAAGATTTGTTTAATGATTCACTTGCTTCTTGGAAAAATGATTGGTTGCTTTATTCAGAAGCAACTTGCCACATCAATTTTAGAAGAGATTGTTTTGAATAATTTACTGACAATATTGATGGAGCAGTACACTTTGTAGACAAATCAAAACTCAAGCCATCAGGGCTTGGCACAATCAGGCTCAAATTACCTGGTATTCCAAAATTTCTTTTGCATGATGTTTTATATATCCCATAGTTGAGGATAAAATTATTGTCCTTGGTCCACATCCACCAGCAAGGACACTCCATTCATATGTTTGATGACAAGATTGAGGTGAGAAAAGCATTAGATCATTCACTTGTCATGAGGGGTATAGAAGAAGAAAGGCTTCTCAAGCTACAAGGTACCTTTGCTCATGCACAAAATTTCTCATACAATTCTCATTATGATGAAGGTACATTTCCATCAAGTCTATTATTGCATGCTATATTTGGACACTTGAACTATGACAGCCTTCGCTTGTTGAAGAAAAATTGTTTTACTAGTTTGCCTACAATTCCTAGGAAACTTAAGCAATGTGATGATGCTTGCATTCTAGGAAAGCATAAAAAACAATATTTTCATGATTCACATACCAGACCACACTGAAAACTTGAACTCATTCATTCAGATTTATGTGGTCCAATGCCCGTTCCTTCTGCAAATGGAAATAAATATATGATGACATTTATTGATGACTACACCAGAATGTGTTGGGTTTATTCATTGAAGAACAAATCTTATGATTTTCAAACATTCAAGAACTTTCATACATGGACTGAAAATGATGCATAATCTCATATTGGCTCTATTCACATTGATAATGGAAAAGAATACACTTAAAATGAATTTGAAAACTATCTTCGCCAACATGGGATCAAACATCAAACAATTGTGCCTTATAATCCCCAACAGAATTGAGTAGCTGAAAGAATGAATAGGACAATCTTAAATATGGTATGATCCACGATGTTTTCAAGAATGTAAAATTGATGTTTTGGGCGGATTTAGTTCTATGTGTTGTATATGTAAAGAATAGATGTCCATCTAATCCTATTAGGAACAAGACTCCTTATAAAATGTGGTATGGCCACATTCCTTCGGTAAAGCATCTTAGGGTCTTTGGTTCCACCTGTTATGCCTTGATACCAAAAGTACATAGAAACAAACTTTGTGCAAGGAGTTGTAAGTGTATCTTCTTAGGGTATTCAAACACCTCCAAAGCATACCATCTCTATGATGAAGTTAATAAAAAGTCTGTTGTATCTAGCTATGTAATATTTCTCGAATCATCCAAAGATGGAAATGTTGTTGAGCGGCAACTTGATTGCTTGGATAGATTCGAAAATGCAAAATCATTTCAAGAACTTGATAATCAGATTCCACATCTTGAAGGGGGGATTCCTATATTGGATCAACTTGTGGAATCTTCTTCTAGAGCACTCTCTCTCACGAATGAAACTCCAACCATTGATGATACTTTGAGTGATGTGATTGACAAAATTAGGATACTGAATCTTGATTTAGTTCTAACTCAATCAATTGAGCACCCTGGACCATCTCAGAAAGGTCCACCAAAGTGGCTGACAAATACACTTGAAAGTGTTCATCCCGATGAGGTTGGAAAGACAGGAACATGAAATTCAACCAGGAAAAATAGAGGTGATATAGATGATTCTGATTCACTTGTTCATATGGATGTTTCTTATGATCGTGAAATGAATTTTTCTAGAGATTTTGAACCAAATTCCTTCAAAGAATTCGCTTCTCATGATGAATGGAAAGAAGTGATACAAAAGGAGTATGATTCCTTGATAAAGAATGGCACTTGAAGCTAGTTGATCCTCCATTGGGAACCAAACCAATTGACTACAAGTGGGTCTATAAGAACAAGTATAAAGATGATGGCTCACTTGACAAGCACAAATCTAGACTTGTGGAAAAAGGTTTTGCACAGAAGGAAGGGGTCGATTCTGAGGAGACTTCCCCCTCATAGAAAAATGGGCTACCATCCGGACACTCTTTGCCCTAGCAGCTCAGAATGGTTGGAAAGTCCATCAAATGTATGTAAAAATTGCTTTCTTAAATGGAGATCTAAAGGAGAATGTTTTTATATCCTAGCCTAAAGGATTTTCTATGAAAGGACATGAACATAAAGTATGAAAACTTGTGAAATCCTTGTATGGCCTCAAGCAAGCATCGAAAGCCTGGTATGAAAAGTTAACTGAGCATCTTCTGAAACTCAATTTCAAACATTATGATCTTGATGATGCAACTTTGTTTGTCAAGAAAGTTGGAAAAATAGCTCTATATCATGTGGTATATGTAGATGATCTTTTGATGACAGGGAACAATGAGAGCTACATTGCATCCATAAAGAAGGAATTGAGGAAAGGTTTTGAAATGACTGATTTGGGCTATGTTCATTACTATCTTGGTATTGAAGTAACTCAGCATCCGAAGTCTATATTCCTTTCTTAAAAGAAGTACATTGGAGATCTGTTGAACATGCTTGGCATGGCTGAGTGAAATCCTCTAACTACTCCAATGGAACAAAACTTAAAGCTCACATATGCTGAAGGAAACGAATTTGAGGATGCAACAAAGTATAGACAACTTGTAGTAAGTCTCAACTAGATCACTACTACCAAACCAGACATTTCATTTTTTGTTGGAATCCTCTCCAGGTTTATGCAAAATCCTTGTGAGGGACATCGGTATGCTGCAAAAAGAGTTCTAAAGTACTTGAAGGGAACTCAAGACTTTGGACTCAAGTATACACAAGTGGGCAACTTCATCTTGATTGGATACTCTGATTCAGACTTCGATGGAGACAAAGAAACTGGGGTATCTACTCCTGGTTATTCTATGAGTCTTAGATCAGGAGCTGTCTCCGGGAGATCACGCAAAAAATCGGTTCTAGCAGATTCCACAATAGAGGTAGAATATGTGGCAGCAACTGAGGAAACAAAAGAAATTGTTGGCTCAGGAAAATTTTGGAAGATTTGCGGGTAAAACAAGTACATTAAACTCCACTCATGATTAACAACACCTCTACAATAAATTTGGAAAAGAACCCAAAGTTCCATTATCGAACAAAGGACATCAATACAATATACCATCTAATTCGACATCATGTTGAGGCCAAGACAATCCATCTATGCCATTGTTCCACTAATGTGCAGATTGCAGACATCTTCACCAAATTGCTTGGAAGAGAAAAGATTGAAAGATTCAGAATGGTGCTTGGACTCACCAACATCTGTTTAGATTAAGGGTGGGAATGTTGACACCTAATCATGGGGATTGGTTGAACAATTGTAAATAATGTAAATAATAAATAAAGGAAAAGGAAGAGTCATCTGGAGGTGAAACCCAAGAGTCACTCCCTCATGTATATAACTATGAACAATCTAAATGAATCGACACATTTCATTTGAGGAGTTACCTCCTGGCCTGACAACTTTATTGGAATAGTAATAAAAAAAAGATTTATTTTTAATTTAAGATATGTATATGTATATGTACATGTACATGTACATATGCATATGCATATATATATATATATATATATATATATATATATATATATATATATATATATATATAAGTATTAATAGTCGAGTGATATGATGACTAGAATAGTTTTTAATAAAAAATATAAAATTAGTGCAGAGGCATAATCAAATTTAATATTGCTACTTTGATCATTTATACAAAATTAATCATATTCCTAGTAACTTGATCTATCAAGATATCAAGCACATGTAGCCCTAATAATTGTGGGGATATTTTAAAAAGTAGAACAAGACAGTGGAGACCATTATAAAATATCAATTTAGTTTTCTTTTCAAAAACCAAAGAAGCACACCGACTGATAAAAGATTATGGAGACGTCCATTTGCACTAAAATAATAGATCTAGACCATGAGGACACAAAACTTTGGAGTCAAGAAACAACATATTCGACGCTAACCATTCTGTTGATAAAATACTAAAACGTGATCTAATACCTAAAATCTCTAATCATGTTTATATATTTGTAGGTAATGCGTCCAATTTAAGTTATAATTAACTTCTGGCGTACGTCACTATGTTTGACCTATTTTCAGTACTCGTAGTTGACCTAGTTCTCTACATTAGCCTCCTCATTTCCTGCGTTAGATTGAGATTCTATGACCCATTTCTTCAGCAATCGTGTGGTATAATAAAAATGAAAATGGCGATTATCTCCTCCTGCGACTGCTGTCATTGTTGTATTGGGAATTCACAGATGCAGAATGTCCAATGAACCTACACTATGTCTATAAAATTCCTTGGGACAAGTCTTCTTATGTATTGGTTATCAGTGGAAGGAATGATAGTCCATGCTGCCAAACATTCCTTAGCTTGTTTGGAGTGGGATTATCTCAATACTTGAGAGACACATTTGGTTTTGTGCTTCCCACAAATGCCTCTGTCGTCGCCTGCCTCAAGCTATTTCAGAAACAACTAGAATCTCTGGGTCTATCACCAGACTTGGTGGCGATCTGTTTGGATAATGGTATGTCTGCGTTTGCATCGAACCATCTTCTCTATGCAGGCATACAAACCAAGCAGGACTAGATCTGTAAAGTGGGGATTACTAACCTAGACTCAGCTTGAAAAGGTGACCTCTCAAATCTGGTTGCCTATCAGGAATGCAAAGTCAATGGGTACCTCATTCAAAAGAATTTGGTTGACATGTACAAAAAATTGACAAGTCAGGCAACCATTAAGAAATTATATTATTACACGATTATGTATGCCATTGGAGTGGTTAATGAATTTGGGCCCAAAAATGAAAATATTGCTCAGTGTATTCTTTGCCTGCCCTTCGTCCAAACTGCATCGCAGGGCCGAGTTTCAACCTACAGTTTCCTAGGCACTATACTACTCCTCATGATCTACATTATTAGGCTTCTCTATTGTTTGTGAGTGAGGAGGAAGAATCATAAGGCTGTGCAGAGGGGATTCGTGAGGTGCATTGAAAATCTTCTGACATCCACCATTAAATGCAACAACTAGGTGGTGTGGTTTAGCATTGAGGAGATCAAGGTTGCCATCGATAATTTTAGTGACTCATTGAAAAAGGGAGCTTCGGTACAGTGTAAAAGGGAATGCTTGATGACAGTCGGTTGATTGCGGTGAAGAAAGTCAAAAACTGCACTCTGGAATGGGATTTCGAATTCCTAACTGAGGTGCAGATCATCATCAACATCAGGCACACGAATCTGGTCACTTTGAGAGGATACTACATAGACATTGATGAAAGGGAAGGGAACCAACTATTTCCGATATACAATTACATGCCCAATGGGAATCTGGATGAGCATCTCTTTGGAGAAAATCCATTACCCAACCTTTGATGTGGCCGCAGGAAAGGAACATCATCATGGAAATTTCCAAGGGACTTACGTATCTCCATGATAAAATTGAGCCGACGATTCATCATAGAGGCATCAAAGCCACTAACATTCTTTAGATGATGATATGAATTCTCATGTGGCCAATTTTGGTTTGGTGAGGATCATGACTAAAGAAGGAGGAGAATCCCAGATAAGGGGAGAAGGTGTGCCTGACTACTTGGCCCCCAAATGCACTCTTTATGGTCAACTTATAGACAAGAGCGATGTTTATAGCTTTAGTGTTGTGTTGTTGGAAATCATGAGCTGATCAAAGGCTCTAGAAACCTCTACAAAGATGAAGTCCCATTATCTCATCACGAATTTGAAATGGGTGATGGTGAAAGAAGGACCAGCCCGTAAAATAGTAAACGAGAGAATTAGGCAGAGCGGGCTGAAGTTGGTGATCGAGAGATTTGTTTTGGTGGGTATACTTTGTGCCCATGTTATGGTTGTATTCAGACCTGGAATAGTGGAGGCAGTCAAGATGTTGGAGGGAGTCTTTGACATCATTCTGTCTAGGCTTCAGAGAGAGCTAGTAGACATGAAGGCTTCCATCGCAATCAAGTCTCAGAAACCTATACTCATTTTCATCATGGAATTTAGGAGGAGGCATTGACAACGATTGATTCCCATTAGCACATGAATAAGATGAAGACAAATTTCCAATATTCTCCTATAAATAAACCATAATAACTGCCATAAAGTGGAACAAAAGGAAAAATGAAGAAAATCATAGCAGAAATTTGTGCAACCCTCGTATTGTCCAGCCTAGAAAGAATTTCTTTAGGCTAATGAATCTGCTACAATAGCATGAGGAAGAACCTCACTATAAAAAGCATATCATCTTAATTATAAAGATAAGAGATCAATTAATTATTAATAAATGAAGATGATGATGATTAATGTCGACTAAGACTGATATGGTCTATCAAACCTTATTAAAGAAGTGGTTAATTGGGATTATTAAAAAAATTATTTATGTGATAAAAAAGGAGGGAAAGAAGTGTTCCAAGGTCATTGTAGTTTTGTTGACTTAACAAGTCGGGGAGGTTGGTCATGGAGAAAATGTTTTGGAAATGAGAGCGGATGTGAGTAAGGGCCAAACAATCTAAGAGAGATTTATTTTCATATTCAACTCTCTTAGTATCACAAAGGAAGCATATTCTCTCATCCCTGGGTATCTTGGGAATAAACCAACACCCAATTTCACTCCAAATATCATGAGAATTAGTTCTAATCATTGTAATATTCATTCTCTTCTTATCATTGGTTAAGTCAAAAAGGTGATTCTGGTTAGCAAGTGTGGGGTTGATAATCTCCTTATAGTATCTTAACTTTATTTTCCCCTTTAGCTCCTTATCACTCCACAAATTATCCTTAAATTTGGAAGTAATGACGCTTTTAATATTATCTTTATTTCCCAAGATGATCTCCTTCTTTATCTCCCAATGATCGAACCAAGACTTGGCATCCTTATTCCACCCTCGCTTGAGCCGAAAGTGGTTTTGTGTTAGGTCCCTATAATACTAGTGATTACCCCATTACCATTGTCATTGTATGTCTTATTGTTATTGTTGTGCCCTTATTGTCCCCATATTGTTATTATTGTGCCCCATAGAATCTCGCTATTGTTATTTTTGTGCCTTTATATTATTATTGTTAGGTTGACTTGGTTATATTGTGTCCCCTTAGAATCCTATATATAGAAAAGAGGTTTTGTCATTTGAAACATCTGAGAATTGTTCATTTGTGTAATGTAAAGGAGGTTTCCCCCTCGAAGAGGCTGAATTCTAAGGCATTGATCTATATTTTTATCTTTTTGTGGGTCGGTTTCCTAACATTTGGTATCAAAGCTTTGGATTCTAGGGTTTTGCTACTCCACATAGGTCATCATGGCATTTTCGCTATAAATTTTTCTGCGAAGTTTCAGAAGTGAAAAAATAAATTCATTTGAGATGAAATCGTGTTGAACCTTGGGTCTGAATTTCAGAGCTTTTCTCGCTATATTTTAGGAGATATGATCTGAGGAATTTAAGGTTTTTCAAGCTCTAGAATTTAAGCTAAAACAGGTCATCGTGGGATTTTCGCTATAACACTTTCACTACGAAGTTTCAGAAGATAAAACGAAAACCCATTTGAGAAGACATTAGTCTAAACCTTGGCTCCGAATTTTAGATATTTTCTTGCTACATTTTTGGAGATATAGTCTAAGTAAGTTATGGTTTTTGTAGACCCCCGAATTACATTCCAAACAGGTAACCGTGGAAAAATTGGCATATTTGTCTCTCTGAGAATCAGATTGAAATTTCGTAAGAAGTTACAAAAAGAGGATAGACTATAGTTTCTTGTGTATATTTTGTAGATCCAAAGGTCAAAACAGTGACACGTGGCACTTCATACAATTTCACCCTTCTTAAAAGGTATATAATCAGGTCATCTTAGGAGATTGTGCATAAATCTTTCTTAGAGAATCCAATTTCGATTAGACTGGTGGCATTGGAATGAGGACATATAGGAATATGGTAGGTCGTGATTTCAGAATTGGAAGAGCCAAAATTACAGAAATATGTCAGATTCAATATCAGGCTCCTTCAAAGTGAAAAAAAAGGTGTGTAGTTTTTTTTCAATTTTTGCATAAGCTTGGTTTGAAAAAATAGTTTGAAGGAATTCAAAGGGCATAATGAAGAATTATTATCGATAATTGATGCCCTAAATAAAGAAAATGGAAACACCTAAAATCAACCTAGCCATCCACAACCTACAAGGTTGACACCACAACAATTGGAAGAAAAAAGAGCAAAAGGTCGTTGTTACAGTTGTGATAGCAAATACACTAAAGGTCATAAGTGTGTTGAGAAGAAATTATTTTACATAGATTGTGAAGAGGAGGAAGAAAAGGAACAATAAAAGTCAAAAGAAGAGCATATACACGAGGAAAAAACCCTATAGAAAGAAGAAATGAATCCGACCATATCTTGTAATGCATTGGCTGGAATTACCACTCCTCAAACTATCAAGATAGAAGGGCATATCAAGCTATCCATGGGAGAATATGTATTGAATAACCCAATGCTTTCCATTCCAATGGGTGGTGCTGATGTTGTACTAGGAGTCCAATGGATAAAATCCTTGGGTACAATAGCTTTTAATTTTCAAGAACTTTTCATGAAATTCTCTTCAGAAGGAAAGGAAGTTGAATCAAGGGGTATCACAAGGAAACCGGGAAAGATAATCAGTGCTAATGGAATGAAAAAGCTTCTAAAGAAAGAACAACGAGGCATAATTGCACAATTATGTTCACTAGAGATTTCCACATCGAAATCATTCATTTATCCAGATCTCCAAAAAGTCTTGGACAATCATTCCAAGGTATTTTAGACTCCCAAAAGCCTCCCACCTATTCGTGATCATGATCATGCTATCAATTTGATTCCAGGAAGTGTTCCTCCAAACATCAGGCCTTACAGATATCCCTATGTCTAAAAGAGTGAAATTGAACGTATGGTTGCAAAAATGCTAGAGGTTGGTATAATTCAACCTAGTCAAAGTTATTTCTCTACTCCAGTAGTATTGGTCCACAAGAAGGATTTTTTTTGGGATGGCCTTAAATCGGATATTCAAATTTTTTTGGCGGGATGTTTAGTTTTCCAACAAAATAAAGTTGAAACAATTAAGACCCCAGGACTACTACAACCCTTATCCATTCCAAGCCAACATTAGGAGGAGGTTTCAATGGATTTTATCACAGGTTTACCCAAGTCCGAAGGAAAGAGTGTTATCATGGTGGTAGTTGACAGACTTACCAAGTATGCACACTTTTATGCATTATCTCATCCATTTAAAGTGAGTACAATTTCTAATGCATTTATTGAAAAAATTCAAAAGCTACATGGAAACCCAAAGATTATTGTAAGCGATAGAGATCCCATTTTCACTGGAAATTTTTGGACATAATTATTTTCTTGTCTTGGGACTCAGTTAGCTCATAGCTCATATTATCATCCTCAATCTGATGGGAAAACTAAGATAGTAAAAAAATGTCTCGAAGGATATCTTTGTTGCCTTGTATCTGATAAACAGACACAATGGGTCAAATGGTTGCCTCTGGCTGAATAGTGGTATAACACTCCATTCCATACTACAACAAAAATGACCCCATTTATGACACTTTATGGATATCATCCACCATCCATCACATCCTATTTAAGAGAAAATTCTAAGGCTCAAGAAGTGGAAGATCACATCGAGCATCAACAACAAGTTCTCTAACTCTTAAAGGATAGCCTTAGCTTGGCACAGAATAGATTGAAATAGCAAGCAGATCAACATCACAATGAAAGAAGTTTTGATGTAGGTGATTGAGTATTCCTACAGCTACAACCATATAAAAAAATGTCCCTCAAGCAAGCTAAGAAGGATAATAAATTATCACCAAAGTATTATGGTTCGTACAAGGTGTTGCAAAAGATAGGTACTATGGCATACAAATTTGAACTTCCTGCAACTTCCCGAGTGCACATAGTTTTCCATTTTTCATGCTTAAAGAAAGTTATAGTTGAAAATATTCCAGTTCAAACAATATTGCGAGAACTTGGTGAGGAAGGAAAAATCATATTGGAACCTGAAGCAGTCAAAGAAACAAAGAACTTGACAGCTACGAAATCGATCAATTTTAAAGTATCTCATCAAGTGGAAGAACTTACCCATTGAAGATTCCACATGGGAGGATGAGAATTTTATACAGAAGCACCCAGAACTACTCAAGCCTTGAGGACAACACTTTTTTGAAGGAGAGGGGCATGTTAGGTTCCTATAATACTAGTGATTTCCCCATTACTATTGTCATTGTATCCCTTATTGTTATTGTTGTGCCCCTATTGTCCCCATATTGTTATTATTGTGCCCCATAGAATCTCAATATTGTTATCTTTGTGCCTTTATATTATTATTGTTAGGTCGGCTTGGTTATATTGTGTCCCCTTAGACTCCTATATATAGAAAGGAGTTTTTTTCATTTGAAACATCCGAGAATTTTTCATTTGTGTAATGTAATGGAGGTTCCCCCTCGAAGAGGCTGAATTCTAAGGCATTGATCTATCTGTTTATCTTTTTGTGAGCTGGTTTCATAACATTTTGACTAGAGTTAGAATCAATTTTTGGGAGTCTCTTGGCTTCCATGTTGTACACCCTCTTCTTATACATAAAATACCTAAACATAGTCGTGCATTCAATGGGGGAAAGGCTAGCCTGAATTAAGAGAATAGGGTAGGGAGTATTACCTTTAATCTTGAGGTTGCAGGTTATAAATTTCTTTTGGATCACTTCAAAATTTCTCCATGAATCTCTAGATAGACTGCAACCCCACACATCACATCCATATAAAATAACAGGGGTGACAAGAGTCTCAAAGAGGATTTTTTTTTTTTTTTACTCCAAACCTCAAATATCAGTGATCTTACAATTGCTTTCAAGCTCATAGTAAGCTTTCCATCCTCCTAGAATCCTTTTCTCAATGCTATAGTTCCAGTTGAGTTGATGATGAATGTCAATACCTAAATAATTGTAAGCAGAAACATTCTCTAAGTAATTATTATCATAAATGAAATTATCATAGGCGATGTTTTTGGATTTAAAAATCGTAACTTTAGTCTTGTCAGTATTAACAGCCATACTCGTCTTAGAATAATAACAGTGGAGGGTGTTAAGCTGCTTATTGAGATTGTCAGGACTCCTGGCAAGAACAACGATATCATCAACATAAAGGAGAAGAGTAATGACTATGAGAGTGAGCTTGGGTCCTTCACAACCAACAACTTCTATGCATTCCTCAAGCTTGTCAATGTAAATGCAAAAAAGGGTAGGGGATAGGGGACACCCTTGCTTAACATCGATGTTGCATTTAATATCAGTAGACCAACCCTCGACTCTTAAGCTTGGCAATAATATTCTCATATAATCTAATAAAAATGACCCTTAACTCGGAAGGAACATTATCTCTTCAAGCCTTTGCAATAACTTCTCTCAAGGAACCGTGTTGAAATATTTTATAAATTCAACAAAACAACAAAAGAGATGAGTCTTACTCTTACGTAAATCCTTGGCAATGGTCTTAAGAGTGACAAGGTAGTCAGTCGTAAAGTGATGCCTTCTAAAACTAAATTGCCCTGTGGCTCTTTTACCATGGATTTCAAACCAAGTTCTAATATTCTTTCCCAGAATGATCCCATACAACTTGGGTAAAATGTGGCTAATATTAATAAATAATAAATTTTGAATTAATATTAATTAATATCATTTCATTACTAAGTAAATTAATATTAATTCTAAATAAATAAATATTGATTAATTAATAGTTAATTCAATAAAAAGTAAATTATTACTTATTAATTATAAAAATTAACTAATTATTATTTAAATATAATTAATTATCGAGTTGTTTTTAGTGTGACTTTTTGGAAGCTTTTCCGGTAGGTTTTTCCGGTCTAGTTTCTCTAAAACCTGGCAGGAATTTATTGAAATCACAAGTTTGATCCAAGTGCCCTAGGGGTTTTTTAGGGTGTTGAATCCATATATACAGTCAAAAAACTAGTTTAAATAACACAAATAAAGATTTCACCTCAAATTTTTCTGTTGGATTCCAGCATCGAAAAAATCCAAAAATTTGCACTAACGACAACTCCATTAATTATTAATAATTGTAATTTTTAAATATCTTTTTTTTTCTCGGCAAAGCTAACTAATCTATTTTATTATATACAGGTAACATTACATTCAAGGAAAACTGGCTACCCAGGACTGACTGTGGCTCCTTGGGTAGCACTTTTAGACTCAGAATTCTCCCTCGCATGGCAGCATCTCCAGATTAGATTATAACACATGACTTAGAGTAGTTCTTAGAAGAGAAACAAAACTGCCCATGCAGGGGCTGACAAAAAACGGCCCACGCAGGGGCATACAACAAAATGGCCCACGCAGGGGTTTCCAACAGACTTTGCCACGCAGGGGACAAAAAACTGCCTGCGCAGGGGCTTCCAACATTCTTTGCTAAAGTAGCCGTGAACATGCCATGAACTAAAAGGAAACAAACAACGATAATTAACATAACCCAGATACTCACTGAGACCCAGCACGCATACCCGACCCGAGAGAGAGAAGAGTGTGAAGGAGAGTGCCCCTGAGAGTTAGTCGTCTGGTTTTTCCTCACGAATCCAGCACCAGCCTTGACCTTCTGGGACGCCCTCCCACATCGCCATCCAGCTCTGGCTTCTGTGGTCCGGTGGTGCCTCCCGCTTTGGCTCTTGTGGTTGAGTGGAGGCTTGCTGATGCTCCCCTTCCAGATTACCCTCTGCATTAGATGACTGCACCATAGGGCTTTTCTCCTTATTGCCCTCTGAGAGAACCTCGGCATGGGTTGGTTGTGTTCCTTCCCTGTCCTCCTCTGGAACCTTGGTAAAGAGGACTGAAATATGTGCCTGAATTCCATCATTGTCCCGCGAGCTGCCCAAGGTGAAAATGGCCGAGCCGAACGCTGGGAGCATGGGCATTCCATCGTTAGAGCTGCCAGCCTCCAGAAATTGACCAGCTGGAATTGGTGTGGCTCCCGCCCTTCTATAACAGTAGCAGCAGCAGCAGTGATGATGAACATCTGCTGCAGGGGGACGAGAAGACTCCCCACGCCCCGAGCCTCTTCTGCACGGCATTCTCTCACGCGGTGGTGCCATGGATTCCAGCACAGTGCCTGAGAGCCTGTTGCAATTGCGTGCCCTCCCAATTGAGTTATGTACACAAGGGAACTTGGGGCTAAACTCAATAGAACAAAAACTAAGGCCCGAATAAACCAACAGAGCGCAAACCTCCTCTGAGCGAATGTCTTCGCTTTCAGCTTCAACTGCACCGCATTTCTGCCCAGCGATCTAAGTAACTGCCTCAGCATTCTGAGCCTAGCACTGTGATATTCCTTCATACTTAAGCCAACAAACATTCCTTTGAAGCCTGCCTGCATTAAATGCGCTCTGCCTGCTCGCCATCGTTTCCAGCGTCTGCGTTAAGGCATTCATTATGCCTCTCCCGTCTTAATGCCTCGTCTGCGATGAGCAATGAAGGCCCTCGTCCCTCACGTGGCAGCACATGCTGGGCATGTGGCCTGCCATTTCCCAAATCCTTGACACCCGCATCCGGGGTGTAATTTTTAAATATCATTATTTATAATTATATATTATATATTATAAATTATTAAATATAACTCAGTATTAATTATTTTAATAATTCATTTTTAATGAATTATTTAATATAATTAATTGTTAAATATTAAATATTAATTATTTACTAATTATTAAGTAATTATTAATATTTTTTTTTATTATAATTGATTGTTGGTAATTAACTAATTAATATTGGTGTACTCTAACTTATAGATGAAATAGACTTTTTCACCGTAATCAAGAAAAACAATTTAAAAACAAGAACTTGAATTTTTGTTGTTCAAAATGCATTTTTGAATGCATAAATGGATTTAGCACCATCAAAAACCCATCGGGGCAATCGAATTCTACAACTTAAACTCTAGATAATCAATCTACGAAAAATTTCTTAACACTTAAGATATGGATCACAGAAGCCTAAAGTCAATTATAACTTAAACTCAAGTTTTTAAAAATGTCTACTGGACCAGAAAAAATCTCATGAAAATGAGACATTTCATATATAAGTTAGACTACCCATTAATATTTATAAATTAATTGATTATCAATTAATATTAATTAACTATTATTAATTAATAATTAATTCATTAAAAAATAATTTGTTAATTATTAATTATAAAAATTAACTAATTATTATTTAAATATTATTAATTATTAATTATAATTATTAAATATAATTATTTTATTATTTATTATTAAATATTAAATATAATTTACTATTAATTATTAAATATAATTGATTTTTAATGAATTGTTTAATATAATGAATTATTAACTATTAACTATTTATTAATATTTTATTATTACAAATTAATTATCAGTAATTAACTAATTAATATTTTTTTAATTAATTAAAATCAATATTTAAAAGATAGTCATCTTGAATGAGTATTATTACATTAAATTAACATATTAGTTATTTACTATTATTTAATATACAATAAATACTTATTTAATAAATATGTCGAATATTAATATAATAAATGCCTATGAGTAGTGAATGGACACTCCCAACCTCGACTATGCGCTATGGGCCATTTGTAGACGAAGAGGGTGATGTAGTTAGGTGGTGGTGTACCAAGAATAATCTCCAATTGGGTACACTAGGACCCTTATTGTAGATGTGTATATAGATTGGATTGTGGTTTATAGTTTATGAAGTTATGGCCTCGATGAGCAGTGACTTTTTAATTTTATAGTTTATGAAGGTATAAATCTATTTTGTACATGTGTAACAGCCTATTATACATTGCAATTTTTGTGAGTTATTTATATTTATTTTATTGTTTGAGACTAAAAATTTATAGGCTAAGTGGAAGCCTAGTTTTGGATGGTTAAAGTTTGTGATTATGTTTATTTTAAAACATATGATAATTAAGTGAATCTTGGAATTCACCTATGGAAATCTCAAGGTTAATGTTAGATTTAGGATTGAAGCTAGGGGGTTCTGAGGCTTGAGAATTAACCTTGTTGGGTACTAATGAAAAGAACTGTTAGGGTATAAAGATGCTCGGGGGAGAGAAAATGACGTAACTTCCTTTCTCTTGGTTGGATATTGTGGTTACTTGGTGAATTCCTAGATGACCCAATATAACATACAAGTATTCATAGGAAACTTCGATGACTTAAACACAGTTAATTAGAACGAATGTATACAATTGCATCTTGTAACTAGGTAGTTACATAACTTGTTTGTAATTTAACATAAATATTTTATGGTTCTCTGTGATATGTGAAATCGAGTTTCTAAGAATAAACAAATTCCATACAAGTAGATATTGATATAATCAAGCTAAAATAACAAGTGTATTCATTCTATTGTGTTAACGAGTAACTAATACCTAGTTCCTTATATGTTGAAGGAATAGTAAATTAAATTAGTTCCATATTGAAAGAGTCATATGATTGAGTGGACATTAACTACATGAAAAAAATAGTAACATAATGGTGGCTAAGGGTGACCATTTAGGTTAGTCCCTTGTTAGGCTAGATTCGTGGGAACAATCCTGAAGTGGAGCCGACGGACAAAATAAATCTAAACACTCAACCTCAATACTAGAATGAAATGTACAATATATGTTGTGCTCTAAAAGTACAAAAATCACTAAGTTTCATCAAAAAATAAATTAGAGTTGTTCTATACAAAGTACACAATAATTGTGACTAATCTCCATAGGAAACTAATAACCAGGAAAGAAAATTGTTGATTACCAACTCATGATGCATACATAAAACTGAGTTCTAGAGGCACAAAACTCGAAATTCATCATAATTTTATCATTGAATGGCACATAATAAAAATAAACACAAAATCTATTCAAAACATGTCCTTGAACACAAGGGAAAACAAAATACAACCGAACCAAAATTTCCTCTAGTATTTTGAGTCTAACATGAGGCTGACAACCATAAACTGAAACATAAATAACTTTTACAGAAAACAATTGCTAGAACGTTATTAAGAACCCAAAATTTTGGGTAAGGAACTGTAATTTATCTATCATATTTTAATGGGAAGTTCAAAATATTAGTAGACAATACAACTTTAGTAGAATACACCCTAGAAGGGAGCGAGGTCGAAATAAGCACCTAAAAAGGAAGACCCTCTTTCAGGGTGTTGTGCCTAGAAACTCATATACTCATGAACTTCGGAAGAGTCAGTACATGGGCATGTATGATATATTACCTGTGTAAAAATATGCAGTCAAAGGAGTCGCAGTAAGAAACTTTTAATTCAAAGATGGCTAATGTAGGGAATAGACGGAAATCCTCTGAAACGACCTATACAATACTTGAGAGAAGTGCGACACGAAACTCCTTATCAACGCTATGCTATAATAACAAAAAAAATGAAAGAGTTAGGGTTTAGTGAATAATAGATGGGAATAATATAAAACACAAGAGATGATAATATTTCAATACCTTACTTGAAAACCCTGTGACTCTAGACGTTTTGTGAAAAACCTGTTAAAACCCCACGAATTTTGTGGACTTTGGTTGAGCAACAACTGAAATATCAAAGAACTACAACAAACCCAAAACTGTCAGACCTACTACCCACATAGAATTCTCAGAAAGCAAGTCCTGCGATTGAAAAGGAGGAAGGCATCCCTACCAAGATTGCAATAGAGCTCATGGCTCACCTTCCTCACAAATGATCGACATAACCCAAGATAAAAACCATTAGTTTTCCTTATCTCCACACGGTGGAGCATGGCCATAGATTGAAACCATACCTAGATGAATGGTATGGCTTCTTCCAGATGTGTTCTGTAGGATTCTCAGGAAAGCTCCCCTTATAAATGTGCATCTATAAAGGTGGTGCCCACTCGGCACTAGGGGACGTGGTTAATTACACAAAAAAATTCCATTAAATAAATTTATTAACAGTAATTTAACTACATAGAGGGTATATGCCTTAGGAAGATAAAATATCAAGAAATTAACTAACAACGTGGTAAAATGTTGTATGTTATGGTCATTCCAATTAATTATAAATCTATAGTCGTTGGCTGAGCCTTATATTTATGTTTTAAGAGGATTTTGTGATAATTTTTAGTGTCTCAAAGAGTCCCTCTCTATATTACTCCTAGTAAGATATTAAAGAAAGTAATTTGTTTTTATGTATGGAGATAATGAGTGTTACACGTGGTATCAGGGCCACATTTCAACACTATGGCCTATATGGGGAAATGGTAGTGATAAAAAGTGCATTGTTGTGCACAACAATGAGAAAAAAAGAAGAGGAGGGGAGTTGGGAGCTTACCTCTGATAAGGCTGACTATGGCATCTGGTCACGTACCATTCACAAAAGCGAACCCTAAAATGTGGTTGCAGTTAGGTGAGGAGTGACAAAATACGACATCCGTGTTACTAGAGACCGTTCAACAACTGAAATGTGACATTTCTCATTTCAAAACTAAAAATGAAAGGTTAATGTGGGACCAAGAACAAATCTTGAAAAGTATGTCAAACAAGCAAAATCATAGGACTCTTACATGCTATATCCAGCCCTGACAATGGAGCCAACGATGAAGAACCAAGATAGAGGAATGGAAATATGTCAGAAAAGACTTAGACTCAAAGAATTGAAGGAGATAGGGATGATAATGAAGAGGAGTCCAACAACGCATCTAATCAAAAGAGAGTGAAGAAGTTTAAAACTGAATTATAGGGGGAATTTAAAAAAATCAAACCCCCAACATTTGATGGTGAAGTGGGGGAAGTTGCAGAAGTTTAAATTATTAACATGAATAAATATTTCCAAATATATGAGTATGATAATAATCTTAAAGTCAAGATGACCATCTACCGGCTTCAAGGGAAAGCTACTTTATTGTTGGAGGAACTAAATAAAATGCAAGGGATTGAGGAGTGGGAGGTGACTTGGGACGAATTTCAGATTCATTTCAAAAACAAATATTTGACAAAATTGTTTTACGATGAGAAGGACAACAAGTTTCGCGACTTGAAACTGGGACAACTAACTATGGATGAATTTCTGACCAAATTTATGTTCCTATTCAAATATATTATGTACATTCGTGAGGAAAAATTTAAAATTCAACGTTTTATTAATAGCTTGGTTGCATACATGAAGGAGAGGATAGAATTTGATAACCCCAAGACAACGGACGAAGCAATTCAGAAGGTCCGAATTTTCTATCAAAATATGAGACAAAAAGGGGATGCTAATAAAGTCTGGTCACAGAAGAAAGGGTAGAAGAATTACCAAAATACCAAAAATACAAAAAATAAAATTTTTAAGATAGCACAAAAAAGTCAGACAAATAAACAGTTTGGAAGAAATCAATAGAAAACTAAATGACAGACTGAATCCAACCAAACAGAAACCTCAAGCAGGTTGGAACCCAGTCAATCGTAGAAACCCCCTCTGTAGTGTTGGCACTTTGGTGAACCCCATTATTATAAAAATTACCCCCATTGTGCTAGGCCTGAACAAGCTGATATTTTATAGGAAGCTTCTATAGTCGGTGAGGTGGCAAGGAGTATGCCAAGGATAAACACCATGTTAGAGGATCATCAAGCAGACTATCAACCTACCATGATAGAGTTGGAAGGTAAGTTATTTAACCAAACTGTGTCTATTTTAGTAGATCTAGGAGCAAGTTTAAGTTATGTCAATGCCAAAGTAGTGGAAAAATGTCATTTGCAAGTTCATAAATTTAAAAATCCCTCGCTGGTACAACTAGCTACTGGAGCCAAGAGAAAAGTGACCACTAAAGTATCAACTTGCTTTATTGAAATAGGGAGACAATAGATTAAGGATGATTTGAATATATTTCCACTAGGATCTTATGACATTTTGATCAGAATGGACTGGTTATAAGGGAATTTGTCCTTAGTGAATTGTAAGGAAAATTCTATTAATTACCTTGTTTAAGATGGCTCTAGGAAAGAAACCCAAGGTGTTAAAAAGCTAGTAAGGTAACGTCCCATTACCGCCTCTCACTAGGAAAATGTGTTAGGAGGGGATGCATGATATTTGTTGTTCAAATTGGGTATTCTATTTCTAAAGACAAGACAAACTCCTTAGAGAACACACCAGTAATCCAATATTTTGTCGATGTGTTCCCTAAGAATATACTAGGACTACCCCCAAAACGGGATATTCAATTTACAATTGAGCTAGTTCCTGGAGTAGCACCAGTGTTAAAGGCTCCATATCGTATGAGTGTACCTGAGTTAACTGAGCTCAAGATGCAGTTACAGGAATTGTTTGACCAAGGATACATCCATCTGAGCGTGTCACCTTAGGGAGCTCCTGTGTTGTTCATAAGAAGAAAATATGGCACCTTGAGACTTTGCATTGATTGTAGGTAGCTTAACAAGCTAACGGTCAATAATAAGTACCCACTCCCTCAAATTTATGATCTATTTGATCAAGTCAAAGGCGCTATGGTCTTCTCTAAGATCGATTTACGATTAGGGTACCATCAAATTAGAGTAAAGGAGGAGGAAATTTGTAAGACAATATTTAGAACTCGTTATGGTCATTATAAGTTTGTGGTCTTACCTTTTGGATTAGCCAACGCGCCAATAACATTCATGAGCTTAATGCATGGTATTTTCCATCATTTTCTGCATAAATTTATCTTGATATTCATAGTTTACTTTCTAATTTATCCCCGAAATTTAGAGGAACATATAGAATACCTACATATAATGTTGTCAGTCTTACGAGAGCATCAATTGTATGCTAAATTTGGCAAGTGTGATTTTATAAAAATCAAATCCAATATCTAGGACATGTCATTTTAGTTGATGGTATAGTTGTTAATCCTAAAAAGATTACAACGATTATGGAATGGCTTGTACCCAAAAATGTATCAATTATATGATCCTTCATGGGTCTGGTGGGGTACTACCACTGTTTTATTGAGGGATTTTCCTGAATTTCCTACCCTATCACTTCCTTGCTAAAGAAAGTGAAATATTTCAAGTGGAAAACTAATTGTAAATAAATTTTTGAGCAACTTAAGCAAATATTAACCACTACCCCTGTGTTAAATATTGTTGAACCGAACAAGGAATTTGTGGTCTTCACAGATGCTTGTCAAGAAGGGATAGGAGCAGTGTTGATGCAAGAGGGGGAAGTGATAGCATATGAGTCATGAAAGTTGAAGGAACATGAGCACAAATATTCTACATATGACTTGGAATTAACTGATGTAGTCCATGTATTGATGGTATGGAGACACTACCTATTAGGAAAAATATTTTTACAAATGAAAAACTATAACAACCTAATGAGTTATTTTAACTAGCCTAATTTTAATGCTTGTGAAGCGAGGTGGAATGCATTTCTTAGTGAATTTGAATTTTACATTAATAAACATCTAAAGGAAAAATAAAATTATGTTGCAGATGCACTAAGTAGGAGATTTCATTGTGCATATGAAATTCATTATAACCAACCACAATTTAATTTTTTGGAATAGTTTAAAGAAATTGCCCAAAAAGACCCAAAATATAATTTTTTATGGCAACAAGCCCATCATATTAACAACCCAAGGAAATAGTTTAAATATAGCATAAATAAGGATTAGTTATTAACTCTTAAGGGGAGAATATATGTCCTAAACCATATTTCAGTTAGACAATTGATTCTGGGAGAATATATGTCCTAAACCAGATTTCAGTTAGACTTTTGTTCACGAATGAGGAGATATTGCATAATATTTAGCGAGCTTTTAGAGTGTCAGTAAGTCAAAGTTGAACACCAACACTCCTCCGACCTTCTCCATCCACTACCTATACCTGAGTGGAAATGGAAATTCATTAAACTTAATTTTATAATCGGACTACCCATATCTAAGAGGCACAATAATTCAATCATGGTGGTTGTAGACAAACTCGACAAAACATCTCATTTTATTTTGGTACAATCTACCTATAAGACTGTTCAAATTGTGAATATCTTTATGAAAGAATTGTTTCGATTGTATGACATACCTAAAGTAGTTATATCAGACAAAGATGTAAATTTCACCTCTACGTTTTGGAAGTATCTCTTCATAGGATTGGGAACCCAGATTTAGTTCAACATTGCATACCGTCCACAAATTTATGGGAAGATTGAACGTGTGACATAGTACTAGAACATATGCTAAGAATGTATGTTATGCGGCAACCCAACAAGTGGAAAGAATATTTACATCTGGTGGAAGTTTCATATAAAAATAGTTATCATGAATCTTTAAAGATTAGCCCATTTGAGGTGTTATATGGGAGGAGGTGTAGAGCACCTACTTACTAGAATAACCTTGAAGATAGACTAATGCTAGGGCCAAATATGTTGGTGGAAATGGAGCAAAAGTAAATAAATTCCAACAGAACTTAAAATCTTCTCAAGATAGGAAGAATGCTTATGCTGATAGAAAAAGAACTTATTGAGAATTTAGAGTCAGGGATCACATATATGTACAAATAAAATTGTTTGTTTAAGGGGGCTTGACCCAAGCTCAAAGTGTGTTGTGCACTAAAAAAACCTCAACCACTGGCCCTTCTGGCAATGACTTGCAAGCGGATCATAGTATCACCTGAAGCGGTTATGGGAGGTTGCAGAACCAGGCTTATGTAGCCAGAGGGATATTTACACTGTGGTGCCTGTGTGTTCACTTATGTCTTATATCTATCTACAACTTTTCATACATGAATAACTTCGTGCCGATAATTAAATTCACAGATTGCTACTTAACACATAAACATAACAGAGAATAGTATAACATGTATTCTTCTACGTAATTCAATAAAAAGCATGGATGAAGATATTTATAACAACATATAATGAACACAAAAATATGCACACTACTTCGCCAAAAATTCTTCTTTATTAATAAGGATCTTCAATATATACACTTTTTTTACCTAAGCGCCCAACTACAGGTGTTCTGTGCACTTAGTTGTAGACTCTTCCAAGGCCTTTGTGCACTCAGTTGTGGATCCTTCCCAAAAATACAGGCCCAAGACATAAAATATGATCAATTTATGAATTCTATCTATGCCTATATATCTTTGAAAAAGTATAACATATTCTTTATATAACTTTCCTTACTACAAGAGCATGGTTCACATACCATGGATGTGACAAAACAATGGACTAATACCCAATACTCGTTACAAAATAAGGGAGTTTGACCCAACCCAAATCCCCTAGACACTGCGCCATGACTAGAACTTCACTAGTTCCATGTGCTTTGCTGCTCAAAATGTGGGTTCTTTGAAAAAAACTTGGACCAATTTGGATTGCACCCAATAAGCCCCCAACACTCACCCTTGACTCATCCCAAGTCACTCAGCTGTGATCCCCTTGATTTTTGCTGAAATTCCATTGTAGACTGAATTGTATTGTTGGACTACCTCTTCCATTTGTTTCTCCTCTCAGCGCACATCCTCCAACAATGCCTATGTGGTTGGTCCAACAACCTTCTGCAATATTTTTGTCTCCCTTTTATTCAAATCTTTAAGCCTTTTGTACAATGTCTGAGAAAATTGGAGGGTGTCATCCTGCCATGGCTAAGTCCTCTCTCGCAAAATTTGATCCTTCCTCTGAAGATCATCTATCTTCTTTTGGAGGTTTCTTCCGCCGATAATACTAGCAAGCCTCTGCGAGACTGGTAGCGTCTTCACAGCTACCAAGATCTCGTTGCACTACGTCTGCTTCACCTGTAATTCCTCCTCAAACTTCTGGATGTTTGGATCCTCCTGCAGTGAGGTCCAAATCTGCATCGTGTCATCTAGTAATTTCTTGCAGTCTGCCACTGTGTCGGAGATGCCTTTTAATGCTACTTTTAAGCATTTCTACCTCTGCTCCTACACTTTTGGTGGTGTGGTTGGTTGCAACATTAATTGCAACTCTGATATTTCCACTTCATACTCCAATTTCATATTTTCCAGTGTATTCTTTGATTCCCTGATCACGAGACCAAACTTCAAAACATTCTCTGCTGGAGGTTCCTCGTCACAGACCTTCACATCTGGGACTGTGCTACGAGTATCTTTGATGGATTTTTCCAACTACTGTCATAGTTTCCATGCATCATCTCTTTTCTTAGCCAGCTGCTCCAGCTCTTTCTTAAGTGCAACTTTCTCCTTTTCCACCTGCATCGTCAACACCAAGGTTTGTTCTTCTTGCTTCCACATCTCGGTTGTTAAAATTTGATGGAATTTGTGCATCACTTGAATTTACATCACAAAAATATTCATGTTGATGGTATTCCATGATTTGGCTCGATCTTTGTCCTCTAGTGTGTCAAATTGTAGTGCCCCAGCTAGCACCTACAAAATTCTAACGTTGAATTGTGTCTCTATTCTTCACTCTACCTACAATGGCCGAGTTATTTGTTTTGGTTGTTTTGTTGTTGCGGAAACGCCTTTAGCTCCACGATGAACTATTATACTTAGCCAAGATCACTCTATAGCGATCGTCAATTCTCTCCCAGGTCTTCGTTGTGATCTCCTAGACCTTCTCTCAAATCGCATTGGTGTCCCCATCAGTTAGGACAAGCGGTACTGCACCCTTGGACTTATCTACTTTCTTCTTTTTCCTCTTGCTCGATGCAGTTGTTGGTACTTTCATTTTAAAAATAAAAGGTGACTCCTCTGGTACTCCTGCATCATTGAGGGG
This sequence comes from Pinus tabuliformis, assembly GCA_031772625.1. NCBI lineage: Eukaryota > Viridiplantae > Streptophyta > Pinopsida > Pinales > Pinaceae > Pinus > Pinus tabuliformis. The sequence goes on along the minus strand of CM062807.1, from coordinate 1,135,931,401 downwards.
TTCCTCATGCTCCTGCTCTATTTCCTCTGCTTCTATCTTCGCATCCTTTCCACTTATACCTGCATCCTGCTGTCTACCCTTCTCTATTGCAATCGCTCCACTCGGTGGAGTCATCCATTCTTTCGCTCAGTGCTATACTACTGTGAGAAAATCATCTTCAGTTACTAAGTATGGCAATGGGTGCCATGTCCTAGTCAGGTCCTTCATTGCCTTCATATAGGCTCTGTGGAAGTCCACTTTGAAGTCCACAATGTGAAAATATTACTTATATAAATTGGATGACAACCTTGGATTCTGATTGACCACCATGTGTAGATCCATTGACATCACCACAAATAAAATCCTATTCTCTGTTGTGTGCATTAGCTCCTTACCAAAAGCATACCTCGTTGCTTCACAAATATCCACCTCGACAAATGGAAACTACGAGTCTTATAGTTATTTCCACGCAACTAGCACGATGAGGATTATCAACTACACACAGTAGAACATCTTCCCCTCTTCCTGTGCTTACCTGCAATCTATCAAAAAATCCTTGCACAGATAGGAAACCCAGTTAAATTGGACCCCTACGCTGCACTACCCAGCCAAAGATACTACAGTTGTAGGTACCTCATTGGCCCTACACTTATTCATTATATTACTTGCCAAGATGTGTGCGGAGAAACACATTCCTTGGTCATCGATGGAATTGATATCATATCCCTGCAACTTCTTCACTCGTCCGAATTTTTCCTTCATCATTTGTGCCATCTTGTTGTCCTTTTTTTCCAATAAATTCTTCTACGGGGTGTTTTCCCTAATGAGGCAACATTGTGATTCTTTTGAATAACATCTCATCGATCAGGGTTCTCGTCCCTAGCTAGAGGCATCCATCATGCACTAGTGCAAGGATCTGTCACATGTAGGTTGTACTAGATGTGCTTCTACTAAAGTGTGGCACATTCAACATGTTCAAGAGGTCTACTCTCTACAATCCTGCAGCCCACTGGTGTGGCTCCAATCTCGTGACTCCACTTTCGCGGTACTAAACCTACTTCTAATATCTACTTGGTTCAAATTGCAGGTATTTTCTCTGATCGTTAAAGTACTGGTATTCCATCTTCAACTGTGGGATCTTCCCCAACACTTCCCCATCAAACGACACTTCCTCTGGTAGTAATGGAGTGAACATGCCAAAATTTCCATCCTTTGGATTCTTAACTAGCTTGGCACTTCGTTTTCGTGGTGGCATGTAAGGTGGGAGCACAATGGGGATCTCTTTGTCCCCTATCTGCATCAGGTGAAATTCAACCTCCTCTTCAGCACCATTGATCTATTGAGGCACCTTCTACTCCATCAACTTCTTTTCTTTCTGCAAAGGATTCTTTCCCTCATCTTCTTTGTTCTTTGTGCGCACTCCCTTTTGTTTTTTCTTCCTCAAGGATGTTCTTAGCTCCTCCCTAGAGACCTCAACTAGTCTCTTCTCTTGTTTCTTCTGTGGCTATGCTTTTTTGGGTACCTGCTTTCTCGGCAACTTTACGTGCCTTGGGGACATGGGTATGTTTACTGCTATGGTTTTTCTGGTATGTGCATCCATTATACCTGCTAATCCTCTCTCTACAAACATTCTAACAAGTTCCTCAAAACTCCTCTCATACATACAATAGCTCTTTCTCACTTAGATGCAATTTTTGAATTCTCCGAGCACAAAGTGTAAAATGTGGTGTGGGATACAGTTTTTATAAATAAAAAAAATTCCCAGCCTCATGATTGGCTAAGATTTTCTCATTTTATGTAGGTATGGGCTAGATACAACCATCTGTGCTTCATAAATTCCATTCTCTCATGCCTTTTAATGAAATTTCCTCTTAATGGTAGCTTTTTCTTTCCAATGGTCATATTTCTGGCCAAATTCAACCAACCTTCCCTCATAACACAATCACATTTTCTTTGTCGCAGTTCCTTCAAACTTTGTCATACTCCTGAGTATCGTGCAATAATATTCCTTCAACGAAGTCCCAATATGTAGATTTGTTTATAGTTCCACGCCCACTTTCAACCACAGGTGGCACTAAGGCTTTCCTCTCTTCATTTTTCAATGGGAAGCTCCAAGGACAAAGTCGTCCCTGTATATCTTCAATCTACTACCATTCACTCATCCTGGAGTCAGCTGACCATTCAACTTGGTGAGATGAACTGCACCACAATCAACGATGTGCTTGATGATATACAATCCTAACTAGTGTGTTTAAATTTTCCTAGGAACTTCGTGAATTTTCTATCATATAATAATACAAGATCTCCTTCCCGGAATGTCTTCTTCTTGATATGCCTGTCATGCCAAGATTTCTCGCTTGCTTTCTGTACTTGTTGATGGAACCATGCTATGAACCCGTCTTCTTCTAGAGCTAGTATCTATGGCATTATTTCCTTCATATTGTCAGGGACTGGCATATCTGTGACAACTGCAATTCTCAAACTTGGCATAGTGTATTCCATAGGTAGAACTGCCTCTTTTCCATATACCAGCCTAAAATATGTCTTCCTTGTCAATTTCTTGCATGTTGTTATATATGCCCACAACACCATTGGAATCCTTAAATCCCAATCATCTTTGTTCACATTGCATACCTTAGTCAATGCATTCTCCAAATTTTTATTGAAAGCTTCCATTGATCCATTTGCCCGAGGATGATAAGGAGTGCTCTTCTGGTGTAAACTTGAAATTCCTAAGTTAGTACTTTAATGGTCTTATTCAAGAAATGTGTGACTTCCTCATTCACCAAGATATTCAAACAACTAAACCTAGACAATATATATTCAAAGTTGAACTTTGTAGTAGTTTTTGTTCTACAATCCTTCACTGGTTGTTCCTCAGACCATTCTTCTGTACTAGCATACTGATAGGTCCAACAAAGTCAATAGCCCATTTGTCAAAAGCCTACAAAGTAACCTATGGTACTAGCAGTGTCTCGTCTCTTCTATATGGCCTTCCTCTTCTTTGACATACATCACATGCTTGATAGAATTATTTTGCGTCCTTATGTACTATGGGCCACCATAACCCGATTCTCAATATTTTCAGCGCAATTGATTTTCCAGGATAGTGCCACCTGTGACTCCTCCATGAGCTTCTATCAAAATACTCCATCATTCGTGTTCAGTGATGTATCTGCATAGTACTTCATCCTATCCCATTTTGTGCAAGTGCCCAAGAATTGATGAGAAATTAACTTCTCGAACTACCAGTTCATTCTTTTTCTTCATAGCGTACTCTACGGGTGCCATTCCTGTGGCCAGAAATTGAATAATATCTGTGAACTGATCATCTGAAACTCTAATTGCAAATAGTTGTGGATCGGGTAGGTTATCCTCGATATTTGTGGGTTCTTCTCCTGTCTCTATTCTTGATAGATGATCAGGCCTAACATTCAATTTCCCTGGCTTCACTATAACCTCGAAGTCATACTCCTGGAATAATAACAATCATTGATAGTTCTTTCCTCCTAAAATAGGCTTATTCACCAAACATTTCAGCGGAAAGTGATCAACGAAAATTTTGAAATGTGCTCCCAACAAGTAATGCCTAAAATTTTGTAATGCACATACCATAGATAATCCCTCCCTTTCTGTCATGTTATAATTTTGTTCTACCTTGGACAATTTTTTTCTTGCAAATGTTATCGTCTGATCAATTTCCCCTACTCCTGGCTGTGTTAGCACTACACCCAATGCTATGCAAGATGCATGAACATGTACATGCAACTCCTTCTCCTAGTCTGCGAAAACTAGAGTAGGCGCAGTTACCATCTTCTCTTTTAGTACATCCAAGATCTTATGGCGCTCTTCGTCCCATTGAAAAGTCACATCTGTCTTCAACAATTTCTCTATCGACGCAGTTAATATTTGCGCATACCCCTTTATAAACTTTCTATAGTAGCTAGTGTGTCGCAATGTTGTGGGAAGTTGTACTACTATTTTCGATGTTGGCAGGTTCACAATAACTGCGATCTTCATGACATCCACCATTAATCCCTATTTACAAACTACATATCCCAACAGTATACCAAATGGTGCACAAAATATGCACTTCTTCAATTTCAATGAGATTTGGTACTGCCTACATGTATCCAGCATCAACCTTAAGCTCGCCACATGCTTCTTCAATAGCCCAAAGACTATCCAATCATCAAAGTATACTTCCCGAAACTTGTGTATATATTCTTGGAAGGCCACTCTAGAAAAGGTAGCAACCACATTCTTTAATATAAAAGGCATCACCGTGTACTAGTAAGAGCCCCACTCTGTAGTAAAAGGCGTTTTATGTCTATCTTCTAGCGCAATCTTGATCTGATGGTATCCTAAAAATCCATCTATGAAAGAAAAAGCCTCTTGTTCTCCTACATTGTCCAATACTTCATTTGTAAATGGTGTAGGGAAGGGGTCATGCAAGCATGCATCATTCAATTTCCTTAAGTCAACACAAATCCTGATTTCCCCTTTCGCCTTCTTTTGTTGAACCACCTGTTGAGGGCCCAGAAATCGGGTCAACAACAAGGGGGATACCCACCCGGTCCGGAACTTGGTTGGCAGCTTCTTGTCCATTTGGTATAGTGGGTTCGACTGGGGATAATGGGACCAGTTTCCCAATCTAGCGGGTGTGTGTGTGTGTGTAGAGTTTGATGATGCTGATCTATAAGTAATTTAAGCTAATTTAATTCTAACTTCTAAACTGACTCTATGCTATTGTAATCTAACAAAAACAACACATATAATCTACGCTAATCCGGGGTAGATTTCCTTTATTATGCGATCTAAAAAGATTTCGAACAATAACTGGTAATAAAGATCATTCAGCTATCATAAGAATAGAAATCAATTAAGATAAACCATTTTGCATAAAAAGTTAGGCAAAACAGTTGTGAACAGCATATCGCATAATAAGTTATTCATATGTCAAGCACAAATAAATGACTCCACCGTATAGAAGTGCCAAATGGTAACCCACACATTCATACATTAACATATAAACAACTCAGCTGCGTATCACTCTAAGAATATAAGCAGAAATTGGTCAAGAGATAAAAGTACCATTTATGACTGATTTCACTCATAAACTTCAAGCAATAACGATTTATCTCTACTTGTTCTAATATCTACTAAGAGTACAGAAGTGCAACATCAGTAGCAGACATTAAAATGCAAACATAAATAAATCTCGATCCATCCATTCATCAAAAACCCCCTCCGAGGGTGCAAAAGTGCATGTTCTGAGGACAAGTTTTTTGACAAATTTCCGGACCCTTCTCCAAATGCCATGAGAAGGGTTAAATACTACTAACTAATTAATCTTAATTACAAAAATTTAGGAAACGGCTTCAAATGACCGCCCTTTTACTAAAATAAATTTATTTCTAAAAATTGAATCTAATTTCTAACCGTTTCTGTATCTGCTCCTTAGTGCTATAAGCAATGCAACGTTCGCCTGGAAAGAGTCGGCTGGTTGTCTTTTCCTTTCGTTCGAGCGATAAAAGTAGAAATAACAAGAGTTGGCACCTCTTTCTGACAAACTAGAAGATATTTTCGAAAATCTTCCTCTGGCTGGGTGTATTCGCTGTGTGTATACTTAGTATAACCCAGATTTCTTTCAAACTGATTGTGCTGTTGCTATTTCGGTTTCCGGCCGTGCGAATGACTCAATGAGTTAGGGATTTCGTTGCCTGAACAATCTTCTGTATTGAAAATTGCTTCCGTTCTTTGTTCCAGGCTTTTCTGGAGCGTCCTCCCTCTTTAGCGTTTTTCTTTTTGCTTTACCCAGTCTGAGCTTCAGGATCTTTTGTAAACATGCTGCTTTTGTGCGCCTTTGACTCTGAGTCTTGGATAGTCTATTTTCATCAGTATCTGTTGAGTGATACTCTGGAATCCGCGGTCCTGCTGCATGCGGCATCCATTTGCGAAGGCATCTCCTCTTTGTTCTCCGAGTATTGGCTCTTTCCCCTTTTCCTTAGATGTTTCCTGCATATTGATTTATATTAGTTGCTGCCTTACAGTTTACGCAAAGGAAAAGAGAAATGACGAAAAGATTGACATGAAAGATTTAAGTTATAATGAATGCATAATCATGACACTCATAATGACTTGACTCTTCGAAAAACGCGACACAATCATTCTTGGATACTCAGGCATACAATCATTAATTTCCCTTAAGGTGCGCGCTCAATTTTGGGTTTACAGACTATGTCGAGGAAATCTTGCGATGAGTGGTTTCTGCGATTCGCATCGCAGTATCGAGGATTGCGATGTCAAGAAGTGTCGTCGCAGGAATTGATAGTCTCATTCATCGCAAATCGCAGATCGCAAGATCGCAGATCGCGAGATCGTAGATCGCAAGATCGTAGATCGTGAGATCGCAGATCGCAAGATCGCGTTTTATCATTCAATCACTGTGTGCTGCTTATGCGATGTTGCGATATGCGACGTCTCATATCGGCCGTCGACGATTCCTTAAATTTCTCATTTAAGAGCGCTTTCAATATATGCGATGCGATGAATTTCGTGTCGCTTCTTCGCAGCTTATTTACGCGCATAGGAAATGCTTCACTCTCTCTTCGCGATGCGATCTAGCTTTAGGGAGTTAAAATACAAAAATTTTGATAAAAATATTTTTCGGATTTTTTGTTAAGGGTCCCCCTTTGCTTGGTGTTATTGCTAATATCAAACAAAGAGGGGGGTTGTTGGTGACCACAAAAATGTCGATTCACTGTGAAGAACCAGTTATCTCTGCTTTTCTATTGAATTTCCACTTCCAGAACAGAAAAATTTTCATATGCCTAAATTTTGTTATGGACAGATAGAGTACATTACTCCTTATCCTGTCAATGATACTTTGTCTCAACTTTTTCATATTCCAATTGTCTGCTTCCTCGGGCTTAGTTCTTGCATTCATACCAGACATTACTCGGTCTTTTTAAAGATAAAATAAGGTCTTCTCTACGTACTGGTTTTTTAAAATATGCTCATTTGTCATAGGTAGAGCCTCTGCTGCCCGCAAGCGTCCATAGCCTCGACAGGGTTACCATGTTATCCAGTAATGATCCTTTTTCCTGCTTGAGGTTATTTACAACATTTCAGAGAAAAATCCTTGTTGACACTTTTTCCTTTTTAATTCTCTAAAGAACAATGTCTTGGTTTGGTGGCCAAATTATGACACAATCATTCACTTGATTTACACTTTTGCTGAACTAGCTAGCTCGTGATGAGACCCCTTGTCTTTTGATTGCAACAATCTTGAGTCGTTGCCCTGTTTTGATAGACAGTATTGGCAAAGTCAGCAAGTTATAATATCTGTGATCATGATAAGCCGGCTCGTGATGAGACCTCTTATTCTTTGAGATATAGTGTTTTCTCGGATTGTTTCTCTGAACGTCGCGGTTTCCTTTAGCAGGGAGGAAGTCATTGTTTTTCCTTAAGAAAGCTCTGGACGACAATAATAGAGTTTGAAAACAGCAGCTTTACAGAGAATATTTATTTTATTATTGATGATACCTTTCATTGTGCTGACATAAAACAATTTCTTTACCAAAGGTTGCTTTCATCAAAGTTTTTTGAGGTTTAAACTAACATCATATTCAAGCTAAAGTTAACTCTATTTGTCAATCATAAAAATCAGATTTTTCGAAAAGTTTTGCTACTTGTACAAGCGAAATCAAAATCTGATAGAGAATTGGTGTGCTCTTTCATGAATCCTTTTTGATGATCATCTACAACCGGTTTTATTTATAAGAAAGAGAAAAACAAAATAAAAAACTAAAACTATCCTACAAAAATAGAAGAATGATCTTCTATGGAAAATACATTTTAAGAATTTGTCCATTCACAGGCAAAGAATCTCTTCTACCTGCCAAATCCTGCAACACAAACGTCGATGGGCCTATGACTTATACAATCTGAAAAGGACCAAGCCACAGCTTCTGAAATTTCATATGTTTGCCCTTTTCTTCATGAGCCTTATCCCATTTTAAAACTAAATCTCCCATCTGAAAGTTTTTTCTGGTCATTATGCTTGAGTCAAAAGAGGATTTTTATTAGCGCTTGGTGGTGAGCATCGGTTTTCTTAGCTTGTTCTCGTCGTTCTTCTAGTTTGATTATTTCCATTTGTCTCAATTGTAAGGAGGAAGTAGATACTTCATCGATGTATTGTACTAAAGACAAAGAGGGAATGACTAAGTGAGTTGGAAGAACCACTTCTTTCCCATAAACTAAATTAAAGGGAGAAGTGCCGATTGAAGCTTTCTTCGTAATTATATCTGCCCATAAAGCATTTACCAGCGCTTTGTGCCAATTCTTTTGGTTTTGGTCGACTGTTCTTTTAATAATCCTTATTAGGTTTTTGTTTGTTGATTCAGCCAACCCATTACCTTGCGGATAGTAGTTGGCAGAATACTTCAGTTTGAACCCTCTTTTAAGTGCAAACTCAGTCATTGTATTTCCAGAAAAGTATGATGCATTATCAAACATTAAGGCCGTTGGCAATCCAAACCTAGTGATGATAAATTGATCTATGAATTCAATAATGTTTTCAGAATTAGCTGTCTTGAGAGGAACTGCTTCTAGCCATTTAGTAAAATAATCTGTTGCCGTGAGGATATACCTATGCTGCTTAGAAGAGTGAGGAACGATCTCACCTATTATGTCCAAGCCCCATTGGCTGAATGGTTGCTCGATGTTAACTGGCTATAGTGGCATGGACGATTTCTTTTGTTTCCCTGCAGCAGTCTGGTAGATTTGGCATTTCCTTACGTAATTGTATGAGTCTTTGAACAACGTGGGCCAATAATATCCTGCACGTAAGATTTTATGTGCAGTAGCTTCTCCAGCATAGTGTCCACCTGCTGGTCCATCGTGGAGTTCCTGCAAAACATTTTCAGCTTCAGTTTTCTCAAGACACCTAAGAAGTACAGAATCGTAATTCCTTTTAAACAAAACATCATTTATGAGCTGGTATTGTTTAGCTTTCAATCTTAGAGCTCTTTTCTTGGTGTGGTCCAGGTGTGATGGAGCATACCCGTTCTTAAGATAATAAATGGTGTTAGCATATAATGATTCTGCGTCGTTTAGGCTTACCTCATATGTATGTACCTCTTCAGATGAGTTCTCGGGAATTTGCGATGCTCTAGTTAACATCTTGCAGAAGCCTTGACCTCTTACGATGTTTGCTGGCTTGATCTCAAGATCGTATTCTTGTAAGGCGGTAATCCAATTTGCTCTCTTTTCGCCCACATCCTTCTGTATCAGAAGGTTTCTTACCGCTGGAAATGGTACTACGACTTTGGTATGGGCTTTAAGTAAGAAAGGTCTGAAATATTTGATTGCTTTGAAAACAGCATATGCCTGTTTCTCCACGTCTGAATAATTGAGTTCAACACCTTGCAAGTTCGAGCTAAAAAATGCGATTGGAGCTTCCGCCTTCTCTTGATTTGCTTGAGTTAAAATCGCGGCATAAGATTTCTCTGAGGCAAATGTGTATAAGATAAAAGATTCTGAAAATTTTGGGGTCACTAAAGATGGAGCGTTGATGATAGCTTGTTTGATCAAGTTGAATGCTTCATTCTCATCTTGACCCGATTTAAAATTTGAATTCCTTTTTATCATATTTTGTAAGGGAGAAATAATACGTGAAAAATCCGGGACAAACCTTTTTACAAAATTGATTTGACCAAGGAAAGATTGCATGGCCTTTTTGTTATGGGGTATGGATATTTCGGAAATTTCTTTGATTCTATCAGGTTCAATGTGAATACCAGATTTTGACACTATGAATCCTAGCAATTTCCCTTCACTTAATGCGAAAAAAGATTTCTTTGGGTTAAGTGAAATCCCATACCTTAAACATCTTTGAAAGATTTGTTTCAAGTCTTTGAGATGGTTGCTTCGCTTCTTGGAGTACACTGTTATATCATCCAGGTAAATCACTACCGATTTATTAACTAAACCTTTAAACGCGATGTCCATGGCTCTCTGAAAGGTAGCGCCGGCATTGATCAGACCAAATGGCATCTTCTGATATGCGTATGTGCCCCATTTAGTTCGGAATGTGGTTTTTAACTGATCATCGGGATGTACCAGCACTTGATTGTATCCTGAAAATCCATCCAGAAAAGACATTAATTCTGAGCCTGCTACTGCCTGAAATATTTGCTCCATAGGTGGGAGGGGAAAATTGTCTTTTTGACAGGCTTTGTTTAGATTCCGGAAATCGATACAGATCCTAATATCTCCGTTTTTCTTTCTAACGGGCACCATATTGGATACCCATTTGGAATGTCTGACGGGGAAAATTATTCTGGCTCTTAACAACTTATTTAGCTCAGTCTTTATCTGATTTTCTAAGTTGGGGTGGATTTTTCTGAGTTTCTGCTGGACAGGTTTTTCATTGTCAATCATAGGGATAGTGTGTTGAATGATAGAAGTGTCGTATGTCTTCAGCTCATCGTAATTCCAGGCAAAAACGTTTTTGTATTGTCTCAGAAGACGGATATATGCTGATTTTTCTTCAGGGGCTAGGCCGTGGCCTAGATTAACGTTTTGTGGCTTCTCATCGATTCCTAGGTTCACTAATTCATAGTTCAGAGTCGAACTGTAGAGTTTAGAATTGGCAGACCTTTTAAACCGACTTTTTAAATCATATAAGTCTTCTAACTTAACCACCGATTTAGGTATAGCATTATCAGTGCTATTTTGTTGCATTTGGTGATCATGATGGTCTTCGTCAATTATTTGGTTTGAGTAGGATCCTTCATAAGTGAGGAAATTTACAATGTCAGGATCGTCGTTGAATACTCTCCAGTTGGTGATGTTGTCAGGGATGGATGGTCTAAAGATTAATTCTATTGAGAATCTATCTAGACTAAAATCTTCGGAGGGAATAAGTCTAGAGGCTACGTTAGCTAACAGGTCTACGCTCGCATTTTGGAGTCTTGGGATTGACGAAATATTGAATGCTATGAAATGTGCAGTCAGATCTTGTACTAAAGATTGATAGTGCTTCAAATGACTTGACAAGCAATGTATGGTGTTACGTACTTGTTTGACGACAATCTTAGAATCTCCAAAAACTTGAAGATACTTAACGTTCAACCCGATTGCTTTGTATAGGCCTTGCACCAAGGCCTCGTATTCCGCTGTATTGTTTGTGCAATCGAACTCAAGTCTGCACGTAAGCATGGTCTTATTTCCGTCTGGGCTAATCAGAACGCATCCTGCTCCTGCTCCCTCATTAGATTTAGAGCCATCAAAATATAATTTCCAAAACAAAGATGTATTTACAGGGTTATCTAAAAAATTAACACACTTTGAATTATCAGTTTGGGAAAAATTTTCAACTTGGGACAAAACTGAATTTTCTAAGGTGAAATATGAGCATTGAAATTGCCGAGGAAAGAATCTACCGAGTAATTTCCTATGATACTGTTGTTGTATGCTATTGCTTCATTCTCTCCTTCCAATTCTGTGACTATGTACTTTTGGTGCAACTCTCGTTCAACCTTTATTTGATTCGGTTTAACGTTGTAGGGTAACCACATGTGTGACCAGTCGGTTGAGAAATATCCGTGGAGTTTTTCGGACCAATCCTTGCTAAGAATCAAACCATAGAATTCATGGATATCAGCTACTAGAATGTCGATAACCTAGCATACCTTCGGGTTAGACGACAATCTTATGGTCACCTGATTAAGTTCACCAATCACTTCGACTTGAGATCGATCAAGTTGAACTATGCGCACTGTGGATTTTTGTGGTTGAACATTCAATTTGGCACATATTGATCTGGGTAAAATATTCGTTGAAGCACCAGAATCAACCAAGCAATTATGCACATTTTTATTGAAAATTTCATAAGTGAGAAGAAAAGGAGGAGTATGAGATCTTGATCTTCCTCCAATCAAGGCGATGTCATTTGGATCAATCTTATTGATCGTGTTGGTTGGAGGTCTTCCCATGTTGTGGGAAGCTACAACTGTAGGTAAAGATGTAGTAGGCACTGCATGTAATTCTTTCATCATTATTTTCTGTTGATGTTTCAATTTGCTCAACTCGTAAAGAGTGATATTAGCCCTAGTCTTTTTCATGTCATCGATAATGTTATACTCCATTTCATCCAACACTATCAGTGTTCTTGATGGAGGTGCTTGATCTGATTGGACTGGATTAAATTGGGTCGCTCTAGCGGTTGTTTTCTTTGTTGCGACCTTATCTTTTGTTGCAGGGCTTGCGCCCTTCTGTTTAGGGGTAGTTTGGGGAGGATCAAGTTGATTTTTGCTTCGTGTGCTAACCGGAAATGCTTTTTGATCTTCTTCTTGTGGGAGGATGAAATCCCACATTCCTTGTAGTTCCACAACTTCTTCATCATCGGTCTTCCCTTCAGTGGTATTCTCTTCTTCTTCTTCTTCTTCAGACTCGACGTTTGAGACAACATTAGGTGGTTTCACATCCATGGAAGGATTTCTTTTAAAAGCTATGTAGGGATTTTTTGAAGAAGTTTCTGCTACTTGTTTTCTTATGTCAATCATCTCATTGGACATGGCCTTTAACACTTTTTGTAATCCTTCCATATCGAAAGGATCCTTCGTTTGTTTCTTCTTGGTGTCTTCTTTGAAAGAGATTTTCTTAGATTTGCGTTCCTCTATTGCAGATCTCTTTTCTAGGGGTACTACGCGCTTTTGTACTGCTAACGCCTCTGTCAAGTTTTCAACTAAGGTCGTCTTGTTTGCCCTATCTACGAAGATAACCAAGTTTGATGGTAAGGTCATGATATACCATTCACATCTTACTTCCTCGCTGGGTTGAGAAGCAACGGGAATTTTTTTGAGGATCTTATTGAACCGTAAATTGAAATCTTTAATGGGTTCCCTAGCCTCAGCTTTAAGATTGGATAGGTCATTGATTAATGTCGCTATTGATCTGTCATCACCGAACTTGGTAAGGAATTGACTTTGAAAAATGTCCCAACTTGTGATAGACCCGGAAGGTAACGAAAAGTACCATGACCCGGTTGTTCCTTGCATTGTATAGGGAAAAAGCCGGACAACAACATCCTCGTTGGTAACTCCATTGAGATTAACAGAAAGCATGAAATTATTGATATGCTCTTCAGCTAGCATGCCTGTTTCTGGATTGAATTTAGGTAGCCATTTCTTAGGATGGGTCGGTATTGGGCTCAGGGGTGGAGGCATTAAAACCGCCCCAGGATTGTTCCATGGAGACTGGGCCATCGTTGAGCTGCTAGTTAATGAAAGTGCAGAGGATGGTCCCTGATGCTGAGAAGATGAAGATATTATGATCTTTGATGATTGAAGAGGAAGGGTTGTGGAAGATGGATGAGTGATCTGGGATGAAGATGTGGGTGGCTGACTTCGCGGTAAGGGAGTTGAAATGGACGAAGTAGATGAAAGAGTCTCACTGTCAGACTCTGGTGGTGTTTTCCTTGCTCTTTTCCTAGTGGGGAGAGGAAGTTCAGTTGGCTGGATGCCAAACTTTTCACTTTTCCATCTGGTCAGGGGATGATCAGGATTGTACTGCGAAGTCACGCTGCTTCGAGATTTATCAGACCTCTGATTAAAAATAGATAATCCTTGGAGTTTACGAATCAGAGTTTGAATTTCAGGGGGTTCAACGATAAGTTGGTCTGAAATATTAGGGTATGTAGCAGCGGTGGATACTTAAGCGACTTCTAACTCCGGGTTTAACCGTACTGGAGAAGTCGGGGGAGTTGATGAGGGTGATTTACTCTCAGAATGGTATTTAGATTTTGATTTAGGTTCCATTCATAGTTCGTGCCCTCCTTCTAGCGCCAAATATGTTGAGGGCCCGGAAATCAGGTCAACAACAAGGGGGATACCCACCCGGTCCGGAACTTGGTTGGCAGCTCCTTGTCCGTTTGGTATAGCGGGTCCGACTGGGGATAATGGGACCAGTTTCCCAATCTAGGGGGTGTGTGTGTGTGTGTGTAGAGTTTGATGATGCTGATCTATAAGTAATTTAAGCTAATTTAATTCTAACTTCTAAACTGACTCTATGCTATTGTAATCTAACAAAAACAACACATCTAATATACACTAACCTGGGGTAGATTTCCTTTATTATGCGATCTAAAAATATTTCGAACAATCACTGGTAATAAATATCATTCAGCTATCATAAGAATAGAAATCAATTAAGATAAACAATTCTGCATAAAAAGTTAGGCAAAACAGTTGTGAACAGCATATCGCATAATAAGTTATTCATATGTCAAGCACAAATAAATGACTCCACCATACAGAAGTGCCAAATGGTAACCCACACATTCATACATTAACATATAAACAACTCAGCTACATATCACTCTAAGAATATAAGCAGAAATTGGTCAAGAGATAAAAGTACCATTTATGACTGATTTCACTCACAAACTTCAAGCAATAACGATTTATCTCTACTTTTTCTAATATCTACTAAGAGTACAGAAGTGAAACATCAGTAGTAGACATTAAAATGCAAACATAAATAAATCTCGATCCATCCATTCATCAAAAACCCCCTCCGATGGTGCAAAAGTGCATGTTCTGAGGACAAGTTTTTTGACAAATTTCCGGACCCTTGTCCAAATTCCATGAGAAGGGTTAAATACTACTAACTAATTAATCTTAATTACAAAAATTTAGGAAACGGCTTCAAATGACCGCCCTTTTACTAAAACAAATTTATTTCTAAAAATTGAATCTAATTTCTAACCGTTTCTGTATCTGCTCCTTAGTGCTGTAAGCAATGCAACGTTCGCCTGGAAAGAGTCAGCTGGTTGTCTTTTCCTTTCGTTCGAGTGATAAAAGTAGAAATAACAAGAGCTGGCACCTCTTTCTGACAAACTAGAAGATATTTTCGAAAATCTTCCTCTAGCTGGGTATATTCGCTGTGTGTATACTTAGTATAACCCAGATTTCTTTCAAACTGATTGTGTTGTTGCTATTTCGGTTTCCAGCCGTGAAAATGACTCAATGAGTTAGGGATTTCGTTGCCTGAACAATCTTCTGTATTGAAAATTGCTTCCGTTCTTTGTTCCAGGTTTTTCTGGAGCGTCCTCCCTCTTTAGCATTTTTCTTTTTGCTTTACCCAGTCTGAGCTTCAGGATCTTTTGTAAACATGCTGCTTTTGTGCGCCTTTGACTCTGAGTCTTGGATAGTCTATTTTCATCAGTGTCTGTTGAGTGATACTCTGGAATCCGCGGTCCTGCTGCATGCGGCATCCATTTGTGAAGGCATCTCCTCTCTGTTCTCCGAGTATTGGCGCTTTCCCCTTTTCGTTAGATGTTTCCTGCATATTGATTTATATTAGTTGTTGCCTTACAGTTTACGCAAAGGAAAAGAGAAATGACGAAAAGATTGACATGAAATATTTAAGTTATAATGAATGCATAATCATGACACTCATAATGACTTGACTCTTCGAAAAACGCGACACAATCATTCTTGGATACTCAGGCATACAATCATTAATTTCCCTTAAGGTGCGCGCTCAATTTTGGGTTTACAGACTATGTCGAGGAAATCTTGCGATGAGTGGTTTCTGCGATTCGCATCGCAGTATCGAGGATTGCGATGTCAAGAAGTGTCGTCGCAGGAGTTGATAGTCTCATTCATCGCAGATCGCAGATCGCAGATCACAGATCGCAAGATCGCAGATCGCGAGATCGCAGATCGCAAGATCGCGTTTTATCATTCAATCACTATGTGGTGCTTATGCGATGTTGCGATATGCGACGTCGCATATCGGCCGTTGGCGGTTCCTTAAGTTTCTCATTTAAGAGCGCTTTCAATGTATGCGATGCGATGAATTTCGCGTCGCTTCTTCGCAGCTTATTTACGCGCATAGGAAATGCTTCACTCTCTCTTCGCGATGCGATCTAGCTTTAGGGAGTTAAAATACAAAAAATTTGATAAAAATATTTTTTGGATTTTTTGTTAAGGTTCCCCCTTTGCTTGGTGTTATTGCTAATATCAAACAAAGAGGGGGGTTGTTGGTGACCATAACACCACCATGGGACTTACCCATTCAGACTCTTCGACAAATTCAATTATTCCAACTGCTAACATTTTGTCTAATTATTCTTTCACCTTCTCCTTGTATTTTTTGATTTAGTCTATAAGGTCTCTTCTTGGTAGGCTTCACATTAGGCTTCAAAGGAATCCTCATAACTCCAAAATCCCCTACTATGCCCTTCATATCTAAAAACTAAGTGGGGAACAACTCATGATATTCATGCAAGAGATCTATTATCTTGTTGACTGTGTCTTCATCCCAGTAATATCCTATTGTTTCATACTTCGCTTTAGCCTCTGACCCTATATTGACCTTCTTCATCTTCAATGGCTTCATTATATCAGGCATCCCTATCTTAGGTCCATTTACTTCGCGATGATCTTATGATTCTTTGATTTCAATATTGCGAGGATATTCATCCTCTTCCACAATGAGATTATAACATTCCATTACATTACATGTCTACACAACCCAATCAGATTTCCGGATAACTGGAACTTTGTTCTCAAAACTATTCTTCTTAACTATATTCAATTTGCACCTATATGTGGACAAATATCTTCAAATCTGAATGTCATTATAAATCCATAAACCATTTCTTCCCAGCTAGCAGTACCATGTCAAAGCTTTGTTTCCAAATATCAATTCTAATGAATTGTTTCCACGGTATGGATGAAGACATGCACCCATTATTCTCGTGGAATTTCTTCCCAACCTACCATAAAGAGTTGTATGTGGTCGCTAGGATTAGTTTGGTTGTCATACTACGAGCTCAGTTTCTATTTGACCAAACCTTAGCCACATCAATCTTCTACACTGTTTCAAGTCTCTTATATTCTTCTTTTGAGTACCCTAGCATCTAGCAGGAGTAGCCTTCAGTGCTTGATCTAGAGCTAAAAATATTCTCAGGAAAATGGAACAAATGAATGGTAGCAGATTGAAGATATATAGGAATGACTTTGTCCCTGGAGATTTTCACTAAACAATGAAGGGAGGAAAGTCTTAGTGCCACCTACAGTTGAAACTGGGTGCGGGACTATAAAATACTCTGCAGAAAGGGACTTCGCCAAAGGAATATTACAACGTGATACTCAGGAGTACGACAAAGTCTGAAGGAACTGCGACAAAGAAAAAGTGATTGCGCTACAAGGGAAGGTTCGTCAAAGTTGGCCAGAAATATAACCATTAGAAAGGAAAAGATACCATTAAAAGGATATTGTTGTTAAAAGGTGGGGGAGAAAGGCATTTATGAAGCACAACTCGCTTTACCTAGCCCCATACTTGCATTACATGAGAGAATCTTAGCCAATCATGGGGCTGGGAATTCAAATTTGTTATAAATTTCGTATTCCGTGCAACATTTGACACTTTGTGTCTAGAGAATTCAGAATTTGCATCTAAGCGAGAAAGAGTTATTGTATGTCTGAGAGGAGTTTTGAGGAACTTGTTAGAATATTTGCAAAGAGATGATTAGCAGGTATAATGGAAGCACAAATCAGCAAAACCGTAACAATAAACGTACCCATGTCCCTAAGGCGCGTAAGATCTCTAGGAAAGAATGTACCCATTTGTTGGTTTAAAGGGGCTTGACCCAAGTTTATAGTGTACTACACACCAACAAAATCCTCGATCACCAGCCCTTTTGGCAATGACCTGCAAGCATGACGATATTTATAAAAATAGATAGTGAACACAGAAAGATGCACAATACTTCGCCAAAAGTTCCTCTTTATTAATATGGATCTTCAATACATACACTTTTCTGACCTACGCACCTCGCTGCAGGTGGTTTGTGCACTCAGCTGTAGACTCTTCCAAGGTCTTTGTGCACTCAACTATGGAGCCTTCCCAAAAATGTAGACCCAAGACATAAAATATGATCATTTTATGAATTCTATCTGTGCTTATCTATCTTCGACAAAGTATTACATATTACTTATATAGATTTCCTTACTACAAGATCATGGTCCACATACCATGAATCCGAGAAAACAATGGACTAATACCCAATACTTGTTACAAATAAGGGACTTTGACCCACCCCAAAGCCCCTAGACATTGTGTGATGAATAGAACTACAACAGTTCCGTGCACTCCACTCCTCAAAATGCAGAGTCTTTGACCAAAAATTGGACCAATTTGGCCTACGCCCAACAAAAACTAAAGAAATGTACCTTGAAATCGAGTGGTTACGCAAAAATTTCCCATTGTTTTTGTGGTCCTTTCTAATATTGGAAAGAATTGGACCAGTGGCATAACAATTACCATTACACAATCATATAAGAGTTCATAATGTATTTCATGTTTTATTGTTGAAGTGATATATATATGTATATATATCTATATATATATATATATATATAAGACCTTAGATATGTTATTCATTGGCAAGATATTCAAGTAACATTTAAAAAAGAAATTTAGTGATGTATAAGTAATATTGATGTGATGATTCATATGAGCAGATTACAGTTCTAATTTATGTAACAGGTCGAGCCAGATGGGATGTTTTTGGTAGGACCTTAGTGTATTCTCTGGTGGAGAGAAAAAAGGATATGGAGGCGAGCCATCACCCAGGTTAAAGTGCAGTGGAAACACTTTAGCCCAAATGAGGCCAATTGGGAGGATAACCATTTTATGCATGAAGCTTATCCTGAGTTATTCAAAAGACTAGATAACACTGAGGATGGTGTTATGCTTCAAGGGAGGAAGATGTAACACCCCTCCAGACATTGCAATTTTTGTGAGTTACTTGCATTTACTTTTACTGTTTGAGACTAAAATATTATAGGCTACGTGGAAGCCTAAATTTTTTTTTGGATGGTTAAGATTGTGATTATGCTTATTTTAAAACATATGGTAACTAAGAGAATCTTGGAATTCGCCTGAGGAAACCTTAAGATTAAAAAAAAACAAAACAAAACAAAACAAAACTATTTTTAACAGATAGTGAAAGAATCAGTTACCTTTCTTTCATTTGAGATTAAAAAGATAATCACAAATGGGGGGAGCCAAGGAAGCAAACCGAGGTGGAAGTTGGAGGCAACAAGAGGAAAGGAAATTGGATTCAGAAATATGCACATGACAGTGTGAGAATGAGCTAGGACATTGCCATGAGGAATTCTTGAGCTGGAAAGAGAGCCAGTGGAAACCTCAAGATTAAGGTTAGATCCAAGATCGAACCTAGGTGGTTATGAGGCCCGACAATTAACCCTGTTGGGTATTGATGAAAAGAACTCTTCTGGTATAAATATGTCTGGGGGAGAGAAAATGATATAATTACCTTTCTCATGGTTGGGTGTTGTGGTTACCCAGTGAATTCTTGGACAACCTGATATGATGGATAAGTATTCATAGGAAACATCAGTGACTAAACATATAAGCTATGTGCACAATTAGCATTTATTTTGCATAAAATTAATCAATTTATTCTGGCATGCGTATATGAACTGGAGATTGAAATAAAATGAATTAAAATGAATGTATACAATTTCATTTTGTAACTGGGCAGTTACATGACCTATTTGTAATTTAACATAAATATTTTATGGTTATCTGTGATATGTGAACTGGGGTTTCTGAGAATAAACAGAGTTCATACAAGTACATATTTATATAATCAAACTACACTAACAAGTGTATTCATTATGTTGTGTTAACGAGTAATGAATAGCTAGTTATGTGGTGTGCAGGAATTGCAGTTAAGCAAGCTCATTTCAACACTTAATTTCTCAACCCGGGGTTTTGTACACTTTGAGGCATAGCACAGGAAATTCCAAGAAATGATATGAACCTTATCTAATTATATTCCTATTTCTTAAATCACAAATTTACAAAATTGAAATAAAAATGATGATCAAGCGACAATTGATACTTGAAGAAAATCTGGTGCTAGGATAAATGAAAAGTACTTTTTCATAAACTAAAATGGATTCTTAATTCATAACTTATAAATATGTACTTGTGTGATAAATAAGTTATTCAATGTATCTGTCTTCATTAGAGATATTTTTTCCTGCACTAAATTGTTATTCCTGTACTACAACAATGTTCCTATACCAAAACGTTGTGCCTGCATTTGAATGAGGTTTAGATATCGGAAGGATGTTTTGTACTTGTACTGAAGTTATGACCTTTGTGCAGGAGTTCTAAGTCTCCGGGTTAGAACACTCTGATATTGTACTGGATCTGAGGTTCCTGCACCAGATAATCAATATTTATGCACTTGGTTTCTAGATTACTTTCGAAAAATAAATAAAATGTGTTAAGTGAAATAGAGTGCAAAGAAAATAGAATTTGGAAGTAAATTCTCACAAGTAGAAATATGCTTCAACAAAACTCATATTCTAGATAGGAAATGATTTTTAAAAGTTAAAGTAAATCTTTCTTTAAAACATACAACTCTTCTAAATAATTATGGAAATCATCTGGTTGTGTAAATAGGTTTTTCTTGAGATAGTTGTGCATGGAATTTAGATCTACCTTTTAATGTTTTAACTCAGAAATTTCATTTAATAATTAATCATGAAATTCAATCCTTTCTTCGAAAGTGTTTAGTGCAAGAACATACCTGTAAGTTACTACAACGTTTATTCCATATTCATCACAACACAATTAAATCTTAAGTGAAACCTCAGATATTAATAATTCCCTTAGTTTAGAAACAAACATCAATCTTGTAGGAAGGAATAAAGAACTCTTGCGAAAGGAAAGGAGTAAAAGACTTGCGAAACTAAACCAATGAAATCAACTTGCAGAACTAGAAATGCACTGGCATAGGCAACGTGCTTGTACCGATCTTGTAGAAAGGAAATCAAACATTAAAAGGAAAGGTTATGGAGATTGAAATCAGATACTTCTAAGCCTACACACCACGGATCCGTAACACAATAATTGTAAGTGAAATCAAATCTATAAATTGTGAGGAAAATCAAAGTATATAAAAAATTTACGCCTGCACTTTAAATTAAATTAACACACCTTTAAAGAAAGGGAGAATGATCTAGGTTGGTTCAGCCCTAGCCAACCAACTCACTTCCCTATTAAGAAATTGAGAAACACAGTTGGTCAAAAATTCATCACAACGAAAACGGAAAATGAAACTGTGTACTGGTGAATTAATTTATATTAGTTTCAGAAGCAAAAATACATCTTGGATCCGCGATCCACCGCGGAGGGTCAATACTCCAAAATAATTACAATCTCTTAGCAAAATTTTACCATAACATTGCTCTTTAATTCGTATCAGAGTTTTACATTATATACAAGCCTTCAGGCCGACGACCATAACGAAATCATAATAGTAGCTTAACTAATCCTTTCAATTGTTTAAAAAATACTAATCTAAGATATCTGACCGAGGTCATGATCTTTAATCTACTGATTTCTCACCCACTCCGAGCCCAACTCGAGGTCAACTGATCCTTTACTAAAGATACGTGTCATTTGGTGAGCTATCACGGGATTGCATGAATCCGCCAGCTAGTGCAAGAATCCTACTAATGAACTGTCGCGAGAGTGCAAGAATCCACTAGTTGGTGCAGGAATCGTACCTGCATGCAATCATTCTATCACAATGATTAATACATTTGTTTATCAAATACTCTAGGAAAGACAAATATTTTTTGCAAGGATAGTTAAATGTATAAAATCCATAAATAAGTAATTAAGTCCATGACAAGCCTTTAAATATGAAAATACAAAGAGGGTTTAGAAATGTGCATGATTTCAGAGAAAGGTATAGGAATGAATAGGTACTTATATTAAAGCATATGTTTGGGTCATGCGTATAAAGTAGGATAGAGGTTAAAAAATAGGACAATTTAGCCTACCAACATCCTTCCATCCCTATTTTGTTGTGTGTCCTCACACAACCTTTACCTGCTACAAAAAACCAAACAAGGGAGCCTTCTTTCAGTCCTGTATTTGTATGCTAATTCCTTCTTTCACTGTCTTCCTCTTCTTGCCTTGATCCTTCTTGAGCCGTTTTGTCACCTTTCTGAGATGACCATAGCACTTTGATGCTTAGAATTTCCATATCTTCACTTGGAATTTTTTCTCCTTCACTTCTCCTTCTAGCTCTATGTTCTTCTGTTTTTGCACTGTCCCTTGTACTTTCAAAGTTTGGTTTAGTACCTCCAGCCCATAGATACATTGCTTGAGCTCTTCTATCTGACTGTTTAGGTGGAGAGTGGGGTCTTCCTTAACAAATTATTCTTGTGCATGAGTTTTCTCGACAATTGACTCTAGACCATTGCGGACATTATAGACGTTGATATCACCCTAGTCATTAACCTCCTGCATTTCAATATCATGAAGGGTTTGATCCAGGTGGATATTGGTGGCCACCTGCCAAGTCCACCTGGACCCCCACCATTGTCTTTCTCAGCATTTTCAGTTTCCTTAATTGTAGCACCACTTACTATTTTTAGCAGTTTTTCGGGTCGTGAACTTCCGGAGCCGTTTTGAGGCCCTAAACGACGTTTTTTGGGGAATCCGAGGGCAACATGGGTCCATGGAATGGACCGATGTTGCTCGTTCCAACAATGATAGTGCTCAAATAGATCTTTCTAATGAGCTATTGTACGCGTCAAACGGAGATCATATGCCAAAGTTACGACCCCGGGAAGTTGATGTACCAATTTACCCCCAAACGGGGCCCACAGTTTGGTGTTTCATCTCCTAGGGTTAGGTTTTGGAATGTTAAGGGTTTTCCATTGTTTCTCAACAATAAATAGGCCTTCGAGCCTCATTGTAACACAGTTCAGAGGCATGTAGCCATCACATATCTTCTCAGAGATAAGCTACCATCGCCCTAGCTGGTTTATTTCCATTTCTGGTTGTAAGCATGTTTCAGTATTTTTCCATTAATGAAATGAAGTATTATTTCCGCTACATCTTTGTGTATATGGTTATCTCTGTAATTTGTTGCATTCCTGTTTAAATCCGGATCAGGGTTACAGTATCCTGCACTTCAACATCCATTGGATCTGTCGAGCCTTTATCTACACTTGTACTATGTGTCGATGTCATTTTCCTTTGATTCATTCTTCTAAGCAAAAATGACAAGGGTGTGATGTCTTATTCATCAATATCCCCCTCGTTAATCAATGTATGAACTGCAACATCCAAAAACACTGTAAGGTTGTCTGTGGCTCGTGAAGGAGGCAGGGAGTCATCCAAATTGATTGGGGAAGTCGATTGAATGTGGGCTTCCTTCAAGGAGGCAGTCCTCTTGACCGAGCTTTGGGTCCTCATTTTTGATGTAGATGGAGTTTCAACAATGAGCTCTCGCTCCTCTGCCTGCACTAACTCTTCTCTGTTCTTAGTCTTGGTAGGGCGTAGGGTTAGGATTTCAGGCTTCCACTTCTTGCTTGCACTCTTCTTGCTGGAGGATTTCCCTGCACCTTTTTTCTGTAACTCATTCAAAAATACTTTATAGGTCATATTCTTGACCTCCAATTCCATTTTAACTAAAATTGCAATCAAACCATGATGGTATAACTTGCATGTGACTTGGCTCATATTACCTCTCTGAACTCCTTTTGACATTTTCTTCAATCTTCTTAGTAGAAAATAGGGGAAATTTAAAAAGCTTACCTGACCCGAAACGTAGCAACAACCAAATATGATACAAGAAGGTCAATGAGTAGCGACCCTCACAGGTGAGGAATTTTTGTAATATGTACAATAGGTATTTCCATTTTCCTTGCATGGCATTGCGTGGCAGTTCTTTCTTCCAATTCACTTTTTGTTTTCTGTCGACCAAAAATTGGTGCCACTTTTTCTTCTTGATCTTCTCCTTTTTGAACCACTGATGATCTTTTGTTGGTAATGTCATGGCTTATGATATAGACTATTACATTACTTCAAATTCCAGTGATCCTACCTTGGCTTGGCTCCCATCAAAGGTTCGAGAAAACTCTAATGCCACGGGAAAACTCTAACACCACGGTTAAGTCAAAACCATCAAATTTCAGCAAAAACGAGAGGAACCCGGATTCCTGCAACAGTGGAATACTGTTATGGTATTCATCCATTTGCTCTAACTCTTTCACATAACAGGGTTCAATTCTCATGGGTGTCATCCTCAATTCAATGAACTCTATCTAAAACTTTTTAGAAAGATCATATGGTCAGAATTTAGGAGCTCTGTCTAAAACAAACCTTGTGATAGTTGAGTTATCCGTCCGCCACTATATTTGCCACCTCCTAACAGTCACACTCCATCATTAAATCTATACCTTGGGACAGATGTGATATAGATAGGTTGTGGTACAAGCATAGATAATCATTACTGAAGGTGTCGGTTAAGGTGCCATGATTAATATGACAGTTATGCGTAGTATGGTATGAGGTCGGGTCGTCATTAACAGGTAACATGATTTTTTTTCAAAAAGGTAGGTATGGGATGACAGGTTAAATCGTACACATCCCAAAATCACTTCATTATTTCACACAAGGTGTACATGGTACTCTCTCTCTCTCTCTCTCTCTCTCTCTCTCTCTCTCTATCTCTATATATATATATATATATATATATATATATAGAGAGAGAGAGAGAGAGATATATATATATATATATATATATAGATATATATATATATATATATATATTTCATAACTTAACTATCCTTGTACTTAAAATATTTCCTTCCTATTTTAGGAGATGATAAAACAAATATTAATCATAATAATAAAATTATTGAATGCTATCTATTCGGAAGTGGTGCAGTCATTCTACCTGCACACAATTTTCATGAAACAAGAATAAACTTTCCACATGTGCATTATTGCACCAAGTATTCCTACACCATATTACAAATTTTTGCACTTAAACAATTTTTCTTGCACAAGGACATGTATTTTTGTACTCAGGAGTGCTCAGCACTGCGGATTCCTACACTGAACATTTCTACACTCAAAAAGTCTTGCACCGAACATTCCTACATTGAACATTCTTGCACTAAACATTTTTGCACTTGAACAGTCCTACACCAAACATTCCTGCATTGAACAGTCTTGCACTGAACATTCCTGCACTAAACACATATACCTGCACCAGGGATATTGTGGTCAAACATTTCTGATAAAATTCATAGGTTGGATTCTAAAGGAATCGTTGAATCATAAAGGAGGTTTTATTCACCAGCTTTTCTGTATCAATACATGCCTTTTGATCTGCTTCATAAGCTTGAATAAAATTCTGCAATATGATCCATGAGGGAGAAAATAAGTGGGAAAGGGGGTAAATTTTCCAAATGGGAAGGAAATTATGACAAGGAATTCAAGAGTAAGACTACCAAGAGGGACATATCGAAAAAGGGATCTAGGAAAAAAAATTTAGGGGAAAAAGAGGGAAGAACGAAATCGTATAGGGACAGTTTCCATGTGAAGAAAGGGGTGGTAAACATTGTGGGATAAAAAGAAGAAAAATAGAGGGAATTTTACGAAAATGGGAATAGAAGAAGGGAAAAATTTCACCTGAAAAATATTCCTGGATAGTGCCGAACCAAAAGTAAATGCAGTGGGAATTAACTGTTGCTTGCATAAAAATTTCTGTGTCATATGTCCCAAACTTGGATAAGGGCTCAGTTCCTGCACTTAAAAACATGTTTCTTCTTGGTGAAAGTTAGCACATATAAAGATCAAGCAACATTCCCATTTTATTAAAATTTCGATCTTCTTGCCAGCATGCTAGTTTTCAAGCTGATCCTTCTGTGACCATGTCAGCAAATTGATTTTCACAATCACAACAAAATATTTTTGTTAGTTTGTTTTATTTTTAGTTTTTGTCATTTTTTTTTATATTGTTTTTTATTCTTTTATTTTTATTTTTTTGAAAAGAGAAAATCAAATATGTAATAGGTTTTCATGGCTACCTACCATCTCTAGCTCAGGTTGTTGGTACACTTGTTGCATGAAGTCCTCCTTTGTGAGGGGTTGAATTATACCTTGAGTCTATGCCCGTTCACAAGCAATACTGAATTTTGCCCATCAATAGTTTTGATCTCTACAACCCCATCCTTGAAAATTTTAACTACTTCATAATGTCCCATCTAGCGTGCATGGAATTTCCCATTGAAATGTTTAAATATAGAGTCATAAATAAGTACCCAATCACTTCGTTGGAATTGCTTCTTCCTGATAGACTTGTCATACCACTTTTTGTGTTGTTGGTGTACTAACACGTTCTGTTAAACAACATCTCTTGGAAATTCATCTAACTCATTTAACTGTAATAAATGTTGATGCTGTGCTTCTGAGAGATATAATCCCAATTGAATTGTTGTTCGAAAGGTTTTTATCTGGAACTCTATCGGAAAAAGAACTTGTTTCCCGTATACCAACTCATATTGTGTATGTCCTGTGCAATTCCGCCAAGTGGTTCGATAAGCCCATAAAGCTTCAAGTAACTGGCTGGCCCAATCCTTCCTATGCAGATTTACCGTTTTGGTGAGGATGGATTCGATCACCTTGTTGGTAGACTCCACCTGGCCGTTTTCTTGTGGGTGATACGTAATGGACTTTCTATGCTAAATTTTGTATTGATCCATGACTTCCTGTAACAGATTAGAAATAAAAAGCGGTCCATTGTTCGTAAAAATCTCTCTAGGAACACCAAATATAGTAAAAATTTCACTAAACAAAAATTCAACAACAACTTTTTCTATAGCAAAAGAAACAACTTTAGCCTCTACCCATTTTGTAACAAAATCAGTGCAAACCAATATATGATTTTTATTCATAAATGTTGGATTTATTGGTCCTATGAAATCAATAGCCCATTTTTCAAAGGGCTCAATCATAATCTGAGGAAATAAAGGAATTTCATTGTCTTGAACAGGTTGAGCCATTCGCTGGCAACTGTTGCATCGCTTTACATATTGTTTGGCATCCTTAAACAAAGAATGCCAAAAGTATCCAGTGCGTAAGATTTTATATGCAATTCTCTTATCAACGAAGTGACCACCACAAGGTTCATCATGGGTAGATTTCAGTATATCAAACACTTCTTCCTCTCTTACACATCTACGAATGACAATATCTAGTCCAATGTAAAAGAGGTCTCCTTGGACCCAAGAATATGCAACACTTTTTAATATGATATTCCACTTTTCACGAGCGGATAAGTGAGGTGGTGTTTTTCCGGTGACTAAATAGTTAGCTATGTCAGCAAACCATGGAGACTTTGTTGACACAACAAAAAGATGTTCGTCAAGGAAATCATCATCAACAGGAATTACTTCACCAGGATTATTCAATCTAGAAAGATAGTCAGCTACAACATTAGATTTTCCTAGTCTATCAACAATAGTAACATTAAATTCCTATAACAACAGTAACCACCTAGTCAATCTACTGCTAGTCAATGGCTTATTCATTAAATATTTTATCACGGAATGATCAGTATGTACAAAGACTTCATATCCTGTGATGTAGTGTTTGAATTTATTGATATCAAAAATTACAGCCAAAAGCTCTTTCTTGTTCAATGTATAGTTCAATTCAGCAGGTGAATTTTTTTTACTGATGAAGTAAATAACATAGGATTGTTTGTTTTCTTCTTGTCCTAAAACTGCGCCAATGGCAGTATCTGAGGCATCAAAGGAAATGTGGAATGGAAGGGACCAATTGGGATCTCTCAAAATGAGTGTCTGCACTAATGTTTCCTTTAATGTCTCAAATGATTGTTGGCAAGCTGTGGACTATAGAAACTCACTATCCTTAGCTAACAATCGGAAAAGGGGGGTAGTTATCCTAGAAAAATTCTCAATGAATCTCCTATAATAGCCCGCATGTCCTAGGAATCCTCTTAATTCCGTTTGTGTTTTTGGTGTAGGAAGATGCAAGATAACTTCTATTTTGGCTGGGTCTACATGGATAACCTTTTCAGAAACCAAATGTCCAAGGACTACTCCTGCTTTGCACAATAATCTACACTTTTTATCACCCAAAGCAAGGTGAGCCTCCTGGAAACGTAAATGCACTTTTTCTACGTTTTTGAGGGATTCATGGAATGAGTTACCAAACACCAAAAAATCATCCATATAGGTCTCAACACACTCGAGATTGGAAAGATAAGAAAAAATGGCTAGCACAACCCTTTGAAAGGTGGTTGGGGCATTACACAATCCAAAGGAATGTACTCAGTAAGAAAATGTACCCCATGGACATGTAAAAGTGGTCTTATCTTGATCTGTGAGTGTGATCTAAATTTTGTTGTACCCATTGAAGCCATCTAAAAATGAAAAGTACTTTTTACCAGCAAGGGTATCTAGCACCTGATCAATAAAAGGAAGGGGTTGTAATCCTTGAGAGTGGCTTTATTAAGTTCTCGATAATAAATGCAGATGCACCATCTCCCATCCTTTTTCAGGACTATTACCAACAGGGAGACCCACTAGCTATCAGATATAGGATATATAAAGTTAGCATCTAAGAGTTTTTGTAATTCTTCTTTCACAACATCTCTTAGCATAGGGTTCATGCACCTTTGGGGTTGATGAACAGGTCGAGCTCCCTCCTAAATATAAATATGGTGAGTATAGGTTTCAGGAGGTATGACTTTCATGTCCTCATAACTCCATGCAAAGGCATCAAGGTGATCATGCAACAAATCAACAAGCTGCTCTCATTGAGATGAGTCCAGGTCTGAACTGATATGTAAGGATTTTCTTAGACTAATTTCAGTAATAGTAGTCTCGGGGTGAAGAGTGCAAGAAGATGCTACTAAGACTGGTGATGAGGAGGGTTGAGAACCAAAATTTTCTAGAAAATCTGGACTAAAGATTTGACGAAACATGTCAAAATTATGCATTGTGTCCAAATTATTCAAGAAATCTTGTAATTCACCCTCTTGGGTAGACTCTATATGATGGTGGATCAAAGAAACATGTTGAGTCTCCTCATCACTAATGTTGTAATCTAACCGTAAAGTCTCCTTGAACTCCTGAATAGATCTAGTAGTGGGTATAAGGTGACTTTCTTCCTAGAGTCTCCATGTGAAATATACATATCACCATAGCGACATCCAATGTAAGCATTGGCTGTGGCAAGCCATGGTCACCCCAGAATCAAGGGATGTCCACCAAAACAATTTTTTTAGTTGAAGGAGAATAAAGTCTGCGGGGTATTGCCAAGAGTCTATGGAGACAACCACATCATCCAGTAAACCTTCTAGCTTGCTTTTTGATCTATCTGCAAGTTCAAGCATAGTAGGGGTAGGACGAATATGGACCAACCCAAGCTGATCCATGGTTTTCCTAGTCATGACATTGATGGACGCACCCATGTCTATTAACACATTGGGGATAAGGATACCACCTATCTAAACAAAGAAAACCGAGTTTCCAGGATCGTTATACTTTTCCATTTGTGCATAGCCTGTCATTAACGCGGCTGCTCGGCCAACAAATTGAATGGTCTGAGGTTCTGCTCTCTTCCTCCCTGGCTTTGTGAGACAGAGTTCCCTAATGATATTTGTGTAGATGGGAATCTCTCTAATATCATGACGCAAAGGTACCCTTATGCAAAGATTCCTCAGCTCAGAAGCCAGAATGGACTCGGGGTCACTCCTCTCCATAACTAGCCTATCTGGGTAGGTAGGTCGGTTTGAAGAAGATGGTAACTCTAATGGTGCGGGAATGGGCTAAATGGTGTCATTCTTCTGCGAATGAACAGAATTTTTCTCCTCAATGATCACCATGGGTTTTTTTTGTTTTGCTGGTTTAACTACCCTTCTCGATCTCAATTGAAGCTCATGTATCCCAACTGGCAAGGTTTGATGAATAGGAGAAGGGGGCGGTTTAACAGAATGAATCGATTGCACCACCTTATTATTAGGATTTGGTACCGGTTGAGTAGGCAGTTGGGGTGGTCGAAAAGGTTGTGGTAAAGGTAATGGTGGCATCGGTTGACTTTGTTGAGGTAGGGGAGGAAAGGATGGTTGTGACATATGGTGAGGTGCATATGTAGGAGGATATGACAACATCTGTGTAGGATAGGACTGATGTGAATGGTTTGACCCTCTCCATCCTTGTTTCCAGGATTAATGGGGTTGCCCATACTGATAATGGTTCCCATGCTGCCAAGGTTGAGAGTGTTGAGTGTTATAATAGGAATATGGATGTGCATTATGACCAAAACAATGTGGTGATGGTTTAGGAACCATACCTGCACCAACATGAGGTCAATTTCTCCATTCTCCCATAGAATGTAATGGTTCAAGTTCAAAATTCTCCCATGTAAATACAACTTTTAATCCTAGTATGGAGGGGCATTTCTTAGTGGCATGGTTCTCTTCACAAATCACACATTTTAAATCAGTAGGACATTCTCTTAAAATATGATTTTTCCTACATTTAGGACAAAAAATAGACAAAGTCTCTTGTTCACCTACCAATTTATGCTAAATTTTTAAAGAGTCTATTTGCTTGCTAACAGTATTCATTATCTCAATTTTCATATTGTCCATTTTTTTCTCCAAACCAATAATCATAACATCTGTAGATCCAAGTTTACTAGTTTTATTTCGATTTCCTCTCTTTGGATCTAGATTGATTCCTTGGAAGTTTCCTGCACAAGTCACAAATTTGATCAAAATCTTTCTGAGAAATATCCCCTTATCCTAAAAAACTTCAAATTATACCTAGAATCATCAGTAAGGCCATGTAAGAACAAGGTCCTGATAGTACTTATGTCAAATTTATGTTTCAACCTCTCGAGGATGTACAAAAGTATCTATAAGTAATCCTCCAAGGTCTCATCATCACCTTGCACAATGGTAAAGATCTCATCCTGAATTTCTCTAGTTTTACAATATTCCTGGTATTTAGTCAAAAGCACACTCTTCATTTGGTCCCAAGAAGTCATAGTTCTCCCTCTGATTCCCATGAACTAGTGCAAGGCTAAGTCCTTGAAAATGGCGGGGAATAACTTTAATTTCTGGGCATCTAAAGAGTAATCATAGCTTCTACATAGGATGTCAAACTCAAAAATAAAAGATCAGGATCTTCATGCACATTACCATAGAAATGAGGGAGAGCCAATGGCGGAATGTCCTTCATTTTAGCAATTGTTTCGGGATCCACTATTGGAAATCCAAAGGTGGATTGTTCATCAATTACCTGATTCTCGCTAGTTCCCTCAGCATGATCCTCGTGCTCTACCATTTTTGTTCCCTTGATAAAACCACTCTCGTTAAAGTGACAAGGTTGAATATGGATCAAATTGGTCTCTGGAGCACCATTGGTTTCCTTCTTCCCCTTCTTGGGTTGTGTCACACCTGAACTGTTGTTTCCAAAATCCAAGTTGACAGTTCTTGTGTGATGAGTTTGCGTCTGTTTGGACTTTCTGCATGCAAAAGAAGGTCCAATATGAGAAAAAGTTTTAGATTTATCAATGTTACCTTGACCCTTATTGGCCTTTGGTCCTCTACCCCTTTTAGGCATTCATCTTAAAATAAAATCCAAAAAATGACAAAACTTTTAAATTTACAAAAAAAGAATCTTAAATCAAATGTTGCAAATGAATAAATAAATCAGCACTACGAAATCCTTCAAAAATAGAAGCACACTAAAAAAAAAATAAAAGCAGACTTACCCCTACTGCAAAGGAAAGAAAACAAGAAATTTCTTACCAATCTTTAGAAACACCTCCACAACAACGGCGCCAAAATGTTGGGTGCAGGAATTGCAGTTAAGAAAGCTCCTTTCAACACTTATTTTTCAACCCAAGGTTTCGTACACTTTGAGGCATAACACAGGAAATGCCAAAAAATGATATGAACCTTCTCTAATTGTATTACTACTTCTTAAATCACAAATTTACATAATCAAAAGAAAAATGATAAATAAGTAGCAATTGATAGTCGAAGAAAGTCTGGTGCTGGGATAAATGAAAAGTACTTTTACAGAAACTAAAATGGATTCTTAATTCATTGTGAACAATCTTAAAAAATGAAATGACCCTTTATATTTACCTTCAGTGAGACAGTGTGATAAATAATTTATTCAGTGTATTTGTCTTCTTTAGAGATATTCTTTCCTGCACTAAACTGTTAGTCTTGTACTACAACAATGTTCCTCTACCAAAACGTTGTGTTTGCACTGGAATGAGGTTTAGAGAGCGGAAGGATGTTTTGTAATTGTACTGAATTTATGACCTTCATGTAGGAGTTATAAGTCTCTGGATTAGAACACTCTGATCCTGTACCGGATCTGAGGTTCCTGCACTAGATAATCAATATTTCTGCACTTGGTTTCTAGATTTCTTTTGAAAAAAAAAATTTGCGTTAAGTGAAATAGAGTGAAAAACAAACATAATTTGAAAGTAAACCAGATTATATTCTAGATAGGAAATATTTTTCAAAAGTTAAAGTAAATATTTCTTTAAAATAGAAAACTCTTCTATATAATTACGGAAATTATCTGGTTGTGTAAACAAGCTTTTCCTGAGATAGTTGTGCATGGAATTTAGATCTGCCTTTTAATTTTTTAACTCAGAAGGTTCATTTAATAATTAATCATGAAATTCAATCCTTTCTTTGAAAGTGTTCAGTGCAAGCACAATCCTGTAAGTTACTACAACATTTATTCCATACTCATTACAACACAATTAAATATTAAGTGAAACCTCATATATTAATAATTCCCTTAGTTTAGAAACAAACATAAATCTTGTAGGAGGGAACAAAGAACTATTGTGAAAGGAAAGGAGTAAAGACTTGCGAAAGTGAACTAATGAAATCAACTTGCAGAACCAGAAATGCACTAGCATAAGCAGTGTGCTTGTACCGATCTTGCAGAAATGAAATTAAACATTAAAAAGAAATCTTATGGAAATTGAAATAATATACTTCTAAGCCTGCACACCACGGATCTGTAACACAACAATTATAAGTGAAATCAAATCTGTAACTTGTCAGGAAATTCAAAGTAAATAACAAATTCACGCCTGCATTTTAAATTAAATTAAGAAACCTTTAAAGAAAGGGAGAACGAGCTAGGTTGGCCGTGCCCTGGCCAACGAACTCGTTTCCCTGTTAAGAAATCGAGAAACGTAGTTGGTCAAAGATTCATCACAATGCAAACGAAAAATGGAACTGCGTACTGGCGCATTCCCTTATATTAGTTTCATAAGAAAAAGTACATCTTGGATCTGTGATCCAACCCAGAGAGGCGATACTCCAAAAAAAATACAATCTCTTAGCAAAATTTTACCATAACATCGCTCTTTAATTCCTATCAAAGTTTTATATTATATACAAGCCTTCAGGCCTATGGCCGTAATGAAAACATAATAGTAGCTTAACTAAGCCTTTCAGCTGTTTACAAAATACTAATCTAAGATATCTGGCCAAGGTCATGATCTTCAATATGTTGATTTCTCTCCCACTCTGATCCCAACTCGAGGTCAACTAATCCTTTACAAAAGATATGCATTGGTTGGTAAGTTGTCATGGGAGTGTAGGAATCCGCCAGTTAGTCCAGGAATCCTACCCGCACTCGGCCATTCTATCACAATAATTAATACATTTTTTTATCAAATACTTTAGGAAAGACACATATTAGTTGCAAGGATAATTAAAGGTATAAAATCCATAAATAAGCAATTAAGTCCATGACAAGGCTTTAAGTATGAAAATACAAAGAGGGTGTAGGAAAGTGCATGATTTCAGAGAAAGGTATAGGAATGAATAGGTCCTTAGGTTAAAACAGAGTTTTAGGTCATGTGTCTAGAGTAGGATAGAGGTTAAAAAATAGGACAATTTATCCTTCCAACAAGTTCCTTATATTATGAAGGAATAGTAAATTAAATGAGTTCCATATTGAAAGAGTTGTATGATTGAGCTCACATTAACTGCATGAAAAAAATAGTAACATAATGGTGGCTAAGGGTTAGTGTTCAGGTTAGTCCTTGGCTAGGCCATATTCAAAACTGACCACCTGGGAACAGTCCTGAAGCAAAATCGAGGAAAAAAATAAATCGAAACACTAAATCTCAATACTAGAATGAAATCCATAGTATTTTTAATGCTCTAAAAGTACGACAAGAACTAAGTTTCATCAACAAATATCTTAGAGTTGTTGTATACAAAGTACAAATTAATTGTGCCTAATCTCCATAGAAAACTAATAACCTAGAAAGAAAATGGATGATTACCATCTCATGCTACATACAAAATAATGAGTTATAGAGGCACAAAACTTGAAATTCATTATAGTTTTATCACCAAAGTGCACATAATAAAAATAAATAAAAAAATATATTCAGAACATTTCATTGAATACTAGGGAAAACAAAATAAAACCAAACTAGAATTTCCTCTGGTATTCTAAGTCAAACATGAGGCTGACATCCTCGAACTGAAACATGAATAACGTATACATAAAACAATAGCTAAAACAATATTAAGAACCCCAACATTTCAGGTAAGGAACTATAATTTATCCGCCATATTTGAAGGGGAAGTTAAAAAGATAAGTAGACAATACAACTTCAGTAGAATACACCACTGTAAGGGAGCAAGGTCAAATTAAGCACCTGTAAGGGAAGATGCTCTGTTCGGGTGCCATGCCCATAAGCTCTTATACTCAAGAAATTTGGAAGACACACTGCATGGGTGTGTTTTGTATATTACCTGTGCGAAAATTTGTAGTCAAAGGAGTCACAATAAGAAAATTTTAATTGAAAGATGGCTAATCTAGGGCAGAGATGACAAGCCTCTGAAACAACCTATACAATACCTAAGAGAAGTGAGACACCAAACTCCTTGTTGATGCCTTACTATAATAGAAAAAAAGGAATGAGTTAGGGTTCAATGAATTCAAGATGGGAATAATATAAAACACAAAAGATGATAATATTTCAACACCTTACCTGAAAACCCTGTGAATCTAAAGTTTCTTGAAAACCTTGTTAAAACTCTGGGAATTTTGTGGCCTCTAGTTGAACAACAATTATAAGATCCGAGAACTACCGTCAACCCAAAACTGCTTGACATACTACACTCATAGAATTCCCATAAAGTATAACCTGCAAACGAAAAGGAGAACTGACTTGCTAATATTACAATAGATCTCATAGCTCATCTTTCTCACAAATGACAGTAGGAACCCAAGAGAAAACATGTTATTTTTCCTTATCTCCACGCAATGGAGTATGGACGTAGATTGAAACCCTACCCAATTCAACAGTGTGGCTTCTTCCAAGTGTGTGTCATCAGATTCTTGGGAAAGCTCCCCTTATAAATGTGCATATGGACAGTTGGTGCCCACACAACACCAAGGGACATGGTTAATTACACAACAAACAGATTCCATTAAATCAACTTATTAACAATAATTTAACTGCATATAGGGTTTATGCCTCAAACAGATAAAATATCAAACACTTAACTAATAGCCTGGTAAAATGTTGTATAGTGTGGTCATTCCAATTAATTATAAATCTATAGTAGTTGTCTAAGCCTTATATTTATGTTTTAATAAGATTCTGTGATAAGATTTAATGCCTTGAAGAATCCCTCTCTATAGTATTCCTAATAATGTTTTAAAGAAAATATTTTTTTTATATATGGAGCTGATGAGTGTTACAACATGGATATATAAACCGGATTGTGATTTATGAATACATTAATATACATATGAGTAGTGAATTTTGTAACCCAACAATCTATATCAAACCTTCGGAAGCTATAGTATAATTTATATTGTATATTAAGCATTTAACATATTATTTAATTCAATAATATTATTATATCAAAATAATATAAAATTAATAGATTAACATTAATTTAATTTATTTTAATACTAAATTTATAATGTTATGCCCCTATACCAATAGGTGTCATATATCATGATAGACTTGGTTTAGCTTTGTAATATGTTCATACCTTTACTTGTTGCAAAGGTTTTCCATATTTGTAAAAAATCAAAAAAATAAAAAAAATGTAAAGAGGGTATACCCTAAAAGAAAAATCAAAGGGTGAAAAGAATAAAAAGAGGTCAACAAATCAAAGAAAATGAACCCCACCAAAAAGAAAGACCAGGAAGGTGTGCAAGTCTAAATGCCACTACTTTTTTACTTTTGTATAATAAACAATTGTGTGCAATTTGTTACCTATGCCACAATTCATGAATAGTCAAACAATTTAAACTTGCCTAGTTCATATTTCAATTTCATGTTGTAGAAATAGAGAATAAAGATCTGACCAAACAGTTTAATCTTGGTAGATAAGTAGATAGGTAGAGTGGAAAAAAGAGCTCAAGATTTTAATATGAGCCCTTGGATGTAATAAGTGTAGAATTAGATAGGCATGACCATGTAAAAGAAAAGAAAGTTTGATAAGGGTTTGACAATCTAAGTGCACCCTAATAAAGAAGTGAAAATGCTAGGTTAAGTAGGTAGGATAGGAAAATGATGGTTGCAGAATAATATGTGGTGAATGATAAGTCTAAATGTGTAAATCTTTTACTTTCATCACAAAGCAAAGGCATGTATCACATGGAAGGCACATCAAGCAAGCAGATTCAAAATAATTAACTCCCCTACTCATTTCCCCTAAGTTCCAAGGTACCTATCAAATTAGAGGGGCTCAGAGCATTTCTCTGACTTTTGGAGGGACCGGACCCTCAGCCCAATAATCTATAATACCTTAAGCACTTAAGCCCATTCATCAATAATCACACCCCTTCATAAGTCATTCATTCCCTTGATAAAGTTTTTCCTAAGTAAAATCCTATTTTACTTAGGGAAATTAAAATATTTTCCATAAAAACCCTCATTTTTCACTTAGCCTAAGTTTTAAATATACACATGAAAATGTTTTAGACTTAGCACTTTTTCCATTCATTTGGTCATATTAACTACTAATTTATGTTAATATATATTTCCCCTATAAAAATTACCCACTCCCGTATTATTATAAATATGAAAAAACCCCAAATTCTTATATATCCCACCCCTCGGTTAAAATATAACCATAATACACTCTTAATTGGGATTAATTAGTTAATATGTAACTAATTAAGAACCCCGACTCTGCCACATTAAAAGAGGATTAATTAGTTGCCAGGATTAATTAATAAACTCACTGACCAATCACATCGCCCCCGATGTAATTATAAACCTTTAATTATGTCGGGCCCGCCCTCCATTAAACTTTCACCACCTCACCTCCCCGATAGTCATCCGATCAAGCCCCATAGATCCCACAGTTGTCCTACATATCACACAGCCCTCCATGACCAAACATTAGTGCGCGATCGCGAGCGGTTTTGCAAACAGTGCCATTGCCATGCGTCGCTCATCGTATTGTATCGCGCGGTCGCGCCCGAATACCGCCTCCCCTCCATTAGCGGTGCGATGAAAACCGCTTACGGCCTCCCACTAATGACAAAACATCAAATCCTTCTCTCGTTAACACCACCTGTCCAAATCTCGAAACTTGCCAAATTTTTGACTTTATAAAAAAAACATAAGTAATCAGTTTATCGTCCTATTCTGTGAACACATGCATGCAACAACTTGAACGTTGAAAATCAACCAGTTCGTGCACCCAACCGTCAACCACCCTCTGGCTTGTAGTCTGACGTTGCTCCAAGTCTACCATTCGCACTCACTGTACCTGCATTCCATCGCCCACCCGCCCACAAGAACAAGTATTTACCATTTTCCATCCCGAAAACCTGCAAATACTTGTTTTCCTCTGTAATTAAGTGGAAAACCCCCAAATTTCATCATAATTCAGTTGTTGTTTTCATAATTAAATTTTCCCCAGACTCTCTGTTTCATCAATTTCACTTAAAAAACCTTAGTTTCCTATCTGAATCCACAAGAACCAGAATGAAAACCCCCATGGCCCTAAATATAGCACCTACTACCACCCCACACTGTGATTTGAATTATCTGCCCGTGGCAGATAAAGATTTTCAAATAAAAGACCCGACCACTGATAAAAACCACCTGAAAGTATTTTACGAATGCCGAGACAATCACTTGAATGACTATGATACCATAGGACTTTGGGAATCCAATCTCCCAATGTACTTTCTCCCCTCTGTGCACGTTTTCCTTGACATAATCCATCAGTGTCATGCAAATTATGACCCCAAGAGCAGTGATGTCTCCCAATCAAATAGTCCTCTTCACAATTACTGCAGACTCAATTAATGAAATGCTTCAGTTTCATCCTAGTCAAGCCCTCACCCCCATTTCCCTTGGAAATTTGCTTGAAAAATCATCTAAATTATCCCAATCTGAACTCAGTCGCCTTTGTCAAACTTTTATGGATAAGAACCATCAACCCAAAGATCCCCCTCCTTCTTTGGCAATTTTCTTCATAAATATAGGTAAGACTATAGTTGATATGATAGCCACAGCCATGGGATTCAACACTAGTGAGTTTGTGCATGAATTGACCCTAGTGTTGATGTCCATCTTTACATGGTCAGCCCCCTACTGTCAAGTACAATTATGCTACATTTATAGCTAATAAAATCCATGACCAGTTCATGAGACTGGAAAATGAAAAAGTATTCAAGTATTCTACATTCATCTATCACCTTATCCTCTACTATCAGTCTGACAAGTTCCCATTTTCTGTCAATAAACTTGATACAAAGGGTAATCCAAGGTCAGTCATTTTTTGGACTTCTATCTTCCACCAATCTTTTGCTTGTACTTATTCATATAATGAATTCATTGACCAGTTTGTCCACCCAGTGACCACCATGCTGATAGGAAATCCTCCTCCTAGGATTAGTGATGAAATCAAAATGATCCTTCAGCTATCAAAATAGTACAAGGTAGGTGACTGGTACTTATACCAAAATCACACAGAGATTAGGATATATGGTTGTGAGCTTCCCCCATTCAAGCTACCAAAATATGTTCCAATGAGGTTGTTTGCATTGGAGTATTACAGACAAATGATAAACTCAGATCAAATCCACTTTACCAAGGCCAAGAAGAAAGCACAGTTGAGAATCAAGGATCACCTAGGCCCATTTGTCTGCAACAATAGAGAAGCAGGCAAAGCAGCAGAAGGAATCCTAGAAAACCACATGAGATTAAACAAAATCTTTGGTTGGAAATATGACCCCCACAGTTTCATCTGTGATAGGAGAATGAAAAATAGGTTATCACCTTATTTTCATCACAGAATCCCAGAAATTGAGCAATATGCTAACATGGATGAATGGAGGGAAGGGACTCTTGTAGAGATGGATAGTGATCAGGTCAATGTAGAAAATGTAATGAAAGACCTAGAAAAGACACTTGACCTGGACTCTTTTGAACAGGTACCAGTTGGGACTTCTCAGAAACCAACACCAGGGACTAGTGCCTCAATAGCAGATACTTCTCAAAGGCACTCACAGGAAACAAGTGCACCCCTTGCAGAAACATCATAGGGAAGAGAAAAAGGAACCAGCACTCCAGTATCAAGGCAATCAAACATGTCAAAGCAGCCTGAAATCTCAGAAGAACAGGCCCCACCACAGTCCCATCCAACTCAGATTAATGTGGGAGACCCCCAGTTTTGTAGACTCCTCTGAATGAGGAAAAGAGCTTAAAAAGAGACAGGGAAGTAGCTACCCCTGCCAGTGGTCCCTCAGACTAGCCTAGTGCTAAGAGGCATAGGTTAAATCCTCATTCAAAGCAAGAATTTTTTGAAGAAACAATAGGTAGTCTGAGAAAGGAAGGTGTAGATAGTTAGCATACATTCCCAGTAGGTGGGACACCTTCTAGTTCACAAAGACAGGAGCTGGAAAGACAGCAAAGCGCTGAAGTTTCATCCTTCAGGCCTTCATCTAACAAGTCCTTAGACATCAAAGAAAAATTCAAAGAGACAAAGGCCATAAATGAACCGCTAAAGGCCCAAGTATACAATCAATATTTGAAGATGGCTCCTACCAATCAGACTAGGTTGATGTCATCTTATAACATCAAGGAAGGCAAAATGCAGATGAGCTTTTTGAAGCCCAAAGTACAATAGCTCCAATCACTTGCCGATTACCTCAAAACTGATTTTGAGGTCTTGGCCAAGGACATTCACCCCATAGATCAAATAGAATTGCACAAACGAATAGGGGAAATGGTGTATTCAACATTGACAAGAAAGGCCATGATGGCACACAGGTTAGATAATTCACTGAATAATACTACTGCTCAGTTACAGCTAGAAAGAGCCTCCTCATAGGCCAAGGACAATAGAATCAAATCACCAGAGGAGTTGATTATTGGATTGGGTCATAACCCAAAAGATGTGAAAGCTGCAGAGGCCCTGATAAAGAAGAAAAATGAAGATATAGCTACCCTGAGAAAGCAGCTGAAACTGCCTCCACTAATGCATCCACAGACTGCTGAAGTTATTGAAAAGAAGGCTAAAGAAGATCTCATGGACTTAGTCCTCAAGCTAAATGAACAATTGAAGGATACTGAGAAAGAATTAGGGAAATCACTAAAAAGCAGGCATAGTGAGTCGACCTCTCAGCCTCAAAATGTAGTACCAGTGGTCTCCACGATAGTCCCTTCTACACTTGCAATAGCTCTTGCACCAAATGTCCCTTTGGCCACAATAGAAGCTATCACAGGTGCAGTTACAGGTACAAGCACAGGTACATCACAAGTGGGAACTTCAGGTCAGAGCACTGAAGAATTAATCAAGTCCATGGAGGAAATGAAACTCCAAGTTTCTAAACTCCAAAAGGTAAAGGAGAAATTTGTCACCTTAGAGCAGAAGTATGATGTGTCAAAGATCAATTTTTCTAAAGAAGTGAGGAAAAATAAAGGCTTAGCTCAACAAGTAAAAACTCTGGAAAAGGACCTCACATTTGAAAAGCCTTTAACAGATATCAGAAAAATTCTATGGACCAACATCACTCAGTCAATAAATGATGTTTGGTCATCAATTCAAATCATTTTTGAACAGATTGACCTGGTGAAAGTTTCTCTTCAAGAGATTCAGAAAACTAAGGAAGAGCTGGGAGGAAAACCTGAAGAAGCTATCAGGTTAATAAACTTTTTGAACAACAAAAATAGGCATCAATTAGAACAGCTGAATATTGAGGATAGAACTAGAACTATCCTAGAAATCAAGAAAGTATTGACAAAAAGAGCTCTAATGCAGAACCTAGAAAGAAAATGTCAGAACATGCAAGAGGATATAGATGAATTTATGGAAAAGTTTGGCATCTTACAGAGCAAAGGACTTCCCAGTCCTTTAGTAATCAATGATAAGTTAATGAGGCATGAGGATTATATTGACAAATTGGGTCAGTATGCAAATAACCAAGCTAGTTCATCTACACCCAAGGCACTACCTACAGGCAGAGTTCTCTATGACAGTCTGGAGAACCTCTTTTATGTTGAGCATGAATTGAAACATTTGTTTCCTATACAGCCCAATTTTGTAAAATACACAGAGGCTGATGAAATCTTCAGGAAGCTACAAAGTACCAGGATACCAAGGGATGATTGGTGGACATATATGACAGACATTTTATGATTTACCTTGGTAAAAAGTAAAATTGAAGTATTTACCATAGTCAATTTTGGTTAAAAAAGGTGAATGATGATAAAGCAGGTAAAGAGTATCAGAAAAATCCAAAAGAAATCAGCCAGCACAAAATTACGAGCAAGACAGAAAGATGCTCAATCATAGGGCCTGCCTCCAGATCATTCATAAAAATAGGGACAGCAAGCCATCAGTTCACTTTCAGTTTCTATCTTCGAGACCATCTGTCTCTACTTTTATGTAAAATATATTTAGTCTTCCTAGAATATATCTCTCTCAGTTATGAGATATTTTGTTGTAAATTTTTGTATAAGTACTTCCTCATTCGAAGTACTTAGTGTGGATTCTTAGACATTTCTATAGACTCATTATTTTGGAATAGAAGTGTTGTTGAACAACTATTGTATGGCTGGCTGGATGAAGAAATAAAGCAAAGGACTTTTATAGGATTCATGTGTCAAATGTTGGACAAATAAGTATTCTATATCTTATGTGTTTTACTATTTTCTGGTTTAATATTTCACATGTGTTTCATATCTGAATGATAAACGAAAAAGTATATTTCAGAAAATGCTTTACTGCATTCTGTCTTTAAAATCGTTTATATTCTAAATGTTTTCTTCTAAACTATCATAGGTAGGGAATCCTTAATTTATCCCTGCTTCTTAGTTTATCATTGTGGTCATTTAATAATAAATTCTTAATTGCTTTTTGTTAATGATCCCCACTTTCCCTCCTTTTGAAATTTGTTGAAGGATTCTTAACTGCCCTTCCTCCCTTTCAAAACCATTTCATTCTTTCAAGTTACCATTTGTTCCTTGTTTAGCTATCTTGCCCTCTGAAGCCCTCCTTTGTTGAATCAACATGATCCAGTTAAGCCATCTTCAGTTGACTCCATAGCCTAATGGCCTGAAATACTCTGTTCTATCCATCTGCTCCTGAATTCCACTGCCAAACACAATCAAAACCCCCAAGCTTTCATAACTAGCCTAATATCTCATAAACAAAGCTAAATCTTAAAGAGAGAGCCCTCTCTAAGTACAGATTCACTAGATTCTATACTTAAAAGTTGGTTTGTGGTTATCGTGGACCCCTTTCCTTCTTCTGACAACTTCAAGGAAAATCTGAGTGATAACATATAAAACTAAAAATAAAAAAATAACACTAAGATGCATAGCCATTATAATGAAAAACTTCAAACGAAAACGATAATATTGATCATCTATAACTGTGAAAAAAATGGGTTTTTTTCATCAACATTAATACATGTCGAAGTCTAGGTTTGAATAAAAAGTTAAAATATTTGACGACTTTGTCAATTACGCAAGAAGTTTTTCTTACTTTTGATGGAAAGAAAACCAAATACTCATTAAAGCTTTGTGAATGTCATTTTCAAATTCCTTTCTTGCAGCAACAATCACATCTCTTTTTCTACCAAACTACTTCAGTGGTATTCCTCACAATGACCTAGTGAGAAACACTGAGAATTTGAAACACATAAAAAAATATCAAGGCTTTTTCAGTGATGTTTCACTACGATGTCGAATTTTAGGGAAAGAGTTCAAAGGCATTACAATGCCAATATTTTAAAGAATCAATAATAGAGTAAATTAAAATATACACATAAAATAGCATGTTATCAATAAACATAATAAGATTTATAAATCAATAGCTATAAATCTTAATTTTAATATCGCTATTGCTATTCATTTTTGGACTATTAAGCAATCATAATCTATTTAAAAAAAATATTAATAATTAAATTATAATTTTACATAACATTTTTCAAAATAGACACACGTACAAATTATAACATTAAAATTTTATATGAAAGTTCAAATTCCACAACACATTTCGTATGATAAAGGAAACTAATATATCTATATCTATAAAATGCATTCACTTCATTAAGTTAATTTATATATATATATATATATATATATATATATATATATATAAACTGAGTGTTGCACACAAAGGAGAAATTCTATTACACACTCCAAATCACACAAATACATCACATATTTATGGTGCTTGTGAGATCCAAACAATTCCAAATATGAATAGGGAGGTTGAGATATTATCTCAAAATCCACCTACAAATATGCAACCAATTCTAAACTGAGCATGGAATAATTATCTTCCAAGTCTCTCTCTTAATTATTACATGCACAATTACAATACATATTGTAAAAATAAAATTGATCTCTTTATGACTGGTCTTCTTCAGCAACTCTACCCACTCTGCAGTCTTCTAGACTCTGCTCTTTCTTTCTCCACATCTTTGGGCTTACCTCTCAGCTCATTTAAAGTACACCCACTTATGACCATCAATGATGAACTTTGAAAGATCAACAAGATTTATAACTCAGCTTGTCGGGGCTTCTGCTATAAGAGTTGCAAGTAATCAACCATCCTATGGACCAATCACCATATGTCAAATATTTCATTTTCGACTATTCATCAGTTACTAGGAAAATGGTAGGAATACTGAATGTGTTCAAAAGTTGATCTAACAAATTGACATGTTTCACACACATGGATCTCATACTGTAACTTGTAGCCATTGTTCAAGGGTTTCTGAGTGCCAAGAACAAAAAACCATAACAGTATAAACATAATCAAACTAGTGATGTGTTCAAGGGTTTTCGAGCACCAAGAACCACTAATTTGAATTATGCAACATTGTTCAATAGTTGATTCTACACCAAATATAACTTAGATACAACATACATCACTGATAGCTTAAAAATGTTTGAGAGGTTTTGCATTGAACTCATCTTCACTACCATAATCTGAGAAGTCCTCAAATTTTTCTTCTGGCAAGTCTTCAATAGTAATTATGTTAGCAGATTCTTTTAATTTCCCATTTAAGAGATCTTTGGCATGAGTCTTACAATACAATGTTGTGTGACCATGTTTTTGGCAATAAAAACATTTGACTAAGTTCTTGTTTTTATGGACCCTACCCCTGGAGAATAGTGCTATCTCAGGTTGTAAGTTGTCCTCTGCATCACTTGTTTTTATTCTCTTTTCTTCTGCTAAAAGAGCTACTACCATTTCATCTAATGATTTGGAAGAAAATTGACTGAGGGTAAAAATAACATTATCATAATTGGAAGGTAAATTGTTTAGCAGAATAGCCTTAGCATTTTCATCTTCTATTTTTGTTCCAGTTTCCCCCAACTGTCTAATGAGTGATTTTAAATCATTTATATGGGTAGACAATGATACTCCCTCATGCATCTTAAATTTAACTGCAATT
Organism: Pinus tabuliformis; assembly: GCA_031772625.1. NCBI lineage: Eukaryota > Viridiplantae > Streptophyta > Pinopsida > Pinales > Pinaceae > Pinus > Pinus tabuliformis. Next base: position 1,135,886,558 of record CM062807.1, on the reverse strand, counting down.
TCAAGGTGAAATTTGCATTCATAGTCTTTTCCCCAAATATTTGTCTTAACTTTTCCCATATTTGCGCAAAAGATTTTTCTAGGTCTATAATATGATGTTGTGAGTGTGACAAAGAGAAGCCTATAATAGATTTATCTTTCTCTTCCTTTCTCACCCATTTAGCTAATTGTTTTGGATCTCGGGGTGTTGGTTCTTGTCCTTTTACTAAACTCCACAATTTTTTATGCATTAAATTCATTTGGACTTTAACCTTCCACTTATAGAAATTTGACCCATTGAATTTCTCAACCACTATTTTCTCTATTTAAAAAAATAAAGTGAAAAATTACTCTATAATTGTTACCTTCTACTCCTAACCCACAAGCAACACTTGAATCATTGTCCAACAGTATTGCGTGGTTAAAAATGTGTTCTTCTATTTCATTCTCCGGCGAACGACAAATACTTCCTGCGGGATATCACTTCCACTGCGAGCTATTTGGAGGAATGATCGACTTCAAGGCTGGCAAAGAGATCGAACTTAGTTCTAGAAAGACATGACACAATTCAATCGGTAGAGGCCGCATATTTGATGTCCACTACAATTACTGCTACTCATTCGACCTTCAATCTAACTCATATTATGTATCCTCTCAAACCATAGCACTGAAAAGACAATCAATCAGATCGTGTTGGTTTCTATGGATCAATTTATTCTTCATCTGAAGTGTAATTAAAAAAATAACGACCCAACCTGAAAAACATGCAAGCTTCGATGACTCCGAAAGTGATTATTTCAAAGAAAGATACAAGGAATCTGAAAGCGATTATTTAAGAGAAATATTTAAGAAAACTCATGGGATGTCCATGGTTTCCATGATCACAGACTTAGGATTGGGCGTGAGCCATCCCTTGCTCTGTTCCAAGTTCTCAAGCTTGAAATTCACTCGCTTACTCGAATTTCAGAACATGCCTTGCGCTAGGGATACATGGTCTATTGGATGGTTCTCTGTAAAAAAAAAATATGTGATTTCTCTCTATATCAAAATTGTAGGGTCGACACTATACAATCATGACGTGGCTTTCTGCACAGTCCAACTTAACATGTGGTATGGATTCCCAGGATTCTTCACAATCACAATCAATGCAGACAAGATGAAGATTAACGTAGTGGAGTAGTAATGAAGACAAGTTGGAGATTAATGCAATGGAGTAGTAATGCAGACGAGCTGGAGATTGCTTTAGTTAAGACTACGATGCTGCTCAATTATAATAGTGAGCATGCCATTCTTTTTTATACAATATGACTTTCAAAGCCACCTAATTTGTAATCGACATGCCACGATTCTGCTGCACTTTGGGAGAAGACGCAATCAACCTGAATGCAATTTTCATATATGAATCTCATAGTAGATCACACGGTTCTACAACATATTCTCTTCCTCATGCATATCCAATCCATTCAAACTTCAATTCCAGATCAAAATCAAATCTAATCCTCTAATTCTCCCGGGTTATCCTTAAAGGAGTAAACCCAGAGCTACCATCTTTGATACCAAATAGAAACACTGAGTGTTGCACACAAAGGAGAAATTATATTACACACTTCAAATCAAACATATACATCACATATTTATGGTGCTTGTGAGATCCAACCAATTCCAAATATGAATATGGAGGTTGAGATATTCTCTCAACATCCACCTACAAATCTGCAACCAATTCTAAATTGAGCATGGAAGAATTATATTCCAAGTGCATTGACCCCATTAAGTTAATATATATGGAGAGATATCATGAAATAATCACAACATAAAAACCCTCAATAACCACAAGTAGATTCACTCAACACTAGTAGCACTTCGATTTAATTACATAAGCAGTCTCACAACTTTAACAACTATAGCAACTATGTTTAATTATAACAAAGATAACATAAATAAACTATTAACCCAACAAAAATGATGGATGATGTTATCACTCGGCTAGCACGAATTGGGTTGTTCCAACCTTTAACCTAGTGTAACTATGTCAAATCACTTGAACTGGAAGTTAGTCTTTTCACTCTAAGAGGGCTCTCTCAAATGTTTATCAAATATTCTTGAAACAATTGAAACAATCAGATGACTAATTCTGATCCCTATTTGTGATTTTGTAGGTGAAGAAAAATATGATGATTGTTACCATTGGGCATGGAGTCAAATTAAAACAAATTTTGATCAACAACAGTGTTTAATGGAAGCTAAGGCATCTATATCTTTTAAAATGACACAAATGAACATCCATAGTCATACATAATAAATAAAGGAAATTGGAGCAGTTTGATAAGATTTCCAAGTAATCAATATACTATGTAAAACTTGAAACAACATGATAAAAACCCATAAAAGCCATGACATGAATCTCAGGTACATAAACAGAGTAGTTGCAAATTTTCTATTAAAGGATCAAAATATCACAAAAGGTTAGTTCTTCACATTCTTCATCAACCTTTCTCACATTCAAAAGCCTACTTATTTATAGAGAAAAGATCTCTTTACATATCTTTCCACCTAGGCCAAATTCGATCCACTATTCTAGAGACCTATTCCTACTTTTCTTCTAACTAACAGAGTCCTCATAGGGATTTTCTATTTTACAATAGTTGGAACTCAACTAGGACTCTACTAGCTTTAAAACCATAACCAATTTTTGTTGATGTAGATAACCAAAGCCAATTGCATGCTAGATTTGTTGGAGTGTCATTAAATATTCAAACTATTGATAGACATCAATTTAATTTCCCTTTTTATTGATTGTCTTGATGAGCTGGCTAATTTGTAGATGTGGCTATTTGCTGACTTGGCAGGCTGAAAAATAGGAATTTATCATGATGACATGGACACCTTTTATCAACTGAAATCCACCTGGAGCTTGGATATCTGATATCAAAAATCTTCAAAAAGGCAAAAAAACATAGTTTTTTCATAATTTCATAGCAAAACAACATTTTCAGCAGTTTCATAGAAAACTTTGGTTTTGAGGTATTTGGTGATGTTTATGAGATAAACATAGGATTTTAGAATGACCTTTGCTGTGATTTAGACCATCATTAACCCCCATGGAATGCTACAACAGTTTCGTAGAAAAAACTTGGCTTCAATATGGGAAGTTGCTACAAAAGTTCCAAAATTTAGGTTTTTTCAAGTTTCCATGATTTTAATGCCTCCTTATGACTTCTAATATCATGTTGAATACACATATGGTTGTGTTAACTAAAATAGGTATAGTAATGAAAACAATTGAATATTTTTCCATATCATGGAGTAGCACTTACTTCAACAACAATCTTGAGGTTTCTCTTCTTGAGTTCAGCCTAGATCATTTCAATTTGACTTTCTAGTGTTGTAACTTGTCCTTGTAGGATTTTCCTATCTTCTTGTAACCAAATATTTCTTTTATACATATGTTCCAGCATCCTGTGTAAAGGTAGAGTCCTTTTTATCATCTTCTTAGACTTGTCTGCAATTTCATCATAAAAATCTATTTGATTTAACACTTCATTTTGGTATTCATCAAACTCTAGCTTGGTCTTGATCACTTCTTTTCTGGCCTCCCTTAATTTTTCTTGTAGGACTTCTATTTCACTTTTTTCTTGAACAACCTCCTTGCCTTTCTTTTGCTTTGATGGTTTCTTTGATAACTTTGTTTGCTCAATGGTGCTTCAGGTATCTTCTCAACTTGTTGCATTGATCTTGTGACAGGTTTCCTTGTCCTGAAAATGAAACCCTGTTCTTCTTAAGTAAAATCAAATTTCTTTTCTCTCTTACTTTTCTTCTTGGTTTTAGTTGGGGTCACTTCTACAGGCTGCTCAAATAGGCTTTCTTCAATGTCTATAACTTCTAGGATATCAGTCAATCTACCTTTCTTTTCACCCTATTCTTGTTCTTTCTTCTATCTTCTAGTCATTCTCCTCTTAGTACTTGTAGAAGATTCAATTATAGGTTGTTGCTCTGTCACTGACTACTGTCTTGCTCTAGGTTGCTACCCTATTCTAGATTGCTGTTCTATTCTAGGTTGTTTCCCTGTTCTAGGGGTTGCAGATTTGGATTTTGGAGTTTTTTTAGAGGGGGTAGAAACATCTAGTTCATATCCGCTTAGGAGAAAAAAAGTAAGCCAATCCCTATTCAATTTATTTATCTCTTCAACTACTAACAATTTGATAAGACCATGATGAAAAACATAGGTACTACTTGCATCCGCTTTGGCTTGCACCCTGTCAGCCATCTTTCCTAAACTTTTGAAGAGATAAAAAGGAATATCTAAGGATTATTTACCTTTGAATTGGAGCAATAACCTGAAGACGTATTGGTAGACCATATGGAACCTTCCCTCACATGTAAAATACTTCTGAATAACCATCAGAAACTTGGAATAATGTTTTTTAAGACAAGTTCTGGGGATTCCTACTGTCATATCAATCCCTTGATGTTCTTCCTTCAAAAATTCATCACAATTATATAGCTGGAACTTCTAAACTTTAAACCATGTTTCCCCTAACCTTGGTATTCCAGTAGCATGAGAAATGGTGTCTGGAGAGACATTCAAACAGAGGATGTCCACCTTCATGCCAACCCCTATGAAATTGAGAGCAAAATCCTTGGTGATTTGCGCATGAAAACCCTGCAATTTTTGGCAAAATCAAAGACACCCCACGCTGGCAAATGACTATATAAAAGTTGGGTCTTCTTCAAGCAGTTTCATATATGTGGGCTCATATCACACTACAACCCCTCATTTGTAATGTTTTCTGGTGGCCAGGATTGCTAACACGTCGAGAGTTGCTTGTGAGTTGCTTCCTTTTCACCTCCAAACCAACTTTAGAACACCTAGACCACAACTAAGCCTGTTTTGATAACACAAACCCTAATCTATGACAACACTTGTGAACCTTTTTTATATGAATAGATGGTATAAAGGGAAAGGGACAGGTAAAAGTGAATAAAAAATAGTGGAGGACACAATAATCAAGAACCATAATGACTCAATACATTCTGCATCACTAACAATCATTTTCAACAAAATCATTATACAACAACAACTTTCCTAGCGAGACAAGTTTCAGAGAGGATATTTTTGCTACGGAAGTGTCAGGGACTTTCGTAGCAAATTCTAGGTTTGTGTAACTGTGTTTGCTGCGAAAGTTTGTAAAAGTGTCAGACCAACCTAATATGAAATGATGACCTCAAAATGGATTTAGTGGTGACATTTTCTTGTTAGGATGAACCTATTAAACATTGAATAGACCCTATAAAAGGTGTCACATGAACCTATACATAAAAACCCTATCTATAATTACCAATCAAACTAAAAAATGTATTTAGGGTTATCATAGATAACAGGTGAGATGTCGAGGTTGACTCATGCCCATAAGTTCGGAGTTGTCTTTAGTGTGACTTTTTGGACTTGTGATTTGAATAAATTCCTACCAGATTTTAGAGAAATTAGACTGGAAGAACCTCATGGAAAAGCTTCCATAAGGTATCACTAAAGACACTCGCATAAGTTCCATGAGATGAATCAAATATCTCTTATAAAAAAAATAAGATGATTAGAGGACAACATTTTATTGGTTACAGACTGTAATGACGTACGGTGACATATAATAAATTACGTGGTTTCATATTGATATTAAATAATATCTAATTAATATTAATAATGCTATTAAATTAATAATATTAAAATAATATGAAAATGAAATTCTCCAAAGGAAAGAAAAGGAGAGGAGATGGGAACCCTGGCACAACCAAACCCTAACACGGGGTAGGGTTTCTGCAGTACACCTAGTGCTACCTCGTCCGCACTAGGCTAGGCCTGTTTACCATCTGGCGTTTGTCTCCCACTTCGTTTACATGCTCCATCCATCTGTCCGTTGTGCAACTAACATACTCCCCGCAATCGTGATTGAACCCTTATCGTTTATCCTTTGTTTGTAGTTGTTGGTCCCCCACTATGACGGTTATTCCCGAATACGACAATAGTTGGCTTAACCCTTGGAGCAAAAATGGAGACAGATCTTATAGATTATTCGGAAGACCCCCTCGAGGGTACTTCCATTTTTAGTAGGCACACTAGCACAGAGGGTTTCTTCCCATTTAGTAGAGACCTGACTGAAGCCATCGCTCTACTACCATCGATCATGGGTCCATCAAGTGCGGTCATTGGTCTTCCTGAGGTGTCGTCCTCCTAGCCACCCTTTGACATTCCTCCTCCATCGCCAACCTCCCTACAATTATTGGCCCGATGAATTAGCCTTGGCCGTGTAGCTGGTTCTTTTGGAACTTCACCCCTCCAACCATCTGCAGCCTCACATTACCCCTCTCACTCACTCCACGGTGTGCCTCCGCCCCATCTGACTCCCCCCATCTCGACCCCCGCACCTACTCCCCCTTCTGGCAGCTTCACAGATGTTCCCCCACTACTTGATGCTTTCCCCTCTGGCCTTGACCTAATTCCCCTGAACCTTAACCCTAACCCATCTAACCCTTCCTTCGACAGAGCACAAGAGAATGCTGCAGTCATGGAGCCTAGACTCGAAAAACAACTTAGGTCAATAAAATCAAAGGTGCAAGAAGTAATCATCAACTGGGAAGAGGATTTCCAGTGGGAAGAAACCATAGACAGGGCCGTGAGAGTCCTGGTGGGAAGAATAATGGGAAGGAACTACTCTGCAACAAGATTAAAACAATGGGTCATGGAAATATGGGGACAACACCTGGCAGAACTCCCCTTCATTCAAACATTCATCTGCAGTTGGTTTGCATTGCGTTTTTCATGATGAGAACATACAAACTGGGTATTCTCCTCCTTTTGGCATATTGAACAGGCCCTGTAATGTTCAGAAGACGGATCCCACTTTTTGATCGAGACAAAGAACAACTTGGGGCTGGACCTCTATGGGTACGCCTCCCCGGCCTGCTGCTACAATTCTCGGCCGAGGACATCTTCAGGCGAATCGGAAACATGCTGGGCACCTTCTTGGAATATGATAGATCATACCTCACCACTAGGGTTATAGACTATGCACAGATCTTGGTTAATTTAGACATCAGAGGAGGGTTGTAGGAGAAAGTCACCCTACGCTAGAGGAACTACACTCAAACCCAGATCCTCAATTATGAAGGGGTTTCATTTCGATGCAGACGATGTCATAGAGTTGGCCACCTCTACAAGGACTACCCTCTTCTGGGGGAATTGAAGACTGGGATCAAGGGGAAGACAATTCCCTCAAAGGACTAGTGGACATCGACTGATTTGTCTGAGGAAGCAATGCACACAACCCCTAAAGCAGCTGGAACCAGGTTGGCCTTGAAAACACCGAAGAAGCATGGAAAAACACCTCTCCGGCCTCCTTCACCACCACTGACTAGGTCATGGGCGGCCATTGGAGCCGCATTATCTTCGGGTATGTATTTTTCTGAACCTTGCTTTGTAACATTGATCCGAATTGGATCCATGAATATTATCAAAGTGCCATGACTATATCAAAATAGGATAGACTTCAAATTTGTGAATAAAAAGCGATCAGGAAGACTTCTAGATAGTGGCAGTTTGCAGCCAGTAAGGAACGACGAGGACCTCGGTCAAAGCGCACTGACCGAGGCCCATGGAGACTGCGCAGGAGGAAAAACTGGCACTTGGGAAGCCCTGATCAGGAAACAGAGGACATTTCTGATGCGTGATTGCTAGGCAAAACCCCTCGAGAAGGAAAGGCCCCGAGCACTCAGTCGCATGGAAGCCAGGAAACAATGGGGAAAGCGCTAAGGTGGAAGGCGGGTCCCGTGCTCCAAAATCGGCGGTATGTCAGGGGAACCCTTGGGTGGTAAGAAGATTTGGCTGAAAAAGTGCGATTCCATTCATCACACCACGTGTGTCCGGTGGATGAGAGAGAAAACCGCCGCTCATCGCATGCTAACGGTCAAGCAAGTCAAGCACATGAAATGAGCGAATATCATAGGATCTGGGGGGTCCGGATCTGACAACGGAGATTGCGCCCAATGGAGAAACTAGATTTGACAGGGGATTAAGCCATGGCATAAAGAATTCTAAAGTTTGATTTGATCGCTGAGTTGGCGAATGAGTCATACCACAGTGTAACTGGAAAACCGAACCGACGAAGAAGAGCTGGCGCAGTTCGCAAGAGAACAAGTGGACACTCCCTGTGAGCCGTTGACGATGATGCAGAGACATGGAACTCCAAGCGAGCAGCAACAGGAAATCCGACATGGGCAAAAGAGGAAGCGAGAAGTTAGGGATAGATTGGCTTTAAGCCATGAACAAACACAGAACAGAACACACCGAGAGGAGAACAAAGATAGAGAGAGCAAGAGCGAAGAAAAGATAGTGAAGCAAGAAGCAGAAACCAGAGAGCTGAGCTGACCTAAGGCAACATCGAGTAGACAACAAGCTTGAGAGGTTCAAGCAATCCCTAAGAGGATCTGTCGGGAATTGAGCACCAAATTGGGCTCCTTCCATTAAAGAAGAGAGGTCAAGGTCTAGTAAGGAAAAGAGTCTGTGCACTCTAGTGGCTTGGGGGATCCAAGAACCACCCTGCCAAGCAATTCTGTTTCAGGAGACTCAGATTAAGCTCCTCATTGTAATTCTCTACTTTAAAGACAGAATAAAAGAAGGCCACCACTGAACGCTGGACCGGAGACTTAGCCCTAGAGAATAGGGTGAACTGCTTATTAATTGTTGTGTTCTTGCATTTGCTTACTGTGTTTCACTTACTATTTTCCATTTTCCAAGGGTCTGTGAATTTTGCAATCTGATCGATCTGTTGCCTAAAATAACATAGACACACACCAGCACATGAGTCTGTAATACCTTCATTCAATAATTGTTTAACTAAGATCACTCAAGAGTGATTTTCAGATCAAGTGGTATCAGAGCTTTAAGCTATTAAGGTTAGACAAGCTTGTGTTGGTTTAGCTGTTGAATGCTAACTAGATCAAAGCTCAAATTAGAAGAAGGAGAGTTGATCGAAACTAATTCTGAAATTGGGAGAATCTATCCTCGGAAGAAAATGTCAGAGGAAGGTTCTATGGGGCCAGACCCTCAATTCACAGAAAATTTCCTAGCCATAAAGTCCATGGTAGAAGAAATGTATAGGGACTTTAGAAAACATAAGGATGAAGATTCATCAGGCTCTAAACAAGACAAAGGAGAAGATGAGTCTCATTTCCATGACCACTCAAAAGGAAAAGGGAAAGAGGAAAGCTTTCTCACACCTCCTAACAGCCTCGAACACAAAAAGAAAGCATCTTTGATCAAACTGGATGTTAAATTTGATCTACCTATATATGATGGAGAGTTAAATGCAGAAAAACTGGACAATTGGATTAGACAAATTGATGTTTATTGCAGAGTGCAGAATATCGACTCAGACAAGAGCAAGATTCAACTGGCAAGACTACACCTTGGAGGCACTACCTTGGTTTGGTGGGAAGGCAGAACCCAAGCTGACATGAAAAAAAATGGTAAGACCATCTCTGTCTAGAGTGAATTTGTTTCTGCAATCAAAAACTAGTTCTATCCATTGGCCTACATGCAACAAGCCATGATGAGTTGGCAAACTCTTCAGCAATTGAAAGGGAAAAGTGTGCAAGGGTACACTCAATAATTTAGAAAGAGAGCATTGATTCTATGGATCTCATTAGACTCACCGGAGACTCTGTTGAAGTACATTGGTGGTCTACACAGCTACATGAGGCATACCATCCTCATGTTTAATCTCGCTAGTATAGATGAGGTATTTGTACAAGCTACTCATCTAGAAAAGAATGGAAGTCCAGAAGTTGGGGGTCCATCCCAACCCACTACAAGCAAGAATAAGGAGAAAAGAAAGCAAAAATGGAAAGCAAGGAAGGCTAACACTACACAAAAGAGCAATGCTTCATGCACCCACTATAAAAAGGATGGGCATGATGATGAGCATTGTTGGATCCTGCATCCAGAGCTGAGACTTAAGAAGTTCAAGGGCAAGAAGAAGAAGCCTGCTGCAACTATTCAGAAATATTTGGGGTCAGACTCGGGAGATGAAACAACCATTGCAGCCACAGGTATAAGAGGTAAGAATTTTGAAGCATCTACTAGTAATTCTGCACAATCTATTATTGATGAAGAAAATGAGAGAAAAAGACATGAGCTTTTCCATATTCGAGTTATTTCCAAACATCAAAAGATTGATACTTTTTTTGATAGTGGCTCACAAGTAAATTTAATTTCTGAAGCAATTGTAAAGAAGTTGGGATTAGCAACTACACCTCACCAGAAACCATACCCATTAGGATGGTTGAATGATAAAGCACAACTACAAGTGACTAGACAGTGCAAACTCAAGTTTTCTTTTGGGTCAGCATTTGTAGATGAGGTTGAGTTAGACATAATTCCCTTGGATATATGTGGAATTGTTTTAGGAAGTCCTTACTTGTATGATAGAAAAGCTATTTTCTATAGAGCTGAGAACAAGTCTCTACTTGTTGAAGATGGAATCGAATACTTTGTAAGAGCTCATAAGCTCAAGAATAATTATACTCTCATAAACTCAGGGTAGATGAAAAGAATGATAAATTCATGCAAACAATTCTTACTGATGGTTGTAAAGGAAAAGAAACTTGATAAAACGAATGTATTTGAGCATTGTAATGGCAAACAACAAGCTGATTTAGAAAAGGTTGTTTCAGAGTATGATATCTTGTTTCAAGAACCTAAAGGTCTGCCACCCAAAAAGGAAATAGTGCATGATATTATTTTGTAGCAAGAAGTAGTTAACAGGACAGTGATCCAGTTACTCAAAGGATATTGCAGCAAACATCCTAAGCTTTGGGATGAACATTTGTGTTATGTGCAACATGCTTACAATAGTGCAAAACATTCTTTTACACAGAGATCTCCTTTTGAGACCTATTTTGGTTTCACACCAAGGTCTCCTTTGGATTTTGTCTTTGGTAAAGATACCACAGTCGAGGGACACGGTGATGTGGACAGGGCAACTAGGTTCATTAAACAAATCCAAGAGATCCACCAGGCAGTACAAGAACAATTGGAAAAGACCCAAGCCAAATACAAGGCATGGCATGACAAGCATCAGATGGAGCATAGTTTCAAAGTTGGTGACCAAGTCTGGCTGTATATCAGCAAGGACAGGATGCAAGGTGAAGGTAAAAAGCTAAAGCCTATCAGGTATGGACCTTTCAAGATACTTGAGAAGATTGGTGAGAATGCTTTTCGCCTTGATCTACCAACTTACATGCACATCTACTCAGTCGTAAATGCAGATTGCTTGAGATTGTTTGAACCCTCACTAATTGAGGATCCCGAAGAGCAGAGTCAATTGCCTTCTATTAATGACCTGCTACCTGAATATCTTAATGAATTGCAGGAAGACACAGTTCTGGACAGGAAGGTGAGGACGACACGCAGGGGAGATGTTGAGTACCTCAGAATTGGGCTCAAGGGTTCAAAGCTGAGCAGTGCAAAGTGGATAGAGATTGGACAAGTGAGACAATTGTACCCTCACTTATTCGATGCTTGAAAACCAACTTTTGGTGGTCCAAAAGCTTTTTCAGTGGGAAGGCCATGATCCGAATTAGATCCATGAAGATTATCAAAGTGCCATGACTGTATCAAAACAAGACAAACTTTGAATTTGTGAAAAAAAGCGATCAAGAAGACCTCTAGACAATGGCAGTTAGCAGCCAGCAAGGAACGACGAGGACCTTAGTCAAAGCGCACTGACTGAGGCCCATGGAGACCACGCAGGAGGAAAAATTGGCACTTGCGAAGCCTGGACCGGGAAATAGAGGACATTTCTGATGTGCAATTAGTGTTAAGCACTAATTGTGCATCACTAGGAAAAACCCCTCGAGAAGGAAAGGCCCCGAGCGCTCAGTCGCATGGAAGCTGGGAAACCGTGGGGAAAGCACAAAGGCGAAAGGTAGGTCCCGCGCTCCAAAACCGGTGGTATATCGGGGGCACCCTTTGGCGGTAAGCAGATTTGGCTGAAAACGAGCGATTCCATTCATCGCACAACGCGTGTCTGACGGATGAGAGAGAAAACCGTTGCTCATCGCACACTGACAGTCGAGCAAGTCAACTGTGTGAAATGAGCAAATATCGTAGGATCTGGGGGCTCCAGATTTGACGGCGGAGATTTCTCCCAATGGAGAAACTGGATTTGATAGGGGATTAAGCCGCGACATAAATAATTCGGAAGTCCGATTTGACCGCTGAGTTGGTAGATGAGTCATACCATAGTGTAACTGGAAAACCGAACCGACAAGGAAGAGCTGGCGCAGTTCGCGAGAGGACAAGTGGCTACTCCCTGTGAGTCATTGACGATGACGCAGAGACAGGGAACTCCAAGCGAGCAGTAGTAGGCGATTTGACGGGGGCGGAAGAGGAAGCGAGCAGTCAAGGATAGATTGGCTTAAATCCATGAATAGACACAAAACAGAACACACCGAGAGGAGAATGAAGACAGAGAGAGCAAGAGCGAAGAAAATAAAGTGAAGCAACAAGCAGAAAACAGAGAGTCGAGCTTACCTAAGGCAGCATCGAGCAGACAACAATCTTGAGAGGTTCAAGCAATCCCTGAGAGGATCTGTCGGGAATTGAGCACCACATTGGGCTCCTTCCATTAAAGACGAGAGGTCAAGGTCTAGTAAGGAAAAGAGTCTGTGCACTCTAGTGGCTTGGCCCTGCTAAGCAATTTTGTTTCGGGAGACTTAGATTGAGCTCCTCATTGTAATTCTCTACTTTAAAGACACAATAAAAGAAGGCCACCACCGAAAGCTAGACCTGAGACGTAGCCCTGGAGAATAGGGTGAACTCCTTATTAATTGTTTTGTTCTTGCATTTGCTTACTATTTTCCATTTTCCAAGTGTCTATGTATTTTGCAATCTGATTGATCTGTTGCCTAAAATAACATAGACACACACCAGCACATGAGTCTGTAATACCTTCATTCAATAATTATTTAACTGAGATCACTCAAGAGTGATTTTGAAATCAAACATTTACATTTTCTTCTGATTATTTGGATATATCTAAGGGACTACATCAGAGCTCTAGTACTTTTCCACCTCCCCCTAATCACCTTGAATTTCCCCTGATCCCCCCTTATTTTCTCATGTACCCCCTCTTCCTTCCCAGAGGAGGAGCCACCTGATACAACTCCTGGAATTGATCCCCTTCCCCATCGACACCACCTCTATTCCCTCTCCCAGTCCCGGGCCCCTGATTTAATTGGAATTAGTTTGGTACCTTCCCCCACTCCTTTGAAGCTCCCTCGAGGAAGACCAGCCTCCCCGTCAATACCTAAACAATAGGAAGGGAAGGAGATCGCCACAGGATGACAACTTACTCTTGACAAGGTCCTTAGAGCACAGAATACCCTGGACCCGTCTCCCGCATGAAGGATTTCTCTTTCTATTACAGAGGGATTGCTAGTCGTGAGAAAAAACTAGTTATGTGTAGGCTCCTTAATTTTGAATCGATTGATGTGGTCTTCCTACAAGAAACTCTAGGGTCTACCGATGTCATATCTCACCTCTTGGAATCCATGCTTCCAGGAGGACATTTCCAAGCCATAGATGTAAATGGCGGTTCAGGGGGCATCGCCCTAGGATATAATCCCTGCTCAATAAAGCTGCTCAGCATCTGGGGTGGCATTGGATTCATAGGGGTTGACACTTTCTCCACAGAGCTAGGTACTAATATTAGACTGATAAATGTTTATGGGCCTTGTCACCATCGAGAAGACTTCTGGGACCATCTATTGGCATTAGATATCCTACAACCTGACAACATCATCTTGGGAGGGGACCTAAATTTTTCTTGGGCTATTCAGAATCATGGGGGCACCATGCCCAGGTCGACCCTCTATCTTCCTTCTTTGAACACCTCCTAGAGACCCACAGTTATATTGACATCCCCTCTGCAAAGCTAGTCCCGACTTGGAGGAACAAAAGATGCGGAGTGAATAGTCTCGCTAGAAGGCTAGATCGCTTCCTCATCAAGGAATGATTCTTGGAGAGAGGCCTTACATACCGCCAGTGGGTAGGCTCGGGGGGAATATCTGACCACATGCCGATATACCTTGATATTCGGGGAGATATAAGTAAACCTCGAGCCCCCTTCAAATTCAACTCCTCCTGGTTGAAGGATGTTACCTATACCTGGTTGGTCACTGACTACTAGAAGGCTCATCCACCTGCTGTTGGAAGGAACATTACTGAAGGCTTCATCAGCAATCTAAAAGAGCTGAAGAAGTTATCAAAAATCTGGGCTCATAACAAGAGGGTACAAGAAGAACAAATCCTAAGAGACATTGAATCAGAAATTGTTGATATGGAGGAAGAACACGAGGGACTTTTTATATCAAGTGAACATAAGGATAAGCTCACTGCCTTAATTACAAAGAGGGGAAACATTCTTAAAGAGAGGGAGGAATCATGGAGATTGAGAAGTAGAGAAATATGGTTGAAGGAGGGAGATGATAACACAAAATTCTTCCACAAATTTGCTAATTGAAGAAAGGCAATCAATACCATCTAGAAATTGACTATCGAGCAAGGTAATGAGGTGGATACCTTTGCTCAACTGGCCTCTCTTGCCACTTCTCATTTTAAAAAGTTTTATCAGGCTCCCCCCAATGCCACCCTAGCAAAAGTCATAAGAGTAGCACAACTCTTTCCTTAGTTCGTTGATCAGGAGAATACTATGGACCTGAATAGAGAAGTCACATTTGGGGAACTAAAGGCTATCCTGAAATGGTTCAAGCGGGATAAGAGTCCCGGACCAAATGGTTGGTCAGCGGAGTTTTATTTGGATTTTTTTTGAAATCCTTGGAGATGATTTACTCAAGGTCATAGAGGAATGCAACATAACTGGACGAATGCATGGGCCATAAATTCCACTTTCATATCCCTCTTTCCCAAATCAAACAACCCATTCGCCTTCAATGACTTTCAGCCCATATCCTTGTGCAATTGCATATACAAAATCATCTCAAAAATCATTGCAAATCGCCTTCAACCCATACTCTCTGTTAGCGCTTGAAATTTCACCCTAGGCTGAGGAAGGTAAACCTTCAAGGCAACATCAAACCATTTCACCTCGTAGCTAGCCCTACGGGGTATGAGAAGGCTCTCTCCGGTCAAACTCGGTAGATCTTTCAATGGGGTGAGCAGACCAATTAGGATCAAAGATATTAGGCTAGTAAACTGATGAGGAGGGTTGATTTAAAGTTTTTGGGGTTTTTGGTGGCAATTAGAGGGAGTGCAATTCAGGGTGTGGGGATTGAGCTCAGTTTTTGCAGGTGGGTCTTTGGGGCAAGGAAGGAGTTTGTGCTGATGCCTTAAGCTGAGATGGATGATCAAGGAAGAAAGAGAGGGAGCTAAAGAGGGCAAACAATGACTTTGAATCCTCTTTAGACAGTGGAAAACATAAATATTAAACAAAATTGAAAGCTGAGCATGGCATGCATGAATTCAAACTTTATCACTTCTTTTGTTTAATTAGCAGCAATAGAATAAGAGATGGAACACATAAACACACTTACAATGACAATTAGGAAACACACCATCAAGACAATAATCCACAAGAATCCACAATGATGTCTGCAAAACCCTGGTCTTCCTTTTCCTCAAATTGCAGAGATACAAGTAAAATATACAATAGGAGCTTCTACCTCAAGAGTCCAACCATGAAAATGAGCAAGAGAAGGCATAATATAGATTATCTAACTCCTTTCCCCACCTCTAGGGGTCGAGCTCAGCTTCCTAGGAGTAGTTTGAACTAATTCTAAACTGAGCACTAGATAATAGGCAGTCAAAACAACTTGCCTCTAAAACTTAGGTAACCCATCCATGCATTTAATATTCACTATTTACATCAAGGAAACTTCTAGAAGTGTTAAAGGAGAGTAAATGTATCCATGTTCCATGAAAATTACCCAACAATCCATCATTTACATGCATTAAGAGTCAACCAAAGTAAAACAGTGTTTTGCAGGCCGAAATAGTCAAAATGGTGAAATCTCCCTGAGTGGTCGCGCCCCTCCCTTGGAGTGGTCGAGCACATTGGCAGTTGTGTTTGAGGGCCTTCCTGGTGTCCAAATCAAGTGCAAGATAGCTTGTTGGAAATTTCTATGAGTCTACTTTCCAACCCCACTGGACTTTCTGAATTTGGAGTTGATTTGACCCCTCAAAAGTCATTTCTCCCAAGGCAGCTTTCTGCAACTCAAAAAAGGGGCAGAAAGTCAAAATTTGCATGTATTTGGAGCTTTTGGAAGTCCAAATCTCCATAAAATTTGAAGTCCATCCATAGGCAAGTGTATTTTTGCATGAAAATTCCAAAAATGTAGAGTTTTCCCCGTTCTGAGCTGTCCCCACGAGTGGTCGCGCGCGGGGTGAGACCACTCCAATGGCCAAAACCTGTAAAATTGTACAAAAAATTCACAAATGACAAAATTTTCTCCAAATTTCTTGAAATTTGGGCTGGGAGTCTCCAATCAAGTACCATGCTCAATCAAAGAGGCTTTGGCCAAAATTTGGAGTGGATCGGGCGTTTTCCTTCGTTTTTGTGCTTTGGCCAACCGTCCTTGGAGCACCTTCATTCTCGTCGGTATTTTTGACATTTCTCTAAAACCATGACACCTGTGTAAAAAGTGAAAGAGGTTTTTCTTCCTTGGCATGTTGTAGACAAAAACCTCTCTCAGTTTTGCAAAATTCATCTTTGATTGCTCAGAAACAGCTTTTGAGTGAAACTTTTCCCGATGTGTGAAACAAGGGATTTTGTCGAAATGGAGCGAAATGAAGGGGATAGGGGGCTTCTAAATTCTTGGGGAAATTTTTGGGAGTGGGGAGGGATGTTAGGAAGCAGGGGAAAGTGGAATCTCAGAGATTGAGTGAGGGGAAGGGGTCGAAAAGGGAAAAACACAGGTCAAACCTAGAAAATTGCCAAGTTGTAGCTAGAAACTAGGTTTTGTGCAAAAATGAGGAATTTGGGGGATCTAAGGGATGGGAAGTGTTTGATAAGGTACTTTAATGATAGGGGAAGGTGTATGAACATCAGGAAACAAGTTTTGCCGGTGATTTGACCGTCCAAGAGAAATTGGCTTTCAAAACCCTAGGAGAGGGAAATGAGCTTGCCTAGGCACAACTGAAGCATGAACAAGATGTAAAATGACCCATTAGATACTGTCATGACGATGAAAACCCTCTGAATGATGATAGACTCAGCTGAATGGTGACATGGACTGACATTTGGACAACTTTAGACCTAATGCCTAGTGACCAAATTTTGCTTGAAGACTCACTGAAATGACAAAATTTGACCTTGACACTTCAAAATCACTTTGTAAGAGAACATTTGATCACTGGAGGAAGGCTGGAAAGACTGACACTAACACTCTCCACCCACTTCTCCTCAAAACAATTTTCCATTCTACAAGATAAATAGATACATGAAGCGATAGGTATGGCCCAAGAAGTATTGCACTCAATACAGATGAAGAAGATCAAAGGTATGATCCTCAAAGCTGATCTATCTAAGGCTTTTAACCGGGTAAGCTGGTTATATATCATAATGCTCCTAACACATTTAAGATTTCCTGTGGGGGTCATATAATGGATTATGTGATGTATCACAAATATATCCTTTAGTGTTCTCATAAATGGAGATGCATCTCCTTTCTTTCACTTTGAATGATATCTTCAGCAAGGATGCCCCCTATCTCCTCTGCTCTTTTTACTGGTAATGGAAGGGCTCAGAAGACTTATCAGGGATATGCACCTCAAAGGCATCCTAATGGGAATCAAGATCTTGGACATGTGCATGATATCACACCTCTTCTTTGTGGATGATATGTTGATATTCCTCAATGGTGGAAATGGAGATCTGACAACTATACAGCACACTATCAACCTATTCCAAATTGAAACTACTATGGCCATCAATAACTCAAAATCCACCCTCACTATATCTGACTGCTCCTCTCATGAGATCCAGTATGCTCTACGAAGGTTTCCGTTCACCCTGTTATAGCTAGAAGAGGGACTCAAATACCTGGGATACAGGCTGAAGTCACTTGGATACAAAATAGCTGATTGGACATGGTTGATCTCAAAACTAGAAAGGAGACTTAATATATGGTATCATAAGTATCTTTCCAGGGCTAGAAGACTAGTGCTCATTAAAGTTGTTCTTGAAGCCACTCCGGTGTACTAGATGTCCCTAGCTTGGTTACCAAGAGGAATCCTATCAAGATTACAAAATCTCTATTGCAAGTCCCTATGGAAAGGCAAACAATCAAGGAGGATTTTTGCATGGGAAAAATGGGATCTGCTATCCCTCATAAAGAAATGGGGAGGCTGGGGTATTAAAAAATTGGAATAATTCTCCTCAGCACTGGCCACCAAACTAGGATGGGCTCACTTGAGAATTCATGCCAGTATTCGCATTGGCCTTGACCCTTGGATTGGATGTGGGAATGCACACATATTATCAGAAGGACTTAAGCTTCACCTCATAAATTCTAGCATCACCCACATCAGCGACATTGCGGATATGGAGAGATCTACTTTTCTTCATCAAGCATGGAAATCTGCCCATACTCTGCTCATACCTCATCAATGGCATCACCATTGGGAAGATTACACAGTAGCTCTAACTGAATCTCATATCAGAATTTTGGAAGGGGAGGATGAGATTATATGGGCACATGCTAAAAATGGTCGGTACTCTCCCAAAGAGGGATATCTATGCCTTGCAAATATACATAGACCACTTTAAATTGATATATGGTGGAAAGGTATGTGGAACCTCAAAGCCCCCCCCAAAACAAGACTACTCATGTGGTCTATACTGAAACACAAAATCCCCACCAGAGATAATCTGATCAAGAGAGAACAACATGGGCCCTTCAATTTATGTCACTAACAATCATTTTCAACAAAACCGTTATACAACAACAAACTTTCCTAGCGAGACAAGTTTCAAAGAGGATCTTTTTACTACGGAAGTGTCAGGGACTTTCGTAGCAAATTCTAGGTTTGTGTAACTGTGTTTGCTGCGAAAGTTTGTAAAAGTGTCAGGCCAACCTAATATGAAATGATGACCTCAAAATGGATTTAGTGGTGACATTTTCTTGTTAGGATGACCCTATTAAACATTGAATGGACCCTATAAAAGGTGCTACATGAACCTAGACATCTAAACCCTATCTATAATGACCAATCAAACTAAAAAATGTATTTAGGGTTATCAGAGATAACAAGTGAGATGTCGAGGTTGACTCATGCCCATAAGTTCAGAGTTGTCTTTAGTGAAACTTTTTGGACTTGTGATTTGAATAAATTCCTACCGGATTTTAGAGAAATTAGACTCGAAAAACCTCATGGAAAAGCTTCCAAAAAGTTTCACTAAAGACAACTCGCATAAGTTCCATGAGATGAATCAAATATCTCTTATAAAAAAAATAAGATGATTAGAGGACAACATTTTATTGGTTACACACTGTAATGACCTATGGTGACATATAATAAATTAGGTGGTTTGAAATAGATATTAAATAATATTTAATTAATATTAATAATGTTATTAAATTAATAATATTAAAATAATATAAAATTAAATTTATAAAACTAATAATAAGATAATAAGAGTAACTTCAAACCAAAATGATAATATTGACCATTAGGTGTTTTTCCATCAATATTAATAGAGGTCGAACTGGGACGATGGCAAGGATAAACTAAAATTATCCAAAGCCTTTGATTCACTAAATTATCTTGTTTATTAATCATATTCAATGTTTTGTCACACTTATTAAATAATTAAATTATGTATGCACTTTCACCTTTAACCATCTCCATAATTACTTCATTCTTTCAATCAACTGTCCTCCCCAAAATAAGTCACAAAACTTGTCCTTCTAAAATTTATCAAACACAAAAATTTAATTTTATAACCTTATAATTTTTAAAATACCAAATTAATTCTTCTCACCACAATGCCATTTCTTTACAACTTCAATTTCAAACCCAAATATCCATATCCCAAATATTCATATCTAATTCAAACGAACAAAATAGTCCATAAACCTCGTATCGAAAACATAATGACCATGCATAATAGCCCTTATGCTTTCCCCTCTTCAATTTTCAAATCTTAATTAAAAATTTTGTATAATTTGAATTTTCTTAATTAAAAATTTTCTACGTCTAATAACCCTTATGCTTTCACTGTTCGAATTTTCAAATTTATTTTGAATTTTCTTACGCTTTCGGTAGCGTGTATTTGTGAGATGAAGAGTTTATCACAATTAAACAAAGTAAAGTTTCATAAACGACCCTCCCACACAGTTAAAGTCAATAATCTCTAACCTTTAAATAAAAAAAATATCGAATCATGGGTGCGTGGAGGGGGACGACCTTGTTCAGATTCTGTGAGGCACAACGATGTCATGATGATAAACTCCACCATTACAATATTTTTGGCTTAATTAATATTAAGATTAAATGAAACATCTAAATTTCTGAGTGAACTTATTTCAAGAGATTCATACATCTAGAACCAAAAACACAAATAAATTCACTAAATTCATCTAAAATTTTAATTGAAATTTGTTTCAATTTGTTAAGTTATAATAAATTCAAAAGATGGTGCTCAAAGAACAAAGTAACACACTCATATAGTAAACCTTTTAATTGTTATTTTTTTAGCTTGAAAAAATTTCATAGTACATTTAACACATAAATTGCCCGAGATGGAGAATATGTGTTGTAATTAAAACCAAAAACACAAATAAATTCATCTAAAATTTACTTGAAATTTGTTTCAATTTGTTAAGTTTTTGTAAATTCAAAAAATGGTGCTCAAAGAACAAAGTAACACACTCATATAGGAAACATTTTAATTGTCATTTTTTTAGCTTGAAAAAACTCCATAGTACACTAACACATAAATTGCTTGAGATGGAGAATATCTACTGTAATTATTTCCATTATTCTGCTTATTACAAAATGCTGGGACAATTTTTTACTCCATGGAAAAAAAATACATGCCACGGGCATGAGAATCACCGTTATTCATTGTTGACATTACATTTCCCAAACACCAAAAGCAGCACTGCTAACTACTAAACTAGGTTGTTTCATAATTTAGTGCAGAGTGTTGGAGTCTCGGCCTTTACCTTAGTGGGCCTACTTAGTCGGGCATGCAAATCTAGTTCCAATCAACAAGAAAAATAAGTGAGAAACCTGACCCCGAGCAGTGGGAAGTCAGGCTTTATGCCAAGTTGTAACAGAGTGTGGGGAAAGCTCCCAACTTCCACCCTAGAGTGGGACCTGTTGAGTATCTCCGCAGTCAATAAAATAAAATTGGAACAACCTTACCCTAGGATTTTCTGAGACATCATTTTACATTTCTTGACAATGAATGAAGGATTTCATTTCTCAATATTAATAACATTTAAATAAGATTACATAGGGTACATCAATAATAAATGACTGTAGTAACACTGAACTAAAATGGATTTACTAAAACTTAACTAGAACACTTGGATCAATGATTTTGACACCTAACAGGTGGTTGGAATTAGATTCTCCAACACACCCCCTTAATTACAACGACTTAAAAATTTAATCAAGTTGCTTGCTGGTCTATGTCTCAACTAGGCTTAGAATTTTAAAAAAATGGTAATTTCCATTTTTTTTTAACTTTTCTTCCATATCTTATAGCCTTTAAATTATTTCAGCTTTTTCTTCTTGTTGAATCCTTCAAACCTTAGTTTTTTCATTTGCTGGTACAAGTCTTCCATCATTCGAGGATGTCTAAGCATGTCCTGGACTTCTTCAAAAAATGGCTTATATGTGGGTTGTTGCCACATATTATCTTTTGCAGTGCGTTTTTCATCATCAATCTGCTGCAACATAAGATAATAATACAATTTTATCTTTTCAAAACTCCGATACCTAAAAATTTCATTGATGTGTTCATCATATGTTGTCTTCAACATTCATTTCTGCAACTTCTATGCAGAACTCATCTAAACATGGTGTTGCAAGCCATGCTTCAAGGAAATTTAACTATTCTTCATATTTGTTCTATGTACCTACATACTGGAAATCAATGTTAGAATTAAAAATATTTGCATAACCACATTGGTTTTGTTCTTTCTGCTCTGCAATGAGAGATTTACCCTGTTAAGCTTCCTTCCTTGTCTCTGTTTTCTCTTTGTGGGCTTCTTCCTTTGCCTTTGCCTCTATCTTTGTCTTTGTCTTTGTTTATTCCAAATTTTGTACTAACTTGTGCTACTGTAGATAGGTTGTCTTCCACTTGGTTTTTAGATTCAAATGGGATTATCTCACCAAATAGCATCATGTCAATATGATGTTTTTGTTGCATCATTTGCAACCATTCATCATTAAGTAACAAGTCTTCATCAAACTTGACATCAACAAATTAAATTGTTGGATTCACAATAACATTTGTTGCTCCAATGACAATTTTGCTGTCAATAGCCAACTCTTTTGCTAGAATCAACAACTTGTCATCAACAAGCTTTGTTGTTGGATTCATCAAATTTGCATCCACTTGCAATTGTGCATAGTGGGATTCATGAGAATCTATGTGTTCCTTCTCTGCTAGTTTTGCAAATTTTTCATAATCATCATCCACTTGTGGCAGAGCACAGTGGGATTCAACAAACTTTTTCTCTTTTTGTAGATATGATGCTATAGATTCACCTTCATTTTCAATTTCAATACTCCCCCTTACACCAAAACTCTTTTTGAGGGTATCCCAAGCCTCCTTGGTTGTCTTGGCATGTGAAATGAGGGGGAAAATAACATTCTTCTCCCTTTTCACCTCCAAATCTAAAAAGATCCCAAACATCTCTTGTTGTCGCTTTAACCTTCTTGGGCTCTTGGATTTTCTCATTTGTTGAGTGTTGACTCACTACGACTCAACAAACCAATAAAAATGCAAACATACGTGTTGCCTGTAATAAAAATGCCTCTGTGGTGGCTTCTCTGTTGGTCAACGTCTACAAACAGACAAGTCTACAAATTCTCTACAAAAATAACTCTCTCATAAAATATTTCACGCATCCATTTTCAATAAAATATTATAATGATAAAAAATCATCTTAATAATACCCCTTTTGTTTTTTTAATTGGACCTCTTAACCTCTCTTTTTAAAATAAGCCCATTTGAAAATCAAATAAACCCCTTTAAAAACTCACATAAACCCTCTTTAAAAAAAAATACGTAAATCCTTGAGTCCATTATTTAAAATTACATAAGCCATTTTCAAAATAATACCATCCCACTTCAAATTACATGAAAATCCAACACATGCTTATGTCTTTAACATAATACCATGGCACAAGGGATTTGGTCTTTGTAACTACATGCCTATTTTAAGTTTGCACACAAGTTCTTTTAAATTGGAGTAACTCGTGGACTAGTGCTTTCGAAACTCGTACTTCGAAAAAAAAAACGCTCTTTGCTTTATCTTATAATTCTCTGCGCACTTCACAATGTCATTGGGCATCGTTGAGACGCAATTTTGTCAAGTTACTTAAGTTTTCACGATCAACGCACCTTCTCCTATGTGTTGAATGCGTTAAAGGCTCCAATTTTTTTTAAAAACAAATGACCGCTTGCTGGCTTGCAGCATCGCTGCAACATAAAAAAAAGGTTAAAAATATATATATTTTTTTCAATAGCCCAATTGCTCACTCGACCAAGGCAGCGACTTCTTCAAACATCGCAGACTTCTTCTTCATATGCTCATTTTCATTTTGATACTATGACCCAAAAAAAAAATAGATAAATCGTGAAACAAAGAATTTTCTCTTAATCGTGAAACAAAGAATTTTCTCTTCAATTGGTAAGTGTACTTAATGAGATTTGAATTTCAGTCTTTCAGGGTTTATCCAAATGACTTATCTTCTAACCACACATTACAGTATTCTTCTCAATATTAACAATAATTAGATAAGATTACATAGGGGACATCAACAATAAATGACTACCGTAAGACTGAACTAAACTAGACTAACTGAAACTAAACTAGAACACTTGGATGGAAAATTTTAACACTTAACAGTAATTAGATAAGATTACATAGGGGACATCAACAATAAATGACTACCGTAAGACTGAACTAAACTAGACTAACTGAAACTAAACTAAAACACTTGGATGGAAAATTTTAACACTTCACAAAGAGTTGGAATTGAAGTCTCAAACATTTCTGAAATCATCAAAGTTGCAAAGAGTGAATCGTCATTGCACTCAACAACTCACCCCGAGAGAAATTTCCACTGGAACATAAAAAATTACTTTCGTGCATATAATTTTATGCACATAGAGGGAGAATAGATGGAGAGTAATATGTAAAATTAACATGATATCACCTTTATATAATCTTTGGAAATGACTATAATTTCGATTTATCCCCTGAAGGGATAAATTTTTAGTGCAAACCAGAATTTGAAAGTGGCCTCCAAAAAATAATCCGCCTACAAACAAATCGCTTACGAAAAGGGAAATCACCTCTAATTGGTTGGTTTCGTATATGATTCATCAATGACAAAGGTGAAATTTGTGAGACATATTTTTGAAGGTTTTGTGAGACATCATTTCACCTTTATATGAATCTTCACAGGGAATCTCACGAGATTATTCATTTCCATAGTTCAAAATTATATATTTCAAAGATTTTTTGACACATAATTTTACATTCCGAAGTCCTGAAGGTCACGTACTCAAATGAGGGTGAGTCGGTGTCGCAACTTTCCACTGGGGCTTAAAAATTACTTTCAATATAATTTTACATTCCTGATATAATTTACTTTCCTACGTATAGTTTTATGCAGGTACAAGGAAAGTAATAAGTAAAATTATTATGATATCACCTTTATGGAATATTTGGAGATTATTTTAGAGATGTTAGACTTTTTTTTAACAAGATCGGTTGCTATGTATTAATCTGAAAAAAGAGAAGGGCATATTGCCGTACATGAGGTGCTTCTTGAGCGTTACAGATCCAAGGAGATACAAAATAGTTCCATTCCTTGATCCTGATCCTATTGCTTCTAGCTATTAGACATCTATTGCTACTATAAATTCGCACAAACTGGAGACACCAAAACTTACACCTGCAGCACATAGCTAATCAATTTCGATATGGCTAATCTTTCTTGCTGTTGAGTCCTCCGGGTTCTGATCAGCTTCGATTGGTTTTGCACTGGAAGAGGATGAAACATCCTTGTGTTTTTTCTCCATAATATCCCTTAAAATTGAGAGTGATTCCTCTGCATGTGCGCAGCGATTGCTAAGACCACTAAATTGCTCGTGAAGAGAATGAACTCGATGAAGAAACAAGTTCATCTCTGCCCGGTATTTGTTGTGGAGGATTCTGCACTGCTCATCAAATTTTGCCTCCAGATTCCGAATTTGATCAGCATGCCTGGCCTCCATGCTATGGACTTGGTCTTCCAGAATCCTTTGTTGCTCGCGAACCTCTTCAAACTCCTCCTGCAGGTCGCGGCAATGGAAACATTGCTCCGGGCGCTCCATGGATTTCACTTTTCGAATATAACTTCGCTGATGGGCTAACTCTCTGTTCTTTACTGCTGACGCCTCTATGTTACAGAAACTTTGGAGCTTGTCTCTGGTGATGTCCTCTGAGTCCCCTGGAGGGAGATTATCGACACCGTTTGCAGAAGGGGAAACTATTTGAATAGAAGAGACGCTGAGGGGAAGAGCGATAGCACAGAGAGCTTCACTAGAATGGTGAAGACTGTGTCTCGGGCTAGGTATTAATAGCATTTCTACACAAATGGGGCGGGAACCATCCTGTGCGTTTCCATGGCTGATCCACGCAACCCAATGCGTATCTGAAGTGGAGCTGCTATTCTGACTGGCAGGACGGTTGCATCTTGCAATTCAACGGGTTCCCATGCTTTGACCGGATTTCTCAATCCAATTTCTGAGTGAATTTCCATCCTTCATGCCTGCTTTGCTCTATGCGAATTGACTGTAATCGTGTGAAGGGTGAGGTCCGTTGAGAAAGGAGGGCTGAATTGACTGCCCAGTCTGTCTCCTGACATAATTTCTTGCTTCCATACCCAAATTATCTTCTGCTCTGTTGATATTCCTGCAAATGCGAATTCTGTTGATTGGAGTGCCGCATGCTTGAGCTGAGTGTGCGATCATGGTAATAAGTGGGTTGAAACACTGCCATTACAGCTGAGGTGGCCTTTGGGTCGGTCACATGCCTTGTTGACATAGCTGTCCGCCTTTTTGTTGAGACCCCGCAGAATGTGATAATAACAGACCTCCTCCATCGAGTCATGAAGTATCTGGTTTCTATTGTTGATTTGCTGAAGAAAGGCGTTAGGCGAGGTCTGCCTAAGCACCATTAGTCGTATTATAATTGCAGAGTCGCCGAAGATGGTTGCCTTTTTAATGCCTAGCCTGATCAATTGCGTGAGTCCTTGAAACAGGGCCAAACCTTCAGCCCTGTTGTTTGATAATTCACCTAATCCCCATTCAAAATGGAGGATCAACTCACCATTGCCATTACATATGAGTCCTCCTGCCCCTGCTTTACCGGGATTAGACTTTGAGGCTCCATCAAAAAACATGTGAAACCTATTGCAGTTGCTCAACCATTGAGCAAATTCTTCCTCTTTGAATCTCAGTTTCCAATCATTACTTTTTCCATTCTGCTGTAAATTCTCTTTTCTCGTTGTCTGGCCACTGATAGCGTTGTCATGCCCGTAGCTAAGCAAATTTCTTTCTTCTATACTGAAATATTGAGCCTCGATCTTGCCTTGAGTGCGGGTGATGATTGTTTCCACTGCTAAGCTCTTGGCTTTGTGACAAATAACCCTTAAGTTGTGATCCTTGTCTTGAAAAACTTTTTTATTTCTGGCCAACCATATGTTCCAAACCAAAGTTAAAGGAATTGTGTTCCATATCCTCTGAGTTAGATTGCTCTTCTTACCTTTCCAAGGGCAATTTTTCTTCCAACTGAGAGCTGTTTCAGCTATAGTTACCTTTGGTTCCCATGCAACCTCCCCTATTGAGGCCATGTTTTCCCAGCACTTTTTAGCTATTTGACAGTCAAGGAACAAATGTTGCATTGTTTCTTCAGCTTGACAACAGATTGGACACCAGGAGGGTCCCAATATACCTCTCTTTTTTAAGTTCTCTGCAGTTAGGATCTTACCTTTCAGAAGGAGCCAAAAGAAAAATTTTACTTTGGGAGGGGCTTCCGCTTTCCAAGCCAGTTTCCAATGAGCCCAAGTGGCCTGTGGAGAAACGCTTTCACATAGTCGTTGATACCCTGCTTTGATTGTATAGAGAGTTCCTGTAGGATCCCAGCGATAGCCGTCTTTAATTCCTCTTTGGACCGGAGCTTTGCTGTGCAATAAATTCTTCAGGGCTAGAAAGCTTGTTTCGAGTTCCCTTGGGTAATCCGGAAAGGACCAGCCTGTCCAAGCTTGAGTATGATTTCCCCATTGCGTTATTTGAGCTAGACTCCATATTCCTCTGTTATTGAGCCAACTGATAGCTGGGATTGCCTCAATATTCGATCCTATAGAGCTCTGGCCTAATATTCTGTCAGTAGAGATGCTGATGCTGCTGCCTTCCCCGGGAATTTTTGAGATATGTTGAGCCATGAGGGGGATGATTTTCTTGCACAATTTCCAAATGTTAGTGCTGTCCCTGTTGGGAACATTAGTGTCTAACAGTTGATGCCTAGTACTATTTAAATATTTGGCTTCAAGGACTGATTTCCACCAAGCTGAGTCCCCTGTTATTAACCTCCAAACCATTTTTGCCCCAAGGGCTAAGTTTAGCAGATGAGGGGATCTTATTCCAAGTCCTCCTTTCTCAAGGGGCTGGATGACATTCCTCCAATTGACTAGGTTGAACTTCTTTTTCTCCGTCTTTCCTCCTTGCCAAAGGAAGTGTCTGAGAGCCTTTTCCATTTTGTGATGTAAAGCCATTGGAGCTTGAATCAAAGAGAAGCGGTAGATGGGCAGAGAAATCAGACCTGATTTTAGAAGAACTAAGCGGCCTGCTGGATTCAGCCACATAGATCCCCATTGTTGAATTTTCCTTTTAATTTTGTCAAAAATTCCGCTCCAAATGTTGATCTTCAAAGGGCCAATACCGACTGGCATCCCAAGATAAGTGAAATGGCTCCATTCCAGCTTGTGTGAGACTCCAAGAATGTTTGCAATGTTGTGTATGGTATGATGCGTTGCATTCCAACCATAGACACAACTTTTAACTTGATTAACCTTTCCTCCCAAATATTCCATAAATTGGTCGAGAATCTTTTTGAATCGCCTT
Organism: Pinus tabuliformis; assembly: GCA_031772625.1. Lineage (NCBI taxonomy): Eukaryota > Viridiplantae > Streptophyta > Pinopsida > Pinales > Pinaceae > Pinus > Pinus tabuliformis. The sequence goes on along the minus strand of CM062807.1, from coordinate 1,135,858,153 downwards.
GCAATGGTGATTGATGCACCACCCATCAAGAGGGTGTCGTCTGCAAATTGTGAATGATTGATGTTTTTTGTACCCTGCTCAAATTGGATGCCCGTGATGAGGCCAACTCTTCGGTTGTAATCCAAGGCTTTGCTGAAGGATTCAGCCATAAGAATAAATAAATACGGGGACAGAGGGCAGCCTTGTCTAAGGCCTCGGGAAGATTGAAAGGCTTCACAAGGTCTCCCGTTGACCAAGGGGGAAATCCAAGGTTTGGAGATGCAAGCTTTAATCATGCTTATAAATGAGGCGTTGAATCCCATTTTGTGTAAAACTGCAAAAATAAAGGAATGTCTGACCCTGTCAAATGCATTGGCAAGGTCAAGTTTTAGAACAAAGCCTTTTTCCCCTCGACTTTTGCTAGAGTGTATAGCTTCTTGTATAAGGAGAATGGAGTCTGATATATGTCTATTGGGCAGAAATCCACCTTGGTTTTCTAAGATTAATGTGGATAGGTGAGGCTTGAGTCTAGTAGATAGGATTTTAGTAATAATTTTGTAAGCAGAATTGCATAGAGATATGGGCCGAAATCTAGAGAAGGTGGAAGGCCTGTTTTCTTTTGGGATAAGAGCAAGGTAGGTTGAGTTGGTGAAGCCCCCCAATTTTCCTTTTCGGAGGGACCAGCGAATCATCTTTAGAAGATCTTTTTTTATCAGATGCCAATATTCTCTATAAAAGCTTATTGGAAACCCATCGGGGCCTGGAGCTTTGTCCGGATGGAGGCTCCATATTGTTGTTTGTACCTCATCTTCTTCTATTTCTTGCGTGAGATTACTATTCATTCCTTGTGTGACATCACGCGTCATGTGCTGGAGTAGGCTTGAATAATCCTCCTCGCTCTTGTCCTCAGATAGTAAATTTTTAAAATGGGTGGTTGCAGCTGCTTTTATGGATTCTTGAGTTTTGTGACTTATTCCTTCACTGTCTTTGATTTTACTCACAGCGTTTCTTGTCTTCCTGACTGTAGCTTGCTTGTGGAAGTATGAGGTATTCTTATCTCCATCACGCAACCACAACTGTCTAGATTTTATCCTCCATTTAATCTCCTCATCTCTAACTGTTTTTCTAAGCTGGGCATACAAACATATCTCGTCTTCTTTTGCTTGCTGCGTTAGAACCGACGCCTCTATGTTTTGCTGGACTGTCTCGAGACTTTTTTTTAAGTCTTTTTTGATGATCTCAGGTTCCTGATAGTTACTCTTTGCCCAAGATTTGAGGGCCTGCCGAGTTTGCTTCAGCTTGGATTCCCAAATATAAGCTGGGGAACCCTCCACGTGCTGGGTCCACGCATGCATCACTTCGTCTCTGGCTGCAGGGAATCGATTCTAGAGGGGAGAATATCTAAAAGGGAGGGGTCCCATCTGGCCGTGATTGAGTAGAGTGAGAGTGATTGGGTAATGGTCTGAAGCTGAAATGTTGAGGATATCAGACTGATCGGAAGAGAAGGAGGAGAGAAAAGCAATGTTAATGAGGAAGCGGTCAAGCCTTTCCATTATGTTTCCTGCTCCAAGACGCTTGTTGCTCCATGTATATCTTCTATTCTTAGGCTTTATATCCACTAGTTCTTTCTCTTGCATGATATGCTCAAGCTTGCTTCTGAAAGGATCTGAGTTAAAATTTCCTCCTCTTTTCTCATTACTGTGCATGACCAGGTTTAGATCCTCGGCCAGAATGATATTGCTGTCCTGATCTTCTTCTATATTTGTGTTCAAAGTATTCCAGCAAACTTCCTTTTCCCTGTGATGGTTTGGAGAATACACATTATAAATTTTAACCTCAGCTCCATTGTCCTTACTTTCCAGTTTAACACTGATCCAGTTCTGATGGATTTTGATGAGGCCGCAGTTCCATCTGCTGTTGTCCCACATTGTTAAAATGCCTCCTGATGCTCCTCTGGCTTCACTGGCACATCCACTATATTTCTTTTGTTGGGAAATGAGTCTGTTGATCTCTGACTGGTCTAGCTTTGTCTCTTGAATGAGAATAATTTCAGGCTTTTCACTTTGTATCAGCTCCCTAAGGGCTGCTTTCTTGGAGGGGTGCCCTAATCCCCTACTATTCCAAGATAGCAGCTTCATCATGATTTACCTGGGATATGGAGAGGTGCCCGCCTCTCTTTGCCTTTATTGTTGTTTTCCTTTTCCGAGTGTCCAAGGATGTAGGATTCAATAGGTGTCTGGGATCCCATTGCTATATCTTTCTGAGCATTTTCTTCTCTGTGCTGCTTTGCTGATTTCCTGCCAGGTCCATGCTTTTTTGGGATGTCGCTGGGCGCTCCATGATCCTTTGAAGAACTTCTAGTGATTCTTATGGGGTTTGAATCAGGAGAGGGCTGAGAAGATTGAGGGGGAGAGGAGTGAGGCTGCGGATCAGATGAAGTGAGGTTCTGTTCGGGGTCTTCCTCAGAAAGAGAAGCAAAGGGATTGTTTGATAGGGGAATGGAGGGGTCTGAGCGTCGAGGGAGCGAGGAGGGGATGTGAGGATGGGGCTGCTGAGGGGATGAGGGCGGGTGCTGAGGCGGTGAATGAGGATGTGAAGGGTGTGGCTGGGAAGGCCCAGGAATTTCAGTTTCTGCTTGCTTCAGGGGGGGTTCGATTTTTTTCTCTTTACCGTTTCCCACTGTCCTTCTTGCTCTGTTGAATCAACATTTATAAGTTTTGGGCATCTATTAGAAAAATTTCCATATTCGTGACATACCTTGCACTTGAAGGGGATCTGCTCGTAGTCCAGCTGTTGGATATGGCACCAGTCGTCCACTTTCAGTTTGATTGCCTCCGGTAGTCCGCGACCCAGATCAACGTCCACGCATATTCGCGCACAGGCCTGCATGTTATCCTTGGGTTCACTTCGGTCTATGTATTTTCCGACCGCGTTCCCAATAGCTTTGACCGAATCATCTCCCCAGCAGTGAAGAGGAAGATGAGGGAGTCTGACCCAAACAGGAACAACAATTGGGATGTCCAGCTCGGGATCAAAGTCTGGGGTCCATTTGTTGAGGTAGAGACCTCTGGAATCCATGAAGTAAGGTCCGTTTCGAAAGATTAGATCCTTGTCCTCCTTGGTTTCAAAGTGAAAGGTAAAGTATCCTCTGCCACAAAACCTTATGGCTATTTTCCCTTGGATCTTGTCTGCCTAGTTACGCTCCACCCATCTTTGCACAGTTTTGGGTGAGGGCCATAACCCTGTAAATTGACCGATTAATCCTTTCTCTACAAGCGAGATGGCTGCCATGCGAGGAATAGTCGGAGGCAAGTGTACTTCCTATAACACATCTAGTTTCTTTACGAACTTAGTTGCTGTGGGTCTTTGCCTTTGCTGAGGCAACGATTTCACCAGATTGGAAAAGGCCTGTTGCAAGTCCGGATACCCTCCGGGAGGATCCGGAGGATCCATGGGACAGATCTGATGGCAAAGGCTCAGAGGCACAGTCGCAGAAAGAAGCCAGGGGCCGAGCAGGCTCAGGCGCGCGCGCGCAGAGCTGTAACTCTCGATCTCATTTTTAACAATGTCTCATACCCAGGGATTTAGACTTGACATTTTAGAGATGTTAGACTTATCCCCAAATATTTAAGGGACATATTTTTAATGCAAACCAAAATTTGAAAGTCAATGGAGGGATGAAGGTTTCGAAAATAAAATACAACATAGGTTGAAGTGAAATACACCTCATGTCCAAGTGAAACACATGTCATTTATGTTAAGTGTGAAGTCAAATTCACGTAGGGTTCCATATCCTTCTAGATTAGATCTTTCTAGATCTCGAGGATTCTAGATCTTTCTACACCGCCATTAGTTTCTAAATCATTCTAGATCTCCATCTGAATCACATACATGATTCTAGATTCTTCTTCTGCCTCTATAAATTTGTACTTTCTCTGGCCAAGGAAAGTAAGCCAAGGCCCAAGTCTGTTATGTAATGCAATGTGATTCCTGTTCTCCAGTGATTGTTTTATCTATTCCGCTGTTTCTGATTGAGTAATCTTGTTATTTCTACATTTGTTTGTCTCTGAGTATAAATCCTCTGTGTGTTATGTATGCTCTGATCTAACAACTGGTATCGAAGCTAGGGTCAAATATCCACTGAGCAAGCCGCTTAGTGCCATTGCCTTACCCTGGCAGCGTTCGTTAACACATTGGTTGTTACCCTAGGAGCTGTTGAAGGATCTGTCCAGGAAATAGCTGAGGAATGCTGGAACTAAAAGACAGTTGTTGTAAGAAAAACAAGGAACGCTGGAACTAAAAGACAGTTGCTGCAAGAAAAACAAGGTCGTGGACCTATGTTGAAACGTGTTGCTGGAGTTTGAAAGATGGAGATCCATGGAGTTTGGAGTTGACACGTGGTGTTTGTAAGTTTTTTTTTTACATCAAGCTTGCACATATATGTCAAATTTTTTCTCAAACCAACACATGTATGTGTGAAATGTGAAAAGGTTAAAACATTATATATGTTTTTATATTTATTATGAAACATATATAATTATAAGTTGGAATTTTGAAAAGTATATTTTAAAAGGAGCAGGAATTTTGAAAAGGGTATTTAAAAGGAGGAAGGTCATTATTACTAAATTTTAAAGAGTAATAATTAAAGTTTTATCTTTAAGTGGAGTTTTTGTGTTTTGGGGTGTGAATTTGATTGAAAATGGAGACAACAATTACAGATATGGAAAAGTTGAGTGGGGCTAATTTTGCCCTATGGAAATCACAGATGGAGGATATACTGATTTTAAAGGATCAGTATTTGCCGATTGAGGGCACAACAAAAAAGCCCTCATCGATGACAAATGAATAGTGGAATAAGCTAGATAGAAAGATGATTGCAACAATCCACCAATATTTAGCAAAGAATGTTTATTTCAATGTGTTTCGAGAAAAGACGGCAGAAGGATTATGGAAGAAGCTCCATGATCTATATGAGAAGAACACGGCATCAAACAAAGTGTTCTTGATGAAGAAGCTTTATAATCTCAAAATGAAGGAGGGTGCTTCAATTTCTGAGCACTTGAATGCATTTAATATTATTACTAATCAGCTTGTCTCTGTTAAAATCATTTTAGATGATGAAATTAGAGCCATATTGCTGATGTGTTCTATGCTAGACAGTTGGGAAAATTTAATTGTAGCTATGAGCACTTCAACCATTACAGGGACCCTGAATTTTGATGATGTCAGCAGTAGTTTAATGAATGAGGAGTTGTGGCGCAAGTCAATTGTGAAAACCAGGGAGGAGAGGCTCTAGCTCTAGCTGATCGTGGTAGGAGAATGGATCGAGGCCGACAAGGGTAATCAAGATCGAGAGGCCAATCAAAATCAAGGATAGGTAGAATCATCTTATTTCATTGTGGCAAACCCGAGCACATGAAGAAAGAATGTCGATTCTGGAAGAAAAGAGTGCATTTTGGGAATAATCGTTTTTGCAGTATTGTTGGAGTGGGAGATGTCTAGATCAAGATGAAAGATGGACGAGATATATTGTTGAAACAAGTTAGGCATGTACCAGAAATGCGCATGAGTTTAATCTCTATGGGACGACTAGATGATGAAGGCTATTCGACAAGCTTTGGAAAAGGAGGCTGGAAAATTAGCAAAGGTGCATTGGTTGTGGCCAAAGGACCCAAGAGATGAACATTATACACATTGAAGACATTGATAGGAATATCAAATTTGGCTACTGTCACAAAAGAAGAAAATTCAACAGATCCGTGGCATAAGCGTTTGGGTCACATGAGTGAGAAGGGCTTAAAAATCCTTGTTGGTAAAAATTTATTGCCAGGTTTGAAATCCTACAATCTTGATCTTTGTGAGCATTGTATATATGGTAGACAAAGAAGGGCTTCATTCTTTAGAGGTGGCCATGACAGAAAGAAAAATGTATTATAATTGCTACACTCAGATGTGTTTGGGCCTATTAACATCAAATCATTAGGAGGAGCATCATATTTTGTAACATTTATAGATGATGCATCCATGAAGGTTTGGGAATATCCTCTGAAAAATAAAAGTGAAGTGTTTGGAATATTTCAAAAATTCCATGTTGTTGTTGAAAGAGAGACTAACAAATTGCTGAAGTCTTTAAGAACAGATAATGGTGGAGAATATTGCTCAAATGCATTTAAGGAATATTGTAATAGGTTTGGCATAAAACATGAGAAGACTATGCCTGGTACTCCTCAACAGAATGGTGTCGCATAAAGGATGAATCACATCATTATGGAAAAGGTGCGAAGTATGTTTTCCAATTCCGGTTTGGAGAAGAATTTTTGGGCTGAAGCAGTCAATACCGCTTGCTACCTCATAAATAGATCTCCAACTACAGCCTTGGATGGTGGTATCCCTGAAGAAGTTTGGACTGGTAAGAATTTGAATTATTCTCACTTGAAAATATTTGGATGTGAAGAATTCGTACACATTCCCAAAGAAAATATAACTAAGCTAGATGATAAATCTATGAAATGAATTTTTTTGGGATATGCGGATGAAGATTTTGGTTATCGTCTATGGGATCCAGTCAAACATAAAATTATTAGAAGTAGGGATGTTATATTTAATGAGTCAGAAATGTTGAAGAGGACTGTAGGTGAGTTAGAGGTCAAGAAGGTTATTGACATGTTTGAAGAGCAACAGGGAAACATACCACCAATACAAGAAAATGAACAACAAATTCAGGAGCATGAAGAACAACAAGTGGAAAATGATGAACAACAAGAAGGAATCTTGCAGGAGTCTTTACAGGAGATTCACCCTGATAATGCACCACCACAGTTGGTAAACCTTCACAAAGGTATCCTCCTTCAAACTATATTTTGTTGACTGATGAAGGTGAACCTAATTGTTTTCAAGAAGCTTGTAAAGTCGAGCACATTAAAGAATGGAAGAAAGCAATGGAAGAAGAAATGAACTCTTTGCAGTAAAATAAAACTTGGGAGTTGGTAAACCTCCCAAAAGGTAGAAAGGCTCTACAAAACAAATGGGTGTACAGGATTAAGCATGAAGGTGACAAAAAGAAGGAGAGGTATAAAGCAAGGCTGGTGGTGAAAGGTTTTGCCCAAAAAGAAGGTATTGACTTCACTGAAATTTTCTCACCTATTGTTAAAATTTCATCCATTAGAGTCATTCTTGGTCTAATTGTTGCTTTAGACTTAGAATTTGAACAATTAGATGTAAAAACTGCATTCCTTCATGGTGAATTGGAGGAAGAAATTTATATGGAGCAGCGAGAAGGATTCATAGAAAAAAGCAAAGAAGGCCTTGTTTGTAGGTTGAAGAAGAGTCTCTATGGGTTGAAACAGGCACCTCAACAATGGTACAAGAAATTTGATTCATTCATGTTGGAACATGGTTTTCAGAGGTTGGAAGCTGACCATTGTGTCTATATCAAGAGGTATGATGATCCGGATTTAAATAGGAACGCAATAGATTACAGAGATAACCATAAATACAGAGATGCAATAACCATAAACACAGAGATGCAGCGGAAATAATACTTCATTTCATTACTATAAAATACAAAAATATGCTTACAAACATAAATGACAATAAACTAGCTAGGGCGATGGTAGCTTATCTCTGAGAAGAGATGTGATGGCTACATGCCTCTGAACTGTGTTTCAATGAGGCTCGAAGGCCTTTTTATTGTTGAGAAACAATGGACAACCCTTAACATTCCAAAACCTAACCCTAGGAGATGAAACGCCAAACTGTGGGCCCCGTTTGGGTAAATTGGTACATCAACTTCCCGGGGTCGTAACTTTGGCATACGATCTCCGTTTGACGCGTACAATAGCTCGTTAGAAAGATCTATCCGAGCACTACCACTTTGAGAAGGGAAACATCGGTCCATGGACCCATGTTGACCCCAGATTTCCCAAAAAACGTCGTTTAGGGCCTCAAAACGGCTCCGGAAGTTCAGGACCCGAAAAACTGCTAAAAATAGTAAGTTGTGCTACAATTAAGGAAACTGAAAATGCTGAGAAAGACAATGGTGGGGGTCCAGGTGGACTTGGCAGGTGGCCACCGATATCCACCTGGATCATTCCTCCCCCCTTAGGAAGCAATGGTCCCCATTGCGTTGAGATCCTCCATGAGATGAGGAAACTTCTGCTGAACTTGTTCCCTGGTGAACCACTTGCCCTGCTGAAGGAGTTGGGCCGCTTTGACAACTCGATACAGTTGGATATTCTGTTGGCGAGTGTTCTTGATCTGTGTGTCCATGATCCGATCAGTTGCAGCTTGTTCCATGCAATCTGGATTTAATTCTGTGGGTTTGAGCTGTTCTGCAATGTCGGATGTGTCTAGCAATGGTGGAAAGTATGGCCGAAGGCGGTCCACATTAAATACTGGGTGCAGGCCAAGGAATGGGGGAATGCTGAGCTCAAATGCATTGTCTCCCATAGCCTTAGTAATGGTGTAAGGACCATATCGGAGTGGTCTCAATTTCCGATAGGCTCCAGTAAGGCGTTCCTTTTGCAAATGCAACCAGACTTTGTCGCCCACTCGAAACTTGTGTGGCACCCAATGTTGATCATGTCGCTGCTTGTACTTGGCATTTGATTTCTCAAGAATGTCATGGACCTGCTGGCGAATATGTTGGATTCGCTCAATGAAGCTGGTGGCCTTATCTGTTTCGGACTGGACATGAGCTGAATTCATGTGAGTAGCTGCAAGTGGCATGGCCACATCAATGGGGCATAGTGGCTGGAATCCCAAACCCACCTGAAAAGGGCTATGGCCAGTGGAGCTGTGAAGAGCTCGGTTGTAGCTGTGCTGAACGTAGGGGAGGCTCTCGTCCCATGTGTGTGGATGCTTTGAGTTATACATGCGCAGAATGTGCACAATCATCCTATTGACAACCTCCGTCTGGCCATCAGTTTGAGGATGGAAGGCTGTGGACTTCGTGAGTTTGGTGTCCAGCATTGACCAGAGACTGGACCAAAAGGTGCTGAGAAACCGACTGTCCCGATCTGAGATGATAGACTGTGGGATCCCAAAGTGCACCCACACTCGTTCAAAGAAGAGTTTAGCAGTGGCTTCTGCTGTGATATTCTTCTTGCAGGCCATCATAATGGCCATCTTTGAGAACCTGTCGACGACCACAAAAACACAGTCATTTCCATGCTTAGTGGAAGGAAGGCCTGACATGTAATCCATGGAGATGGATTCCCAAGGTCGACTAGGGGTAGGCAACGGGGTATAGAGGCCTTGCTTCTTAATGGTCGGTTTGGCAATGGCACAGGCAGTACATGATCGGATGTACTTCCCAACATCCTGTCGAAGATTCGGCCAATAGAAATAGTTTTGCAGTACTGCCACTGTTTTCTCGACCCCGAAATGCCCAGCAGCCCGACTGTAGTGTGCTTCCCAAATCATCTTGGCACGCTCGCTTGAAGGAACACAGAGGTGACCGAGGTGGCATAATAGGGCATCCTGGAGGTGAAAATCTGCAACCTGCCGACCCTCCAAGAGTGTCTGGTATGTGTGGCCGAATTCTGGGTCGCTTTTGTAGAGAAGTGGCCAATCAGAAGTCTCGTGCCCGCAAGAGTTGAGCACGGTGGTTAGCGCCATGATCGGTGGTCGACTGAGGCAATCTGCAACATTATTGGTGCTGCCCTTTTTATACTTGATATTCAAGTGAAACTGTTGCAGGTATGTAGACCACTTCTGATGGCGATCATTCTGCAATTTCCCTTGGGTCTGTATGAACTGCAGAGGTCGGTGTTCTGTGTGGATGACCGTTTCCTTCCCCAAAATGTAATGCTTCCATTGTCGGCAGGCCTGTACAATGGAATACATCTCTTTATCATAAGTGGGGTACTTCCGGACTGTGTCTGAAAGTGTTTCACTGTGATATGCCACTGGATGTCCATGTTGAGTAAGGACTGCCCCAATAGCATAGTCAGAGGCATCTGTCTCGACCTCAAATGGTTGTTGTAAATCTGGTAACGCGAGCACTGGTGCCGTGCAGAGGCGATCCTTCAACTCCCTGAATGACTTCTGTTGAGATTCAGACCAAAAGAATTTTGCTTTCGCCCCGCCCTTGGTGACTTGACTCAAGGGCCAAGAAATATGAGAAAATCCCAACACAAACCTGCGGTAGAAGTTGGCAAGACCTAGAAAGCTGCGGAGCTCTGTTAGAGTGGTTGGAGAGGGCCAATCCCGAATGACTTGGACCTTGGCTGGATCGACATGCACCCCCTGTTCATCAATGATGTATCCCAGATACTGAACCTCGGTCATGCCAAAAGTGCATTTCTCCAAATTGGCACATAGCTTGTGTTGTCGCAGTGTTTGGAGAACCTGTCGGATGTGGTGGAGGTGCTCTTCCCAACTCTGGCTGAAGATCAGAATGTCATCCAAGTATACTACTACAAAGGAGTTGGTGAATGGCCGCAAGATGTCATCCATTAGCCTCATAAAGGTTGCAGGAGCATTCGTCAATCCGAAAGGCATGACCAACCATTCGAAGAGGCCCTCCTTGGATTTGAAGACAGTCTTCCACACATCTGAGGGTTCAATTGGTACCTGGTGATATCCTGACTTCAGATCGATCTTGCTGAAATATTTCGCCCCCTTTAGTTGGTCTAGGAGGTCATCAATCCGCGGGATCGGGTACCTATTACGGACAGTGATCTTGTTCAGCGCCCGATAGTCAATACAGAGTCTCCACGTCCCATCCTTCTTCTGTACCAACACTATCGGGCTCCCACAGGGCGAAGAAATCGGACGGATGTGACCTTTCTGCAGGAGCTCCTGAATCTGTCTCTTGATTTCATTGTTCTCCAGAACGGAGCGCCGATAAATTGGTCCATTGGGTAGCGGCGCACCTGGGGTCAGATCGATGGAGTGCTTGACTTGACAGTGCAGAGGAACCCCTGCCGGGGAGGTGAAGATGTCTTCGTACTCCTCCACAATCTTGTCCATCTGTAGCTGCCATGCAGAGGAACCCCGTTTGGAGGCCGCGGCCACTGTCTTCTTCTTCCCTTGAGGGCGTATCATCAGGAAAACAAATTTCCTGGTTTTGGAAATGATCTTACTGCATTGTTTTGCAGTAATCAAAGAGATGGCGGCAGGTGGTGCTACCTCTGGTATCCTGAACAACTTATTTCCCAATGTAATAATAACAGCACGGGGCCTTGATTCATACACAGCATGTCGCTTCCACAAGTATGGTTGTCCTAGTAATACATCACAAACTTCAAGGGGAGCAATGTCACACAATACCTCATCCGTGAAGGGCTTGATGTTGTATGGAAGGCGACACTGCTGGCTCACGCGAAGATCTCGCCCTTGGTGAAGCCACCCAATGGTGTATGGTTGTGGATGTGCTGTGGTCGGTAAGCCCAACCGCTTCACGACCTCTGCCGAAATGAGGTTCTTTTGACTCTCGCTATCAACAATGAACTGTATCGGGGAGCCCTTTACCCACATCTGGGAGTGGAAGAGACGCTCCTCCTCCTCTGGATCTTCGGGTTCATTTTTCTGGATCTTTGCGGTAGCAACAGTGGCGCTGGGATCCGCATCAATGATCTGCTTCCCTTTTTCATACCCCTTATCGGGTTCTGACTCAGAGTCGGAACATGCATCTGATTCTGAAACCTTTAGCTCAGCCACCAGTGACTGCTTGGCCCGACACTCACTTGTGTTGTGAGTGGAGCTCTTATGGAACTCGCACCATTTTCCAGTGTCCTTTCTCGGCTTCGCGGCGTTGCTCTTTGCTTGCAGCTTCGGCTGGTTGTCTTGGGCTGTCCCGCCTTGGCTTTGTCCTTTGTTCTGTGGTTTAGGGGCACCTTTCCCCTGCTTTGGATTCGCAGATCCAAAGTCTCGCTTCTTTTGTTTAAACTTCTGCTCGACCTTGACGGCATACTGGTATGCTGCGCCGAGCGAGGGGATGTTTAAGAACTGTATTTCTTCCTGGATGTACTTGTGCAGGCAGCCACGGTATTTGAGTATCAAATGTTGCTCCGAATCCTTGATACCCAACTTTGTGCGAAGGGTATGGAAAAGATTGGTGAACTCCGGCACGTCTTGGTCCCTTCCCTGCCGCAGCGTGGTCCACTTTATGTATTCATCCTCATAGCTTCCGACAGGGTAGTACTGCTCCTTGATGGCATCCCAGAACGAATCCCAAGTGGGTGCGGCTGAAAATAGTGAGCCAGTACTTTCATCCTTCTGCTCGCAGTAGGTTTCCCACCAGTCCTTGACGTGGGGGGCTGCTTTGAGAAGAGCAAAAACAATCTTTTCCCGACTCGAAAATTCATGAACAGAAAAATATCCCTCTAGCAGATTTAACCATTTATCTACGGCATCGGCGTCTATCTGACCCTCGAATATGGGGATTTCAAAATTAACTTGTACCTTAAAGGGTGTGGCGTTTTCAGAGGAGCTACTGGAAGCCGATGCGCCGCTTCTGGGTAGCCGCTGAAGGATCTGCGCAAAGCTGTCCATCATCGCGTTCCGTTGTGGCTCGAGCGCTTCTTCGAGCAAGATTTTGATGGGATCTCCTGCCCCCTCGTCTTTCTTCTCGTCCGCCATGGGAGGCCGTCGGGATTTGCGAGGCTGGTCTTGCAAAGGTTCAACCAGTTCAAGCCCTAACTCATATCCCGACCTTTTTGGGGACATGCAAAGAAAAACAGAGAAAAAGAAGACCGCTCTGATACCACTGATACGTATTTAAATGGGAACGCAATAGATTACAGAGATAACCATAAATACAGAGATGCAATAACCATAAACACAGAGATGCAACGGAAATAATACTTCATTTCATTACTGTAAAATACTGAAATATGCTTACAAACAGAAATGGCAATAAACTAGCTAGGGCGATGGTAGCTTATCTCTGAGAAGAGATGTGATGGCTACATGCCTCTGAACTGTGTTTCAATGAGGCTCGAAGGCCTATTTATTGTTGAGAAACAATGGACAACCCTTAACATTCCAAAACCTAACCCTAGGAGATGAAACGCCAAACTGTGGGCCCCGTTTGGGTAAATTGGTACATCAACTTCCCGGGGTCGTAACTTTGGCATGCGATCTTCGTTTGACGCGTACAATAGCTCGTTAGAAAGATCTATCCGAGCACTACCACTTTGGGAAGGGCAACATCGGTCCATGGACCGATGTTGACCCCAGATTTCCCAAAAAACGTCGTTTAGGGCCTCAAAACGGCTCCGGAAGTTCAGGACCCGAAAAACTGCTAAAAATAGTAAGTTGTGCTACAATTAAGGAAACTGAAAATGCTGAGAAAGACAATGGTGGGGATCCAGGTGGACTTGGCAGGTGGCCACCAATATCCACCTGGATCATATGATCAAGGAAAGTATATCATATTATTGTTATATGTGGATGACATGTTGATTGTTGGGCATGATAAGAATAAGATCAATAGGTTGAAGAAAGATTTGGGTAGCAAATTTGCAATGAAGGATTTGGGACCAACACAACAGATATTGGGCATGCGGATTATGCGTGACAGGAAAAACAAAAGGTTGTGGCTATCACAAGAAAAATATATCAAGAAGGTGCTTGACAGGTTTAATATGAAGGATGCTAAGCCAGTTGGTATACCCCTTGCAGCCCACTTCAAGCTAAGTACTGAATTATGTCCTAGTGATGACAAGGAGAAAGAAGAGATGAGCAAGATTCCTTATGCTTTAGCAGTTGGCAGTTTGATGTATGCCATGGTATGCACATGACCAGACATTGCATATTCAGTGGGAGTAGTGAGTAGGTTCCTTTCCAATCCAAGTAAATAACATTGGGAAGCAGTAAAATGGATTTTGAGGTATCTCAAGGGTACTAGTCATTATTGTTTATTTTTTGGTCATGATGAGACTGTGCTTGAAGGATTTACAGATGCGGATATGGCTGGAGATATGGATACTAGAAAGTCCACTACAGGTTATTTGTATGCATTTGCAAGTGCAACAGTATCTTGGGTGTCAAGGCTACAAAGAATATTAGCCCTCTCTACAACAGAAGTAGAGTACATAGCTACAACAGAAGCTTGTAAAGAGAAGTTGTGGATGCAGCGATTCCTAGGAGAGATAGGAATAAAGCAGGACAAGTATGTGTTATATTGTGATAGTTAGAGTGCCATTCACTTGGCGAAAAACCCAACATTTCATTAAAAAACCAAGCACATTGACTTAAGGTACCATTCGATCTGGCATGTGTTGGAGGAAGAACAATTATCCTTGGAAAAGATCCATAAAGATAGGAACCCTGCTGATATGCTCACTAAGATTCTGCCACGAAATAAACATGAATTATGTAGAGGCATGGTAGGACTCGGTGTGACTTGATGACTCATATTTGGCTTCAAGTGGGAGAATGTTAAGCGTGAAGCCAAATTCACGCAGGATTCTAGATCCTTCTAGATCAGATCTTTCTAGATCTCCAGGATTCTAGATATTTCTACACCGCCATTAGTTTCTAGATCATTCCAGATCTCCATCTGAATCACAAACCAAGATTCTAAATCCTTCTTTTGCCTCTATAAATTTGTAATTTCTCTGGCCAAGGAAAGCAAGCCAAGGCCCAAGTCTTTTATGTAATGCAAAGTGATTTCTGTTCTCCAGTGATTGTTTTATCTATTCCGCTGTTTCTGATTGAGTAATCTTGTTGTTTCTCCATTTGTCTGTCTCTGAGTATAAATCCTCTATGTGTTATGTATGCTCTGATCTAACAATTTAACCTCCCCAACTAACTTGTGCCCAACCCTTCAACCTCCACCTACATGTTGCCAGGGCTCTTTGTACTCCCTCCTTTGACAACAATTTATCTAGCTATTAGATAAAGAATATTTGGGCAATAGTCGATCTTGACCATTGATAAATCTAAAAGATGAAATTTCATCGATCTAATTGCCTGAGGTTGAAACATATACACCTATCAAACAATTAAGAAATTATTTCATAATGTATTACTAGGAAACAACCTCATTAATTATTATCTATTGATTAACCAATGAACAACTCCCAAGGTTTGGGACTCTCATTCTATCTAATAGCCTCCTTTGAATAGGAGTTATTTTTATTAATAATAATATTTTTATTTTATTTTCAGCTTATACAACATCATTGAAAACCATTTTCAAGAAATTTTTCCACAATTTTGAATATCAAAATTGTTAATTTTAATATTTGAAAATTAAAAAAATATATATAGTCATTTCTAGATGGCCAATTTTTTTCAATATGAATTGAATGGAACTCGAATTCATTACCTTCAAGATGGTTATCGTCATAGCGTCCATACATGGCATATGCCATACTCACAGATACAAGAAAAAATTCCTGAACCACATGGATAAGCACCAGGTGAATGAAAATGGCTTACACACATTGGGATGTGAATAGAAATCCAAATGCTGACATTATTATAGACTAGAGTTCTCCACTCTATTATTGCATTCAGAAAAGTAGCACATATAATAAACTACATATATCTAATTATCAGTAGAGACCCCACGAGTGATGCACAACCGTGAATCTTCCATCAACGACGACGTTGTGCCCACTAACGTACTTTGACTCATTGCTAGCCGATTAGAGACTGGCTTTCGCAATATCCTCTACTTTAAGGGTGCGTCCCTGTAAATTGGCTATACTATTGCAGAAGCCCTCCATTACAACCTTATCCTTTTTCGGAAATTGAGGAGGCATCCCCTTGTTTGAAGTACTGGACTACAAGAGCTGTGGCCATGCCATAAGGGGAAACAATGTTCACTCTCATCCCATATTTTCCAAGCTCAGCTGCACCATTTTTAGTCAATCCAATGATCACATGCTTCGAGGCTATGTACGAGTAAGGAGTAGCTCCTCCAAGAATACCCACCACTCTGGTTGTAGAGATGATGCACCCTTTCTTCTGCGAGATCATGTCTTGGACGACGTGCTTAATGTTGTGGATCATTCTTTTCATGTTATGTTCATCATTCACTCGAATTTCTCCATATCATATTCTGATATGCTCTTCACCATAAATGTGTCGTTAGTTCTTGTGTTGTTATACATAATATCCAGTTGGCCAAACTTGTCGATGGCCACATCCACTGCCACGCTCACATTGCAATGCGCGTTTCCACAGTGGGATAAAGAGATTCCTCAATCTTTTTGCCAAATTTCTTTGCAATGTCTACAATTATGACTTTGGCTCCATGCTTAATGAACAACCGAACAATGGCTTCTCCTATTCCAGCTACCCTGCCCGTTACTATTCCAATCTTCCCGTCCAATATGCATGCACCATTAAATTCAACAAATACATAGTTTCATAACATTAATCTTAACAAATTGAAAGCAAAATAAATCTAGAAGGTTAGCGTGAATATTTACCATATTATGATTACCATCGATCTCCAACATTGCTCAGATTTCCAAGACAACCATGCCTACATTAAGTTGTTCATTACACTCCATGGATTTGATGGGGGCGAGAAAGAGAAATGGAGAAAGATGGATTAGTCCCTGCTCCCCTAGAAAGGCAGAGGAGAGGAAATAAAAATTTCACACACAAAACAAATGAGTTGTGGCTCTTCTATTCATCACACAAAAAATTTATCGTTACAATGAACCCGGTGAGGGGTATTTAAACCTTTTCCAACTAGCGGCTCGCTTAAAATAACTTGACATGCAACTGTTGGAAAGGAAGTGTTATGAAACCAACTCACAAAAAGATAGAAAATATATATCAACACCTTAGAATTCAGCCTCTTCGAGGGGGCAACCTCCTTTACATTACACAAATGAAGAATTCTTGGATGATTCAAATGAAAAAACCTCCTTTCTATATATAGGAGTCTAAGGGGTCACAATATAACCAAGCCGACCTAACAATAATAATATAAAGGAACAAAAATAACAATAGTGGGATTCTATGGGGCACAATAATAACAATATGGGGATAATAGGGGCACAACAATAACAATAAGGGGTACAACGACAATAGTAATGGGGGAATCACTAGTATTATAGGGACTTAACATACCCCTGTCCTTCAAAAAAGTGTTGTCCTCAACGCTTGAGTAGTTATGGATGTTTCTGTATAAAATTATCATCCTCCCATGTGGAATCTTCAATGGGTAAGTTCTTCCACTTGATTAGATACTCTAAAATTGATCGATTTCGTAGCTGTCGAGTTCTTGTTTCTTTGACTGCTTCAGGTTCCAATATGATTTTTCCTTCCTCATCAAGTTCTGGAAATATTGTTTGAACTGAAAGCTTGTCACTTATAACCTTCTTTAAGCATGAAACATGGAAAATTGGGTGCACTCAGGAAGATGCAGGAAGCTCCAATTTGTATGCCATAGTACCTATCTTTTGCAACACCTTGTACGGACCATAATACTTTGGTGATAATTGATTATCCTTCTTAGATTGCTTGAGGGACATTTGTTTATATGGTTGTATCCGTAGGAATACCCAATCACCTACATCAAAACTTATTTCGCTGCGATGTTGATCTGCCTATTCATTCATTCTATTCTACGCCAAGGTGAGGTTATCCTTTAAGAGTTGGAGAAATTGTTGCTGATGCTCGATGTGATCTTCCACTACTTGAACCTTAGAATTTTCTCTTAAATATGATGTGATGGATGATATCCATAAAGTGCCATAAATGGGGTCATTTTTGTTGCAGTATGGAAGAAAGTGTTATACCACCCTTCAGCCAGAGGCAACCATTTGACCCATTGTGTCTGTTTATCAGATACAAATAAATGAAGATATCCTTCCAAACATTTGTTTACTATTTTAGTTTGCCCATCAGATTGAGGATGATAAGATGAGCTATGAGCTAACTAAGTACCAAGACAAGAAAATAATTCCGTCCAAAAATTTCCAGTGAAAATGGGATCTCTGTCGCTTACAATAATCTTTGGGTTTCCATGTAGCTTTCGAATTGTTTCCATAAATGCAGTAGAAATTGTACTCACTTTAAATGGATGAGATAATGTACAAAAGTGTGCATACTTGGTAAGTCTGTCAACTACCACCATGTTAACACTCTTTCCTTCAGACTTGGGTAAACTTGTGATAAAATCCATTGAAACCTCCTCCCAATGTTGGCTTGGAATGGATAAAGGTTGTAATAGTCCCGGGGTCTTAATTGTTTCAACTTTATTTTGTTGGAAAACCAAACATTCCGCCACAAGCTTTTGAATATCCGATTTAAGGCCACCCCAAAAAAATCCTTCTTAACCCTGTGGTAGGTTTTTAGAAATCCTGAGAGCCCTCCTAAGGGAGAGATGTGCAATTCCCTAAGAATATTTTGTTTGAGTTGGGAATTCTTACATAGGTATAACCGATCCTTGTACCATAACGAATACCTTTTCTAGCTAAATGTATCAGATGTACTGGGATCTTGTTGTATCTTTTGAATGAGTGCCCACACTTCTTCGTCATTCTTCCATTCATCCCTTGCTTTGTTTATCCAATCTGGTTGGATAATAGAAATGGTGCAAAGAAATGCTTCCACATCCTCATCCTTTCTTGAGAGTGCATCTGCCACAACATTTTGCTTCCCTTTTTTGTAGATGATTTCAAAGTCATAACCCAACATCTTTGTGACCCATTTTTGCTTCTCTTCTGAAGATAATCTTTGTTCTAAAAAGTATTTAAGACTATCATGATCTGTTTTTACCTTGAAGTGTCTTCCCATTAGGTAGGGTCATCATTTCTTAAGTGCATGCAGTATTGCCAACATTTCCTTCTCATAAATAGCATTGTGTAAATACTTTCCTTTGATTGGACGACTTTCGAAAGCAATGGGTCTTTCTTCTTGCATTAAAACAACACCAATTCCATTTCTTGAGGCATCATATTCCACAATAAAGGTTTTTGTGAAGTCTGGTGTAGCTAAGACTAGTGCTTGGCACATTGCCTCTTTAAGATGTTCAAAGGCCTCCATTGCTTCTAGAGTCCATGAAAATGCATTTTTCTTCAATAATGTTGTTAGAGGTGCTGCTATTCTCCTATAATTCTTAACAAACTTGTGATAATACCCTGTCAACCTGAGAAATCCTCGTATATGCTTTATGGATGTGGGGATTTTCCATTCCTTAATGTTTTTAATTTTTCTAGGGTCTACCTTAACACCTTCATGAGATACAATATGACCCATATATTCCTCCTCTTGTACTCCAAAGAAACATTTGGAAATTTTTCATATAATTGTTTCTCCTCCAATAGTTTGAGCACCATGTCAACATGTTGGACATGATCCTTCCAAGACTTGTTGTAGATTAGTATATCATCAAAAATTACTAACACAAATTTTCTAAGGAAGGGTTTGAAAATGGAATTCATCAAACCTTGAAATGTAGAAGGTGCATTAGTAAGGCCAAAAGGCATGACAAAAATTCATAATGACCCTCATGAGTTCTAAATGATGTTTTTGGAATGTCTTCAGTCTTCATTCTGATTTGATGATATCCTGAATGAAGATCCAACTTGTTGAAGTAAATTGATCCATGCAATTCATCCAATAATTTATCAATGACAAGAATGGGAAATTTATCTTTAATAGTGAGCTTGTTGAGCTCCCTATAATCTGGACACATGAGCCATGATCCATCCTTCTTGTGAACCAATACTACTGGAGTAGAGAAAGAACTTTGACTAGGTTGAATTATACCAACCTCAAGCATTTTTGCAACCATATGTTCAATTTCACTCTTTTGGACATAGGGATATCTGTAAGGCTTGATGTTTGGAGGAGCTCTTCCTAGAATCAAATTAATAGCATGATCATGATCACGAAGAGGTGGGAGGCCTTTGGGAGTCTTAAATACCTTGGAATGATTATCCAAGACTTTTTGGAGATCTGTAGAAATGGATGATTTCGATGTGGAAACCTCTAGTGAACATAATTGTACAATTATGCCTCATTGTTCTTTCTTTAAAATCTTTTTCATTCCGTTAGAGCTGATTATATTTCCTAGTTTCCCTGTGATACCCTTTAATTCAACTTCCTTTCCTTCTGAAGAGAATTTCATGAAAAGTTCTTGAAAATTAAAAGCTATTGTACCCAAGGATTATAGCCATTGGACTCCTAGTACAACATCAACACCACCCATTGGAATGGAAAGCATTGGGTTATTCAATACATATTCTCTCATGGATAGCTTGATATTATGGCACTTTCTTGAGCAATTTATGGTTCTTCCACTTGCAACCATCACTTGACACTCTGGTGCTGGATATAGGGAGCAATTCAATTCCTTGGCTATCTTACAATGAATAAAATTATGGGTACTTCCCGAATCAATCAACACTATTACATTTTTCTTCTTGATATGCCTTATATCTTGATAGTTTGAGGAGTGGTAATTCCAGCCTGCATTACAAGATATGGTCGGATTCTTTTCTTCTTTTTCTAGGGTTTGTTCCTAGTGTATATCCTCTTCTTTTGACATTTCCTGTTCCTTTTCTTCCTCCTCTTCGTAATCTATGTAAAATAATTTCTACTTCCATCTTTATGATTGTGAGTGGTAGGCTTCCTTGTTGCCATAATTTTGCTTTCCATTTTTCTTGCCAACTTGAATGCCTTCTCCAATGAATCTGGTTCCCAAAGGCGAACCTCATGTTCGATGTTTTCTTTTAAAGTCCCTATGAACACATCAATCCTATGCTCCTCTGTAATATCTTTTACCCTTATATTCCATTTTTGGAAGTCCTCAATGTGCTCCATCATTGAAACCTTTTGTTTGCGCTTTATCAATTGGCTAAAAAAAGTGTTGCTTTTTGTATCCTCATAATGTGCTATCATTTCATCTGTAAAAATAGCCCAGGTGACAATTTGTTTACGAGAGCAAAGCCATCGATGCCATACAAACTGATTTGGTTCCAAATATAAAGCTACAACGCGTACCTTTTGTGTGTTTTGAACATTATGGAGATCGAAAAATTGCTCCATCTGTAGTATCCATGTTCTGGGATCCTTTCCACCAAACTTCCTCATATCGATCTTTGGAACATGGTGCTTCTTCAATCCAACGTTAGATTCTATGAAATCATGATTAACATTTATTTTGTTCTCATCATGTGTTTCCTTTACTACCCTTTCGCCATTAGTAAGCATTTCTTGTAGAAACTTTGTCAAATCTGTCTTCAAATCTTCCATGCCTTTCTTTAAATCATCCATCTTAACTTCCATGCCATCCATCTTAGCTTCCACGTCATCCATATTATCTTCCACGCCGTCCATCTTAGCTTCCACGTCATTCATCTTAGCTTCTACACCTTTCTTTAAACCATCCATCGTAGCTTCCACGCCTTTCTTTAAACCATTCATCTTAGCTTTCACACCATACATCTTAGCTTCTACGTCTTTCTTTAAACCATCCATCTTAGCTTTTGTTACTTTTTGTGCGAGTGAAATTTGTTGCACTTGGTCTCGTAATTTTTATATAACATGTTTCATTTCTTCCTCTTCTTCATGAGTCATCTAGAGCTTTCAGGTTTCTTACTAGGTGTTTCCATTTTCTTTCTTTGGGGCATCAATTACCAATAATAATGCTTCAGTATGCCCTTTGAATTCCTTCAAACTAATTTTTTAAACCAAGCTTATGCAAAAATTTTAAAAAAACTACAAACCTTTTTTCACTTTGTAGGAGATCGATACTGAATATGATGTATCTCTGTAATTTTGGATCTATAAGGTCTGAAATTTCTTCCTGCGGTAACCATCTGAGTAATATTTTTAACCTCGCAAGTCTGATCAAGATTGGATTCTCCAATGAAGAGTTATGCCAAATCTCCCATGATGACCTGAGTATAGACTAGTTCAGTAGAGCGAACTTGTACGACGTGCTGTGGGTGACTATTTCAACCTTATGTCCTGAAAATGATACCCAAACAACTACATTCCATCCTATTTCCGTAACTTTTTATGAAAATTCAATCTGATGCTCAGAGCGAAATTTATGACGATTTTCCCAAGGTGAACTATTTGGAATGAAAGTCAGGGGTCTGCAAAAACCCTAACTTCCTCAGATTATACCTCTGAAAATATAGCGAGATAGGATTTGAAATTCGGAGCCGAGGTTCCGACTAATTTCTTCTCCAATGGGTTTTTGTTTTAGCTTCTGAAACTTTGTAGCGAAAAAGTTATAGTGAAAATTACACAATGAACTGTTTTAGATGAAATTCTGGAGCTTGCAAAAACCCTAACTTCCTCAGATGATATCTCCGAAAATATAGCAAGACAAGATATAAAATTTGGACTCAAGGTTCAACGATATTTCATCTCAAATGGGTTTGTTTTTTAGCTTCTAAAATGTTGCAGAAAAATGGTTATAACGAAAATTCCACGAATCCAAAGCTCTGATACCAAATGTAATGAAACTAGCTCACAAAAAGATAGAAAAGATAGATCAACGCCTTAGAATTCAGCCTCTTCGAGGGGGCAACCTCCTTTACATTACACAAATGAACAATTCTTGGATGATTCAAATGAAAAAACCTCCTTTCTATATATAGGAGTCTAAGGGGTCACAATATAACCAAGTCGACCTAACAATAACAATATAAAGGCACAAAAATAACAATAGTGGGATTCTATGGGGCATAATAATGACAATATGGGGACAATAGGGACACACCAATAACAATAAGGGATACAATGACAATAGTAATGGGAGAATAACTAGTATTATAGGGACCTAATAGGAAGAGGAGCGAAAACACAAATTTCACACACAAAACAAACGAGTTGCGACTCTTCTATTGATCACACAAAACTTGATGATTACAATGAACTTGGTGAAGGGTATTTAACATTTTCAAACTAGTGACTTGCCTAAAATAACTTGACATGCGACCACACACTAAATTTGACTATGACTTAACTCGACTTGACTCAATGCTCAGTTAACCGATTCTCTAATTTTAGTCAACTCCTTAAAAATAATTAGCTTATTTGAACACCCCCCTTACATTAGGGGATTTCTGAGGTCTAAAATGGGCCTCCTAAGGAAATTATAAAATAATAGTGGAAATAATAAAATAATATTAGATAACATCATCAAATTTTAGAGGGAAAAAGACAAAACTATTTTTCAACTCGTATTTTCAACTTATCTCTGTATAGGTTTACTCAAATTTCAAGAAGAAACACTCGTTGGATGCAAAATTTGATTCATCATTCAAGGATTACCCATGTTGCATACTTTCGATGGACCCTACTACATGAAAAATGAGAAATACATGAAAAATGCGATTGCAATCACGTTTTTTCGTAAATTTGTCATTTTTCGTGTAGTAGGGTCCATTGAAAGTATGAAACATGTGTACTCCTTGGATGAGGAACTAAATTTTGTATCCAACGAGTACTCCCGCTCGAAATTTGAGTAAAAAATTAGGAAGATAAGCTGAAAATACGAGTTGAAAAAGTAGTTTTATTATTTTATTATTTTTTAATCTCTGTACTTTTTTACTCCAAAAATGGTGAATCATCCCCCATGGTTGACATCATCATCTTGAATCCTACTGGTTCTTATAATTTCTATTTTCGTTGTACATTTTTCTTAAGAGGCCGATTTTAGACCTCAAAAATCCCCTAATGATTACGACTGTTAAACTAAGACTGACTCATAACAACTCAAACATGCCTACTGGTGTATGTCTTAGCTAGGCTTACAACACCCAAGTTTCTTCTATGAAACTCAAACACATATTTTGCTAATGACTTAGTAAATATATTAGCCAATTGATCACTAGATTTACAAGGCTTCAAGTGAACTTCTCCATTGCTCACAAGTTCTCTAATAAAGTGATATCTAGTATCAATATGCTTGCTCTTTTGATGAAACACATTATTCTTAGATAGTGCAATCGTTGAGGTGTTGCCACAATATATTGTTGTTGATCCTTGTTGTTTCTACTTGAGTCCGTCAAATACTCTTCTTAACCACACTAATTGACATGTTGCTAATGTTACTATTACATATTCCGCTTCTGCTGATGAAAGTGTCACAATAGGTTGCTTCTTAGATGCCCATGAAATCACACCTAAACCAAGATGGAACACATAATAGAAGTTCTATTCCTATCATCCAAACTTCCTGCAAAATCACTATCTATGTACCCAATCAAATCCTTCTTCTATGTGCTTTCATATATTATGTCACAATCTATAGTTCCTGCTTTGTATCTCAGAATTGAACTTTCTCCTGCACTCCAATGTGTGCCTTTTGGAGTCTCCATAAATCTGGAAATCAAACTTACTCCATGCATAATATTTGGTTTTGTAGCTGTGAGATACATGAGGCTTCCAACCAATCTTTTTAATAGAGTTGGATTGACATCTGAACCTTCATCATCCTTTCTTAACTTTGTACTTGTTGCCACTAGTGTAGGGACATGTTTACAATTTTCCATCCTGAATCTTTTCAGCAAATCTCTAGCATATTTATTTTGACTAATAAAAATTCCTTTTTCAGATTGCTCAACTTCTATGTCAATAAAATATTTCATGAGACCAAGATCTGTCATCTCAAATTTTTTCATCATCACTGATTTAAATTTATCTAACTCAAAATCACCTGTATAAATCATGTCATCAACATATAAGTAAACAATCAAAATATGTACATGCTCATCTATCTTTGTGTACAATGTAGGCTCAATGTTGCTTCTACAAAATCCCTTCTTGACCATGTAGCTTTCAATTCTACTATACCAAGATCTAGGCGCTTGCTTGAGTCCAGAGCAATTTCCTCAACTTGTAAACTTTATCTTCTTTACCTTCAACTTCATAGCCTGGAGGCTGCTGCAAATAAATTTCTTCTTTTAGAATTCCATTCAAGAAGGCCAATTTCACATCCATCTGATATACTTTCCACTTGTTCTGAGTTGTTGTGGCTAAAACTTCTCTTATAGTATCCAATCTCGCTATTGGAGCAAACGTTTCTCCAAAGTCTATTCTTGGTTGTTGCGAGAACCCTTTTGCTACAAGTCTTGCTTTGAATATGTCAATTTCACCATTCTCATTCAACTTTGTCTTGTACACCCACTTTACACCAATGGGATTTTTTTCCTTTGGGAAATCAACCAAATCCCATGTATCATTCTTTTCAATAGCTTCAATTTCTTCATCCATGGCTTGCACCCAATTTTCATCTTTGATTGCTTCTTTAAACGAAGAAGATTGAAAGACAACAATGCAAAATTTGAACTAACATCCAAATCATCATAAATATCTTTTAGACTTCTCATCTTTCTCTTACCATCGCTTGATTCATCACCTGATTGATTGCTGAGAGAACCTTGATCTATTGATTTGCTTGAAGATCCATGTTGCTCAGAGAATCTTGGAGTCCTTATTGGTGTGTCTATGTTTGGTGTCTTCACCTGCGATTCTTGTTGCTCCTTTTCTGCTACATCAACTTCTTCCATTAGTGGTACTTGTGCATCAATTGTTTTGTCTATACTACCATTCCATGACTCTTGTTCTTTGAACACAACATCTCTGCTAATTATGGTATTATTGGTAACAAGGTTATACAATTTTTAAGCTTTTGACTGCTCACTATAACCAGTAAATATGCATTTTTCACTTTATCATCCAATTCGCCTCTTCGCTCCTTAGGCACATGTGCATAAGCTACACATCCAAACACTCTAAGAGGAGATATGCTGCAAGACATACCTAACCATGCTTATTCTGGTACTCTATTCATTACACTCTTTGTAGAGTTTATGACATAAACAACACATGCACCTGTTTCTACCCAATACTCATTGGACAAGTTTCTTCCTTTCAACATGCTCCTTTCCATGTTCATAATGGTTCTGTTCTTTCTTTGTGCTACACGATTCTGCTGTGGTGTGTACCTGGTTGTAAACTATCTTCTGATTCGATGTTGTTTGCAGTAATCATGGAATTCCTTTGAATCACATTAACCACCACGATCTGTCCTCAACACCTTGATCTGCCAATCACTTTGGTTCTCTACTAAGGCATTGAATTCTTGAACTTTTCAAAAGTTTTAGGTTTCTGCTTCAAGAAGTAAACCCAAGTATTTTTGTTATAGTCATCAATGAAAGTGAGGAAGTAACAACTTCCACCAATCGACTCTGTCCTCATTGGTCCACACAAGTCTATATGCACTAACTAGCTCAAGAGGTTGCTTTGCTTTATATGCAACTGCCTTTTGAAAAATTTCATGGTGTTGCTTTCCCAAGATGCAACACTCATAAGTACTATTAGGTTCTTTGATGGGAGGTAATCTTATTATCATTTGTTTATGTTGCAATAATCTTAAACTAGAAAAGTGCAAGTGTCCAAACAAAAAGTGCCATAGCCAATAATGATTAGAAAATGCAACTATAAAAGAATTGACCGGATCACTGTAATTCATAACTAGAGGAAAGAGTTTGTTCCTCATCATCTGCCCCTTTTCTATTAGCTGCTTTCTTGGGGGCTTGTCATATATAACACACTCTTGTCCTTGAAAGATAACTCTGTATCCCTTATGTGTCAATTAACCAACACTTATCAAATTATGTTTGAGACCAGGGACATAATAACCTCTAAGATTATCTTTGGCTCCCCTTGCTTGGTCAGAATGTTGACCACTCCTTTTCCATCTACATCCATAGTCTTGTTAGTCCCCAAATTTACCCCTATCTTCACAGATTTATCCAGATTTGCAACCGAATTATTGTTGTGTATCATGCGGTTACTGCAACCACTGTATAATAGCCACACATTATCAGAAGGTTCATGCATGGTATGGAAATCTATTAACATGGCGTTAGTACTCTCTGTAGTGACATTAGCTCTCTGGTTTCCTTGATCAACTATCCTCTTCCTTCAATCAAGAGCATAGTGACTAAATTTATTGCAACAATCACATCTCACCTTTGATTATTGCTAAAGATTCTACTATTGCTTCCACCTTCATGTTCATACTCTTCATGACCATCTCTTTGACTACCATGTCTTTCGCCTCGTCCTCTGCCTCTCGATCTACTTCTGTCTCGACCTATGTCTCTTGAAATAGAAATCTGACTTTTGAAAGTGGTTTCTAAAGTGGAATCCTTATTTTTGTCTATCCTTGCCTCATGTGATAGAAGTGATCCCATCAACTCATCAACTGATAGTGATGTCAAATCCTTGGCTTCTTTTATGGCTACTACTATAACATCAAATTTGGCAGACAAAGATCAGAGGACCTTCTCAACCACTATTTGATCTTTAATTTCTTCACCATAAATTTTAAAATGATTTATAACAATCATGACCCGATTCATGAAAGAATCGATGTCCTATGTCTCTTTCATCTGCAGACTTTCAAAATATCTCATAGTATTCTGCAACTTAACAATATTGATTTTGGCCATACCTTTATAGCTTGTCGCCAAGGTATCCCATGCTTCCTTTGCTAAAGACGTGATCATAATCTTCTAGAACACTGCTCGGTCCACTCCTTGCTGTATACGATGCAACGCTTGTGCATTCTCCTTTTGTCTTTCTTCTATAGATCCCTTTCTCCATTAGTGAGAGCCCGTTTTTCTACTTCATCCTTAGGTTCTGAAAACCCACACTAGACATAATCCCAAACATCATGAGTCTGCAACGCGATCGCCATATTAATAGCCCACACATTATAATCCTTCCCTTTAATAAAAATTAAAAAAAACCACCTTTCTTAAAAAAAAATCTCTTTTAAACTTTGCACAACTCTTTTAATAATTTCTATTAAAAAAAAAACCCTTATAAAAATTTCCTAATATTAAAAACTCTTTAAAAACACAACTCTTTTTTAATAAAAAGACTTTATAAAAAGCCTTAAAAAAAAAACTTTTATAAAACAGTTTTCACATTTTACGATTCTTTTAAACACTCTTATAAAACAGTGTTCACACTCTACAAATCTTTTACGCACGTCTAGGTAGACTGGAGATGTGTTGCATTGCAAAAAATGATTTGGTGTATGTGTTGCATTGTAAAAAATGAACGAATCGTAAGTTTTCGGTAGCCAACGCAGATTAAGGGAGAGGGAGAGGAAAGTTGATAAAAAAACTTTAATTACTCAACCATTTTGTTGTTCACTATTTATAACATAATTTTGCAAACCGGAAAAATCACACTTTTTTTTTTATTTGCTTTTTTTTTTTCATGCTTTTCTTTTTTACTAGCTTTGCGTTCCAAGGATTTTGTGGTCTTTCTTGGCCTTTGATACCAATTTGTTGGAAAGACATAGTAGCTAAAACACAAATTTCACACACAAAACACACGATTTGTGGCTCTTCTATTGATTACACAAAACTTGATGATTACAATGAACTCGGTGAAGGGTATTTAACATTTTCCAAACTCGCCTAAAATAACTTGACATGCAACCACACACTAAATTCAACTATGACTTAACTTGACATGCAACCACACACTAAATTCGACTGTGACTTAACTTCTATTGATTACACAAAACTTTATGATTACAATGAACCCGATGAAGGGTATTTAACATTTTCCAAACTTGCCTAAAATAACTTGATATGCAACCACACACTTAATTTGACTGTGACTTAACTTGACATGCAACCATACACTAAATTCGACTGTGACTAAACTCAACTTGACTTAATGCTCAGTGAATTCACTCTCTACTTTTAGCCAACTCTTCATGTAAGAGTAATTAGCTTATTTTAATAGCAATCACCCACTAAATTGGACTTAACTCTACTTTAGCCAACTCTTCATACCGGAGTAATTACAATTTCCAACATATAAATGTCGAAAATATGGATAGATGCGTATTGTGCTGGTTGGGAGCAGTGTTCAAAATTGAACACGTCACAGGTCGCCAAGAGGCCTTTAGCACATCGGAGAAGGGTTAACCAAAAATTACAAGTAAAAGAAAACATTAAGTTTTGATTTTTACACATAAAAAGAAATATATATATATATATATATATATATATATATATATAAAATGCCCTGTGAAGGGCTATTAGACATTTCTAAAAATTTAAATTAGAAAAGGGCGCCAGACAGTCAGGGTCCGCCTTGTTCTCTGACAACCTAACTTGGATGCTAAAGTATAGAGTACGCTACTAAGAAGGCGGCATGAGGTTGTTGAGGTTGTTGAAGGAATAAATAAAATGTAATGGTATCCAGCAGTCATAATGGTGGGCCGCGACATTGATATTTTTTTCCCTGCCAAGAAGGCTTTGAGATCCTGTTTCCTTTGCTTGCCTTGAATGACCATGATCTTGGTGAGTAATATAAGTGAGGTTGGTATGGGTATCCAAGGTAGTAAGCATAGGTAGGAAGGAAGTTCCATGGTATTAGATTGAGTTTAATTCCTCGACCATAAGTCCATTTGATATAGGGACCATAACATAGCCCAGAGATGATGTCTTAATCAAATTTGAGGACGAGTGAAAGACGGAAGGTCTAGTGGGCGTACTCGTTTTTTCATCCCATTTAACCAGAGAACTGCGAAAGAGAGTCGAAGAACTACAAAATAGCCATTTTTTCATTTAGGAATTGGTATTCTTATATAGCTTGAACCTGGTCAGGATTCAGAATTGCAAATTCCAATGATCACAGATTCACAGGTATTTCTCAGCATTGGACATCCTTTTTAATCTCTATTTTTTTTGTTTGATTTAAAACCAGAAACATTGTCTCTTGTACCATTGCTTTTTGCTCTGGACGAAAATAAATCCATATTGAAATTCAATTATCTGCATGGGCATTGGTAGTTATTGGGAAATAGATTTACAATAAAGAACAAAATTACAAAACAAATTAAATAAATAGAGGCATAATTTTAATGAGTAAGTACTCAGAGTTCAACAACATAAATAAACGTTTCAAAATACATAAGACCATTAATTTTGAGCATATTATTTTATGTATTACCTAGAGGGACAACACTATACCACTTTCTCCATCTTTATGATCATCTCACGCTCTTCAACATGTCTGTAGCTTTGGGAAAAATGTCACACAAAGCACTGGATTTTCTATTTATGGAGTTTTGGGTTGGAAATTGGTACAACTATTTTAAAGTTAGACAATGATTTTTGTTATTTATTTTTTAATATTTAAATGGGTTTAACTAAATTGATAGAAAAGTTTTATACATGAAGATTGCAGGGGAGTTGACCAATCAAATTTAAAATTCTAACAAATTTCTCTTATATTTTGCAACAAAGTCCTCTTAAATTTTGTATAAATTTAATTAAAAAGCACACTAAAAGACTTCTAACACACATAACTATTAATCGTTAAAATAAGACATACATATATTCACCTGACTTGAGATCCTCCGTTGATAAGGGATTTTTCCATAAATAAGGTGGTTGTTGCACAAATGATGACGAGAAAGATATTCTAAAGAGTTAGCCTTTGGGAATGCAGTAATTTTGTGAGCTATAGTTAACCTAAATCCAAAGTTTGACTAGAATATTGAAACAAATATGAAGTTGTAATTTATTTCATTCATTTATAACCTACAATTGTAAAGGTTCACAGAATTTTAAATTGACCTCAATCTATGAAATACAATTCAAATAACAAAAATCCTCTAAAATTACATATCTCAAACGAATTAGTTAACATTAAAAAATTGCATAAACCTTTGGCTAAATTCTAACAAAGTCGCCTTGCACTGTTTTTAATAAATTTTAAGCAACTTTTCTCAGCTTATCTACCCATGGAATCCTTGATCCTTCTCTTCCATTCTAGGTCCAGTGAGAGTCAAGTTCATTAAATTGCACTATGCAATGGTATGTGTTTGCTTTTGGTTGAGGAAGCTAAAAGAAAATTTTGTAGGAAAGTTGGCCGTATGTGTGTGTTTTTAATGTTAGTGAAGCTTAGTTAGAACACAAGCAAATATGCTAATATTGAGGACCTATAAAAGGATTTGATAAAAAATTATACCTTTTATTTATGGGTAGAGAAAATTCCTTAATTTCAATGAGGTAGGAAGAAAGTGTGATGTAGAAATTCAGAATAAATTACCTTGGTGACTTTTAATTACCCATTTATCAAATCCGAGAATATGCATTGCATTTGACCAGATTTTAATCATAAGGTGAGCTAGTGCACATTAAAAGAGGGTCAAAATAGAATAATTACAAAAGGCATTTGCTTGATATAAATTTCAATAATAAGTATACCAAAGACTTTAATTTCAAAGACTCAAGATGAAACATGATATAAAAAATTCATATGAAGTTTGGAATAAAGTTAACCCAATTTAAATGTTCAAATTATTGTTCTTCACAATTCTGAGTTTACCTGTTGCTCTTTTATGTTTTCATAATTAATGTGCTTCTTTGTATGCTAGTGCACAATCTTTTGGATAGAGAAGGAATATGACAGTGAAAAGTTGCGTGAAATAGGAAAAATGATGAAAATGATTCTCCTCTGAGAAAAATTCCGTACATTTCATCCACTTAACTCACCATATCATGTTGATCCAGCCATGGAATTGTTAAAATAAAAGGAGTAGCTCATAATATATTCCAATGGTAAAGTTTTTATTGGAATCCTTAAAATAAAATGAATATTTGGTACTATATTCCTTATTCCCTTTTGTGCATTTCCCGTGGCTAGTAAAGCAATAGAATTTATGGAGATAGATGTTTATTTATTTATTTTTCAAACACTATAATTTACTACAATTTCACATAAGAGCTTTTCTGTTGGAACACAAGAAGGAACAAGATTTGAACAAGATTTATTCACTTAAGAGTGATTGAAGCGCAGTGGTTACAAAGTATAGCCCTTCTTGTGGTGCGTTGCATTAGTAGCGAGAATTTTTCTCTGCTAATTATCTCTGGTTCTTTAAAGGGTAATGGAGTAAGGTTAAAGAGATATGGTGCATGCACGGATTTATTGGATACCATAAGTTGGGTATGCTCCATACAAGTTATAAACGATGAATGATAGGTGAATAAATGGTAGTAATTTAAAATTTTGAAGATTTATAATGTCATTATTTTATTTTGAAATTTTTTTATAAAAAATTCATTTGATATACACTTGTTAATAGAAGTACGAGTGAAATTTTTAAATTTTTTTTTATCTCTGAAGGGTTACATGAATACATGAGCTTCCAAATTAAATTAAGACTAGCCATTCAAATCTGATACATGGCATGTCGCATGTGTTTGACAATATTAATTGAAGCCTAAAGGATTCATGGCATGTTGCCGACGGAATGCGTGGACAATATCTAGCTACCAGTCAATAAGAATAATTGAAGTAAAGCTGAAGTTTCCGAGATCCGAAGGGAAGGAGTGATCGAAATATCTATGAACGAACTTGAATGCATTAAATATTCGAGTAATAATTGGAGTGAGAATATCTGTTCAGGAATCCATACCTATTGAAGAGCGCGTTATTGTTTGTCATTTTATAGTTGGATGGACTCGAATTGAAGAGCGCGTTATTGTTTGTTATTGTTTGTTATTTATAGTTGGATGGACTCGAATCGATGTCCTGACTGACACTTTGTTTTCATTATTTTTTCAGAGTCCCCAAATATGCATGTATCATTTGTTTTTATTATATTTTTATAATTAACAGTGATGATTCCTATATATAGTTTTATTAGACTTTAAAAATTAACTAATTAATAAAGATTCCTTTGATATTTTTAATAAATGAAGACTCTTTAATATTTTTTATTTATTTTGAATGATTAGTTTATATTTTTGTTTATTTATTAAAATTAAAGTTTTTAAATCATTAAAATTTTGTTATATTAAATATTTATATTATAGTTTTAGATTTTTTCCTTTATATATGATTATTAATGTAATTGTAATTTTTCATCACTCAATTGAATATAAAAATTTAGTGCGAAAAGTAATCGAATGGTATATTCTCAAATAATATTTTTAATTATGAGGTACATTCAAACTATATATTATAATAAGTGAATAACCAAGTTCAAGAAAGCCCAATTTAAGAAAGATGTTTCTGGTGAGATATAAAATTTATTAGTGTTTCTTTTATTATATTAAAAGTGTGAATCTATATATATGTGGGGATGATTAAGTTTATATATATATATGTGTGTGTGTGGATGATTGTGGGGATTACTAATTTTTATTAAAGTTGATCATTAATTATTGGACTTCATAGAAGTAAAGAGTAGTTGGGTTTATTCTATAATTTTATTTTTGTGTTGGAATAGCTTTAAAACTCGGCATCTATATAAATTGAATGGTTGGTAAATGTAGAGAGATCTTCACTTATAAATAGGCTTTATTTCAACCCCATGGGCCAATACCATGGATTACTAATATCACATGCCCAAAAACTATTATTTGTGTTCATATTACACTTTTTTATTTAATGATTTTAATTAAAAAGACATAAATAGAATAACTATTTTTGACATAAATCTTAACCTTTGATTTGTGACTACTACTAAGAAAAATCTAGAATATCATGTAGAGCTTAAATCCCTACCATCCATCTAATGATTACTATAATTAAATAAAAAATTGAAATTTTTGGGTGTGATTAGGACATTTTAAGAGAAAGTGTTTTTTATTTTCAACCTTCTTAGTATCATGGGGTTCATAATTGTTTTTTAACCCACAACCTCCTAAGAATTGTCAACGTTTCATTATGGAGATGGTGAGAGTTTGTCCTTATTTTGACCCAATGATGATTTTATTCTTTAGGTTGCACTTCCTTGGAACATATTGAGTTTCTCTTATCATCTCATTTTTATGGAACCACAATCTCTCCCTAAATTTAAATGAAAAATATTTATTTTTATTCTATTTATTCATTTAAATTTATTCTATAGAGTGTGTACTTTCTTTCTTCTTCAATGACTTATCCATGAATTGGCGTCCTTATGCCCACCCCATTTACATCATAGGAGATTTTGGGAGTATTTTGAAGGAGTTTGAAGAAGCCTCTTGCCTTCCATTTTGTTTATCTCATTCTTGTATATTAGGTAATTGGTGGTAAACATGCTTTGAATGCTATAAATAGGGAAATAATAATTCTTGTGAGGAGGATAAGATACACTATATTGACTTTAATTTTAGGATTATACGTTATGAAATACTTTTAAGCTTACTCTTCCTTTATTCACGGTTCTCTATAAATGTTGCACCCCCAAAATTCAGAATCATATAAGATAACAAGAGTGACAAAATTATTAAAGGTTTTTTTTTTTTTTTTTTTTTTTTTAATTTTATTATTATCCAACATTAAAGATCTATATATTTAAACCTATTTTCAAGACTATAATAAGATTTACGCCTTCAATTTATCCTTTTTAAAATGAAATAGTTATAGTTAATCTTGTGATGAAAATCTATTCCAGGATATTTTTATCCAGTTACTTCCTTCAAGTTGACTCTGTCATACACCAAATTAGTGTAAGTGACATTTTTTTTATATAATCCTAAAAAAATTGATTTTGTTAATGTTGAAAGTCATACCTATACTAGGAAATCAATTATCTATAATCTTTAGTTGGTTGTCAATATCATAAGGATTCCTACCATAAGAATAATATCATCAACATAAAGAGGAAGGATGATGACGATACTAGTTAAATTTATGCCAATATAATCTGCTTCTTCCAAGAAAGCCTTCATCTTTTCGATGTATATGCTACAAATAGTAGAGGATAGGGGACACCTTTATTTAACTACTATTTTAAAATTCGTTTCCTTTGACTAGCCATAAATGTTCATATACTTTGCTATGACATTCTTGTATAGTTTTAGCATGACATTTCTCAATTGAAAATATACTTTCAACTCCTCTATTTTATTCAAAAATTAGTATTATGCACTACATTGTGGAAAATACTTTTCTATAATCAACAAAGTAGCACGAGAGATAGTTTTTATTATTGAGACACTCCTTTGCAATATGATAAGTGTAATAAGGTGTTCCATAGTTGAATGGTAGCTCATAAATCTATCTTGGTATTTATCTTTTTTCCCATGGATTTCTAGCTATATTTTGATCTTCTTTTTATAATAATTCCATAATACTTAGCAAAAAGAGGGATAATCATAATGGTCATATAATTAAAGGGATTGATTTTAACCCTTGTTTAAAAAATATGATTAATGAGCCTTTGTGTTTATTGTTTATAGATTTTTTGCATCTAATAAAGAAATGGGTCCCATTTGAGTGGGATGATCTTACTTGGAGATCTTGTGATGCATTGGAAAAGGCATTATTCTTTTCTTTTCTACTAGTCCTCTAGATTGTAGTAGATATTTCCTTTTGTATATCATATTGGTAGAATCTGTTGTAGCTTTTTCTATATCCTATCACACAATTGCTTCAGAAGATATAGAAGCCTCCTAGAGACAACCCTGGGTTGAAAGAAAAGGGTCAGTGCCTAGGGAATCCGAGAGGAGTACTTTTTAAGAGAAATTCATTAAAGGGTTTTCCTCTCAAGAGTAGAGAGGTTTTGGCCATAGCAGAGAGCCAACATCTTGTGTTCTTGTTTTTATGCTTTGGTAGCAGTTTGATGAAGAACACACATATGCACTAATAATAAGAAGAAGAAGAATAAGCTAACAAGAAAAGTAAAAAGACTCCACAGATTGTTATCAAGTAACGAAGAATCAAACTACCCTACTTTTCCCTAGATTCTTCAACATGGTATCAGAGCATAAGGTGAAACATCAAGGATAGGGAAACTCAAGAACGCACATCAAAGGGAAGCATCTACAAAGTTGAAGCATCAAGCCTAGAAGTCTCAATCACTTCAAGAACAAGAAGGGTCTACAATCCATCATTCATCAAGGAGGTCCACAAATATCAAAGAAGAGCCTTACGCAAAGGCACCTAAATAGAAGAGCAGATTGAAGCAGGACCTACATCAAGCTACAAGTCTTCAAGCAAACTTCATAACCAAGCAAGTCTACTTGGAGAAGGAAACTTGAAGAAAATCAAGATCCAGGGAAGACAAGCCATTAATCCTTCAAGGAAGAAGCAAATCCATTACATCTCAAAATATATCAAGTAAGTACATGTCCCCTTCCGAATATAAATCAATGTCTTTTTGCAAGGAAAGTAATAAATTGGTAGGTACCAATAAGTTTCTTGCATGGAAGAAGAGGATTGATCTACTTCTCAAGGAGAATGAACTACTAGAACATGTCAAGGGGAATATCACTATCCCTGCTAAGGAACAGACTCAAGCCTTAGCCAAATACAATAGGGATGAGACAAGAGCTCAAAGGATTATGATAAAATCAATCAAACACTCTCTCATTCCTTATGTCTCCAAGTTTGAGACATCAAAAGAAATATACGATAAGCTAGTAGAGTTATTCTCAGTATCCACAATCGGAGAAGTAATATCTCTGAGAAATGAATTATACAAGATGAAGATAACAAAGGAAGGAATAACTCCCTACCTCATGAAAATATCTAAAATGAGAGATCAAATTTAAGAGCTTGGGGAAGTCATGTCTGATAGAGAGATGACAATTGTAGTACTCAATACTCTACCTGAGGAGTGGGGAAAATTCACATCAATCATATATGCCAAGAAGGAAGCAACCACTCTCACTAAAATCTGGTTTCTATGCAGACCACAGGAAACTAGACTTAAGGCAAAAGAAGATGTAGGATCACAGGAGCAAGCATTTTCTACCATGGCCAAAAGAAAGTGTAAATTTGGCAAGTTTGGGCCACGAAGAACAAACATCAAAGACATGTCCAAGATCCAATGTTTTGGATGCCAAGGATATGGACATTACAAAAGGAATTTCACTAAGCTTAAGAAGGACAACAACAAAATAAAGAGGGAAGAAGCTCACTTGACTCAAGAGGTGAAAGAAGAAGGAAAGAAGCAAAAGAAGGAAGATCCTCCAGATCTCTACTATGACTAGGTCAAACTCTTTACTTCTAGACTTCTTTCAAATTTTTGAGGAGGATAGGAGCATGTAGGAATAAATTAATATTACATGGCTAGAAACATACTCTAGAATCTAGCAGCATGATGTACATAGAGTTCTAGATACTCATGTAGATGTATCATTTATGATGAGAATACAAATGCATGGGTAGAAATATCTTCTAGAATAGAGGAGCATGGTAGATATAGCTCAAGATATTCATATAGAAGGAGCATACCTAGTATATAACCTCATCCATGATAAAAGAAAAATTTGATCATGATTAAGTATCTTAGAAGACCTCCATCATCAAAGGAAAATAAACATTTGCAAGACAAGGATCTTTAGGATCCTATGATGGAATCTTAAAAATAAGGTTCATGAACCAAGGCAGATGTCTCATTGGGAAGCCCATTCATGGGATTCAAGAAAATGGAGATATGTAGGCAAGCTAAGATGAAGCAAGAAGGGCCACACCAAAGGATGATCAAGGGAGAATCAAGATGAGGTATGTATGCATTAAAGTTTAGTCATGTTATCATTTGTATATTATTGAGTCATGGGATAGTTCTATAACATGATCAAGCATGAAATAATCTATTTCAACAAGAACATGTTCGAAGGCATGTACCACAATGAAATCAACGTCAACAAAAGAATATGCTCACATAAGAAGTATAAGATTGCTGACTAAGAAGCAAGAAGAAATGATGACAAGTCCAAGAAGCACACAATGAAGGAATTCTCTCACAAGAAGCATTAGATGGTTTACCTATCCATAGAATAAGAAACAAATGAAGAAAGAGATCAAGCATGTGGAATAACACCATGATCACCGAGAATCACTATCTGAAAAGATACTTTGAAGATATCTCCCGAAAGAAGGAAAGACAACTCTGATAAATAAAGAAAGGACACTTAACACCTATGAAGGCCTTGGAGATATAAAAGATGTATATAATTGATTCTACTCTACGAAGATGTCGTGATGGATAAATCATGCAACAAAAATTAATGTTGAAGCAATATCAAGATAAAGTCATGATGGACTACGAGGTCAAAGCATGAAAAAAGCAAGTACAACGAAGAATCCAAGAGAAGAATATTTCGAAGCATGGAAAAGATGACAAAGGAGTAGCCAAGATGACAAGAAAACCTGATGTATGACATGAAAGCCACTTTATTCTAAGGAAGCAATAACACAACAAACTAGGGAGGAAAGTGATCGATGGATGGTGCCCTACCTAGAAGAATTTCAAACAAAGGCTTCAAGACATCAAGAAAGGAAGGAGATCAAGCAGCAGAAGGACCCACGAAGAAGAAGTTGTTGATGAAGGAAAGACTCCCCAGTTAAGAGGGAGATCTAAGAGGTCACTGATCAAGAGGGAGTTTTGGATCAACCCTGATTACAAAGGAGTGACATTTGCATTTTCCATTTCATGGGTCATGCACTCGACTAGGAATAATATTCGTAAGTTTAGATGAAAGCCTGGAAATGTAAACACAAGATAGACACTACATTCTTGTCTTCAATTAGGAAGAAATAATGGGAGGATTGGGTAATCATCTTACATCTGATAGTCTTTGAGGATGTGTAGGGCATCCAAGACAAGAGTAGGCAAGAGGACCGATATTCTTTGAGGTCTGGGAACCCAAGATAATAATAGTCCTAGAAGGACATACTCGAAGAACACCTGGGTGGGTATGTACCTCAAGAGACAATGATGAAGGTGTCTATAAATCATTGGTCTCACCAGAATTGTAGCTCATGGTCTTGTAAAGAGATGGAGTTTTTAGTCAAGGCCTTGCACTATGACAATGTTGATGGATATGATGCTATAAAAAATGGATTGCTAATCCACTTTCTCTTATGCGAATTCTTCAAAATTGAAAACTTACAAACACCTTGTAATGGTGTATGAATACCTCCCTCGTTAAGAGGGAGTGTTGAAGGAAGTGTAACTAGCTTCGGTCTTCATAAATGTACTTTTGATATTTGTACTTATTCAAGAAAAGAAATATTATTTTTATAATATATGACAATGAGTTTCTTGCTCATTGAGGTAGGTCTAGCACATGTTAAAGTGCCATAGGTGAGTCAAATAGTCAAGAGAAAATATTGAAGGCCTAAAGGGCATGTTACACTATGTATAAATATATATTAAAGTCAAAGGGAAACCTCCAAGCAAAGTCAATTCTACTCCTATGCAATGGCACCTTTAAGAATCTCCTTCAAGCATGCTACACCACCATGTAAGCTATCCACAAACTGCTCAACAAATCTCCCTACAAATAGCACTCAAAGTCGGCCTACAAACAAAGGACTAGTCAACCTTCTAGTCGGCCTAAATGGAGGGAAAATAATCTATTTATAGAGGTTTTCCACTCCAAAGATAACACATAAAGTGTTCTCTAAAATCCGTGAAGGGAAAGTCGAGAAAGAAAGAAGGAAGTAGGTCCCAAAGGCAGTGAAGAGAAAGGGTACATCACCGAGGGCTAGAAGTCTATTTTGGCGATGCTACAGTCACACGTGCGAGGAAATATGAGGGTTGTCCCTATGGATAGGAAAAAAACAATCCATAGAAACTTTCCTACCTTCATTTGGGCTGAAACTAGGCCTACAAGGGCTCCTCCTCCATCATGGAAGAAAGACACTCAAGCGAAGGAGAAGGGCATACACCACCTAGCAATACTATCCACACATGCAAGAAACTTGGGCAGCAGAACAATCATACACTCAAGGAGAATCTCGGTTAGTCAAATATATAATTGAGCAAGGAATAGAAGGGAAACACTTCATTTAGAAGACTCATTCAAGGAAGGTCTAACTCTAGACAAGAATCATAGAAAGAAGTAGAGGTGCTAGAAGTATAAGGATGAAGTGTCAGGAAACAAAGTGTCGGAAGAAGTGTCGGGGTATATGGTGAATAAAGGAGTGGAGACTTGAATTTTTCTTGGAGTATCTCTTTGTCAGGGGTCTAGGGTTTGGAATTAATCAATAGAAGCTTCAATAAGAGAAATTCACTAAAGGGTTTTCCTCTCAAGAGTAGAGAGGTTTTGGCCCTAGCATAGAGCCAACATCTTGTGTTCTTGTGTTTATGTTTTGGTAGCAGTTTGATGAAGTACACACATATTAACTAATAATAATAAGAAGAAGAATAAGTTAACGATAAAAGTAAAAAGACTCCCCAAATTTTTAACAAGTAACCAAAGAATCACACTACACTACTTTTCCTTAGATTCTTCAACACAATAGCCCTTCGCCAAGGTAAACTCAAGCAAACACATAGATCGAAATACACGCTGGTAGATATGGATTATCTCAAAGAGAAATGCATTTGTTCTGGTGGCTAAAACACAAAAATACACAGTTTAGAATTGTTATCGTAGTATAGATGAACAGGAGGAAGGAAAGGAGGAAATCGATGTAGAGGGTTGGACATAGCACAAAATCCTAAGCAACAATCTCCAGAAGAAATATGGAAGAGTGAGGAGGTGAAAATGTAGAAAAAGTGGAGCGTGAATTAAGGTCTTAATCTCTATGCCTCATGAATACATTTGTCACCAATTAGCATAAGTAAATATGTGTTTACATACAAGTACTGTAGCCTATCAAATAACACAAGTGAATACATGTTTATAGAGGTACTTGTTAGAAAATTATATATTACGGAGCAATGGAACACATAAAATATTGCAGAAATATAAACACAGAAAACTAAAAAAATAAGAGAGACACAGATATATGTGGTTCACCCAGTTTGGGCTACGTCCACCCCGAATAGCCAGTCCTTCCTTTCTATTATCCAGCAAAATGAAGAGACACAACCTATAGCAAATCCGCTGTAATATCCTCTGTTTTCTCTCACAGTCTCACCTCTTTGTTTCTCGCTCATAGAATACACATCTATTTCACAGCCTCAAATACAATACCCTCATACAAAGAGAGGGGTTGCCTTCTAGGGCAAAAAACCCTAAACTAAACATAAGTTCTACCGTCAGATCATCTGCCTAATGAACGGCCCAGATTGACTAGAAATTACTATACTTTTACAAGGCAATTTTACATTTGTTTTTAGCTTCGGGGGCGCTGCCCCCGAGCCCCCGCCGGGGGACCGCTGGCCCCCCCGAACCCCCGCGAGGGGGACAAGTCCCCCCCATAGCCCCCCGCGTGGAGGGGTGTATAAACTTCCTGGGGTATACATCGAGCTGAAACAAAGACCTCTGAACAATCATGCTCCACACACAACAATCTCCCACTTGGAGAATGATTGTAGAAACTCCACCGCTGCTTCATTTGCTGGACAATGACTCCTCTTTGGACCTGGCTGTTTCTCATATTCATCGTCATCCTTGAAGACCAATTGAAACTGAGCATATTCTCAGTTTCTCCCTGGTTACAACTTTTGTTATCATATCTGCAGGATTTTGGCTAGTGTGTATCTTTTCCAGCTTCAACTCTCCATCTTCCAACACTGATCGTATGAAATGGTACTTGAGCTGTATGTGTTTAGTCCTGGAATGAAATGCTGAGTTCTTTGCAAGATGAATGGCACTTTGGCTATCACTGTATAACGTGCCCATATCATGCTCCTTACCCAATTCACCCATAAACCTTTGTAACCAAATCATTTCTTTACTAGCCTCTGTAGCAACAACATACTCTGCTTCTGTTGTTGAAAGTGCAACAACACTTTGGATTTTTGAAACCCAACTGAGAGCTGTTCCTCCAACAGTAAATACATATCCTGTAGTGCTCCTCATGTTATCTCTGTCACCTACCATATCTGCGTCAACATATCCTTGTAGGGAGATGTTTTAACCACCAAAGCATAATGCTTGATTTGTGGTACCTTTCAAATATCTGAGAATCCATTTCACTGCCATCCAATGTTCCTTTCCTGGATTGTTCATGTACCTGCTTACAACTCCCACTGCATGTGCAATATCAGGCCTTGTGCAGACCATTGCATACATTAAGCTTCCAACTGCTGATGCATATGGAACTTTAGACATAAATCCATGTCTTCTTGGGTCTTTGGGCACATTTCCTTGCTAAGTTTGAAATGGCTAGCAAAAGGTGTACTAACTGGTTTTGCATTGTGCATGTTAAATCTTTCAACACCTTTTGTATGTACTCATTCTGAGACAATGTTAATTTACGATTTTTCCTGTCTCTTGTTATTCTCATACCAAGGATTTATTTTGCAGCTCCCAAATCCTTCATTGCAAATGAATTTGCCAATTTTCTTTTGAGCACATTTATATCCTGCATGTTAGATCCTGCAACAAGCATGTCATCTACATACAATAACAATATAATATAGCTGCCATCATTTTTCTTTTTCAAATAAACACAATGATCAGAGTGACATCTAGTATAACCTTGTTCAGACATAAACTTGTCAAATTTTAGATACCACTGCCTTGGAGCCTGTTTTAAGCCATAAAATCTCTTCTTCAACATGCACACTAGTTTATCCTTCCCTTTCACCTCATATCCTTGTGGTCGCTGCATATATATCTCTTCCTCCAAATTCCCATGGAGAAAGGTTGTCTTTACATCTAACTGCTCAAGATGCAAATCTTCAGTTGCTACAAGACTTAAAATAGTTCTGATTGAAGTCATTTTAACAACAGGAGAAAATATTTCATCAAAATCAATACCTTTCTTCTGTGCAAACCCCTTCACCACAAGTCTAGCTTTATACCTCTGTTTTCCTCCATCTTCGTCCTTCAGCCTATAAGCCCATTTATTCTTCAATGTAGTTTTTCCTACAGGAAACCTGACTAAATCCCAAGTTTGGTTATGCATTAAGGAGTCCATCTCTTCTTCCATGGCTACCTCCCACTTCTTCCTGCTTTCAACCCGCATTGCTTCTTCATAACATTCGGGTTCACCAGAATCAGTCAACAATAAATAATATAATGAAG
Organism: Pinus tabuliformis; assembly: GCA_031772625.1. Taxonomy (NCBI): domain Eukaryota; kingdom Viridiplantae; phylum Streptophyta; class Pinopsida; order Pinales; family Pinaceae; genus Pinus; species Pinus tabuliformis. The sequence goes on along the minus strand of CM062807.1, from coordinate 1,135,815,320 downwards.
GAGAGTATCGTTCAGGGGGTCTACTTATCCTGGTAGATCTTCTAACACCACTTTCAGGTGTTTGAGGTGCCTGTTGTTGTTGTGGTGGTTGCTGTTGTTGTGGTTGTCGATTATTATTATTTTCAGGCACCTTTACTTTTTCAGTGATTTCATCAAGAAATTTGTATTCCTTGTTTTCTTTTTCCCGTTTCTTTTCCTGCAACTGATTCTTATACAAGACCTTTTCATTGAATATTACATCTCTGCTCCTAATGATTTTGTGATTTTCGTAATCATATAAGCGATAACCAAAATCATTAACACCATATCCAATAAAGGTACATTTCTTTGACTTTGCCTCAAGCTTTGTTCTATTTTCTTTATCAATATGGACAAAGACCTCACAACCAAAAGGCTTTAAAAAATAGTAGTTTACCTTTTTACCTATCCATGCTTCCTCCAGAACACCACCATCCAAGGAACTTGAAGGCCCTCTATTTATTAGATAAACAACAGTATCTACAGCATCTACCCAAAACTGTAAAGGCAATCCTGCATGCAATCTCATACACCTTGCACGCTCCATGATTGTTCTGTTCATCCTTTCTGACACACCATTTTCTTGTGGTGTTCTTGGAACTGTCTTCTCTCTGCGAATTCCATGTTCTGAACAGTACCTATCAAACTCTTTGCTGCAATATTCACCTCCATTGTCTGACCTAAGACACTTCAATTTCTTTCTTGTCTCAATCTCAACCAAAGCTTTCCATTTCTTGAATGTATCAAATACATCAGATTTATTCTTAATACAATAAATCCAAGTTTTTCTAGTTGCATCATCAATAAAAGTAACATAATAACGAGAGCCACCGAGAGATGATACCTGAGCAGGTCCCCATACATCTGTATGCACAAGTTCTAATTTTTCGCTCTTCTTTTCTTTCCCAACTCTGAGAAATCTGACTCTCTTCTGTTTTCCATAAATGCAATTCTCACAGAAATCCAAATCAACATTCTTCAAACCCGGCAACAAATTCCTTGAGTGAAGAATCTTCATCCCCTTTTCACTCATGTGTCTGAGCCTATGATGCCATAATGATGCATCTGCTCCTTTGGAAGTTAAAGCATTAATAGAGTTAGAAATACAAGTGCATTAATACAATGTACCAACCTTTTCACCTTTTTCTATTACCAGGGCTCCTTTGGTGACCTTCCAAGCTTTATCTGTGAAAGTTGTCACACAACCTTCACCGCCTAACTGCCCTGTTGAAATCATATTTTTCTTTAGATCTGGAACATGCCTTACCTCCTTTAATAGCCATTGGTTTCCATTCTGTTGTTTTACAAGAACCTTACCATTCCAACGATTTTACAGGGTTTATCATCACCCAGACGAACTTGTCCAAAATCTCCTTGAACATAGTCATGAAAGTATTTCTTATCAGGTGTGGCATGGAATGAAGCCCCTGAATCTACCACCCAGGAATCAGTAATATTTTCGAAAGAAAGAATCAAAGCATATTGTAACACCTCACCTATCACATTTGCTTCATGATTGTTTTCTTGTTGTGCATCTCCTTCTTTTCCCTTCCGAGATCTACAGTATTTCTTTAGGTGTCCTTTCCTTCCACATTTCCAGCACACTATCCCCGATCTGGACTTGGATCTGCCTTTCCTTGATTTACTGCGATATCCTGAGCTCTTTCCTCTTTCCATTTTTCTTCCTCTAGACTCTGCACTCAAAGTATTTCCCGATGTCTCACCGGAGCTTTTCCGTCGCATTTCCTCCCTAAGGATAGCACCGAAAACATCATCAAACTTTAAAGTACTAGATCTAGAAACGGAGTTACTAATGGCTATTACCAAACCATTCCAACTTTCTGGTAATGAGCACAAGAATAACAGAGCTCTAACTTCATCATCAAAGTTTACCCCTACAGAACTTAACTGACTTGTAACTGTATTAAAATCATTTAAATGGTTTGCAACAGATCCACCTTCTGACATATTCATATTAAATAATCGTTTCATAAGAAATACCTTGTTTGAGGCCGAGGGTTTTTCATATAGTTTCGACAACGTCTGCATCAAACCCTCTGTCGTGGTTTCCTTCGAAATGTTGAAGGCGACTGATGCAGCAAGGCACAATCGTATTGTTCCGAGTGCCTTTCTATCGAGAAGGTTCCATTCTTCGTCTTTCATACCCATCGACATCTTTGTTTTTCCGCCCAATGGTAGGTATAGATCTTTCTAATACAGATAATCTTCCATCTGCATCTTCCATAGCGAGAAGTTTTGGTTGTTAAATTTCTTGACCCTAAACTTACCATCTTCCGCCATTGCTCCCACTCGAACCAGGAACCCTTCTTTCCTGTGTGTTTATCAGCCAAACAGACCTTCGGCTATGATACCAGTTGTTAGAAAATTATATATTACGGAGCAATGGAACACATAAAATATTGCAGAAATATAAACACAGAAAACTCAAAAAACAAGAGAGACACAGATATATGTGGTTCACCCAGTTTGGGCTACGTCCACCCAGAACAGCCAGTCCTTCCTTTCTATTATCCAGAAAAATGAAGAGACACAACCTACAACAAATCCGCTGTAATATCCTCTGTTTTCTCTCACAATCTCACCTCTCTGTTTCTCGCTCACAGAATACACATCTATTTCACAGCCTCAAATACAATACCCTCATACAAAGAGAGGGGTTGCCTTCTAGGGCAAAAAACCCTAAAATAAACATAAGTTCTACCGTCAGATCATCTGTCTAATGAATGGCCCAGATTGACTAGAAATTACTATACTTTTACAAGGCAATTTTACATTTGTTTTTAGCTTCAGGGGCGTTGCCCCCGAGCCCCCACCGGGGGACCGCTGGCCCCCGGACCCTCGCGAGGGGGACAAGTCCCCCCCACACCCCCCCCGCATGGAGGGGCGTACAAACTTCCTGGGGTATACATCCGGCTGAAACAAAGACCTCTGAACAATCATGCTCCACACACAACAGTACTGAAGGTTATGAAATAACAAAAGTAAGTATGTGTTTACACATTGTTAGCTTGTTATGGGATGACCTAGGTTTGATCTATACTGAACACCAACAAAACCCTTGATCACTGACCCTTTCGGAAACGACCTGCAAGCAGATCATAGTCTCACTCGAAGTGACTATGGGAGGATGTAGAACTAGGTTTCTACAGCCTTGAGGGACTAGGAGATGTGGTAATATTATGTTTTCTTATTCTTAGCATTTATAAATCACTTCGCCACATTAGATTAATCACTTAAACATGCCATATAAAAACAGAAACCATCACTGTGCAGAAGTAAAAGACAACTATAATAATTGTTACTCTACAAAAAATAATAACTGATACTCTACAACAGATAATAAGAAAATATACACATAAAAACACCAAATTATCGTGGTTCACCCCAGTGTAGGGCTACTTCCACAAGAACTATTGCTTAATATAATAAATCTTTGAGAAATAACAAGTTCTTTGCCTGTGCACTAAGTTGGAGGCTGTCTGCACACTCAACTGTAGACTCAGGCCTCTACGCACTCAGCTGCAGAGCCTCACCCTTTCTACCAAATTACAGATCACAATAATTCATCCATAACACTGATTTATTTCATCTTGATTGATTCTCTTCTTATGATTTTACCCTATATATACTATTACATTGAAGGGTTACATCACCAAAATACAATGGTCCAAATACCATGGACTCCTTGAAACAAGAAATTATGGTCCCAAAACCATTTGATCGCTTACAAAATCATGTGCTTTTACAGAAAGGAGGGGCTTCGACCCACCCTGAATTCGTTACGACACTGCACAATATATTTAATTCCTCAAAATGCTTTTCGCTACTCCACTGAACGCTCCGCTTCACAAAGTGCAGAGTTTTAGCCAAATTTAGGCCAAGTTGGGTTGCGCCCAACAAGCCCCCAATGCTCACATGTGATTCGTCCCAAGTCACTCAGCCGATTTTCCTATGATCTTTTCTACAATGTTGTTGTAGCATTGTTGAACTGCTGCAGAATATTTGTGCACTGCTTCTCTTCCCTGCGCACTTCCTCCAGTAGTGATTTTGTCGCAGGTTTTGTAGCCTTCTTCATCATTGCCTTTTCTCTATGTCGAAGCTCTTGAATCTTCTCATACACTTCTTGGGACAGTTGGAGAGCCTAATCCTGCCATGGTTGAGTTCTCTCTGTCGAAGTTTTCTCTTCCTTCCTCAGCTCCTCTATCTTCTTCTGGAGGGAATTTCCCTCATTGACCTTTGTGAGCTTCTATGATATTGGTAAGTTTCTAATATGTTCCTAAATCACCTCCAGTTGTTTCTGCTTCTACTGAATATCATCTTGTAGTTTCTGCGCATTTGGATCTTCCTACAACGAAGTCCAAATATGTAAGCTCTCATCCAATAACTTCCCACAATATGCCACTACTATGGATATGCTGACCATTGCAGCCTTCAGGTCGACCTCCCTTTGCTCTCACACTTCCTTTGGTGTGGTTGGTTGTAGCTTCATTTGTAGCTCGTTGATCTTCATCTCATATGTAAATTGCACATCCGCAATCTTATCCTTGCATCCTTTTACTACAAGGTCGAGCTTCACGACCTTCTCCTCTACAGTTTCCTCTTCTTGGAAATCAATGTTTGGAACCTTGTGGCATGTTGGTTCGACCACCTCCTTCAACTTCTGTTGTTGCTATACTGTCTGATCCCTTTCCTGGATTGCCTGGTTGAGCTTCTTCTTTAACAAAGCTTTCTCTCTCTCTACCTGAATGTTTAACTGTGAAGTGAGTTGTTCGCTGCTTCAACTCATCTATGATCTCTAGATGCAGCTTGTGTGTGTTGAGCCCTAGAACTGCCTCTCTTCTACATACTTTCCTAAACCTTTTCTCTTCTATTTTCCCACATTAGTGCCTCATAAGCTATCAAAGATTGTTACATATTGATTTTAGGAGTGCATTTAAGTGATTTTCAAACTATATCCTTGTGTGTGCTATTTGATTTAGATTTTGTTCATCAGCTACAGAATGTAGCCACTTTCCGCAGCTGACTCGCAATTCCGCAGTTGTTTTCATTGTTCTATAGGTTACAGGTGTCAGCAGGAGAAACGAGGCACGTGGGCAGCTCAAAAATGATCCACACATGGACAAGGTCCTATCTATTTAGCCGAATTCGTGAAGAAAGGCATCGGTCAAAGGATGGTCAATAGAGAGTCCTACGTCAACTAGGACTCTGTTCCAGCACGTGAAAAAGTCTGAAACCATTCCTGAGTTCATGGATCCATTTTTTCCATCTGCAGGCCATCTCCATGACGCAATCTAACATCCACTTTTCGTAGATTTAATGTTTATGGCAACCAAGAGGCTGAACTTCCGGATTCTGGCCTGTTCACGTGTCCATTGCTGAAGATTTTTCTCCAAAAGACAGTTATCTATTTCCTCTATAAGTATAAGTGTTTGCAACGCAAGTAGTTAGTCTTGATGTTGTTGTTTTAGCGTTATTTTGTTGTTGTAACCGAGAGACATATCCTCTGTTTCATAATACAAAAACTCTGTTTTTATATATGACTGTTTAAAGCGTGGTTTTGAGGTGACAACATATTAATCCAAGGCTGTGCAGAGGGCCCCTGCTGGCTGAGGTTTTTCTTTTCATTTTGTATAGTTTTTATGCATGTTTTCTTTTATTTCAACTGTACATTTCTCATGATTTGTTTATGGTATTAATCGTTTTTACTCCTGTACATGTTTTTGCAGCATTGTTATATTTTCCACTAACACTGATCAGTGCATTTCAGGATAGGTTTTGCTCGAGCTTTTTAATATAGTTTTTGCATCAAGTGGTGATCTGAGACTTGCTTCCTCTGCTGAACTTTAGTTTTAATTCCAGTTGTTATGCTTTGATTTCAGTGAGATTTGTTTACTGCTTTTAGCTAGTTTAGATATCAAGTTCTTCATGCTATATGACGATATCTCTGGTGCCTTTAGCTTAACCCCGTTTTAGAAGTTAATTGGCGAGCTATTGGAATTATAGGTGAAGTAATTTGATTTTTCTTTCATTAGCTTGCAAGTAGATAGTTTAGATATCAGTTCTTCATGCTACATGACGATATCTCCGGTGCCTTTAGCTTAACCCCGTTTTAGAAGTTAATTGGCGAGCTATTGGAATTGTAGGTGAGGTAATTGATTTTGCTTTCATTAGTCTACAAGTAGATAGTTTAAATGTCATTCTTTCATGCCATATGACGATGTTTCCAGTGTCTTTAGCTTAACCCCATTTTAGAAGTTAATTGACGAAATATTGGAATTATGGGTGAACTCAGTGACTAGTTTCTAACTTCTTTATTTTATTTTATTTTTGTTTTTTAGTACAGTAGTTTAGATTTTATTTCTGTAATTAGATGGACAGCAGAGACAGTAACTTCATGTTCAGTACTTCATCTTTTGCTTGTTTTATGTAGCTGCATGTTTACACTTTTGTTCAAGTTCTGATTTCATAGATAGAAAGTTTTGAGATCTTTGAAGTGCTAAGTTTGGAAAATTACCATAAGAGGCATAAACCTTATCTTAAAAGTACTCTTAAAACCTTAGACTAGGATTTCCATTTCCATTAAACATTTTAGAAGACCAACAAGAACAAAACCCCAAAAACAAGATAAAAACTGAAAACAATAAAGTAAGAAAGAGGTTGTCTTGCACATACAGTGCGCCACACTTCATCAGTTTACAACTCCCAGATTGATAATTAATGTAGCAATTTAGGACATACTAAATTGACTAAACATTTTGGTGCCGTTGCCGGGGAAGTGTAACTAGGTAGCCTATCTCTTACAAAAAAAAAAAATAGGGAAAAATTGATAATTTATTGAAGTATGCTCTTCTCTTGCACCTAGTGTGAATTGGAGGATCATAAAAGAGAGTTATTAGTTCAATAATTTCTTGAGTATGCTCTCTTCTTGCACCTAGTGTGATCTGGAAGATTAGAAAAAGGATTATTAGCCCAACTAAAAATAAAAAATAAAAATGACATGCATAGAGCAAGAGATTCTAGGGGAAGGTTTCTAGCTAGGGGCAAAAGTTCGATTTTTACAACTCCAACAACTTCAAGGCATAGACAAGATACACCTCCATCCCAGACTCATACTCCCAGCCTTAGGATTCCTGGAATTCAAGGGGCAACAACTAAATTAGAAGATTCTCCCACACTATCTACTAAATTTGATTTAGAAGAAGAACCCTTCTTCACCTCTATAGGGGAACATATTGCAGTAAAAGAAGTAGAATCACCCAGAGAAGAAGAAGAGGTAGGGACTCTCTCTCATCAACCATTAATAGAAGAACCAGAAGACTCTGAGGAAACCATCATGGCAGAAGAAGTACAAGATGGAGAATTTTCACAATTTGGAGGAGTGGGTAGAGGTAGAGGTAGAGGAAATAATGGAGGTGGTGGTAGAGGAGGTAACAATGGAGGAGGTAGAGGTAATAATGGGGGGAATAGGGAAGGAGATAACTCATTTGGATTCCCTATAGTCGATGAGGAAACCCATACAACAATGAAAAACATTTCACCATCTGTCCTCCCAAACTTTTATGGATTGCGAAGTGAGGATCCAGAGACATTTCTATTTGAGTTTGAAGTCTTATGCCGAACCTATGACTATTTAGAAGACTCTAAAAAACTAAAATTATTTCCTTCAACATTGAAAGGGGCTGCTCTGAAATGGTTCATGGGATTAGTCACTCAATCTACTAGGACCTGGAATGATGTGAGGAAAGCATTTTTGGATAGATATCTGGATTATTATATGCCTACTAATCATAAGGATGAGGTATTTAAAATGATGCAAAAATATGATGAGAACTTGGAGGATTTACTTGAAAGATTTCAATACAGCTTAAAGAGAGAAAAAATGAACAATTTAGACGAGGAAACCGTGAAAGCCCTTCTATTGAAAGCCATTAGAGATGAATGGATAGATATTTTAAACATGATGGGGAAGGGGGACATCTCTCAACTTCCACTAAGTGACATAGCAGAACTATGTGTCCATCTCTCAAAGGGAAAATCTAAAACTGGAAAAGGGCCTAGAGATCCTTCTCTTATCAAAGCAAACAAATCTGCAACTGGGATAGTAAGTAGGGCAGAGATTGGCAATATGCTTGATGAGTTCAAAACTGACATTCTAGGGAGCCTTAGTGAACAGCTAGACACCCTCAAAATCCAAAACAAGTAGAAAACAGAAGCTGATGCCTTAGCCATATTTTTCCCAAAATGTAGAAAGAAACATGCTCTAAGGGAATGTCCCTTGGATGCAAAAGTTGTAGAAACATGTATGATTTTCTCAGAAAGTCATGAGACCAAGGATTGTCCTTCAATCCCAGGACTCAAAGCTGTCTTTCAGGAGGACCCAAATTCAGTAGAATCTCTTTGTTTTGTTTCAAGAAGACCTTGGCAAGGGCAACAAAATCAAGGATTTAACAATCCTATGAATTTTCAGCTCCCACAAAATTGGAATTCTTGGCAATAACCTTGGTCCCAACCTCAAAATTAGTATCAATCTCAATCATGGGCACAAGGGGTACAAAATCCTTATGGGAGATTTGCTCAATATTATCAATATCCTCCATCTTATCAAGGCTACCCTCTTCCACAAAATCAACAACAAAATCCACAACTTCCAAATCAAAGCCCACAACTTTCATTGCCATTTCCACAACAACAACCTCCTCAACAAAATCAAAATCCTCAACTCTTGCTTCCATTTCAACAGAAGCCAAATCAACTACCAGCCCAACCATTACCAAATCCCAACAACAAAAACCCTCAGAATGCTTACATGGTAGAAGGACAACAATTTCCTACCTATATGATTGTTCCTCTAGATCTTAATGATGTTCAACTTAGATCTAGTAGAATTTTAGAAAAGGAAAAACCTTCTATAGATGTTCAAGAGAAAGATGCCTCTGAGGAGGATTCTCTAAAAGTCAATAAAGGTTCTAAGGAAGCATCCCTTCAAAACCCAATCATTCAAAAAGAAAAACAAAAAGAGTCAACCCCCATAACTCCTATAGTTGAGCAACCTGAAGCTACACCTACACCTCCTTTTCCTGAAAGATTACAAATTGACAAAGGGGTGGAAAAACAAATCTTGTTGCCTGACTATGATTTCCTAGATGAATTAAAGAATGTCTGTATCAATATTCCCTTGCTACAAGCCATTAGAGAAATTCCTATTCTAGCAAAAATAATAAAGGAGTTAAGTATCAAAAGATGACGTAGGAAACCGAGAGACACAAAAAGAATCCACCTGGTGGGAAAAATAACAGATATCATGATGGGAAAGATTACCATGCAAAAATATGTGGATCCAGGTAGTCCAATTGTCAAGACACACGTAAATGGGATAGAGATTCCAAATACATTGATTGAATTAGGGGCTGTTATAAACATTATGAGTAGACAGACTATGGAACAACTTAAACTTCCTAATCTTTTTTTTACACCTACCTTACTGCAACTTGTAGATAGATCAGTAATCAAACCATATGGTGTACTAGAAGATATTTCGGTCTCCTTAGATTCTTTGGAATATCTAGTATATTTCATGATTTTGACTCCCAAGAGTAATCTAGGAGGGCACCCACTCATTTTAGGAAGACCTTCGCTAGCCACAGTTGATGATTTTATTAGTTGTAGATATGGGGACATGTACATTTCTGATGGTAGTTCAACAAAGAACTTTACTTTGTATCCTCCAGCAAAAGCAATTACAGAAGTATGAGACAATGAATGGGTCGATGATGAAGATACTATACAACCTGTATTTACTCTCTCTGAAGTAAGTGAAGATAGTCAAATCTTGAATACATTAGAAAATTTTGAAACATCTTTAGAATATGACCACACACAATTTCAGTTAGATTTTGATATTGAATATTTGTCATCAAGGAAAATGTCTCTCTACTCCATGGAAGAGTTTGGCAGTTTTGTAGTTGAAATTTTTCCAGGTAAAACATTGAATATCAACAAAAATTTGGAAAAGTTACAACAGGAAGAGCTAACCAAAATCTTGCAAAAACATTCTGCTGCATTTGCATGGGAGTATACTGATATGAAAGGTATTGACCCTAAGACTTGCATCCATCATATCTATATTGAGGAAAATAGTAGACCAATCAGACAACCTCAGAGAAGGATGAATCCAAATCTTAGGGAGATTGTGAAAGAAGAGCTCCAAAAACTACTCAATGTGAACTTCATTTACCCAATTTCAGATAGCCGATGGGTTTCTCCCTTGGTTATAGTACCCAAAAAGAATGGTAAATGGAGGGTGTGCATTGATTACAGGGAATTGAATAAATCAACTTTGAAGGATCATTTTCCTTTGCCCTTTATCGATCAAGTATTAGATACATTAGCAGGAAAAAAGTAATTCTCATTTCTGGATGGTTTTAGTGGTTATAATCAAATTCAGGTAGCACTTGAAGATTAGGATAAAACCACATTTAGTCATGGGGAACTTTTTCCTACTGAGTGCTTCCTTTTGGATTATGCAATGCACCCGCAACATTCCAAAGAGCAGTACTAGGGATTTTTTCTGATCTAATCCATGATTGTGTAGAGGTATATATGGATGATTTTACAGTTTATGGTAATACATTTGAAGAAGCCTTAGAAAATTTGGAAAAAGTCCTTATAAGATGTAAAGAAACAAACCTTTCATTAAGCCATGAAAAATGCTTTATGATGTTTACTGAAGGTATTGTTTTAGGACATCATATTTCAGGGGATGGGATTAAAGTTGATAAATCAAAAGTTGAAGTCATCTCCAAGTTACCTATTCCAAATTGTCAAAATATGTTAGAAGTTTTCTAGGATTTACTAGATATTATAGAAGATTTATAGAAAACTTTACCAAAATAGCATCTCCACTCTTCAAACTGCTTACAAAAGACTGTGAATTCAAATGGAGTCCTGATTGCCAATCAACATTTGAAGCTTTGAAAACAAGAATATCTGAAGCGCCTATCTTGAGAGGACCAAATTGGAAACTTCATTTTCATATTTCTACAGATGCTTCAGATACAGCTCTAGGAGCTATGTTGGGACAAAAAGACTTGGTTCCTTATGCCATTTACTATACCAGTAAAAATTTGACTCCCACTGAGTTAAATTATACTGTGACTGAGAAAAAGTTCTTAGCTGTTGTTCATGCAATTAATAATTTCATATATTATATAACAAGCTATCAAACTTTTATTCATATTGATCATTCTGCAATTAGATATCTAATGAACAAACCTGGTACTAATGGCAGAGTTACAAGGTGGCTCCTACTTTTACAGGAATTAAATATTATTGTGTTAGATAGACCAAGGAAACAAAACACAGTTGCTGATTTCTTGTATAGAATTCAGAATATCAAAGAAGATTCACCTGTAGAGGATAAGTTTCCTGATGAATACTTATTTGCAGTAACCACTAAAACTCCTTGGTTTGCAGATATGGATAACTATTTGGTTATAGGGAAACTACCTCCACATTTATTTCCTAGTGAAAGAAGAAAGGTTATTCAAGAGAGTTCAAGATATTCATGGATTTCTAATGAATTGTTTAAAACAGGGCCAGACTTTGTGATCAGAAGATGTGTCAGGGAAGATGAAATGCCTGATATCCTCAAAGCATGTCATGATGAACCGTGCGGTGGACACTTTGCTGACAAGAGGACAACCTATAAAATCCTTTCTTTAGGATATTATTGGTTGTCCCTCTTCAAAGATGCAAAACAATATGTCAAAAGGTGTGATAGCTGCCAAAGAGTAGGGAAACCTACCCCCTCAAATGAGATGCCATTACAACCTCAGGTACTCATCAAACCCTTTGAAAAATGGGCTTTGGACTTTATTGGACCTATTAATCCTCCATCCAAATAGAAAAAGTATATATTGGTATGTACTGATTATGTCACTAAATGGGTAGAAGCCAAAGCATTATTTTCTGCTACTGAAACTTTAGTTGTTAATTTTCTTTATGAAGATAATTTTACTCGCTTTGGTGTTCGAAGACAAATTGTGACAGATCAGGGAGGTCAATTCACATCCAAAATGTTGGAGAAGTTGATGGAAGAGTACAAGGTCAAGCATAGAAAATCCACTCCTTACCATCCGCAAGCAAATGGTCAAGTGGAGTCCACAAACAAAGTAATTGAAGGCATCATTACCAAGACTGTTCATCTACAAAGAAGAGATTGGGCAGAAAGGCTTCCTAAAGCCTTATGGGCCTACAAAACTACATGTAGGAACACAACAAGACATTCTCCCTATGAACTTGTTTATGGACAGGAAGTTCTGCTCCCCATTGAGTTCCAAGTTAAGACCTTCAAGATGGCAGTTCAATTGGAAATGGATCTATAAGAAGCCCAAAAGCATAGACTGGAGTAGTTGAATGAGCTAGATGAGATTAGACAAGAAGTAATTCAAAGAACTGATCTAGTTCAACATCAAAGAGCTAAATGGCATGACAAATACATCAAGGAAAAAAAGTTTCAAGAAGGAGATTGGGCATTGCTATTTGATTCCAAGTTCAAAGGTAAATTTCAGCATCATTGGCTTGGGCCATATGAGATTGAATTTTTTTTTAGCAATGGAGCAGTAAGAATCAAAACAATTGATGAGTATCAAACTCCTCTCATTGTGAATGGTCATAGATTGAAGATCTATGATAAGCCACTCTCAAAGGAGGAGTTTATCAAAATCTTTCAAGATTATTCTGCAATGAGGCTGGTGAACAAGAATCCTTCTTCTCCACCAACCTAGTCCTTGTTCTTTTCATCATCATCTAAAAAAATAAAAAATAAAAATGTATAAGCATGAAAACCAATCACTGATTGGTAGTCTTATACAGAAAATACAGGGCGAAAATCAGAAGCTTCTGACGCCCTATATTTTCCAAAAATAAATAAATAAATAAAAATAAAAAATAATGTATAAGCCTGAAAACCAATCACTGATTGGCAGTCTTATACAGAAAATACAGGGCGAAAATCAGAAGCTTCTGACGCCCTATATTTTCCAAAAAAAAAAAAAATCTCTCTTATTTCACTCATAGTTGTTCATTCCATTTCATTTCATTTCATTCCATCTTGCCACCACATTCCATCAATAAATTTCTTTTAGTTTAATCTTCATGTTTAGCTTTCCATATATCATTCATTTAGTCATCTTTCATTTCCATCCATCTCCATTCATTTCACCAAGTCATATGATATTCACTATGTCAGTTTCCGCAGCCAAATTCTGATTCCGCAGCTGAATATTGATTCCGCAGCTGATTGTTGATTCCGTAGCTAATCCTCTATTACTCTGCAGTGACATTCAGGTGATTAGCCAAATAATGATAAAATCCAGATGCAGGTATGGAAGAGGAAAATCTTTTGAAGATGTCAGCACCTAAAAGCACCTACAAGAAGCAGCCAATCAAAAGTTAGCAAACGGAAGTGGTAAGATTCTAAGGTATGAGCAAAATCATTTTCAAATAGCATTTTAAACACATAATCTGTATAGTTCGTAAAATCACAAGCTCCATCATGTGTAATGATTTGATTTGATAGCTGCGATAGCCGCCTTAACTCACCATGTCCTCCGCACATCAAATTCTAACGGCCTCATAATCCTCTTCCGAGTTTAACTCGTACTCCGCATCACACCTGTTAAAACGGCCAATCATGAAGACGTAAGCCAATTGATCATGGCTCTCTTCCTCTGACACTCCACTCTGCAGTCATTTTACGAATTCACCAATGTCTACTCCACAACCTTTTTATTTCAAACTCTGTTTAGTTTCGCCAGTCTCACTCTGTCTCCATACTTTCACACCGAGTTTTACGATTGTCAGTTCAGGGTTTGTTTATACAGACCCCTGCTCTGTGAACCCACTCTCATTGCATACTCTGTATTTCTTTCCGCTTTGTAACCACTGGTTTTCTCCACAATCCTCTTCCATTCTCCGCTCATATCACTGTTCTACTCCCGTGAAACCATCATCTACAGAGGTATCTTCGAGGAAGGAGGAATGGGTCTTCTGGTAAGAACAGAGCCAGATGGAGCTAAATTTATGGAGGGTTATCCACAACTAAAGAGCACGTTAAGGAAAGCAAGATGGTTGCAGTTTATTCAGAAGTTCAGGGGTCATAATAAGGAAGTCACAAAGACATTTGCAAGGTCCTTCAACGGTATGGAAGTCGAGATTGGGGACATCAAATTCCGGTAACAGAGGCATCCATTGCAGCAGCAACAGAGCTCCCACAAGAAGGAGAATGATGGTTTAAGAATAAAGACTTCGATGAAAAGGCCTGGAGGATCATTCTACGCAACCCAGGTATGGACATATCTATTTTTAAACGTGGAATTCCTGTTTCAGCCCTCAAGGAAAAATGGACTAGTCTGCTGTTGATAATTCAGAAGTTCATTATGTGTGAAGGAAGGTATGGGTCTATGTACATGTACCATATAAGGTTATTAATGAATTTCCTGGAGATTCAAACCATCAATCTTCCTTATTTCTTGTTGAGTAGCTTGAGAAAAATGTCTACCACTGTACAAAAGAATCTAGATGATGTGGAGCCTCATCTTTATCATCATGGGCTTATTAAAATTCTGGTTGAAAATCAATTGAAAGAGAGACAGGATACATGGGAACAATTCCTAATTAGGAATTTCTTCCAGGACCCACCTGAAATACTTGAGGGAAGCTCAACAAGAAAAAGTAGGAGAAAAAGAACAAATGTAAACATCCAAGATACTCCTACTAGTATAACCAAGGAAACCAGTAAAGAAGAAATGTTGTCTGAAACTTTGACTGAGATTAGAAAACAAGTAAAACAGAAAGGGAAAAGAAATGTTGAAGATATTTATCGGACCCTAGAACCTTCTTCAGAAGAAGAACAGGTACTTTCTGAGAGACTAATTCATCTTAAGGAATAGTCATCTAAGGCAAAAGAAAAAGGAAAGGAGAAACAGAGTATGGAAAAGGGAGATACAAGCTCACAGGGTTTAAGAAGGAGCTCAAGACTTAAGGGAAAATTGAAGAAAATGCAAATCAAAGGAGCCCACTTCATAGACCTAGGAGGGGAAACACCAGAACAGTCACCAGAAATCACTCCTCCTGACCATAGTCCACAGCATTCTCCTTCTCCTCAACTAGATTTTGAAATCAGTCCAAGGAAGACCACACCAGAAATTGATCAAACTCAGCAACAGATGTATGATTTTATTGAATCATTGGAAAAGATTGCAACAGAACAGGGCACTTCATCTAATCAACCTGGTACAGCTCAGGAAATTTTGATCCAATCATTAAAACAAGAAGTTTATGAACTAGAAATCCTGAATAGACATATCAAAAGGGAAAATGAGACATTGAAAGAGAAAAAAAAATTGGACAAAATTATCCATGACAACACCATGCTGCATCTAGGACTGTGGCACAAGAAAAATAGGAAATTGAAGAAGAAGAATAGAAGGTTGAGCAGAGCCCTTATCAATCTCAAATACAAGTGCCTTATGATGAAGCCCAGGATGATAGTGACACCAAGGAAGAAGAAGAAAAGGTTAGATGTATTAGCAGAAGTCTCAGAGCAGATGAATTGAAGGAAGGATAGTCACAGTTTTGGTTGCATGAGGACATGCAACATCTTCACAGTGGGGGTATGTTGAGCCCTAGAACTACCTCTCTTCTACATACTTTCCTAAACCTTTTCTCTTCTATTTTCCCACATCAGTGCCTCATAAGCTATCAAAGATTGTTACATATTGATTTTAGGAGTGAATTTAAGTGATTTTCAAACTATATCATTGTGTGTGCTATTTGATTTAGATTTTGTTTATCAGCTATGGAATGTAGCCACTTTTTGCAGCTGACTTGCAATTCCGTAGCTGTTTTCATTGTTATGTAGGTTACAGGTGTGAGTAGGAGAAATGAGGCACATGGGCATCTAAAAAATGATCCACACATGGACAAGGTCCTATCTGTTTAGCCAAATTCGTGAAGAAAGGCATCGGTCAAAGGATGGTCAATAGAGAGTCCTATGTCAACTAGGACTTTGTTCTAGCACGTGAAAAAGTCCAAAACTGATCCAGGTGGATATTGGTGGCCACCTGCCAAGTCCACCTGGACCCCCACCATTGTCTTTCTCAGCATTTTCAGTTTCCTTAATTGTAGCACAACTTACTATTTTTAGCAGTTTTTCGGGTCCTGAACTTCCGGAGCCGTTTTGAGGCCCTAAACGACGTTTTTTGGGGAATCCGGGGGCAACACGAGTCCATGGAATGGACTGGTGTTTCCCATTCCAACAATGATAGTGCTCGGATAGATCTTTCTAATGAGCTATTGTACGCGTCAAACGGAGATCATATGCCAAAGTTACGACCCCGGGAAGTTGATGTACCAACTTACCCCCAAACGGGGCCCACAGTTTGGCGTTTCATCTCCTAGGGTTAGGTTTTGGAATGTTAAGGTTTTTCCATTGTTTCTCAACAATAAATAGGCCTTCGAGCCTCATTGTAACACAGTTCAGAGGCATGTAGCCATCACATCTCTTCTCAGAGATAAGCTACCATCGCCCTAGCTAGTTTATTGCCATTTCTGTTTGTAAGCATATTTCAGTATTTTCCATTAATGAAATGAAGTATTATTTCCGCTGCATCTTTGTGTATATGGTTATCTCTGTAATTTGTTGCGTTCCTGTTTAAATCCGGATCAGTGGTATCGGAGCGGTATGCTTTTTCTCTGTTTTTCTTTGCATGTCCCCAACAAGGTCGAGATATAAGGAGTTAGGGCTTGAACTGGTTGAACCTTTGCAAGACCAGCCTCGAAAATCCCGACGGCCTCCCATGGCGGACGAGAAGAAAGACGAGGGGGCAGGAGATCCCATCAAAATCTTGCTCGAAGAAGCGCTCGAGCGACAACGGAACGCGATGATGGACAGCTTTGCGCAGATCCTTCAGCGGCTACCCAGAAGCGGCGAATCGGCTTCCAGCAGCTCCTCTGGAAACGCCACACCCTTTAAGGTACAAGTTAATTTTGAAATCCCCATATTCGAGGGTCAGATAGACGCCGATGCCGTAGATAAATGGTTAAATATGCTAGAGGGTTATTTTTTTGTTCATGAATTTTCGAGTCGGAAAAAGATTGTTTTTGCTCTTCTCAAAGCAGCCCCCCACGTCAAGGACTGGTGGGAAACCTACTGCGAGCAGAAGGATGAAAGTACTGGCTCACTATTTTCAGCCGCACCCACCTGGGATTCGTTCCGGGATGCCATCAAGGAGCAGTACTACCCTGTCGGAAGCTATGAGGATGAATACATAAAGTGGACCACGCTGCGGCAGGGAAGGGACCAAGACGTGCCGGAGTTCACCAATCTTTTCCATACCCTTCGCACAAAGTTGGGTATCAAGGATTCAGAGCAAAATTTGATACTCAAATACCGTGGCTGCCTGCACAAGTACATCCAGGAAGAAATACAGTTCCTAAACATCCCCTCGCTCGGCGCAGCATACCGGTATGCCGTCAAGGTCGAGCAGAAGTTTAAACAAAAGAAGCGAGACTTTGGATCTGCGAATCCAAAGCAGGGGAAAGGTGCCCCTAAACCACAGAACAAAGGACAAAGCCAAGGCGGGACAGCCCAAGACAACCAGCCAAAGCTGCAAGCAAAGAGAAACGCCGCGAAGCGGAGAAAGGACACTGGAAAATGGTGCGAGTTCCATAAGAGCTCCACTCACAACACAAGTGAGTGTCGGGCCAAGCAGTCACTGGTGGCTGAGCCAAAGGTTTCAGAATCAGATGCATGTTCCGACTCTGAGTCAGAACCCGATAAGGGGTATGAAAAAGGGAAGCAGATCGTTGATGCGGATCCCAGCGCCACTGTTGCTACCGCAAAGATCCAGAAAAATGAACCCGAAGATCCAGAGGAGGAGGAGCGTCTCTTCCACTCCCAGATGTGGGTAAAGGGCTCCCCGATACAGTTCATTGTTGATAGCAGGAGTCAAAAGAACCTCATTTCGGCAGAGGTCGTGAAGCGGTTGGACTTACCGACCAAAACACATCCACAACCATACACCATTGGGTGGCTTCACCAAGGGCGAGATCTTCGCGTGAGCCAGCAGTGTCGCCTTCCATACAACATCAAGCCCTTCACGGATGAGGTATTGTGTGACATTGCTCCCCTTGAAGTTTGTGATGTATTACTAGGACAACCATACTTGTGGAAGCGACATGCTGTGTATGAATCAAGGCCCCGTGCTATTATTATTACATTGGGAAATAAGTTGTTCAGGATACCAGAGGTAGCACCACCTGCCGCCATCTCTTTGATTACTGCAAAACAATGCAGTATGATCATTTCCAAAACCAGGAAATTTGTTTTCCTGATGATACGCCCTCAAGGGAAGAAGAAGACAGTGGCCGTGGCCTCCAAACGGGGTCCCTCTGCACGGCAGCTATAGATGGACAAGATTGTGGAGGAGTACGAAGACATCTTCACCTCCCCAGCAGGGGTTCCTCTGCACTGTCAAGTCAATCACTCCATCGATCTGACCCCAGGTGTGCCGCTACCCAATGGACCAATTTATCGGCGCTCTGTTCTAGAGAACAATGAAATCAAGAGGCAGATTCAGGAGCTCCTGCAGAAAGGTCACATCCGTCCGAGTTCTTCGCCTTGTGGGAGCCCGATAGTGTTGGTACAGAAGAAGGATGGGACGTGGAGACTCTGTATTGACTATCGGGCGCTGAACAAGATCACTGTCCGTAATAGGTACCCGATCCCGCGGATTGATGACCTCCTAGACCAACTAAAGGGGGCGAAATATTTCAACAAGATCGATCTGAAGTCAGGATATCACCAGGTACCAATTGAACCCTCAGATGTCTGGAAGACTGCCTTTAAATCCAAGGAGGACCTCTTCGAATGGTTGGTCATGCCTTTCGGATTGACGAATGCTCCTGCAACCTTTATGAGGCTAATGGATGACATCTTGCGGCCATTCACCAACTCCTTTGTAGTAGTATACTTGGATGACATTCTGATCTTCAGCCAGAGTTGGGGAGAGCACCTCCACCACATCCGGCAGGTTCTCCAAAAACTGCGGCAACACAAGCTATGTGCCAATTTGGAGAAATGCACTTTTGGCATGACCGAGGTTCAGTATCTGGGATACACCATTGATGAACAAGGGGTGCATGTCGATCCAGCCAAGGTCCAAGTCATTCGGGATAGGCCCTCTCCAACCACTCTAACAGAGCTCCGCAGCTTTCTAGGTCTTGCCAACTTCTACCGCAGGTTTGTGTTGGGATTTTCTCATATTTCTTGGCCCTTGAGTCAAGTCACCAAGGGCGGGGCGAAAGCAAAATTCTTTTGGTTTGAATCTCAACAGAAGGCATTCAGGGAGTTGAAGGATCGCCTCTGCATGGCACCAGTGCCCGCGTTAACAGATTTACAACAACCATTTGAGGTCGAGACAGATGCCTCTGACTATGCTATTGGGGCAGTCCTTACTCAACATGGACATCCAGTGGCATATCACAGTGAAACACTTTCAGACACAGTCCGGAAGTACCCCACTTATGATAAAGAGATGTATTCCATTGTACAGGCCTGCCGACAATGGAAGCATTACATTTTGGGGAAGGAAACGGTCATCCACACAGACCACCGACCTCTGCAATTCATACAGACCCAAGGGAAATTGCAGAATGATCGCCATCAGAAGTGGTCTACATACCTGCAACAGTTTCACTTGAATATCAAGTATAAAAAGGGCAGCACCAATAATGTTGCAGATTGCCTCAGTCGACCACCGATCATGGCGCTAACCACCGTGCTCAAATCTTGCGGGCACGAGACTTGTGATTGGCCACTTCTCTACAAAAGCGACCCAGAATTCGGCCACACATACCAGACACTCTTGGAGGGTCGGCAGGTTGCAGATTTTCACCTCCAGGATGCCCTATTATGCCACCTCGGTCACCTCTGTGTTCCTTCAAGCGAGCGTGCCAAGATGATTTGGGAAGCACACTACAGTCGGGCTGCTGGGCATTTCGGGGTCGAGAAAACAGTGGCAATACTGCAAAACTATTTCTATTGGCCGAATCTTCGACAGGATGTTGGGAAGTACATCCGATCATGTACTGCCTGTGCCATTGCCAAATCGACCATTAAAAAGAAAGGCCTCTATACCCCGTTGCCTACCCCTAGTCGACCTTGGGAATCCATCTCCATGGATTACATGTCAGGCCTTCCTTCCACTAAGCATGGAAATGATTGTGTTTTTGTGGTCGTCGACAGGTTCTCAAAGATGGCCATTATAATGGCCTGCAAGAAGAATATCACAGCAGAAGCCACTGCTAAACTCTTCTTTGAACGAGTGTGGGTGCACTTTGGGATCCCACAGTCTATCATCTCAGATCGGGACAGTCGGTTTCTCAGCACCTTTTGGTCCAGTCTCTGGTCAATGCTGGACACCAAACTCACAAAGTCCACAGCCTTCCATCCTCAAACTGATGGCCAGACAGAGATTGTCAATAGGATGATTGTGCACATTCTGTGCATGTATAACTCAAAGAATCCACGCACATGGGACGAGAGCCTCCCCTACGTTCAGCACAGCTACAACCGAGCTCTTCACAGTTCCACTGGCCATAGCCCTTTTCAGGTGGGTTTGGGATTCCAGCCACTATGCCCCATTGATGTGGCCATGCCACTTGCAGCTACTCACATGAATTCAGCTCATGTCCAGTCCGAAACAGATAAGGCCACCAGCGTCATTGAGCGCATCAAACATATTCGCCAGTAGGTCCATGACATTCTTGAGAAATCAAATGCCAAGTAAAAGCAGCGACATGATCAACATCGGGTGCCACACAAGTTTCAGGTGGGCGACAAAGTCTGGTTGCATTTGCAAAAGGAACGCCTTACTGGAGCCTATCGGAAATTGAGACCACTTCGATATGGTCCTTACACCATTACTAAGGCTATGGGAGACAATGCGTTTGAGCTCAGCATTCCCCCATTCCTTGGCCTGCACCCAGTATTTAATGTGGACCGCCTTCGGCCATACTTTCCACCATTGCTAGACACATCCGACATTGCAGAATAGCTCAAACCCACAGAATTAAATCCAGATTGCATGGAACAAGCTGTAACTGATCGGATCATGGACACATAGATCAAGAACACTCGCCAACAGAATATCCAACTGTATCGAGTTGTCAAAGCGGGCCAACTCCTTCAGCAGGGCAAGTGGCTCACCGGGGAACAAGTTCAGCAGAAGTTTCCTCATCTCATGGAGGAGCTCAACGCAATGGGGACCATTGCTTCCTAAGGGGGGAGGAATGATCCAGGTGGATATTGGTGGTCACCTGCCAAGTCCACCTGGACCCCCACCATTGTCTTTCTCAGCATTTTCAGTTTCCTTAATTGTAGCACAACTTATTATTTTTAGCAGTTTTTCGGGTCCTGAACTTCCGGAGCCGTTTTGAGGCCCTAAACGACGTTTTTTGGGGAATCCGGGGGCAACACGAGTCCATGGAATGGACTGGTGTTGCTTGTTCCAACAATGATAGTGCTCGGATAGATATTTCTAATGAGCTATTGTACGCGTCAAACGGAGATCATATGCCAAAGTTACAACCCCGGGAAGTTGATGTACCAACTTACCCCCAAACGGGGCCCACAGTTTGGCGTTTCATCTCCTAGGGTTAGGTTTTGGAATGTTAAGGTTTTTTCCATTGTTTCTCAACAATAAATAGGCCTTCGAGCCTCATTGTAACACAGTTCAGAGGCATGTAGCCATCACATCTCTTCTCAGAGATAAGCTACCATCGCCCTAGCTAGTTTATTGCCATTTCTGTTTGTAAGCATATTTCAGTATTTTCCATTAATGAAATGAAGTATTATTTCCGCTGCATCTTTGTGTATATGGTTATCTCTGTAATTTGTTGTGTTCCTGTTTAAATCCGGATCAAAAACCGTTCCTAAGTTCATGGATCCATTTTTTCCATCTGTAGGCCATCTCCATGACGCAATCTAACATCCACTTTTCATAGATTTAATGTTTATGGCAACCAAGAGGCTGAACTTCCGGATTCTGGCCTGTTCACGTGTCCATTGCTGAAGATTTTTCTCCAAAAGACAGTTATCTATTTCCTCTATAAGTATAAGCGTTTGCAATGCAAGTAGTTAGTCTTGATGCTGTTGTTTTAGCGTAATTTTGCTATTGTAACCGAGAGACATATCCTTTGTTTCATAATACAAAAAATCTTTTTTTATATATGACTGTTTAAAGCGTGGTTTTGAGGTGACAACGTATTAATCCAAGGTTGTGCAGAGGGCCCTTGTTGGCTGAGGTTTTTCCTTTAATTTTGTATATTTTTTATGCATGTTTTCTTTTATTTCAACTGTACATTTCTCATGATTTGTTTACGGTATTAATCGTTTTTACTCTTGTACATGTTTTTGCAGCATTATTATATTTTCCACTAACACTGATCAGTGCATTTCAGGATAGGTTTTTCTCAAGCTTTTTAATATAGTGTTTGCATCAAGTGGTGATATGAGAATTGCTTCCTCTGCTGAACTTTAGTTTTAATTCCAGTTGTTATGCTTTGATTTCAGTGAGATTTGTTTATTGCTTTTAGCTAGTTTAGATATCAAGTTCTTCATGCTATATGACGATATCTCCAGTGCCTTTAGCTTAACCCTATTTTAGAAGTTAATTGGCGAGCTATTGGAATTATAGGTGAGGTAATTTTATTTTTCTTTCATTAGCTAGCAAGTAGATAGTTTAGATATTAGTTCTTCATGCTACATGACGATATCTCTAGTGCCTTTAGCTTAACCCCGTTTTAGAAGTTAATTGGCGAGCTATTGGAATTGTAGGTGAGGTAATTGATTTTGCTTTCATTAGTCTGCAAGTAGATAGTTTAAATGTCATTCTTTCATGCCATATGACGATGTTTCCGGTGTCTTTAGCTTAACCCCATTTTAGAAGTTAATTGATGAAATATTGGAATTATGGGTGAAATCAGTGACTAGTTTCTAGCTTCTTTATTTTATTTTATTTTTGTTTTTGAGTGCAGTAGTTTAGATTTTATTTCTGTAATTAGATGGACAGCAGAGACAGTAACCTCATGTTCAGTACTTCATCTTTTTCTTGGTTTATGTAGCTGCATGTTTACACTTTTGTTCAAGTTCTGATTTCATAGATAGCAAGTTTTGAGATCTTTGAAGTGCTAAGTTTGGAAAATTACCATAAGAGGCATAAACCTTGTCTTAAAATTAATCTTAAAACCTTAGACTAGGATTTCCATTTCCATTAAACACTTCAGAAGACCAACAAAAACAAAACCCCAAAAACAAGATAAAAACTGAAAACAGTAAAGTAAGAAAGAGGTTGTCTTGCACATACAATGCGCCACACTTCATCAGTTTACAACTCCCAGATTGATAATTAATGTAGCAATTTAGGACATACTAAATTGACTAAACAGTGTGATCTCTTCAGTGGTACTTCTACAATGTTCATGTTCATGTACCTCCACCCTTTGGCCCGCTGTTGTACCTAGATGAAGTCAAACTGCAGGTCTCGACAGGTATCAGTGTTATCCACGCTATAAGTGTAGGCTCTACTAGTCTTTCTTGTCCAAGGTTCTCCTTTGCCTCTATTGGTTTTCTAACTGTCTATGCCAATGTCTTTAATTTTTCAATGCACTCTGTGATAATTATTAGAAGTGCGGCGTAGTGATCCTCTAAATTGTTCCATGTTTCTGTCATCACTTCATGAATTGTGTCCCCAATTTCGTCTAAGTCCCCATTAGTGAGGAATACAGGCATTATGTCCTTTGTCTTGTCTACCTTATGCTTCTTTTTTCTTCTTGTGGTAGCTTCGGCGTGCGCCTTTCACTTCTCTACAACAGTTGGGTTCGTCTCTATCTTTTTCATATTATATGTTCTGTTCATCACCTCAAGGAGGATCCTAGTGACCCTCGTCGTATTACTCCTCTTGTTCTGACAGTTTCTCATCCTTATCCTTCCCTCTCACTTCCCTGTGCTGCATCATGTCCTCCTCTAATGAAATATCCTTTGTCTCTGTCTCCGGCGCAGTGATCCACTCCGCGGGCCACTGTTATATCTATGCTAGGAGATCATCTTTTGTCACTAAATATGGAAGGGGATTCCATGTCTTCTTTTTGTCCTTGCGAGCCTGTATGCAAATTCTGTGGAAATCAACCTTAAACTTCACGACAAAGCTATACTACTTGTATATGACCAGTGAAAGGAAAGGGTGTTGGTTCACCAACAAGTGTAAGTCCATATGGTATAAAATGAAAAACATTATGTTATCCCTTGCTCGAGCCGATTTAGTGGTATACCATATGTAGGTTTTAACCCTGTAGAGAAATTACTTGCATACAAATTCTAAAAAACACTAAAAATAAACAATGAGAGAGCATAACACATAAAACACATATACACAGAGATTTTCCCCTAGATCCCAAAATCGGGACTACCAGCTTGATTTTTGAGTATGCTCCTTTCAATGTTACAATACATATTTATACATGCCGAAGCATCCAATACCATGGACTGAAAACCATTGTGTCCAAAACCATGTGCGAAAAATATGCACAAAACCATATGTAGGTCCGCCCAACCTAATATAGGGTCCAAAAGAGAAATTTTCTGGGGCACTTCCCTGGACCCCATAGACGGGGGTTACCTGCACCCGTCAAATCCCCTGTGACCCCCTCGCTACGCAATCAGTGCAATGAAGGGGAGCTCCACCCCCCCTCTAACCCCCTAGTTAACTACATGGGCTAGTTGTGGAAAGAATATAACACAACCCAACATTTTCCCACTTGTTGTTTTCTTTCCACAGGGGGCCACAAGAGAGATTAGTCATTTATCCAACCTTGCAATGCCCATTATTTCTCTACACCAAGAGAACTTCTCAAAGCTCACAAATTTTGTTAATGCATCTACAATATTCTTCAAAGTGTCCACCTGTACTAGCAACACCTTTTTGTCTTCTATTATATCCCTCACAAAGTGATACTGAACATCAATTTGCTTTGTCTTTGAATGATATGCAGTGTTCTTTGCCAAGAAAATTGCACTTTGGCTATCACAATCTATCCTTATAGCCCCCTGTACTAACCCAATACTTGAACAAAATCTTTGAAACAAAACTTCTTCCTTGCTTGCATGAGTGGCTGCCATGTATTCTGCCTCTGTAGTTGATAGTGCCACTACAGATTGTTTCTTACTCATCCAACTGACTGCACTTCCAAATAGGTTAAACACATACCCACTTGTAGATCTTCTCTAATCTAGATCTCCAGCCCAGTCTGCATCAACAAAGCCATGAATATCCAACACTCTGTCCAATCCTGGTCTTCCTTGGTAGCACAAACCATAATCACTAGTGCCATGCAAATACCTGGAAACTCGCTTCACTGCTGTCCAGTGCTCCTTCCCTAGTTTTGACATAAACCTACTCAATACTACCATTGTATGTGCAATGTCTGGTCTAGTACAAACCATTGCATACATCAGGTTACTGACTGCACTTGCATATGGAACACGGGACATGTCCTCTTCCTCTTCTTGTGTCTTGGGACACTGTTCAACAGATAACTTCACACCTACAGGAATAGGAACCTTCACCGGTTTACTATCCTGCATATTAAACCTCTGCAGTATTGTCTCAACATACTTCCTCTGGTTTAACCAGAGCTTCCTCTTTGCCCAATCTCTTTTAATTTCCATGTCCAAAATATAGTTTCCAGCACCAAGATCTTTCATGTCGAATTTGGAGGACAATTGGGTCTTCAAATCCTAGATAATTTCTTTGTCATTTCCAACCAGTAACATATCATCCACATACAAGACTAGATAAATAAAATGGTCACCAATTAATTTAAAATACACATAGTGATCTGCTTTGCCTCTGGTGAAGCCAAGTCCTCATATAAATGTATCGACTTTCTGATACCACATCCTTGGCGACTGTTTTAACCCATACAGAGACTTCTATAACTTGCATACCAGTTATTTCTTACCCTTCACCGCAAAGCCTTCAGGTTGCTTCATCTAGATTTCCTCTTCTAGGTCCCCGTGAAGAATTGTTGTCTTCACATCCATATGTTCTACCTCAAAATCAAAAGCATCAACAACAGATAAAAGTAATCTAATAGAAGTTACCTTGGCAACAGGAGAAAAAATATCACGAAAATCAATTCCCGCACCTGGGAATAACTTTTTTCTACCAACCGAGCTTTGTATTTCTCCACCTTTCCTTCTGCATTTGTCTTCTTCTTGAACACCCATTTGCTGCCAATGGGTTTCCTTCTAGTCGGCAACTCCACCAGATCCCAAGCCTCATTTCTGTGTAAAGATGCCATTTCATCAACCATGGCCTCTTTCTAGAGTTTTCCATCCTCTGAATCTACTGCTTCCTTCACAGTTCTGGGATCATTGTCAGTAATAGATAAAGAAAAATTTGAATAGAAAGCAGATGGACTATACCTTTCTAGCTGCCTTCTTTCTCGAATTGATCTTCTCACACCCCGATTTTGTGGCTCTTCATCTTCTGTTTCCTCTTCTGTTGTAGAGTCTGATTCTTCCTCCTTAAGCTCAAACTCTATCTTCTCAGGTTCCTTTGGTTGGACTTCATGTTTAATAACATCTTTGATCTCTCTGAACACCACATCTCAGCTGTACACAACCTTCCTTGTTACTGGGTTCCAAAGCTTATAACCCTTTAAACCATCCTTATACCCAATAAAGATGCACTTTTCAGATTTAATATCCAACTTGGTTCGTTTCTCCTTTGGAACATGTACATATGCATCACATCCAAATACCCTCAGATGTGAAAGAGAGGGTTTATTACTAGTCCATACCTCTTGTGGAGTGTTATCCTCCAACACTGATGAAGGTGATCTGTTTACCAGGTAACATGTTGTCTCCACCACCTCTACCCAGAATTCCTGTCCTAGCCCGAAACCACTGAGCATGCTTCTTGCCCTTTCCATCAACATCTTGTTCATTCTTTTTGCAACTCCATTTTGCTCAGGTGTGTATGGATTAGTCTCTTGCCATGCTATACCACACTTCTTACAAAATTCTTCAAATTCCTTACTGCAAAACTCTCCACCATTATTTATCCTCAACAACTTTATCTTCTTCTCTGGCTAGTTTTCCACTAGAGCCTTAAATTCTTAAAACCTGTCAAAGACTTTAGATTTATTCTTAAGGAAATATATCCATGTATTCCTTGAGAATTCATCTATAAATGATACATAGTACACAGAATTACCCAGTGATGGAACCTTCACAAGTCCAAACACATCACTGTGCAAAAGTTCTAATATCTATTTCGCCCTCTTACTACTAGAGGGGAAACTCACCCGATTCTGCTTACCATTTACACAATTTTCACAGAAATCCAGAGAGCTATTACTCATACCTTCTACCATACCTTTACCATGAAGTATTTGAAGGCCCTTCTCTCCAATATGTCCAAGCCTTTGATGCCACATCATGGTCTTCTCTCTAGAGACCACTAGATTTTCTGCTCCACTTTCAGGAACCACAGCGTTGTTGCACCCATCAACAAAAATGCTACCTTGCAGCTTGTACAGAGTTCCAATCCAAACTCCCCGCATCAATACCAGTGCTCCTCGAACCATATTATAGGTATCCTTATCAAACACTGCTTTTACACTTGCATCATATAGCTTGCTAACAGAAATCAGATTTCTGGCCAATGCAAGAATATGCAGAACGCCCGGAAGTATTCTAACCCTTCCACCTTGCAACTTCAACTTTACTTTTCTGCGACCAATGATTCTAGCCTTCCTATCATCCCCTAATAAGACATCACCACCATCATATTTCTCATACTCATATAACCACTCTCTATGGGGAGTGAAGTGAAAGGATGCACCTGAGTCAATCAACCATGCCTCATGATCTACATGTGTACTTGAAGAAGCCAAGTACACATCCCCACCTTCATCTAAGGTGGTTTTCGCCTCTGCAGAAGGAGCATCGTCAGATCCCTTTCCTTTATCAGGAGCTTTAGATTTACAATCCCTTTTGTAGTGCCCTTCCTTTTCACATTTCCAGCACACCACCTTATAGGTTTTCCTGGAGATTTAGATCTCCCATTCGATGACTTATTTTTGTTTCTGTTCTAGGACCGTCCTCGTATAGACAAGGCATCACCATTCTGGCTCTCCATATTTTTCCGTCTCATCTCCTCCGTCAGCAAGGATGAGACTATTTCATCAAACTGCAAGGCAGTTATATTGCTACCTATTGCAACAACCAGACTATCCCACGAATCTGGTAGAGAACACAAAAAACTGATGCACTTATCTTCATCTAAAATTTTAATATCAACAGATAATCAATGAATTACCACAATATTAAATGCGTTCAGATGCTCTATCACCAAGTCTACATATTTCATCCTTAGGTTATACAACTTTTTCCATAGGAATAGTTTATTCACCAGAGACTTAGATTGGTACAAAGTCCCTAACTTGTCCCACAAAGCCTTCACTGTAGCTTCCCCTGATACATTCAACAATACTGAATCTGAGACATACAATCGTATTGTGCTCTTTTCCTTCCGATCCAACTTCTTCCATTCTTCATCAGACACTCTTGATGGTTTAGTACCCGGATCTACCGCAATCCACTGATCTTTATCCACCAACAGATCCTCCATCTTGAGTTTCCACA
The DNA here is from genome assembly GCA_031772625.1 of Pinus tabuliformis. Lineage (NCBI taxonomy): Eukaryota > Viridiplantae > Streptophyta > Pinopsida > Pinales > Pinaceae > Pinus > Pinus tabuliformis. The sequence goes on along the minus strand of CM062807.1, from coordinate 1,135,786,507 downwards.
ACTCAAAACTCTAACCATTAAATTTCTCGATCTCTATCTTTCCACTGCTCGCCATCTTATTTCACCACTAGAATCGATCTCACATATCTCCCACTGAACAAGGTCTACCACAGGCCTAAACGAAACCCCTCAGCAACAAAGGCATCCCCTTGAAGCCAAATAGCTCTGATACCAAATGTAGGTTCTAACCCCGTACAGAAATTACCTGCATATGAATTCTAAAAAACACAAAAAATAAAAAATGCAAGAGCATAACACATAAAACACATATACATAGAGATTTTCCCCTGGATCCCAAAACTAGGACTATCAGCTTGATTTTTCATTATGTTCCTTTCAATGTTACAATCCATATTTATACATGTCGAAGCATCCAATACCATGGACCGAAAACCATCGCGTCCAAAACCACGTGCGAAAAATATGCACAAAACCATAGGTAGGTCCGCCCAACCTAATATAGGGTCCAAAAAACAAAATTTTCCAGGGCACTGCCCTGGACGCCACAGAGGGGGGTTACCTGCACCCCTCAAACCCCATGTGAGCCCCCCGCTACGCAATCGGCGCAACGAAGGGGGGCTCCGCCCCCCCTCTAACCCCCTGGTTAACTACGTGGGCTAGTCGTGGAAAGAATATAACACAACCCAACACCATAGTGAGTCATATCGAGCAGCTTCACAAACATGCAAGGCTATTCAAGGGAACTGCGAATCTTTTGGCTCTCTCTATGCAAGAATCACAATTATCAAAATTAACTAGACATAATGAAACGAAGTACCTTTCTCCTGAGCCTCGTAGTAGTCATCCAAAAAATCTTGGCATAGATATGTGGCCCAGTGTTACTAAACCGCATTAGTGCATTGTGCAACTAATGAAACCACTAATCCAGGGACTTCATTAGCTTGACACTTCCTCATGAATTTTCCAGCCAATATATATGTTGTGAATTGAACACCTTGGTCATTGATCAGGTTGATATCATAACCTCACTTCCTTTCGTGACTCCAAACCTCTTCTTCATGTTGTTTGCTATGGATTTATCCTGATCTTTTCCAACAAACTCCTCTGTGGGGTTTAGCCCTTGATAAAGGATTCTTGTGATTCTCCATATTATCATTGGGTCGAAATGGATCCTCTTCCCCATCCACAAGCATCCATCGTGCACCAGCACAAGAAATTGTCTTACACAAGCTGTGCTTCCTGGACTTCTCCTAAAGTGCAACACATTCAACATATTAATCAAGCCCGACTACACCAATCTAGCCTCCCACTGTTGAGGTTCTAACCTTGTCACACCACTCTCAGGGTAGTGCACTTGCTTTAAATATATGTCTTGTGCAAATTGTAGATATTTCTTTTTGTCGTTGAAATCATTGTCCACAAACTTTAGCTATGGAATCTTCCCAAGGTTTCCTCCAATAAATCGCACTAACTCCAACAATAAAAGTGTGAAGGTGCCATACTTTGCATCCTTCGATTTTGTCACTGGTTTTCTGTATGGTTTTCTTGGTGGAGTATGCGCTGGGAGAGGTGACAAAAACATTGCACCATGCATTTCTATTTGCACTTTCTCTGCATCTTCCTCACTATCTCCCACATGTTCGAGCTATTTTTGAGGCTCAACATGTCTCTTTTCCTGTTTCTTCTTCATTCTCTGCTCTCTAGTCATTTTATTTCACGGGGATATCTGTTGCATGTTGTTTCTAGGAAAACTAGTGTCTATTTGATCTGCTAGTCCCACTAAGACGGGTAGCTATCTTAGAAATAAACAATCAAAGCAATTTGAGATTTCCTTTAAGTGTAATAGATAAGAGTGAAGAAAAGAGGACCAACCTGGATCTTTCGCTTGGATCCTTGCTTGATTTCTCTTTCCCTTGATAGAATTTGCCACTCCTCTCCTACTTGTCCCACTTTAAAGAGTACTTGTAGAGTCAAAGTAACAGAAAACCATCAAAGCATCTCTATCTAAAACATCATAAACAATGCAGAATCAGAAACACATTGACCATACAATTGCATTCATAAATAATAAGATTCACAAACACACGATTATATGGAGGAAAACTCAAAGAACTTTATTAATAGTAGAAGAGAGGATTACAACCCAGTTGTCTGATCCAGCATCATCCTCCCAGCATAGAAGCCCTCTTCACCTCATGAAAAGCAAGATCACCCAACAATACAATGTCTCCTCTCACAGATAAACCAACAACACTTCCTTACAAATTACATGATTCCAGCCTCTAGATCTCTCAGATGAGGGATCCATTTATAGATGGCTTGCAAGGGTGTGAGTTAGCTCTGGGATTTTTTGATTAGTTTCATTACACTAGTAGTTCATAGTTCCACTTGGAGATTTCATTGATCTCTTACTCATCCCTGGGTGAATTTAGAGAGGCAAGTGTCATATGAGAAGTTTCTGGAAGTTTCTAGAAGATTCCATGATCATCCACTTATAAAAATGTCTCTGCCATTTGTCTATTCTCGCTCATCGCACCCCACATAAGGCTCTTTCAGTATGCATCACACCTGGCTAGTGTAGCAGCTAGTATGCATCGCACCTTGACCATGGAGCAGTCAATATGGTCTAGTTTTGGCCAGTTCTGAGTGTTTTTCAGGTGGAACTTCTAGGAAATGATGTAATCAGTTGACCATGATCCTTTAGGGTATGAAACAACAATTTTAGGGGTTAAAGAGCCCTTGGTTTATGGAAATATGAGTTTGGGGTTGCAGTGCCCAAATATGTCTATAACAGTTGCCCCCTAAAGCATGAGGTCGTAAATCTTTTGATGTCGGGTGAAATGCTTTATCATGAGGATCTGAGGTATTCAAACTGGAAGGTGACCTGTATAAGATACAATACAATACATCATCATCATATTATTTTCATGATCTAGCTGAGGCAGGCATTCCCATGCTCAGTTTTATAAATTCATTTTCATGTACATAGGACAGACAATCGTCCACTATTGCAGACTGGTGATTCTTCGCATGAAGAGTCATCTTCCCTAGCTTAGATGATTATCTGTGCAGCTTCTGTGTACAATTGATGTCTTTATTTTCCTGAATATATCGCAGCCCGGATGGATGAAACTAGATTCGGGGTCTTAAAACTCGTTCAATCTTCGCCTGATGTACAAGTCGATCCATGTGAAAAGATGTTCTGAAGTCGAACATGGAAAGACATCGCCTGATTACCAGCCAATAATGTAAGCTGTTAATAGGTGTGAGAGGAATCACCGATAATGATAATGACCCTCAAGGTACTACAATACAATTTACGTGGTGTGAATATATGATCTGATGTCGAACACCACGCAAAATCTTTCGGTCGAAGGCCATTGATGTAAACCTGTCACTGGAAGTGAGAAACTTGACATTGAGGCATGCAAGCTTCAAAGTACTAAAAGGGTTGTTTCTAAGTCAACTTCTTGGATAATGAGCTGATGTCGACAAGAAGTGACTCACCATAGGAGGGCCTTAATGTATCCCACATCTACGACACGAAACGGAACAAAAAGATCTTCTGGAGGTGAAAACGATCTGGTGATATAAGGTTCAGGAATGGCGGTCATGAAAAATGAAGGGTGAAGGTATTGCAGTGGATGAGGCGTTTGCTGGATGGTGAATTCTCTTAATGACTTCTCTTGAACATGTCGGCGACACTGAGATGGATTGGTAGTGTTAACCCTAAAAGATGGATGGTACGGAGGACCAATGGTGATATGACCGGTGAACGGAATAACCCAACCCGACTCAATCATGGTGATGGAGTGAAAGTGTCATGTTCAAGAGCGACCTGCTACCAATAAAATTCTTCAAGTTTTCTTCCCTTTTTCCCTAGTCATTGCTGACCAGTACCTCTTTATTTTTCTCAAGCTTGAGGAGGATAACATATGCTTGTTCTATAATTTGTCCTTTAGGCAAACATGTCGCTATGTTTTAGCGATCCTAGCGACAGTGAAACTCGTTCTTGTCTAGATGGACAAGTTTTTCGCTATAGTTTTAACGAGTTTAACGACAAAGATAACTCGGTCCTATTATGTTTAGAGAGTTTGAAAAGGGATGAAAAGCAAACTCCAACATTCCTTTTTCGTAGCATAATCCCTTAAGTCCAAAAAAGTATAAAATAATACGAAAGGGATGACTTTTCGATCGCTTTAGCGAGCCAAAAAAGACAAGCGCTCGATCTTTTTGTTTGATAATCCCTCATGTCCAAAAAGATTAAACTTTATAGGAGGGATGGTGCTTCCCCTTACTTTAACAAGCTGGAAAGGCCGGTAGCTCGACAATCTTTTTATATTTAACGAGTGTAAAAAGAGTTTAAAAGAGACTCATTTTTTTAGGAATGAGTGGTGTTTTCAGGTAGCAACTAGCTCCAGGTAAGTTTGGAACTTCTCGAAACATGGCAGTGTGAAGAGGGTGGCTAACAAAACCACTCATCGCAACTATTCCTCAAAAGGGTAAACAATCAAGTGGATGCATATGATCGGCTAAAAGAATGGAGGTGATAGTAGGAACACGACCAAGGTTCAAAAGGCTGATAGCAGGGCAATCACAAAGGTTATTTACCGAGGGTGGATTCATTTTTTAGTGAGCTTGAATCGGAAAAAGCTATGCACAGTGGCAGGTTTATTTTTTAACGAGCTTGAACCTTGCGAGAACATTGCTCATAGGTGGGTTTATTTTTTAACGAGCTTGAACCTTGCAGAAACATTGCTCATAGGCGGGTTTATTTTTTAATGAGCTTGAACCTTGCAGAAACATTGCTCATAGGCGGGTTTCATCCAAGCGGATTAGTTCCAAGAAACGAGCCTCTTCCTCTGAAGTTTCAGGAAGTAGATCGATTGTGAGCTTGAGAGATGAAATTTCACACTGAATTGGTAAGACAACTTCCAGGCCATACACCAATTGAAAAGGCATAAATCCGGTCGCATTTCTCACCGAATTCCTATATGCCCACAGAGCTGAGTACAGGATTAAATGCCAATCCCGTTTGTGGACTCCAATCATTCTCTGCAGTATGTGCTTTATGACTTTGTTGATCGCTTCAACCTGTCTATTAGCCTACGGATAATATGGAGTAGAACTACCATTGGATAGTCCTAATTTGGCAGTCAATTCAACCATCATGTGATTGCGAAAATGCGATCCATGATCTGTGACTATAGCCTGTGGAATACTGAACCTCGAGACTACATGATTGAGAAACAAAAGAGCAGCCGTTTTGCTGCTATTGTTTAATGTAGGCATCGCCTCGGCCCATTTTGTAAAATAGTCGACAACAACTATGATATACCCATGCCCCCCGACTGAGGTGGGGTTACATGTCATGAAATATATGCCCCATTTAGCGAATGGTCCAACAACAACTACTGGATGCAGTGGTGCAGGTGGTAATCTGGTTTTGCGATCAAAGATCTGACAAGTGTGGCAACTTCTGACTACAATTATGCAATCTTTGAAGATTGTGGGCTAGAAGTAACCAGCTCGTAAGAACTTTTGTGTAGTAGTGTAACCAGATAGATGCCCCCCACATGCTCCTGAATGACAGTCATTCAAGACTTTTTCGGCCTCCTCATGCGTGAGGCACCTTCGCAGAACTGTATCGACACCACGACGGTAAAGTGTATCACCGATGATCATGTAGTCTTTTGCTTGGTATCGAGTACGTCGTTGTTCCGAGCAAGAGGTGTTAGGCCTAAAGGTTTTGGTTTGGAGATAGATTAGTATATCTCCATACCACGGGTCGGTTGAAGATATCAGAAACAGAGTTTCATCCATGATTGATGCTTTAGATGTTAAATCGTTGGACGGTGATGGGAGATCACAAAGTAACTCCGTGAAGACTAGATATTTCGTTGATTTGGATTTGGTAAATTCCAGATCGAACTATTGCAAAATGGCTATCCATTTTGAATATTTGCCCCTAGCAATTGATGTGACCGAATGTAGGTCATAGGGTTGCAATCTGACAAAATGGTAGTTTTCCGAAAAAGTATATAGTGTCGAAATCTCTGTACTTCTTGAACAGCTGCTAAAGCCAACTTTTCAACATAGGAGTACTTTCTTTCTGTATCATTTAAGTTGCAGCTTAAATAATACACAGGATGTTCTATTCCATTGTCTTCTTGTACTAAAACCATTGCGATGGTTGTATCTGTAGCGGCGAGATACAGGTTAAAATCTTTTTGATAGTCAGGAGCATACATTAATGATGCTTTTACTAGGGAACCTTTTAAAGCATCAAAGGAAGCTTGTGCAACCTGATCCCAGTTGAAGGGTACTTATTTTTTCAAAAGATGCATATAACCTTTAGCAAGTTCGGCGTAATTTGGAATGAACCTCCTTAGAAAGTTTGCTTTCCCTTGGAGTTTCTGAATCTGAAGAAAATTTGAAGGTGGAGGCATGTCGATGATTGCCTGAACCTTACATGGGTCGAGTCGAATTCCATCCTTAGAAACTACGAAACCAAGTAACCAACCAGAACCAACACAAAACACACACTTGTGTGGATTGAGTCGTATCTTGTAGTGTTGGCAACGTAGAAATATAGCTCTCAAATGCTACGGGTGATCGGTTCGCTTTCGTGAATGAGCCGGTAGATCGTCGAGATATGGTTGAACGATGTGTTTGATGTCATGGAAGGTTTCCCTTTGAAAGGTTTCCCTTGCGTTCTTCAAACCGAAAGGTAGTTTGCGGTATGCAAATGTGCCCCACGGACATATAAATGCAGTCTTCGACTGTTCCTGTGGGAAGATATTGATTTGATTGTATCCGGAAAATCCATCCATAAATGAAAAGATTTTGCATCAGGCACATTCATCAATTATCTGGTCGATGAAGGGTGTAGGGTAGTTGTCCTTTGGACAAGCTTGATTTACATCCCTGTAATCGACACACACTCTAATCATTCCTTTCTTTTTCATCACATGAACAATATTCGATACCCAATCAGTGAGAGGAAAAGGGTAAATGAAACCAGCATGCAAAAGGTTTTCAACTTCTGCCTTAATGGCAGTGGCTTTCTTCGGGTGAACCAGTCGAAGCCGTTGTCTTACTGGTTTAACATATCGATACATCTTTATTTCATGTTCAACGATACTTAAGTCAATGCCTAGCATTTCTTCATATGACCATGCAAAGACATCTCTGAATTCACAAAAGAGAGCGTAGTATATTTTCAGTTCTGAAGGAGAACAAGATTTTCCAACATGTATATTCTCTACAACATTAGGTTTGGTCGAGATATTAATGGCTATAATTTCCTCAATATTGGACAGATTTCGCTCGGAATCCACCGTATTTACAGTATTTGATAGAAAATAAAAAATTGAAGGATGATTAAGGTCACTAGAATAATCCTCATTGTTATCTTGAAGATGGGAACAATGGTGGAAATCTTCCCATGGTGCCTCATTTATCATCATTGACTGAATGATTCCTTCATTCGTAGAATGTACATGAGACCAAGGATCAGAAGAGGTGCCATACTCTAGAGACCTATCTATCCAAACACTGGCTGAGTGTTGATTTGGGTTTGCCACCCATGCCCAGAATATTGATTGCTACAACAATTCTATAGGGCTTGGGGGCAACACTTGGCGATGATCCATGCTAACAAAATGTTTGGAATTCTTCTTAATCTTTGATGATGTAGAAGATATCATATGACAGGTTTCCACTGTGGCCACTTCCGCCAGATTACTCGGAGGCGGGAGGGAAAAAGTACCCATTAAGGCAGGGTCTTTTAGGAGACCTACTCCAACATTTTGAAGCGATTGAGAGCTCCCATGGATCAATGGAATGCTTCCAGTAGCTTGTGAACTGTTGGGGAAAAAGGTTAGTTGGTCAACGATTGTAATTCCTCCTTGAAAAGGAAATGCAATCTTTCTGAAATATGTTGACACAACGACGGCCATAGCATAAATCCAGGGCCTTCCCAGTAGGATATTGTAGTCAAGGTTTCCATCAATGACCTCGACTTCAATTTCTACTGTCTTGCCCCCCAGTTCAACTTGCAAGTTACTTAATATCCCATATGGCATGTATGTCCTTCCATCAAACGCTTTTAACGTCATTGATGATCGTGACAAGGGTGGTGAGCCTAAATTTTTCCAGCAACTCATTGACATAATGCAGGTAGATGCCCCCTCATCAATGATTGTTCGATGAACAGTTTTGTTGAGGGCTTTTACCTGTACAAGGAAAGCGAGCTGGGCCGGTAACTGAGGTTCATATCCTTTATGATTAAAGGCCACTAGATTGGAATCCGCTGGATCAATCCCACCTATCGCTGATAACAAAGCCTACTTTTGGGAGGGGAAATTTTGCAGTACTTCAAGTGTCGACATAGCGGATGGCAATTGGGCCAGATCCTCCACTATATTATAATTCTATGTTGCTCGGGCACGAGGATTAAATGTCGATTTATGTACTACTCCCTTTGGCGGTTTTATAGTTAATTCAAGAATGATGGGTGGAACAACTTCTGGTGAAGTTGTTGTCGAACTACTAGGTTGATCTGTAGCCTTGTTGTTCGACGACTGTGGATTCCCATAATCTTTATTCCTTGTTGATATCAAAGCATCATTTTTCTGTTTCAAGATGGATAGCATAAGCACTTGGGATGGGGAAGCATGATCAATAGCAACCAGATTAGTTTCTGGGTTTGGAAACGGATCAGTCAATACCACTGAGGTATTTGAAGTTTTTAAGAATTTCGTGACCTCAGCTCGATGTGGACAATTTTTCGTATAATGGTCCTCATCACATATGAAACATGGCTGATTAGGTTTCTTTCGCCCAGTAGGGTTTCCAGAAGATTTCTCAGGAGGTGAATCTTCATGTTTCTTCTTTTTGTTTTTCCCTTTCTTCTTGCCCTCTAGTTGCTTTGGTCCTTTTCCCTTGTCAGATGACACGACATTGACCTCCGAGGCAAGAAGTTCTTCATTTTCTTTTTGACTAGAGACTGCAAGGGCTTTTTTGGATGGAGCCTTTGTGGTTTTCATGCTTGCGGTACCGATCACGCCATCACCGGCATGAGAGTCCCTGTTTGATTTAGGAGGGGGGAGGAACGGAAAATTTTGGTCTAGGAGTGTCAGGAATTTTGTCGTAAAGCATGCTAGACTAAGTATAGATCAAGTCTAAATATTGTGCACGAGTAATGACTTGCTCTTCAGTGACAACTCCTCCCTTAGCCACATCCTCTATGATAGAGGGTAACAATGACTTTATAAACCATTCAGCTAAAAGCTGATCAGGAACATACGTCTTTACCATTCGACAATGATGCCGCCACTCATGAATATGATAAGATATGTGAGTGGTTGTCGTCTGTTTAAAGTTGGTAAGGAGTTCTGTCCCCGTTTCGTACCTTATGGGTAATTTAAAATGGGTTATGAAGTTAGTGGCAAGGGTGCTGAAGTTATCGAACGAAGCTCTAGGCAATTCAATATACCATTTTGCTGCCAGACCAGTTAGCATTCATTGGAAAAGGTGAAGCCTAATTGAATCATCATTCATGGTGTTATATGAGCACCACAAATGGAAGGTCATTACATGATTCGATGGATCTTCACCCAGATTTCCATTGAATTTAGGAATATCAAAGGGAAGTTTATGAGGAATCGCTGGCCACCAAGGGGCGTAAGCAATTGGATCATTCGTCAGTCGGTTTAGATCTGGTAATTCTAGAGTTGCTACAAAAGGAAACTGTTGGTTCAGGTTAGACGAAGCATACCCAGAATAAGATGGAATCGCCTGAGTAGTAGGTCTTTGCATACCAGCATAATGTATCTGATGCTGGTAACTTTTATAAGGTTGATGGGCATAACCAATATAGTATGGTTGTTAATAACCATTTTGAAAATGCGGTTGCTCGTTACTTACAAGGCCTTGTTGCTCAGGTCTTGGGTAAGATTGCTGGAATTGCGGTTGTTGATATTGTACCAGCCATGGTTGTTGGACCATTTGCTGTTGCCCAATACCGGATGATTGACCAAGATGTGGAGTGATAGTACCTGTTTGAGCCTAAGTCATTCTAGGTAAGGAGGCACTAACCTGAGGTTGTGATTGAATCGCGGAGACAAGAGGTTGTTGCATTGCAACCTGAGAGATTTGAGGTTGACACACAACAGGTAGTGCTTGTACTTGCGATACAGTCACAATAGCAGGTGTAGTGGGAATATTCGACACAGGTTGGACTGGTTGCATTGAATATACAACCCTTGGTTGTTGAGGCAGTATTGGTACCCAACTGCTGGATGTAATTCTAGTTTGACCTGAATTTTGTTGTAAACTCTCATATGGTTGTTCTCCAGGAGGGAATAATGAAAAGGCATACTGCCCCCCATATGGTGGAAATCCAGTGCTTAAAGGATAGATCGGTCTTTGAAGACTGGACTGCCCAAATTGATACTGACATACAGGATCAATTTGTTGAGTTTCAACATAAGAAATACTAGATGAGACTCCGGATGAAGAAATAGGAACAGACCATGTCGTCGAAACAGTCCCTGAGTGGACTCCAGCTAGTGGTGCATAACTAGCTGGGACAGATGGTATACCAGCAAACATTGTAGGAATGGTAGCAGGAAGCTCTACCATAGCTGTGTTAGTTGACACAATCCTAGATGTTGATGGTTGCTCAGACATATTTAGTCTATCCAAAATATTTCCTAGCGATTCGACAGGAACTTGCGATGAAGAATGATTAAAAGAACTAACTTCAGGAATAGAAGGATATAAGTGGATCCCAGTTCCAAAATGCAATGGAGTACTGGATGGAAGATCCTCTACTATCTCTTCTATGGCAATCAATCCAGGTGGAAGAGGTAGACCGTCAGGTCCGTAAAATATTTCTGGAGCCGAAGAAGGTATAGCTTCTGTAGTAACAGATACTGGAGGGGTGGCACCTTCTGAATTCTGGAACTCAACTTCCAGATGTTCAGGTAAGTGAACTTCAGTCCCTGGTTCAACTCTAGATGGAGTTGTCTCAGGTATAAAAGTGTCTACCATTACACTAGGATCAGTTCTAATGTCCTCTTGTAACTGTGGAGCTTCTTCTGTAAAGGCAGATGTACCAGAAATGATCGGAGTAACTGTAGTCTCTGACGATGTTGAAACACAAGTTTCAAATAAATCAGGTGAATTGGACTCAGTTAAACGAGACCGTTTTGCCCGGAATGGTTTCGTCTCCGGAGTCAAAGACGGTTGACTCACTAGTCTCCACGAACGACGGGGTTTTGATTGACTTTCTTCCATGATTGCGGATTACTTGATCAACTCAAAATTAAAGGGAAAAAGTTATTCCGAATTAAATAAATTTTATGACGCTTTGACACAACTTTGCTTTTTCAATTTTTAAGAGTTGAGAAAAAGCTAAAGGTGACTCTAGTCGCCTTCGATTTTTAATGAGCCTGAAGTGACAAGTGCTCAGATGGACCTTTTCTTTTAAGAAGTCGAAAAGGAACGAAAGTGAATACTCTAGAAATCTAGACAGAGGGATTACCAAACCAATCCCAAAACTGCAGTATACACCTTGGTGGTAAATTAAAGAGAAATTACTAAGGACTTTACGTACAACAGTCAATCTTCTCGAATGATGTGTTCAGTGCATTGAGGTCGATAGGCCGGTAGACACGACTTCCTAAGGATAAAGGATATCAGCCTATTGTGGTCTCCCAATATATACTCGACGATACGGGGAGCACAAGTCCGTACTGGCACTTGTCGTATCAAAGAGGAGGAATCACCCAACCTTCGATGAAGACAATAGTTACCAGGTTTTACGACGCCGAAACACGTCTCTAACCTAGACTTCTAGATGTGTTGCGTTAGGTTCCAAAGCATTTTTATGTTCATTGAGATTTATTTTGGAGTTGATCTTGCTTAGAAGTTTTTCTTTCAAGGTTCACCGCATGATGTAGATGTAAAATTCCTAAATATGCAATCTAAAATGATAAACAATTGTTTATTTTGTTTTAGCAATGAAAATCCTAGCTACTAAGGAAATAAGAATACAATTCTTTCAACATATAACAAAGAACACACACTAAATGCACTTTTCCTAAATCATCTTTCGCACACAGTCTAAATGCAAATGCAAATGCATGTATTTGTTTTTTTGTTTCCTTAATGTGATAATTCTCAAAAGGAAAACTAAGTACAGATCTGAACTATTTTCTTCAAAGCGACATTTCGACAATATCTTTTCAAAACGAAAGGAAGACTAAAACGACACTTTCAATTTTGAGTGGAAAACTGCTTTCGACACTTCAAATATTAACAATTAAAATCAAATACAATGACAAAAGTACAATCGACTATCTAGAGGAGGAAGACTTTACGACACTCTTCTTTTTGACTCAAAATGACAGTTACGACACATTTTGTATCAAAAATGACAGTTCGATTAAGCTACTATCGACAAAGGAGGACAATAAATGATTGACAAATACATTAAAAAATTTACAAATCCTAATCAATGGAGGCTGAATAATGTAAAGGAAGAGGCTTTGGCAATGAGATACTAATCATGAACAATAAAACTACTAAATAAAGTTGAAAATCAGGAGGAAAAACCAACTTTCCAAGAGAGAAACAGTATCACTCAATCATCACACCTGTCCTTAAGGGAAACAGGGATGCATCTCACCTACAACACACGAGAGGTGCGATGCATACAGGCTGCCAGTTACAGACAGTGCAATGGACCAAGGAGCGAAACTGAGTTTGGTTTTTGCTCAAAATTTGCAGCTAAGTTCAATGATTTAGGTTGAGTTATGATGGACAGTAAAAACAAAGTATAGGGGTGTGGTCTTATGAGGTTATGAGCTACCACAAGGACGTTTAGAATGCTTGTAAGTCGGATGTTCAGTTCATAAACCAACCCGAAGATTGACTAAAGTAGCATTCATCTACTTCACAATTGCTTAGCAAAGGCACTTCGAAGGCTAGCTGGCTAACTTCAGGCTCCGTCTGTAGTTTATAAAGCAAACAACAATAACAAACAAACGGACTATTCGTTCCCCAGTGGAGTTTCCATTTTGTTTCCGGGAAAACTAGTGTCTATTTGATCTACTAGTCCCACTAAGAGGGGTAGCTATCTTAGAACAAATAATCAAAGCAATTCAAGATTTCCTTTAAGTGTAATAGATAAGAGGGAAGAAAAGAGGACCAACCTAGATCTTTCGCTTGGATCCTTGCTTGATTTCTCTTTCCCTTGATAGAATTTTCCACTCCTCTCCCACTTGTCTCGCTTTAAAGAGTACCTGTAGATTCAAAGTAACATAAAACCATCAAAGCATCTCTATCTAAAACATCATAAACAATGCAGAATCAGAAACACATTGACCATACAATTGCATTCATAAACAATAAGATTCACAAACACACGATTATATGGAGGAAAACTCAAAGAACTTTATTAATAGTAGAAGAGAGGATTACAACCCAATTGTCTGATCCAACATCATCCTCCCAGCATAGAAGCGCTCTTCACCTCATGAAAAGTAAGATCACCCAACAATACAATGTATCCTCTCACAGATAAACCAACAACACTTCCTTACAAATTACAAGATTCCGGCCTCTAGATCTCTCAGATCAGGGATCCATTTATAGATTTCTTGCAAGGGTGTGAGTCAGCTCTGGGATTTTTTGATTAGTGTCATTCCACTGGTAGTTCTTGGTTACACTTGGAGATTTCATTGATCTCTTACTCATCCCTGGGCGAATTCAGAGAGTCAAGTGTCATATGAGAAGTTTCTGAAAGATTCCATGATCATCCACTTAGCAAACTATCTCTGCCATTTGTCGATTCTCACTCATTGCACCCCACAGAAGGATCTTTCAGTATGTATCGCACCTGGCTAGTGTAGCAGCCAGTATGCATCGCACCTTGACCATGGAGCAGTCAGTATGGTCCAGTTTTGGCCAGTTCTGAGTGGTTTTTTAGGTGGAACTTCTGGGAAATGATGTAATCAATTGACCATGATCCTTTAGGGTATGAAACAACACTTTTAGGGGTTAAAGAGCCCTTGGTTTATGGACATATGAGTTTGGGGTTGCAGTGCCCAAATATGTCTATAACACGTGTGTAATGATGTTGTTGTGGGTGGTCATGTTGTTGTGGGAATATCAAATGTTTCTTCCATGACTCCGGCTAAACCCTTCTCACTAAATATACGAATAAATTCTTTAGGCGTCATATGAGAGAGGAAATTTATGCAATTTCTTCGCAATAGCAATATTCAAACTCTCAGGACAACAAAGTGCCAAATCTGGGTGGGAGACAACTTTTTATAATAAATGTGAATTTCTAACCCCATCATTAGCTTAGATTGTGTTTATTACTTTCATATCTATCTGTAGATCCGTGAAATCTTTCCTCATAAATGCATCGCTTCATGTGTTTCAACAACAACTTTCCTTTTCAATGGTCATATTTTTTCCTAACGAACTTTGATGCATCCCATATTGTAGTGAAACAACCCCTCTTACGTTGAGGCTCGAACGAACTTCGACATAATCCAGAATGTAGAAAAGTAACTTCCTACATCGAAACTCTCTCTGCAAGGTAGTTTATAGTCCAATGCCCACTTTCAACTACAGGTGTCACTAAGACTTTTCTCCTTTCTTCAGAGCGAATTTGTAGGGGCAGGGTTATCCCTGTACAACTTCAACCTGCTGCCATTTACTGTTCCTTGAACCAATTATCCATTTAACTTTGTTAATTGAATTGCGCCTCCATTAGTAATATGCTTGATAATGTATGGTCCCAACCAATGCATCTTGAATTTTCCTGGAAATTTTACAAACTTACTGTCATAAAGGAGAAAAAGGTCTCCTACCTGAAAATTCTTCTGCTTAATATTTATGTCATGCCAAGCCTTTTCTCTTACTTTCTATACTTGCTGATGGAATCCTTCTATAATTCTATCTTTCTCCAAAGCAAGCAATTGCGACATTCTTTCCTCCATTATATTAGGGTCTTCCATATATGTAAAAGTTGCAATACTCAAGCTAGGCATGATGTACTCCATGGGCATCTCAACCTCTTTCTCATAAACTAACCTGAAGGGTGTCTAACCTGTTAAATTTTTACATGTGGTACTATAAGCCCGTAACACTGCTAGAATTCTAAAGTTCCAATCATCTCTATTCACATTGCATACCTTAGTGAGTGCATTCTCCAAAATATTATTAAATGCCTCTATTGTTCCATCAGCGTGAGGGTGATAAGGGGTACTCTTTTGATGATAAACTTGGAACTCCTTAGTCAATGCTTCAATAGTCTTATTTAGGAAGTGTGAACCTTGGTCACTCATCAAAATATTTGGACATCCAAATCTAGACAATATGTACTCAAAAATAAACTTTGCAGTAGTCTCTGCACTGCAGTTCCTTATAGGTTGTGCTTCAGCAAACTTGGGTTCCTTCTTTGATCCTATGTTCACTTTCTTGGTCTTCAGTGGCTTCGTTATGTCTGGTATCTCTAGCTTAGGTCTAGTTACTTCACAATATCCTTCTAACTCTGCTATGTCGACATTGCAAGGATCTTCCTTTTCATCTGCAGTAAGGTTATAGCACCCCAGTGCATTTTCTATTTGTGCAACCCAATAATGTTGCTAGCATGTTAGTGGGGTTACATTCTCAAAGATCCTCTTCTTGACTATCTGAAGGGCCAAATCTATGTATGGGAAATCGTCCTCAAAGTTGAATGTTAATATGAAGCCATCAACCATGTCTTCCTAGTTCATGGTACCATGTCGAAGCTCCATTTCTAGGTACCAGTTCTTAGGGATTGTCTCTAATGTATGAATGAATCCATGTACCCATTCTTGCTGTGGAATATCCTTCCATGTTGTAGTGCATATCTAGATATGCTTCCTCGAATTAGTTTCACCATTATATTTTATCTCCATCTCTGTATCTATCTTTCCAAACCTTATCCCCATCATTCTTCGACATTCCTGCCAACCTCCTATATTCTTCTTGAGTGCATTCCACCATATAGTAGGGGTAGCTTTCAGGGCTATATCCAAGGTTGACAACCTTTAATTTTTTGGAACTTTTTCTTCATAATCAATAAGAAAAATATTTACATCACCTAAGCCATCACAAGAAGGTAGGTTACATACCTCAAATATCATACAACAAACTGATTTGGTACAACTCCTTGTGGATACTTCATGCAACATATTCTGCCAGTTCTCCAACTCTTCTTTTGAGTCTGAGGTATAATAACTATCATGTTCCCAACTCAACTTTCCCTCTGCAATAGGGTTAACACAATCATGTTTCTTCATTGTCATTTAATAGATATTTTCTATGTCAGGTGCACAATATTCTTATCTGAATGGTTCTGTATATCTTAGTCTTTCTGATGGATCCAAGGGAACAATTACTCTCATATTATTTCCTTAAAATATCATATGTCTCTTCTTCAGATTAAATATGGCCATATTTTCAAATGCCAGGTCAATTCCAAGCAATGCAGGATAAGGGTTACTATCATCGACTATCTCTATTGCTTCAAAATCAGTTGTATTGAAAACTTCTTCAATATCCACTATGACACCTGGTAGTCTTCCAAGAGGGAAGATCTTTTGCTAGTTTTCCATCCTTAACTGAATATGTGACCACTGTAGCGTCATCTTACCTATTAATTCCCATGTCCGTTTCATCAAGACATTACATTAGATCCCAAATCCAGAATAATTTGATCCATATCATACTCTCCTATCTACGCACTAAGCCTCATCTCTCTTTTGGTTCTCTTTTGTCGATGAAAATTATTGATTGCACAAACCTCACTTCGCGATGTTTCTTTGGATGCATAGGAATCTATCAACACCTGAAGTCTTTCTACAACCTTTTGATCTCTTAACAATTTTATAAAAGTCTGTAAAAAATACTTTAAAATACCTACTTGATTTGCTGAATCCTGGTCTTCTGTCAAAGTTTGGTTCTGTATCGAAGCTAGTGACACGTTGCAGTTATTTTTTTGATCAAGCTTTGGTTTTACACTAGAGGTCGAAGCTCAAAAATTCATAAAACTTTTCTTTTCTTCCATAAATACTTTCTTTTCTTTTTGAATATAAAAAACAGGAACTTTCTCAGAAGTCTTTCTGTACCATGCACTTTCAAATTCTTTCTTTTCATCCGCTTTATCACTACCGGTCATAGCTCCACTTCTAGTGACAATACTAATTCAATAGTCATCATTTGAATATTCTGTGTAGCTGTTCATTCCTTTTTTCTTGCATCTTTTCCATAAGTACATGAAATTCTTCAATTACATTGTCAAATGATTTACAGTACTTACATGTCGTTGTGGGGTTCTACTAGTCTCTCGCAAAATGACGTCGCTAGCCATAGTTATAGAAAATGATATGTCCACGTCCTCAACCAACTCCACCATGTCGACCTCTTCCTTGGTAAAATCCTCGACCATCGCGTTGTCTATTTTCCTCATGTCTGTGTTTTTCTACTTGAATTATATAAGCATCAACACCACGCTCCATCATTAGTTTGTAAGCCCGACAATTATTCTCATTGTGTCCTACTTATTTATAGAATTTGCAATATATATTCCTCATTGTCTATACATGTTTCTGTAACAAGTAGCAGTCTTATAAACGATGTTGGCCCCTTGTCTTACATATTTCACACCATATGCTAGATCCTACATTCAAGGTATTCGGTGCCCCATCATCCATGTAATCCCTGAAGATAGGGCACTATTATTTAGAATGTCCCTCCGATCTGCACTTTGTACACCATACTTCTTCTCTAACTTCTATGTTTTTCTTGATGTCTTGTATCTGTAGGGATAGGTTCACCAGCAAATTCTGAATCTATTGCATGCTTGGATTAGAATTTCCTATAGGTAAAGCTTCCAATTTTATTGCAATCTCTAGAGCTTCGGCTTGACTTGGTATATTTTGTTGCATAAATGGAAATATGATATACGGTAGCAACGTAACTATAAACCATTCTTGATGTTGTTGTGAAGCTATGTTGAAGCTTACTTGATCCAATAACACCTTAAGTCTTTGATCAAAATCCAAAATAGACTGAGTAGGTTTATGTTTGATCTCTTTTAACTTGGTGATGCACTGCGACTTAGACTTTAGCTTCTTAAACTCTCTTATCAGTGTTGTTTTAATATCTACAAACGGTTTTTTTCTGATTATTTGAATACTTCATATACCATGTCAATGCTCTATGCTGGAGTGTTGTAACGAGTTGCGATTTCTTTATATTCTCATCATTGATCTACTTGGATCCTCTAATCCAATTCCTTTGAAAATGGGTAGCTTAATATTGTCAGCCATACTTCTAATTGGAGGGGGAGGGGGAAAGCCAAAAATACCCTGGATATTACTCGATTCTGGCTTCTGTGAACTCTCAAGATAGAAGGGTGAATACTACGAAGTTACCTGGGGGTTATTAGGGTGTATTTATTCTCTTTCACTTTCAAATTCACTCAAAAGAGGACTATAATTAGTCTCTACAAAGGTCTGCGGGTCTTGTCCATGAGATCTCTTTCTGGTATCCTCACTATATCTTTTTCCACTTCGTGTTACTCCAATATCTTGCTCATATTTATTCTCTCTGCTTCCAAACATAAGTAAACTAGCAATCTGATTGCATCCATAAAAATCATTTTTCACATAGAAGCATCTTAATCTAAAGTTTCAGAGATTTTAAATACTTACCTCGTGGTCCTTTGAAGAATCATCATTCCACTTCGTTGTAGGACATGATCAATTCTACAACGAACTCAGTAATCAATCATCCCAAGATGTTATCAATCCAAAAATCGACAATTCTCAAAATCCTATCTTGAGTCGCTGTATCAGTTCAGGAGTCCACACCGTAGGTTCTTCACCCTTAAAACAGTTCTTCCTTTCGGTCAACCTTGATATCCACTCATACATCTCAACAGGAAAAGAACCAAAGAAATATCGTATTAACTGTAAAAATATACTTCTGTAACCAAGCTTTGGATGTCAAGCGAGGGTTTATGTTTTCTTGATCACAAATTCTCGCTCCCTCATGTCTATCCAGTCTTGGATCTCCTTCTTCGACGGGTACCACATCCACATATCCTTCAAATAGATCCCAGTGCTAGAAACAGAACCATTTTTTGGCTTGATTTGGGCTGACCCAGGTTCAATCTATACTCCACACCAACAAAACCCTTGATCCCTGTCCCTTTCAGCAACGACCTGAAAGCATATCACAGTCTCACCCAAAGTGACTATGGTAGGATGCAAAACCAGGTCTCTGTAGCCTTGAGGGACTAGGAGATGTGGAATTATTATGTTTTCTTATTCTTAGCATTTATAGATCACTTCACCGCATTAGATTAATCACTTAAACATGCCATATAAAACCATAAACCATCATTGTGAATAAGTAAAAGGAAACTGTAATAACTGCTACTCTACAAGAGAAAATAAGAAAATATACACATCAAAACACCAAATTATCTTGGTTCACCCCAGTGTAGGGCCACGTCCACAAGAATTGTTGCTCAATATAATAAATCTTTGAACAAAAACCATTTCTTGGCCTATGCACTAACATGCAGGTTGTCTGTGCACTTAGCTGCAGACTCAGGCCTCTATGCACTTAGCTGCAGAGCCTATCCCTTGCTGCCAAATTACAGATCACAATAATCCACCCATAACACATAACACTGATCCATTTCATCTTTATCTATTCTCTTCTTATTATTTTAACCTATATATACTATTACATCGAAGGGTTACATCACCAAAATACCATGGTTGAAATACCACAGACTCCTTAAAATAGGCAACTATGGTACCAAAACCATTGATCCCTTACAAAATCACGTGATTTTACAGAAAGGATAGGCTTCGACCCACCCCAAAGTCCTTATGACACCACGTGATATATTTAATTCCTCAAAATGTGCTCCGCTACTCCACTGCGCACTTTGTTCCACGCTCTAATGCGCGCTCCACTCCACAAAATGCATAGTTTTAGCCAAAATCTAGGCCAAGTTGGGTTGCACCCAACACACAAATACTTCTCACTACTTAGCAACATACATACAACCATGAGATAATGAAATCAATAGCTTCATTACACAATTTCAAAGGAGGAAATGCATACATGAAATGATATACAAAGGGGAAAAAATGTTGTGCATTGCTCTGATTGGAATCAACAAAAATTCTTCATTAATCTTTGAATATGAAGTAATCACCAATCCATCACATTAACAATTTTATATGCTTGAGCACCTCATGAACATGCAAATTGAACAAAGTGGAACCACTCTCTCCGCAAACAGAGCTCAGAACTTGCAAAAGCAGAATTCGGGCATCTAGAATGTAGAATTTTGGAACCTCTGTTAAGTGTTTCTTCCCCCTTTTATAAGGAGAGGGGGGGCTTTGAACAACAATTACAAAATATCTCAGCCAAGCTCTAGTTGTCTGATCGACTAGTTGTATCGGCGTGTGAAGTTTCTGCTACCCAAATAATTACAATCAGATTCAATTCCATTCTTGAAAATGCAAAATTACAAAATAATAGAAATAAGGAAAACTGAATGATGGTTGAGGAGAATATCTCCCTTCCATTCCTGTGATGGTCTCTGATCAGGACACGTATTTTTAGTTGTGTTCCTCTTTAGTTATTTGACTGGTTCAACTATCATTTTCACATTAACTGCTTTAATTCCCCACTTTCTAGAGTTGGGAGCGATCACCTGTCAGTTTTTTGTCACAATGTAGAAACAGAGATCAAACCTACGGTCCTTCATTTCCTGACCATGTGGAGCTCCATGCTGAGAAATTAATTCTCAAGTGACCTACACACTACTTCATGAGTCCCATACCTCCATCTAACTCACTGAATACGTGCATCAGAGTAAAAAAATGGCTTGTCTCACCCCATGGTAGAACCAACGCTCTTTCCTGAAGATCATGATCCTTGCTGCCTTGATCTAACGATCTTTGACAATCATCATTACTCTTGAGACCAACTCATTTGTTCCTGCATTCAATCTCATAACTGACGACCAATATGCCTTTAACTCTCTGTATTGTGCTATCATAGAAATTCCACATTTTTACCCCACAGTGGCGCTATGTTTTGATATTCTAATTCCCCGATATGCTGAGCTCCTTCTGCTTAGCCCTCAAGGTGCTTCTTATCATAGGACTACTTCCTGTGACTTGCCGCTTAGAATTAAGGTGCTATGGCATTTTTCTCCTGTAGGGGGCTATTTTTCCTTTGTTAAGTGCTTAAAGCCCTTGGTTCTTTAAGTTCTTCTTGACCATGTGCCAGCCCAATATCAGAGCCCCTCTCATTGGAAGTTTCTAATCAAAGAATTAACATGGGAGTTTCAAAATTTCGCACTTCCGATATGGCCCATAGCTCTTGGTTCTTGGCCCCAACTTTGCACCTTTGGTTCTTTGAGTCTTAGCAACCGTGTGCCAGCCCCAATATCAAAGCCCCCTTATCGGAAGTTCAAATTTAAAACTATTATAAAGTGCTGACATCCTCAACCTCCAATATGCGATCTTTGATATGATGTCATCACTCCACATGGCACCTCATGAGTGGTGACACATGTCACCCGGATTTGGTCCCTTAGGCCCCTCAAAATGCCAAAACTGCCTTGCACGTGTATTTATCAGAACCAATCATATGATGCCATGTGTAGCTTATCAGAACCAATCATATACAACTGCGTGTTCCGCTAGAGGAAAGAGAAAAGGTCTCGTCCACCTTTGGTTTTGGGATGAAATCCTTTGTTAATATTTATCGACGTTCCCCACTAGTTTTTAACATTATCAAAACATTATGCACATCGAAAAATTTTAAAGGTTTTCACCTTAAAACGTTTCGATTCTTTGATTTGTCGACCTTCCGATGTGTCGATGCCCCGATATGCGATGCACTGATAATCCTGATCCTATCATGTTTTGATGCAATGATATGCCATTCCTTCGACATCCTGACCTCCAATATGCAATCACTGATATCTCTGGAACTTTGATATGTGATCTCTGATATTCTGGACCTCCGATATGCGATCTCCAATATTCTTTCCTTCCCAAGGCTTCAATCCTTAAGATTTCAGCAAACCATATCTTTTGATCCAGGAGTCCATTTTTGGACATCCACATATTGTTGGAAATATTGTTTAGAGAACTTTCTAATGGAGAGGATATTATGTAGGCTTTGAGTCCTTCTATTCCTTAGAAAATGACTACAAACTTCTTTTTTCATTTACTCTTGGGACAACTGAAAACACATTTTGCAGTAAGTGACAACATTGGCTCCAATTGGGCACAGTGCCTTGTTGGCAAGGTGCTAAGAACTTGCAGACTAGTAGCCTTAACCATTTGGCATGGAGAAAAAAAAATATTGAACCTATAAAACCATAAAATTTCCATGGAACTTTATTTGCCCAGAGTCCTTTCCTCATAATACTAAAATTCAGAACTATCACTTATAGAAATAGAAATTTAAATGCTCACCTGATGAGCTTATTTATGTACAACCCTTACTTGTGTACAAGGATAAATTCACCCAAGTGAAGTCAACCTTCCAATGATACCATCTCAACATCAGAGTACTGGACCTTATGCCAATTTTCTCTAGAAATTCAACAACTAAAATAGGGATGTACCAAATAAAATCTTTGGACAAAATTTTTGATAAGTGCCCCTAAATTGATATTTTATGCTCAATTATTTAAATATCCTCCTTGAACCTTCTAATTGGGTCGTGTTCTTGAAAATCAACGACTAAAATAGGCATGCACCACATAAGAACTTCAAACCAAAAATTTGACACATACCTTGGAATTGATGTATATTGTTGCAGGCCAAAGAAAGATGCCATGTAGTTAGCTACTGAATCATGGACTTGATGAGAAAAAATTATAGATGTATCCCTTTATTGAATAGCCTCTAGGGAGGAATCTTTCTGCAACATGATGCCACACACATTGCTTGTCTCTTCAACTTTGGGCTCCTCTTAAAGGAGTTGTTGTGGGTAATCTTCTCCCCAATTGTTTGCAAGCATCTCCCTTTGAAAGTCTGCAACAATCTCATACTCCTATGAATCATAGAATGGAGGATATTTATCAACTTTAATACTAGCTTCTTGAACTTTTTCTCCATTTGAAGGATGTGAATCGTAAACTAGAGCCTCTTTGTTAACCTCATGGTGGGCCTCCTCTTTTTGTGTAGATTCCCATGACCGAGACTGGTGTGGTTCTGCATCGCACAACTCCCCATTGGAGTTAAACAAATCATAAGATGGATAATAATCAAATTCAGTAGAATAATATCTCTGAGGGTTTATTTAGAGCTCGATGATGCCTCCTTCTTTCCTTTATTGATTGTTGGGTAACTCTTCTTGATGCAAGTATATGTTTTCTTGGAGTTGTGCCCCACATAAATCTTCAGTGGGATCATTAACCTCGGAAATATTTTCAACATTAAAATATGCACAATAAGATTCAAACATAGCACCCAGTGGATATAATATTTTGCAAAAATGATTAAATTGTATGTGACTCTTCATCCTCTATAGTTTCATCATTATCTTTTTTCACAATATTTTCTGCTTCATTTTTCTCATTTTCCTCTTCTAATGGATCTTTGATGTCTGCGAATCTCCCAATGTATGCCTTTCCAATCATTCCATGTAATGGTGGTTGAGATTCCTTTTCCTTTTTTGCCACACGTGATTCACTAAAATCCCCTTTCTTCAACCCAATTTCTTGCATTGCATCTGGAAGAAATTGAAGAGCATTAATTCTTTGCTAAATAAATTTGCACTGTACTGGATCTTTTTCAATGGAAATGCAATTTCTTCCTTTTTGTAGGCAACATGCTAGTGTTGTACCTAATTATCAAGAACAAAAGAAATAATGAAGTAAATTAGTATAATGACATATAAATTAAGAAAAAAGATATTGAAATTCAATTCTATACAATAAAACTTACGTGGGCTAGGAAACAAATCCAGAACCCAATCTCCTTCATTTGAACATAAGTCTATAATATACTTAATCAATTACTATGGTTTTTGATAAATGTTAACTATGTTTCATTTTTCTTCTTTATCTTCACATGTTAGTTTTTTCACAACAACATCATAAATGAGTACTTGGCTATGACTCTTTCCATCTACCCGATTAAAAAACATAGACATATAGAAATCATATTTTGCCTAACTATCAATATGGATGAACTCACAATCATTTATAATTGGTTGATCTTCACGATTGAGAAGATCTGACTTTTGCCTGTAACATGAAATAGTAAAAGTTCAATTAACTTGTACATAAATGATTTTTTTAACATTAATCAAACATACATTTTCAACATCTTACCATGTATTTTGCATCCTTGAGTTTGTTTTCCCCTTGAATCTTGTCAATAACATTGCCAATTGTGTGTCTGAATGAAATGCCACAAATCTCCATAATGGTGATGATGTGACTTCTACAAATGCTGCAACCACATTACTAAGAGATTGATAAGTATAAGGGTCACTATCATAGTCAATGTTTGAGATATTGAAACCATGGGGAATATCTACAATAACTAGGGAATAATCCCTTTTAGGTATGAGTTTAGCAATGTCTTCACAGTCACCTTGTATTACTTGATATTGAATAGTTTCAAGCCCATTCCAAATGAAATGAGTAAGAGTTGGATCAAGTTCAACATTCCTAAGACGCTGCTTTCTCAGTCTTTCGATCTTAATTTTTTCAATAAAGGTTTTGAAACTATCTAGTGCTCCATTTGCATCCTTCCTCATATTTAATAAAATAAACAAATATATGTATAAGTTATAAAATAAAAATAGTATACAAATGAATAAAATTGAATGTATAAATAAAAATACCTTTTCAAATGCAAGATAAAAAGAATTAGTGTTGATGTAGAACTTGAATCTGGATAGTTGCGTACAAAATCATCCCAACTATCTTCATTCAACAATTTAACCATTTGTTCTTGTATTTTCATGTAAACTTTGTGACTGAATAGATAAAGTAAAAAATTGTAATATAATTATGTATAACAAATACTACCAAGAACAATATGTTATATTTAAAAGAAAATTATAATCTAGAAATAAGTAAAAAATATTCAACAAACTTACTTTTGAAATTCCTCACACATGTCCTCCAATGATAATTCCCCTGACTTCACACATAATATTGCTTTGAAAATTTTTTCATACTTCACTCCTTGCAATGTTCTCCAAGGTGTGATATTCATATCTTTTGGAAGTTGCTTCATTTCAATATTTGATTTACTATTGCTACATATCAATGGTTTATACCTTTTGACCTTCTAGTTTTTAATGCCAATGTTCTCCCACATGCTAAAAATATCATTAATCAATTCCCATATCTCTCTAGTTCTAAATGCTGACTGGAAAATGTTATCAATACTTTTGAATATATCAGAATTTACTTTGCCGCATTTTGAACTGTTTTTCTCCTCAATTTGATAGCCTATTTCCATACAACATTCCTTTCAGAATTCTAGAGTAATATTTATCTTATTCCCACCACATTTTTCTTCAAACTCATTATGAATAAATCTAACCCTTTGGATGAAAGTCATAGATATCCTATATTCATTATCTGAATTATGATTCCATGACAATAACTTTGCTTCTATATCTAATAAACCAGCATAAATGATACATTTCATTTTTTCAAAATGTGGGTTATTGGGATATTCCTCCATTAATTGCCTTTGAGCTTCTACAAAATGATTCCCCCCAAGCACATAATAATTGTATTCAAAACATTTTAAATTATCAAATGCTTCTTTATTGGGAACTTGAACTCGATCAACAAGAAGCACATAATTAACCACATGAGCATATGGATTGTACCTCATCAATGTCTTCAAGTTGTGAACATGTAGGTGGTGTGTCTTTCTGATTTGATATTTAAATTGTCCTTCACTTGGCTTTTAGATTTGTCTCACATTAAGCTGAAATGTACAACCACCCTCAATTAAGTTTTTATTTGTCAAGTTATGTCGAATGGCATTTTGTTTTGTTTTAACAATACCATCCTATAAATCAGCTCCTGGTGTAATGATTTCCCTGCTTTCTTTTGAATTTTCACTAGGATCTCTTCACTCTTGGAAATTACTACTTGAGAATGTTCAACTTTCGTTTTCTTCCTCCTAAAATTCTCATCATTAACTAGAACAGAGACATTCTTCGACATTATTGCTTTTTCTCTTTTATGGCTCTTCTCCTTTCTAACATCAGTTCTAATGTCATCCTCAGTAATGGAAACATATTCTTTAGTGTCAATTTCAACTTCCTCATCTTCAAAAGTAACTTGTCTACCTTTGCCAGATTTATTCGCTATAGAGATTCTTTGATGATCCCCTAGATGTAGTTTTATAGCATCATGAATTACTATATTTTTCTTATTTATCATATCTTCTTCTGACCCTGAGTAGAAACTGTTGACAAAATTCATAATTATTGTTTTGAGGCTTCTGCGATTAGTGCTTTGTGTGTTGTTTTCTTCCAGAGTTTTCGCATCCATGATTTGTTTGTATCGACGTTTCGAGCCCTCCACCGTGGCTCATCATCAGGATAGATCAGTAATTGTGTAGGACAGATCTACTTGAGTTTTAATAAATAGGGATGAGAGATGCACAGTGAATGGAAGCCAACTCTTTTTGTTTTTTTAGAAATATTTAATTATGTAATTGAACTGTTTAATTTTTAACTTTATGTTTATATAGTTTGATTAATTAATTAATTTTATTTATTTATTAATTTTATTTTATTTTATTAAAATAAATAAATAAATAAGTAAAATTAATTAATTAATAAAACTATATAAACATAAAGTTAAAAATTAAACAGTTCAATTACATAATTAAATATTTCTAAAAAAAAGAGTCAGCTTCCATTCCCTGTGCATCTCTCATCCCTATTTATTAAAACTCAAGGAGATCTATCCTACACAATTACTGATCTATCCTGATGATGAGCCACAGTGGAGGGCTCAAAACGTCGATACAAACAAATCATGGATGCGAAAACTCCGGAAGAAAACAACACACAAAACATTCATAATATCTTGCTATATGAAATGAATGCCTCCCAACATAATTGAAAGATTTTCAATAAAATTCTGTCAAACAAAATATCATATGTTAATAAAAACTAAGTTATAAAAATATAATGATACAGTTACAATAACGTAAAACACAAATATAAATAACAATACTTACCATATCTTGTGCAATGTCATTTATAATTTGTTTACACAACTTTGTAGATTCCTCTGTCGTGTCATACAATGACAATGATAACTGATATTTAATCTTGTCATGTGACTTGGGCAGTTTTGTAAGTACATAAACAACTTCAGTGTCTGGTATCAAACAAATGTCTATGAATTTTCCCAGCACCTCATAAATTCCATTATTGTTATGGATATCAACATATAGATATATTTTCACCTATTGTTCGCCTTCTCTATCTTTCAAATACCATACATTTTTTGTAAGCTTCACTTCTTTTGATTTCTTCCAGTATGAAATCGTCTTCTTATCGTTTGAGGCACTTGATATATTTGTAGTTATTAGCTCAGATTTAGTTCATTCAATAGTATTTTTTGAGGATCCACCTTTAATTTTAGCATTTTTTGGTCCAAAAAGATTCACAGAAATCTCCTTTGATGCCATTTTACTACAAAAAATATAAACATACATTAATCAGTAAATTACAAAAAAAAAAACAAATTAAATAAACAAACAAAATCTAAAAAAGATAAATAATCATAAATCATAAATAATTTTGTAAAACATAACCTTTAAAAAAAATAAAAATAAAAATAAAAAAATGCAGCCCCTTCCCGCCCCACCCTCGCCGCCCAATGGGCCCATGGGGGTGGAGGCCTGATTCTCAGAATCAGGCCTCCACTGTCACGTGCCTGTTGGGCAGTGAGGAAGGGGTGGATGGGGGATGCACGCAATCCCTCCTGCCCCTCCACCCTAGCCCAACGAACCCATTGGGCTGTGGGGGCGGGGTGGTAGGGGCTACATGCAACCCCCTCCTGCCCCACTGCCACGACCCCTCGGGCCCGTAGGGGTGGAGGCCCGTTGGAGACCCATTGAGTTGTAGGCTAGATTCTAAAAATCAACCCTCACCCTTGATGAGCTGGGCCACGGGGGTGGGTGCCGTCGGCGGGCACGACTGGGCCCACCATGTCCACTGCGGACGTAGTGGCCTTCTGCCTGCCATGGGGTTGTCGGGTAAGCTCGCCTCCTCTAAATTTTTAATTTGTAAAAAAAATGTAAATTTCATTCATAAAAAAATATTTATTCTTTTACTAGAATATGTTTTTGTTCAGGTATTTTACACGAAAATAACAACCCAACTCACAGATAATTACTAGTAAACCTATTGAATTTTAAAACTTGCACACAACAAAAGGGAAACTAACTTTTCAAATGCGATAATGTTCATTGAATATGTTGTCGATAACAATGTAGCTGCTCCACAAAATCACTCCAAGTCTTTTAACGAACCTCAAAAAGCCTTGATGTGATGTGAGGAATAGTGATAATGAAATTTATGATATAACGGAAATTACGGAATTGTTTTACCACACAGTTAATGTGGGATTAATTTGCTTTTCTAAAAACTTTAACATATAAATTTTGTTATGGCGATGTGGGGAACTATGATAAAATGAACATTACGGAATTATTTTATCACACGATAAATGTGGGATTAATTTGTTTTTATAAAAAGATTAACATATAAATCTTGTTATGGTGATATAACAAATTATGATAAAGTGAACATTACAGAATTATTTTACCGCATGGTGAATGTGGCATTATTTTTTTTTTTTATAAAAAACTTAACATATAAATCATGTTATGGCGATATAGAAATTTATTTTAAATGTGTGATAGAATATAATAAAAATAAAAATAAAAAACATTCAATTGTCTAGTAAATGTTATATAGTTTAAGTCAAAAATTAATTTAGGTAAAATATTGATTTTACAATTTTAATTTAAAGATTTAGTTTAAAAGATTAATTTCATAATAAAATTTTAGTTAAAAATTTTCAATAAATTGTAGAAGAAAGTTATGGAGGAAAATACATGAAACGAAATTTTTGGAGGGAAAAAATTCCGCGAAATATTTTAGAGGGACTTTTTCATTATTTAAGCTATCTATTATCACGAGGAGAGAGTTCATTTGTATCATTCAAAATTCTTTTTTTGAAAGACATTGATTCTTCTAATAGTGAAGTTTCGCTTTGTGAAGTATTAAAATATTCGTCGCGTAACAACTCTATTCATATTGATGAATATAATGGAAATTCTTCCACTATGAATAGAGAGTCAAATCTTCCACTTAGTCCTAATCCTAAGGACTATGAGAGCAGCACTCATGAAGGGTATATATATTAAAACAAAAAAATGTGTATTGGGTGGGTGAACCAACCCCGACAGACCCGCCTAACCACGGAGCCAAATCGCTAACGGTTTCCACTTAGTTCTAATCTTATGGACTACGAAAGCATCAATGATGAAGAGCATGATGAATATTTTCAAATAAATAAAGAGTCGTGATTTCCACATTCTCCTAATCCTATGGACTATGAGAGCAGTAGTGATGAAGAGCATGATGAATAATTTCAAATGAATAGAGAGTCACGGTGTCAACTTAGTCCTAATCTTATGAACTATGAGAGAGATAGTGATGAAGAGCATGATGAAGAATTTCAAATGAATAGAGAGTCACGGTGTCCACTTAGTCCTAATCCTATGAACTATGAGAGCAGCAGCCATGAAGAGAATGATGAAGAATTTCAAATGAATAGGGAGTTGCAGTTTCCACTTAGTCCTAATCCTATGGACTATGAGAGAAATAGTGATGAAGATCATGATGAAGAATTTCAAATGAATAGAGATTCATGGTGTGCACTTAGTCCTAATCCTATGGACTATGAGAGCAACAGTGATGAAGGCGAGGATGAATAATTTCCAATAAATCGAGAGTCACATTTTCCACCTAGTCATAATCCTAAGAACTATGAGAGAAATAGTGACGAAGGGCACGATGAAGCACTTAGTCCTCATCCTAAGGACTATGAGAGCAACAGTGATGAAGGGAAGGATGAAGAATTTCCAGAAATTAAAGAGTCACATTTTCCACGTAGTCCTGATCCTATGGACTATGATAGCAACACTAACAATGCACATGATGAGGAATATCCAATAAACATCGAGTCAAATTTTCCATTTTATCCTAATTCTAAAGACTATGAGGGTAGCACTGAAGAAGGGAAAGATGAAGAAAATCCTCCAAGGTAGTATTCCAAAAGGAAAGATGATCATAGTGAGGATAATATTCCTCATAATGATGATGAAAATTCTTATAAAGATGATGATCCAATGATTGATATGTTTCCAGAAATATTGTATCGAGGAGTAGGAGGAGACCTTTTCGTATCAAATCCAAGATGTTCTAGTTATACAAGGGGTAGAGCAGAATATCTGATGAGAATAAGTCCTACCAATGCTCTCATTTCAAGTGAATGTTGTCAAAAATATTGTTTGAAACATATGGATTTCAAGTTTGCATTGGAGAAAAGGAAGAAATATTTGTCAATGAATAAAATCATGCAAAATTCATATTTAGTGGGGTGCATTAAATCTACATTGTTAGGTTATGATTATCATATTGGGAATTTATTTATATGTATAAAGGATTTCAAAATGTTTCATTCAATGGGTAATTTTCTCTTATCAAGAACCCGAGAAAATTTGGAAAAGGATCCCACATTTTGTTCAGAAGTATGTTATAGACAATAGTTTATGCCATTATCAAATACTGCAATGTCATGGATGAAATAGTTCTTTTCAAAGCATGGAGAGTGTATGCCAAATAGAGAGACAATACATATTCCAGATAATTTCTCAAGACGAGAAATCTATAATTTATACAAAGAATATGCAGAAGGTGCTGAAGGACATGGTCGATTTATTACATATCAATATTTTGTGAAGATATGGAAGAAATAATTCAACAATTTCTGTATTCCTAAGAATACAAGGATGGGGATTTGCAGTACATGTGCTTCTCTTAAATAAAAAAGGGATAAATGTGAAGGGGAAGAAAGAGGTAATCATTCATAACATTAATTTTTAAAATTGTATAGTCATCAACTATGAAAACATATTTATTAATGACTTTTTTTTATGTTGTGTAGATTCCATTGTTAAAACACTTCAAGAGCATCATGAACAACAAAAAAGTTAAATGAAAAACTTGTACAAGCATTGAAAGAGGTGTTATGATAATCCAAATAAATATTTGGGTTTGATAAATGATGGTATGGACTAGAAGAAAACACTTCTACAACATTTTGTTCGCACACCCAAAAATTTACAAGAGGAAGATTTTATTCAGTATCACTTGGTCGGTTGTATGGTCTTCAATGGGAAAATGTTACCAAGGGCATACTTCACAACTCCAAATATTCATAATGATTCTCTTTCTCATTGGTCTAGTAATATTCTTGAAGTTTTGTATCTACAATTGGACAACTCTTGTCGTAAAAACAAAAATCATATTGCTTTTGGATATCTAAACATGCTTGTTGAATTGAGAAACTTTTAGAAGGTAAAGGTTGGTTTCCTTCTTGTTGGGCACCGTCATGACCATATTGATCAGATGTTTAGTCATTTTTCAGTCACATTGAGGAGGAAGGAAGTTGGTATCTTTCCATCATTAATTGAATGTATTAATAAATCATACATGCCAGAGCCAATTTTTTATGTGTTGGAAGAAATTGTTGACATGCAAAGGTTTATTCCCAGGATCACATGGTGAGGAGAAACGCATTGAACAAATTAATGACATTAGCTTCCAACATCAATTTCGTATAAAAAAATGATGGGAAAACACTAATATGAGGCAAGAATTATTCAACTACTGCGGAATGGGCGCTATCATAAGGTTTGACATTTTTGAAGTTCATTCCAGATCCTCCATTATTTGAGTCAAATATTGTTATTACAATAAATTGTTGAAGTTCATAATGCATGCAGGCAGACTAGAGATATAAATTATTCAAATTGTTTGGAAGAAATTAAAAAATGTATTAGATATACATATGAGTACTTTGATATTGTTGATTCAATTTGGTGGGAGTCTTTTGCCAATTATCAAAGTGATATCATTTCAAGAACAACAAATGAAGATATACCTTTGATCCATTTATTTGGCCACAAAATGTGTCAAATGAACATGAGGAAAGAAACATTGTTGAACAACAACAATCTCAATGTATTATTAATTATTCACAGGCAGAGGAAAGAGAAATGTATGTTTGTTCTAGAAGATCTCGTGCACAATGTGAAGCCATGGAAGACATTTACAAGGGTTCAATACAATATATTAAGGAGGGTTGCATGATGACAGTGCTAGCAGATGGAGATCCCAATGTCTATCCATTTTGGGTTGATAAGGTTATAAATGTCATTACAGAGAATGAACATGTTGTAGGTGTTGAAGTACATTGGTATTCCACAAATACACACCCACACCCAGTCAATGGTGTGTACAAGCCAGAGATGATAGTTGATAACAAAAATTGGCGAAAAGAGAAAAAGAAAGGGTACAAATATAAATCATCGCCGCACAAACCTCTTAAAATTGGAGGATGTTGACATACTTGTTTATGAATTCAATTTAACAAAGAGAGGAACTCTTCTCTTCAATATGATAGTGATCCTAAAGAGGTTGTTACCAGAAAGAACAATGTTGAGATGGGAGTCTACTGAAACCAGTAGTAGATCCAGAAGAATTTTGAAACCTAAAATGGTGGGCATGTTAGATGGGGCACTAGTTGATGAAAGAGAAGAATATGGAACATCTTTGTCTAGATCCATTCATTCATCTAAAGATGTGAATTCTGATGGTGTGCAAGAAAATATGAGTGATTTTGAATACTTGTCTAAGATACTTTATATAACTTATGTTTGCATCGTATCTTGAAATACAAATTTTGATTTCCATATGGTGTTAAATGAAGTTAAGAGTCATTTTTATGTTTGTTGGATTATTTGTTTTAATTATGATGATTTTTATTGTTTAGAATATATACGATGCAACAATAACTTAGAGATATAATTTATGTTTCATTCAATCTACACGTATTGACATTTTGATTAATTTAGTCATGTAATTTGTTCATAATGTGTTGAAAACTTAGATTTTTGTAATTTTATCGTTGAAAATTTTTGAATTTTTTTTTATGATTAATGTTATGGTTGAAAACAATTATAATTTTAGCGATCTTTAGTGTCATGTTATTATATGTTTAATAACATGGATGAAAACTAATGGAATTTTAATGTGTTTAAGATCTCATTATTTTATTTTTATCGTCATTACTAAAAAATGATGAAATTATACTTGGAAAAGAAAAATGGTATTCTACCAAAAACATTAGTGTGTTTTTTTCCTCAAAAACAATAGTTCTTTGAACAAAAAAAATCAGTTTTACTGCCATTTTTTTTAAATGTAGAAAATTAACCCTAAAAAAAATCATTCCAGTATACACGCTTTTCATTTTTAGCACTGTTTTTCATGTTTTTTTGGATTTTTTGGGTTGGAGTTCCCATTTTTAGTTTATAGTTCCTGTTTCAAAGTTTACATTGTTTTGAACACAACATAAGATTCAACATAATCACAATGCTTCGGGTTGGGAAGGGTAGTGTAGCTCATGAGATTAATATTTTTAGGGTATAATTTTTCATCTTTGGTGTTGATATGCTGCTAGCTCGCCTGAATAGTACTCCGACAGAGTCACGCAAGAACACAAACATTGCCTCGTTGCTAACGAGCCTGGACAATACCCCGCAGATTCGCTTGCTTCACCTTTCTGTGCATGAAGCATTTCTCTTCTTTCACCTTTATTTATTTATTTAAATAGAACTGTGCATTGGCACTTATTTATTTTGGGGTAGAAGAGGGATCCTGACTTATTGAGAGAAGAAGAGGTTATTCCTTCAGAGAAGCATATAAAGACCTCTGATTTAGGTTTGCTTGTTTAGATTTTTCCCCTTCTCCATTTCTACTAGTTGGATAAGCTTGAAGACACCAAAACAGAAAAATCGAGTATAGGATTGAGGTTTCTAGAGTAGACATGGGTTCTTGGTTGTACCAAAACTCTCCTTACGGATGGATCATATTTTCTGTCGGAACTTCATCAGCTAAAAAATGTAACCAACACAAGGAACATAGACAAAAGGTTAGCTAAATGTTGAAGTGTCACAAAACTCTTTATAGTTTGGCCACACATATACTAAGAAGCCAAAACATGTTCATGCACAACACATATTCACAGAATAAGAACAAAAGGAGACAAGCAACAAGAAGGAAAACAAAAGAAACAAACTGAAAGGAAAGACAACACGCAACAAGGAAACAAAACCCGAGGACAAGAAAAAGAAGCTAAACCAAAGCATAGTGCAAGAGAAAAGTAAGAAAAGACAAGAGAGAGAATAAATAGAACAACGCGGGATGGGTGCAAGAGAAGGAAAACTAAGATGTAGATAATCCTACTCTAACCTAATACCTAATAGGCCAGGGTCACATTTAATGAAATTTCTAATGTAGCCACCGTAATTGATCCTGACCTGCAATCACATGGATATGATCGATTAAAACAGATATAAAGTAGTGTGAAAGAGAAAAGATGAGAGCTTGAATAACTTTCAAAAAAAAAGGAAGGTCTTGCCTATGGGTAGAAAGTGGTGTAACAACTGCTACTTTCATCCAATTCACATTCTTACCTCTTCGATGAAAACCATAATCAGACAATCCTTGAAGAATTGTTGCGAATGCACCTTCTTCTGTGTGATCTTGATTAGCAAGCATGAGAAAAGTCCAAAACCCGTTTATTGCAATGGATCTTTCCATGAAAGATTGCTCCAACCATTTAGTGATTGGATTGTAAAATTCATGATGATCCTCTTAAAAACCCCAAAATGTTTGAAAAAATGGATTTTCAATTAGAGGCATGGGATTATATTGAGAATCTTGTGGGGGGGGGGGGGGGGGGGGATAAATCTGATCATATTGAGAAGTCATGTCAAGATAGTGAGGACCTGACATAACCATCATTGAAGTTTGATGTGCCTCAACTGCTCGGAAAAAATCCGAATAGAAAGATGTTGACCGATGAAGATCGAAGGATGTAAAACAACTGTCATTGGATGTACTAGTGAGAAAATGATAAAATGAATGACATTCATCAAAGACAGAATAATGATCAGATGAGATGATTAAAGAATCATATCCCTAGCTTGTAATTAAAAAAGGTAAATAAACTGGAATAGTTTCATAAATTCTTTGCAAAGTAGAATCGTCTTCCTCATGTGACGAGTGTAACAAACCATTTTCTTGTGACTGGTTATACACTATACTAGCATCGCAATCACCGAGAGAAGTGAACAAGAATGCTAGCATAAAAAACACATGAAAACAGTCACGGTAAAACAAATGAAGAAGAATTTGGTTCATCAAATAATCGATGCATTCACTGATGCTCAAGAGGATTTCAGGTCCAATGAAAAAAAGGATTAGCATTAGAATATTTGCGAGAAGGATGGGGAGATGATTGTTTTCAAAAGAGTGACAGGTATGACTCCTTTGGCCAAAGATAATATTTAGAATAATAAACTCTGAAATTCGATGATTCTATGAGAGAGACAGATTCCAAACTTGAGTTTGACAGAGGAGACTTGCATGAAGATAAAAATATTGAATCTGATTATAAATCAGATCTTGAAAATTTGAGAGATCATATCCATAATGCAAAATATATTTCAAGAAGGAATTTACATTGAGTGAAACTATGCGGAAAGAAGAGTTTTGCGAAGAAAACCAGATCTGAATTAAGTCGGGGGCCTTACTAGAGCTACAAGATCTTAACATAACCATCAATAGAAGTTGAAGTTCCCTGACTCCCTGGCAAGTCCCGAAACTTTCCAAAATTGTAAAATTACATCCTGAATATTGAACCAGATCATGCACAGTGTGATGATAGTTTCTTTCATTGATCTTGATGAGATCACTTTTAACAAGGTGGAAACCATCTCGATCACTGACTTAATCATATTGTTCAACTTCAACAACCAAATTACTCAAGTTAAAAGATTCATATGATCACAAATCTGAAGATGTATGAAATGGGAAAATGTCATGAGCAATCTAGTTTGGAGAGTTGTCTTCATGCAAAAGAAAAGATAATGAGGGATGGGAAGAGTACTCAATTATTTTATTGTGTTCATTTTCATCATGGATCATCTCACCATCTCGTGTTAATCGATAAGCTAAATCATTAGATGGAGAACTTGAAGAGGACAGAGTATCTCTATCGCAAGTAGGTGCATTACAAAAGGTAGAGCACAAGGGATTGTGAGATGAAGAGGAAGTTTCAATACAAACATTTTCTTTGGCTAGATCAGATTCTAGATCTAATTTGGTCAAATCAACATGTTTTGGAGGATCCAAAGAACTAGATGATGTACCTGGGCATTCATAATCATAGTCATTGTCATGGGAATGATTTTTTCCCAAGGCTACAGATTGATAGAAAGATTTGATTGCATTTGATTCACTGTCAAGATTAGCAGATTGACAATCACACAAGAATTGAAGCGCATCATCTTGACACGGAGGATATTGACAAAAATAAGAATGATTGAGAGAATCTTCACCTTCCTGCTCCTCTTCCTGTGTAAAGTGACTTCCTTGTACTTGATCACAATTTAAACCAACAACGTGAAAATCAAGCATGAAAGTCTAGCTGGTGGAGTAGATGATCGAGCGGATCATAGTAAAAAGAGTCAAGGCATGTAGATGTTATAAGATCATAGAAATCCTAATCATATGGGAGGCTAGAGTTATGAATGATAACATCATGTTGCAGAATAGGGAAGTTAGTCTTCCCCGTGGGCTTCATGAGACATTATGGGATTTCCTCTGTTGAATTTGAGTCATGAGAAATGAAATAAGAATGAGAAGATGGATTAGGAATTTATTTTCATATTGTTAAACTTCATTACCATCACAGAGAGGCACCCCTATTGGAATTGGAAAAGGAGGAGGACAAAGAACAAAAGGAACAATAAATTCATCCTCTGAAATTAGAGGTGTCTCATGATTCAAAAGAGTTTGGGAAGTAGAAAAATCAACGGGTTCAGGTTCATCGTGTAAAGCGATAAGAACCAAGTATTCAAACTCTTGTTTCAAGAAATCATGATTCATGTCTTCTTCAGAAATTTCACAACAAAGGTGAAGGAATCGATTAGACAAATCCTCAAATGATTCATTAGGTTTCATTCTTAAGAGATTGATTCTTTTAAAAGCATATCGATAATTATACCTGCCAAAGACTTGATGAAGATCCCTAAAGAAATAATGAAGGGAAGGGATGGAAGTAGGGGCAACAGTATTGAACCACCGACTGGAACGACCTTCAAGGGTGAGGAAGAAAAGAACACAAGCAAACTCTTCATCATTGATTTGTAAGATTCACAAAATTTAAGACAATCATAAATGTGCTCAGTTATGGATGTTCCATCCTCACCATCAAACTTTAACTATGAAAAGTGACCAAGAGGTTCATCAGGGATTGAAAATTGATAAAATGAAAATTAGAAAAACAACCCAGTTGTAAGATTTGTGTATGAGCCATTGTAGTTAAGAGATTCAAACTAGATACAATGGGCTCATCTTATCATCTGGCCTCCTTCTAGTGCCACTGTTGAGTGTGCAGGAAATCTGTCAACCAAGGGGTCTCCATGATGTGAAGTCCCAATTATAACTCACATCGTTTGGTGTAGGAGCCCCATTCGGAATATCGGATCAGTTGCCAAATATCTCAAAGATATGCCTTGGCTCTAATTGTCAACATGAGAGAGGGATGAAATAGTGTCTTTGAAAATCAAGAAGATGTTCCTCGCGAGTGTTCAATTGTAAATGTGTCAAGTTCTACTGCGAAGAGGGGAGAAAAGTGAGCCTCTAAGTGAGAGGTAGTAGTGCCACCCAAGAAGAGACACACATGAACTAGAAGGATCAGTCTAACATCGAGCATAATGGTCCACAGAGAATGTGACAGTCGTTACAGCCAAAAAATGAAGAAATATACGTCTAATATCCTACAGAATTGTCCACAAGGATGGGACAACAATAACAACCATTACATCACATTCTCAATAATAGAAGTACTAAAATAACCGAAATAGTTCAACTATCTTAGCACATGTGAAAGCAAACACGAAATACAAACCTCCATGTAATAGTATTACAAACATTCATAATCCATGCATGAAGAGTGTTCTATCCTTGAAGGCTTATGTTATTAAGTAGAAATTTCAAAACACATGTTTACAATGTACATCACTAGCCCTAGTAGTGGAGCATTGGAGCTACTCCTTTCTCCTCAAAGAACTAACTGATCTCTCTAATGTCATGTGGGAGGAGCCAAGGTGAAAAGTCCTTTGCTCATACAATGAGGGAGTATATATAACCTAGGGTGACTCTTTGACTACCCTCATGACTGTTTGACTTCCTATGAATTTCCAACTTACATGACTCTTTACATTCCACATGTGTCCTTTTGACTTCCACTTTACAATACATTTGACTACAATATACATGGTCCACAATAGTGATGTGGCATATGACCATTTATGACATGACATGACATGACACTACTGACATGGACTGCTTGATGATGTGGAAATGTCAAGTCACTATTGCTGCTAAGTGATGGATGTCTTCTTGAATATGATTTCTCTTCACCTCCACATGGCTTGGTGATGCAAAATATTCAATGATCTTTAGTCTTGGATGGTGGTTGCAAAATTGTGTCCCTTTGCTTTCTCTCGATTGATCAACTTGTGAGTTCAAATACAAGAGGGTCTTTAGGCATGTATCCCTCCTTATTCTCCTTCTCTATCATCTTGACATGACATGATAGTGTACTTTTTCTTGCAATTCACTCATGACGAGACGACATCAATCCGAAAACCCCCTAGTCTAAGATGACACATTTTGATCCATCGATTGAGCCCGGGACAAGTGACAGGATGGGAAGAGGGACTCAGTGACTGTGTAGCGCGCAGTTACAACAGTCAGGGGGAAGAGTTTGACTTCTGAGACTGCGCATTATGTAGTTTAGGGAGGACTGAAGGACAAGACTGCATAGTTTCTGGAGATAGTGGGGTCAGGCTGAGGGAATGGACACTAGGAAAGCCAACTACGCAATTTTGGATGTCAAGGGAGGCTAGCTTCTATGCATTGCATAGTTCCACTGACAATGGAAGATCTTGAGGCTTGGATATGTGAAGTGTGTAGTTCAAGACAAGTTAGGGGACATAACTGTGCCATTCTAAGGGTCAAGGTCAGGAGTCGAGCACAAGAATTGCGCAATGCAGAAGCCCTGGGAGACAGGGACTGTGTATTGTGCAGCATCAAGTAGCAAGGTCACATATTAGAGGGTTGACACTACGCAGTGCACATTTCAGTTGGGGCCCAGTGAAGCTAAGTTTCTCGGTCAGGAAGATTTTCTAAAAATGGCGAAGTGTGGGATAAGTAATGAACTGTGATGAACCTTGATAGTGATCACACACTTATCATACTTTGATTACACGAAAACATATATCATCCAAAAACATGAACAAATCATTTCCCTCCTTTTGACTACCTTACGACAATATATGACAAGTGTGACACCTAAGATGGACTTTGGGACGATCGTGACGATACTTGTGTGACAGTGTTCAAGACTTTGTGTACGGGTGCGAAATATGCTTACATGGTTAGAACAACTCATATACACAAAGACAGAACTTTGAAACCATTAGAATAGGCTTGCAAAAATTGAACGACATCCAAACATGCCAAAATACAACAGCTAACCCAACATGCAAAAAGGACCAAAGCACTATAAGAAAACTCATGAAATGAGCTCCAGTGTTTGCAACAACATTGTAAAAGACCAAGGAAGGCTCCAAAATTGAGTGTAAGCCAACATTTTGGTGGATGTTTCAGAAACTACAACAGAACGCATACCTCAAAGTTATCAGGCATATTGTACAATATGGTAAATCTAACTAAGCGTTTATATCTAGATTTGAAGACAACAAAAATTAAATATTAGTGAATAGAAGAACACCATAGAAGTAGTCTTACAACAAAAAAGTGACTATTTTAGAAAAAACAACCTTAGTGGCTAAAACCATGTTCAAAGTAACAAAAACACAACCTCCATCACATGCACATGCAATCCATACCCAAAGACCATCAATGCATAAGACTATATATTTTTAACTAGTGGAGCATGAAGAACCTTGGAAACTTAGCTTACCACTTTAATCAATTTATACAATGTAGCATAGATCCACCTTAATGTTGGAACTATTGAACTAGCATATATCTATCTCAACATCAGATATATGCATGTTAACTTTAGATTTAATACACAAGAGTAGGATCAAACATAGTAATGTAAAGATCACTCAATGCAACATAAATCCTCCTTGGCCTCTTTTCTATTAAAGTACCACGACCCCATCTTAACCCACCTTGGCCTTCTATCTATTACACTACCATAGCTCCAACTTAACCTTGGATCTATCCATGTTAACTTTGGAAATTCTAAGAATGAACAAGATCAAACAAAACCAATAAAACAAGGCAATATAAGAAACAACCCGTTTTGCATAAATCAACCTTAACCTTGCATCTATTAGGCTAGTAGAAATCCCCCTTAAAATCATCAAAACACAACCGAACAAGAGGGTGTAAACAACAAACCAAGCTAGCATAGCTCAATATTAACCTCATATCTACCCGTGTTAAACTTATATTTACTAAGCATAAAAAACGAATAATTCAAATCAACATCAAATAGAAACCAAAAAGAGAAATCAACATATGAAAAGAGTGAAAGAGAGATAACCTTATTTCTAATTATTGTTTTCAAACATCATGATTATCCAAGAGAAAAAGCCACAAAAAAAGGAGTCCATCAATGAAATGTAACCATACTATTAACATACTGCTCCTAAAAATGTAATCCCAATTTCACAATCAGAGATAGAGGTTAAGAAAAAGATTGATATTTGTGAGCAGTTGAAGTCCATACTTTCTTAAGTGTGTGAGAATGTTGTGATAAAATTGTAGGGGTGTCATTACCTATCAACATGAGCAACACAAACAAGGAAATAATAAAGGATATCTAGATGATGACAAGTTCATAAATGTTTATTTTTACTAAATGTTTCCAGTCAATATGAGTAAGTGAAAACTATTGTAGATGATGCATTCAATGGGCATAAATGTTTTTCCATGTCACAGAGGGTTCCCTTTGGCATAATATGCCACCAGTGAGAGGTAATTATTCCACTAAAGTTAGAAAAGCACAAGCAATACAATACTTTTGGGAAGACTTGAACCATGGTAGGCATAAATTCATTGAGCTTGTAAGCCAATGTTGACACTCATATCTCACATTCAACAAAATGTTATTACATTTTTTATTGACAACCTTAGAAAAGGCCCTCTTCAAAGACTAAAAACCGTATAATTGTCCCTACCTCATTAGCATGAACTAGGTAGACATACAAGTCATCTTCTACTAGTCTGCCAAGTGCTCATCTTCATCAATTGTCACCTTTAGTAGACACTTAAGGGTTGTATTGTGCTCATCCTCCTCCACTATAACTTTTAGTAGAACAATAATCCTTTCCTAAACATTAATCCTCTGTTATAGACATTTTTGTGCCTTACAGCATAGAGCATGAAATGTCAATAATCTAAGGGATCCAAAGTCCCTAAACATGTTTTTCTTACCCTTAGAGGAACAAGGTCAGCAAACCACAGCACTGCAAATCAGTTCTCCACTGAAAAACACTCAAAAACAGGTCAATTTTGGATCAAAGCAGCTGCTCCACTAGGCATCTGCGCTACATAGCAGGTACAACAAAGGCTACCTGCGTTGCATAGCAAGTAGAACAAAGGCTACCTGCGTTGGGCGTACTTGGACATGTGGAGGAATCTTTTTCTCAAAGTGCCAGTGCCCAGGAAGCTTCCAAAAAGACACTTGATCATAAGATTCGCCTAATGGTGAGTTAAGAGCTTCTAAAACTCCAAGTGGAAGGCAGAGACTCTGAGTGAAGGATTGAAGAACAACCGGAGTTGAAGAGGACAACAAGTCACACATCAAGATGACTTACCTTCACTCCAAAACTCTATATAAGGATCTCATCCCATGGGATCTGGAGGGCGGAATTTAGCGCAAAGAATTGCTGTTGGTTTACAGTTGTGAGCATTGGGTGATTGCTTGAGGGAGGTGAAGAAGAGATTTCTCTCCGTTGGGAAGGTGATGCTGGATTGGACCTCTCATGGTTGTATCACCGCCTGAACCTTACTTCCATATATTAATAAAGCATTTGAGGTTCTTCTATTCGCATGTGTTTCAATGGTGAATTGTCTTACTTGCGTCTTTGATTTATGCTAATCCTTGAATCATTTATGAATGCATGCTTCTTGTAGTTTCCTTTTCTTGTCTTGTTTGCAGGATCTCGTGTAGCTGGGCCCGTGAAAAGACTTGGAGCTGGGAGCAAGCGGCAATCAAAGGAGATTGGATCGACCATTTGCGCAAGACATCGGTAAGTGGATCTCTTCCTTTTATCTCTTGCATTTCATAAAGAAGAAACTTTAGATAGCTTTGCTTTCAGCTGTTGCTAAGGAACTGTCACCCTTAGAGTGGGTTAGGGTCATTCCGAGTTGGATACTTTCCCCCACAACAGGCTGGCGACTCCGTTGGGGATCGTGTCTTGTTGGTAGCTTGTGTTTCTTGCTATTCATTTCTTAAACAAAAGAGTATCGAATCGAACTGCATGCGAGTCCTTCGAATGCAAAGTAGAGGGCAGCTACTCTAGCCCAGTGCTGGGCATGTTTATGATTTGAAGAGCTGATCCAAAAAGACTCTTTTTAGCTCTTTGTGATAGTGTTCATCTTCCTTTAATCATCCTCTAGTGTATACTTGACTGATAGCCTCTGATTTGGCCAAAAACCGTTCATTTTTGAGCAAACTGTGACCCGGAATATGAGAGAGACGATAGTTGTCTCGTTCAATGCAGCTGCAACAAAGGCTACCTACACTGCAACGCAGGTCCTGAAGGGGCTACCTGCGCTGCATCTCAGATTGATAGTGCAGCACCTGCGCCGATCCAGTTTTGCCTTGTGCAGCTGGGATTCCCCACTGTCTGTTGCCCAGTTTTCAGTATTGTTTTTGCAGCCTGTTGTCAACCTGTATACCCAGCTGAAACCACTTCTCTTTGCCTTCATTCCGCCTCAGTTGTATGAAGAAACCGTGATTGTTCTTATTATATTTCTTGCTGTCATTCACTGTTTCCCGTAACGAAAGTG
This sequence comes from Pinus tabuliformis, assembly GCA_031772625.1. NCBI lineage: Eukaryota > Viridiplantae > Streptophyta > Pinopsida > Pinales > Pinaceae > Pinus > Pinus tabuliformis. Next base: position 1,135,742,959 of record CM062807.1, on the reverse strand, counting down.
AACTAGTCTTGCTATGACCTCTTGGATCTAGACCTGTGAGAAAGTGTCGTTGTGATTCTAAGAGCTAGTTTATTGCTGTTCATAGCTGCTTGAGCATTTACTTTCGTTATATGGTTCCAATTTCAGTATTTCGTGTGTTGAAACGAGTGAATCTTAAGGTGTTCTTTTGATTATTGGACAAACACTTGTTGCTTTCGCTTGAAATAGAATTCGAAATTATACAACAGCTTTCTTTTTGTGATTCACCAACATTAAGAAAGAAGAAAAGAAATACTTGCATTGTGCATGTGCATTTTGACAGTTTGCATGTCGATTTAGGAAAAGTGCATCAGTGTGTGCTCTATGATCTGTTTGAAAAGATGATGTCTTTCTTTTCCTTCAGTAGTTAAGGTTTTCATAAGTTGAAAGAATTTAAAAAGCTTGCTTATCATTCTTAGACTGCATTTAGGAGTTGTATCATACATCACGTGGTGATCCATAAAGGCAAACTGCTAAACAAGATCAACCTAAAAAGAACTGAATTTATCTAACAACGCTTTGAAACATAACGAAACACAGTAGAGGTCTAGGTAGAGACGTGAACCAGCGTCGTTAAACATAGTGACTGTCGATCTCTACGAAGGTGGGTGATTCCTCCTGAGGGACGATAGCACTAATACGGACTTGTGCCTCCGCGTACCGTCGCGTATATTGGGGGACCCCTATAGGAACAAAGCCTTTATCCATAGGAAGTCGTGTCGGCCGCCCTACTGATCGCGATGCATTGAACACAACATTCACGAAGATCGACCACTCGTACCGTAAAACGTATTCTGTGGTTTCGCGAAAGGTTTGGCACACCCTTGCCTAGAACTCCAGAGTAGTTTCTTTTGGCCTTTTTCAAACTCTATAACTGAAAAAGTCCATCCGAGCATTTGTCACTTCGGGCTCGTTAATACATCGAAGGGGACTAGAGTCATCTTTAGCTTTTTCTCGACTCTTAAAACATGAAAAAGCAAGTTGTGTCTTAAAAAGCGTCTAAAATTAATTCAATTCGAAAACACATTTTACCCTGTGCATTGTTGGTTGATCAAGTAATCCGCAATCGTGGAAGAAATTCAATCGATGAACCGTCGTTCGCAGAGGAACACGAGACAAACATCTTTGTCCCCGGAATCGAAAACAACCCGGGCAAAGCGACCTCGTTCAACTGGTTCCAAATCTCCTGTCAAAGTTAGAACAAGTGTTCCAACGACATCTAAGGTTCCGGTTACTCCAAACATTTCTGGAAACCCTGCCCCTATTGAAGAAGTTGAACAGCCCCAGAGGGACAGTAACCCTGATCCTAGTCTGAGAGCAAATACTTGTGTTACTGAATCGGTTCCATCAGTGATCGGTTCAGAGAGTCTTGCTCCTCAAACAACTGTCGCTGTCGAAACAACCCCTTCTTTGGCACTAGAAATCTTCTACGGACCTGACGATCTTCCTCTTCCACCCGGTTTGATCGCAATAGAAGAGATTGTAGAAGATCCGCAAGCAACTACTCCAACACATTTTGGAGCAGGGATCACTCTACTTCCTACTGCATCAGAAGCTAGCCTATCACCCAGAGAAGTTCCTGAAGAATCACTAGGCAATCTATTGGATAGACTCAAAATGTCTGAACAACCGTCGACATCTAGGACTGTGCCGAATGACACAGCGGCAGCAGAACTCCCTGCAGTCACTCCGACAATGTTCGCCGGCATACCATCTGTCCCTAACTCTCAACAGCTGGAGGGGGTCCCTTCGGGGGCCATGATGACAGTATGGTTTGTTCCTGTTTGTTCTCCCGGGATAATACCCGGTAACTCCTATGTTGGAACTCAACAGATTGATCCTTTTGGAAATCAGTTTGGGCAATCTGGTCCTCGAGGTGTAATAAATCCTCTCGGCTCCGGACCACCACCGTATGGGGGGCAATATGCTTTTCCATTACCTCCTCCGGGAGGTTACCCATACGGGAGCTCACAACAATACTCAGGTTATACTGGAATAACTACGAGTGGTTGGATACCTATGCCACCCCAGCAACCAAGAGTTGTGTATTCTATGCAACAACAGATGCCTGTGATGAACATCCCGACGACACCAACAATTGTGACTGTGTCGCAAGTTCAAACGATACCTGTTGCCAATCAACCTCAGTTTTCTCAGGTGGTAATGCAACAACCCTTTGACCCTGCAACCCAACCACAATCGCCGACTAGCGAGGCGTCATAAACACAAACGGGTACCCTTACCCCTCATCTCGGCCCAGTGGTAAGCATCGCACAACAACCAACGGTATCACAACCATGGTTGGTGCAGTATCAACAACCGCAGTTCCAGCAAGTGTACCAAGGTACCGAGCAGCAAATTTTTGCGAATAATGGACAACCGTACCTACAATACGGTCAAAACCAACCACTCTATGGTGGAGTAGTCCATCAACCGTATCAGTCATATCAACATCAATTACATTATGCTGGTATGCAAAGACCAACTGCTCAAGCGATTCCATCGTATCCTGGGTACGCTTCACCTAACCTAAGTCAACAGCTGCCATTCGTGGCAACTTTGGAGTTACCCGATTTACATCGGTTGACAAACGATCCTATCGCCTATGCCCCTTGGTGGCCCATGATTCCTCACAAACTTCCATCAGACATTCCTAAATTCAATGGAAATCCAGGTGAAGACCCGTCGAATCACGTCATGACCTTTCATCTGTGGTGTTCATCGAACACTCTGAACGATGATTCGATAAGACTCCGCCTCTTCTAGAGGACATTGACAGATCCGGCGGCCAAATGGTATATAGAATTACCAAGAGCCTCTTTCGACAATTTCAGCTCCTTAGCCACGACTTTCTTAACCCATTTTCAATTACCTATCAGGTATGAAACAGGAACCGAGATACTGACCAACTTCAAACAGACGACATCTACTCACATATCTGATCATATACATGAGTGGCTTCGCCGTCGAAGGATGGTGAAAACATACGTTCCTGATCAGCTATTAGCTGAATGGTTTATAAAGTCTCTACTTCCGGCTATAACGGAAGATGTGGCCAAGGGGGGAGTCGTAACAAAGGAGCAGGTCATTGCTCGTGCTCAATATTTAGACTTGGTATATACTCAGTCTGGCACGCTCTATGACAAAATACCTGATGCCCCCAGACCTGAATTTTCAATTCCTCCCCCTCCTAAATCGAATATTGACTCTCATGTCGGAGATGGCGTGATTGGCACTGCAAGCGCGAAGTCGAAAAAGGCTTCACCTCAGAAAGCCCGTAAGACTTCAGATCGAAATGCCCATGAAGAGATTCTTGCTTCGGAAGTAAATGCCATATCAGCATATAAAGGCAAAGAAACCAATCAACCAGGAAGCAAGAAGAAGCAAAACAAAGGGAAGAAGAAGCAACAGGATGATCCGTCACCTGAAAAAACTTCTTCGAACTCTCCTGAGAAAGGGAAAAAGAAATGGCCCTGTATGATATGTGATGATGATCACAAGACAACAGATTGTCCATACAAAGCTGAGCTCAAGAGATTCTTTAAGAGTCCAAAGAACCCAGCTATGCTGACTAATCCATTTCCCAATCCAGGTCAAAATATGGTTGATAGTGGAAATGCTTCCCCGTCGCAAGTGCTGATGTTGTCGATCTCTAAGCAGCAAAATGATGCTTTGATTTCGACAAGGAGAAAAGATTACGGGAATCCGCAACTGTCGAACGAAAAAGATAAAGATCAACCTAGTAGTTCGACAACGACTTCGACAGAAGTTGTCCCACCCATAATGCCAGAATTAACGATAAAACCACCTAAGGGTGTAGTACACAAGTCGACTTTTAATCCTCGTGCCAGAGCGGCGCAGCATTATAACATAGTGGAAGATTTGGCTCAATCGCCATCCGCTATGTCGACTATAGAAGTACTACAAAATTGTCCATCCCAAAGGCAGGCGTTGTTATCGGCAATAGGGGGGGTTGATCCTAAGGATTCCAATCTTGTGTCCTTTGATCACAAAGGGTATGACCCTCAGCTACCAGCTCAACTCGCTTTCCTTATTCAGGTAAAGGCCCTCAACAAAACTGTTCACAGAACAATTATCGACGAGGGGGCATTGACATGTATTATGTCGATGAGCTGCTGGAAAACGCTAGGGTCACCAACCTTGTCGAGATCTTCGACAACACTAAAGGCTTTCGACGGTAGGAAATATACCCCTTACAGTATCCTAAGTAACTTGAAAGTTGAACTAGGTGGAAAAACAATAGAGATTGATGTTGAAGTCATAGATGGAAATCTGGATTACAACATCCTACTGGGAAGACCATGGATTTATGCCATGGCAGCTATCGTTTCGACTTATTTTAGGAAGATCGCATTCCCGTTTGAAGGAGGGATTACGGTCGTCGACCAACAAAACTTCCTCCTTAATGGTTCACAAGTTACGGGAAGCATTCCCATGATCCATGAAAGCGACCATTCAATTCAAGATATAGGAGTAGGCCTGTTGAAAGATCCCACAATGATGGGGACTTTCTCGCTACCAAATCATATGTACATAGGAAATGTACCATTGGTGGCTACCTGCAACATGATATCTTCCACGAAGGTCGCAAAAGACAAAGTCATCATGGATCGGGCAATGGTTTTGCACCCGAGCCCAATCGAAATATTGTAGCAATCAATGTTTCAAGCATGGGAGGCAAGCCCAAATCAACGCTCGTCAAGCATGTGGGTAGATAGGTCAGGAGAATGTGGAACCCCTTTGGATCCTTGGTCACGAGTGCATGCAAGTGACGAAGGAATCCTGCAGTCAATGATGGTTGAGGGGGCACCATGGGATGATAACCACCATCGTTCCCTTCCAAAGGAAGATACTCAAGGCGACCTGTATCACCCTTCAGTATTTGAATTCCTAACAAATACTGTAAATACGGTGGACTCCGAGAGAAACCTATCCAATATAGAAGAGACTACAGCCATAGATATCTCGACAAAAACAGACATTGTAGAGAATATTTATGTCGGCAAAGGTTGTTCCCCTTCAGAACAAGAAATATACAAAGCTCTTTTCCGCGAATTTAGAGATGTCTTTGCTTGGTCGTATGATGAGATGCCAGGCATCGACTCGAGTATCGTTGAACATGAAATTAAGATGTATCCTGATGTCAAACCAGTAAGGCAACGGCTTCGGCAGGTGCACCCCAAGAAAGCCGTTGCTATTAAGGCAGAAGTTGAAAAACTCCTCCATGCTGGTTTCATCTACCCGGTTCCTCTAACCGATTGGGTATCGAATATTGTCCCTGTTATGAAGAAACAAGGAACAATACGAGTGTGCGTCGATTATAGGGATGTAAATCAAGCTTGTCCAAAGGACAACTACCCTACACCCTTCATCGACCAAATAATTGATGAATGCGCCGGATGTGAAATCTTTTCGTTTACGGACGGATTTTCCGGGTATAATCAAATTAATATCCGCCCACAGGACCAGTCAAAGACTGCATTTATTTGTCCGTGGGGCACCTTCTCTTATCGAAAATTACCCTTTGGTTTAAAGAACGCAGGGGCGACGTTTCAGAGAGAAATGAATTATGCTTTCCATGACATCAAGAACATCGTTCAACCTTATCTCGACAATCTTCCGGCTCATTCGCAAAAGCGGACTGATCATCCACATCATTTAAGAGCAATATTTCTACGTTGCCGACACTACAAGATAAGACTCAATCCACACAAATGTGTGTTTTGCGTCGGTTCTGGTCGTTTACTTGGCTTTATAGTCTCCAAGGATGGGATCCGTCTCGACCCTTGCAAGGTGCAGGCGATCATTAATTTGCCTCCACCTTCGAACTTGCTTCAGATTCAGAAACTCCAAGGGAAAGCAAACTTTCTGAGGAGATTCATTCCAAATTACGCAGAACTTGCTAAAGGTTATACCCGTCTCCTGAAAAAGGATGTACCTTTCGTCTGGGACCAGGTTGCACAAGCTTCCTTTGATGCTTTGAAAGAAGCGCCTATCAAAGCATCATTAATGTACGCCCCAGACTATCTAAGGGATTTTAACCTGTATCTGGCTGCAGCAGATACGACCATTGCGATGGTTTTAGTTCAAGAAGTCGACGGAATTGAACACCCTATATATTATTTAAGTAAAAACTTAAATGATACAGAAAGTAGATATTCTCATGTTGAAAATCTGGCATTAGCAGCTGTTCAAACGATCCAAAGATTTCGGCATTATGTCCTCTTTAGGAAGAGCATTGTATTGTGAGATTGCAACCCCATGACTTATATACTGTCGCGACAGTTGCTTGGGGGCAAATATTCAAAGTGGATAGCTATCCTTCAAGAGTTTGATCTGGAATTTGTGAAATCCAAATCAAAGAAAGCTTTAGTTTTCGCAGAATTATTATGCGATCTCCCGTCATCGTACAACGATGAAACGTCCAAAGAATCGATCGTGGACGAGAGTTTGTTTCTGATATCAGCAAGTGATGAGTGGTATGGAGATATAATAGTTTATCTCCAAACCCAAAAGTTTCGGCCAGACACCTCTCACTCAGAACAAAAACGCATTCGATACCAAGCAAAAGACTACATGATCGTCGGTGATACGCTTTACCGTCGTGGTGTCGATACGGTCCTGAGAAGGTGTCTAACCCATGAGGAAGCCGAAAAATCCCTGAATGAATGTCATTCAGGCACCTGTGGGGGGCATCAATCTGGATATGCTACAGCGCAAAGAATCTTACGAGAAGGATACTTCTGGCCAACCATGTTCAAAGATTGCATAACCGTAGTTAGAAGTTGCCATGCATGTCAGATTTTTGATAGCAAAACCAGAAGACCCCCCGCTCCTTTACAGCCAATAATAGTTGTGGGCCCTTTCGCCAAGTGGGGCATCAATTTCATGTAATGTAACCCCACCTCGACCGGGGGGCATGGGTATATTATAGTCGCAGTTGACTATTTTACCAAATGGGCCGAGGCGATGCCTACATTGGATAACACTGGTGAAACAACAACCCTATTCTTTTTTAATCATGTAGTCGCCAGATTCGGCGTGCCACAGGCCATAGTAACAGATCATGGATCGCATTTTCGCAATCACATGATGGTTGAATTAACTGCCAAACTAGGATTGTCTCACGACAGCTCTACTCCGTACTATCCGCAAGCTAACGGACAAGTTGAAGCGATCAACAAAGTCCTGAAGCGCATGCTGCAAAGGATGGTGGGGGTTCACAAAAGAGATGGCATTTAATCCTGTACTCCGCCTTGTGGGCCTACCGAACATCGGTAAGGAACACCACTGGGTTCACGCCGTTTCAACTGGTGTATGGCCTGGAAGCGATCCTACCAATCCAGTGTGAAATTTCGTCCCTTAAACTCGCAATTGATCTCCTCCCCGAAACCTCAGAAGAAGAATCTCATTTCTTGGAGTTAATCCAGTTGGATGAAACCCGTCGTGATGCCGCCTTGGCCAACGAAGCCCATAAGAAACGAGTCAAAGCGCAGTTCGACAAAAATGTCAAACCCCGTGTCTTCTCAGAAGGTGATTTGGTCTTGCTTTATGACCAAGAATCCGATAAATTGGGAGCTGGGAAATTCAAGTCCTTATGGACTGGCCCTTATATTGTTAAAAGTGTGTTAGCAAAAGGTGCCTACGAGTTGGTAGATTATGACGGAATTCCACTGGCGCAACCCCGCAACGGGTTGTACCTTAAGCGTTACTATGCCTAAATAGTAACATGTATGCTTTTGTTACATTTTTGTTTTCGCTAAAGCGTTTGTTCCGGTTTAAGTAATCCGCTTTTTACACTTGTTGCAGATGTCAAATCCTTTGGAACCATGGGTTGGATATGCTGACGGAGCGAGTCGTAGTTCGAGGAACCTATCCTCAGCAGCATGGGCCATTTTTAACCCAAGCGGCGAGTTAATGAGTTTCAGGGGGGTATGTATTGGTCAATCAACAAATAATATCGCTGAGTATAGCGCGTTGATAGAACTCCTCTCTGATGCCATCACACGTGGCGTACGCTGGCTAGTCGTCAGGCTAGACTCACAGCTCGTGGTACTACAGCTCAATGGTACCTACTCTGTCCGAAATCCAGCTATTTATCGCAAGTTCCTAAGAGTTAAAATCTTGGAAAGACAGTTTGATTTTATCCAATATCAACACATTTCCAGAAACTTAAACACATTAACCGACTCATTAGCAAACTATGTGTTAGATAGGCATTTGCAAATTTGATAAAAAGAGAAACATCATCAATGTTTCATACATGGATCACATAAAAACTAGAATAAACCCCGAAAATCAAAAATACATATAACTGTTTACGGTTTACATATAATGTTCTGTAACCAAGACAAAATCGGTCATACGACCCCAAAACTCAAAATGGCTGGGGGGCACCCTAGCCTAGTGATGCTCATGATAACATGCCACGGCCTGTGCAATCATGCGCAGAAGACGAGACCATCATCTAGGAACACCAACAGTATGTCGCTGCAGTCGTAGAGGCAGCTCGTCAATCCGTACATCCGGAATCCCGAAGGTAAGACCCTCGACCTGTTCCTGCACAGCAGCAAGAGTCTCGGCCAAGTCAAGGTCACGGAGAATAGCCCTCCCTGGAGCCTCCCCTGCTGGGGCAGCGGCCGGAACTCCTAGACGAACTGCTGGACGGACGGGGCCCACATCTGCATGCACAAATGAGTTTGATTAGAGTCTTGATAGAGTAAAGCACAAGGACATTATAAATAAAAAACAGTAAATAGTGATAAGGTCAAAGTATTTACCAAGATCACCCCACTGCTCGCCATCCGGTAGTACCAAATCCGGATCACCTCGGAAATCCATGCCAATATATGGATACTCGGAAAAAGCCATATCCTGCCGCTCGAACCACCTAAAGAAGGCATCAGTAAAAGTAATCTTAGATTGACCTGCATGTCTAGCCATGTGGTCAACCCACCTCTGCATGCGTGGCTTAGTAGGAGATGGCAAGTCGAGAACAATGTACTGAGGTTGCATCAGGGGTATCTTCTCCAAAGCGAAGGCAGTCAAAACTGAACCAAAGCCAAAATTCTTCAGTCTCCTGTCCTTTACTTTGGTCAACTGGTTTTTCATCTGAACCAGTACTGCATCACACCAGTTAAAAACTTTCGGCTGAAGACACTCCAGGGCGTGCTGCACATATGACATGTTGGCAACATGAGGGGATGCACTACCGGCCATCCTACAAATCGTGTACAGAATAGACCTGAGAGACCTGTCAATGATGTCACAGATAGAAATCTTGTCGTATCTGCTCGGCTGAGATCCCTCCCTGCAATACTGACGGATATAATATTTCACGGAATCACTCCCTCGAGCCGAACCGGACAAAGAAATGGGGGCACCCCGCCTTGACAACCCAGTCAAGAAGTAAATGTCCACTAGGGTCAAAGGGATGGACTTGCCCCTAATCTGGAACACTTGGTTAACAGGATCCCAAGCATCAAGCAGGTACTGCAGTAAACGTATCTATGCCCTCATGCTAGATATGCGGAAGAATTTTAGCAAGCCACAGTTCCGCAACGCGCTCACAGTAACAGGATCATGGAGGGAAATCATGTCCTCCTCTTCATGCTCTCGTTCTCGCCACGTAAGAGTCATTCTGCTCCAATAAACTCTGCAAAACAAACAAGGGGAGGAGTAAGATCCCTGACTCAGTGAAGAAAATGGCAAAATTCTCATGAAAAAACATGCAACCAAGAAGTTTTCTGCGCCCAACGCAGGTAGAGAAGGGTCTACCTGCGTTGGGGAACAAACTGCCTTTGAAAAAGAGGACCCCCAACGCAGGTTTCGATATAGGGCACCTGCGCTGATGGCAGAGCGCCCTAGAGAAACCCCAGGGGCTCATGGGGGCAGGAAAACAAGCATGAAACTGAGAAATAAGACCATGAAAAGATAGAGCTAGGGTTTAGCTCCTACCTGGTGAAAACGGCGCTGAAAATCGTCCACAGAATCTCCCGAAATCAGCTGGTGAAAAATCAAGAGGAAGAGGCACCTCCAAAGCTCCAACAAACCAAATGCACATGAAATGGTAAAATGAGAGGTAAAAACATCTTTTAATTGCTTTTTACGTAGTTCAAAGTAAAATATTAGTATTTTTACTTCATGTTATCCGTTTCTAACAAAGTTTGTTGCAGCAATTGTTGACCTTATCGAACGAGCAGTTTTGGCAAAGTTCATGCTCGTTAAAAAATAAACGGAAGATCCGAGAAGTTTTAATGCGGAAATTCATGCTCGTTAAAAAATAAACGTAAGCTTGTGAGCAGGCTTTCCCCCAGAGTTCAAGCTCATTCAGAAAAAATGAACCGGTAAATAACCATTTGAGACCGTGAATTCATCAGCCAGAAAAGCCTTGGTCGTGTTTGTGCACCGTCACCTCCACTTTTCATATTTGGCCGATCATTCACATCCACTTGATTGTTTACCTATTTTGAGGAACAGCTGCGAAGAGTGATCCCACCTAGCCATCCTTGTAATACTGCCATGATTGGAAAATTCCAACCTGTACCTGGAATCTGCTGCTATCCCTGTTTATCACTCGTTCCTCAAAAGACGAGTCGTCTTTGAGCTCTTTTCACTGACTCGTAAAAGATGAAAAGTTTGCCGAGTTTTGGCCTTCCAGCTCGTTAAAAGGACCGGAAGAGCTATCCCTCCTCTAGATTTTAATCTTTTTGGACCTGAGGGATTATTGCACAAAAAGATCGAGCGCTTGTCTAGTTCGGCTCGATAAAGATATCGAACATTCATCCCTTCTGTATTGTTTTATACTTTTTCGGACTTAAGGGATTAGATGACGAAAAAGGACCACTGGAGTCCACTTTATGTACCCTTTTCAGACTCTCTAAAAATGAAAAGGACCGAGTTGTCTTTGTCGCTGGGCTCGTTAAAAATATTAGATAGCGACAAACTTGTCTTTAGACGAGAACGAGTTTCCCTATCGCTAAGCTCGTTAAAAACATAGCGATGGGCTTGCCCGAAGGGTAGGTTATAGATCAAGCATATGTTATCCTCCTCAAGCTTGACAAAAATAAAGAGGTACTGGTCAGAAATGACTGGGGAAAAATTGGGAAGAACCTCAAAGCTTAATGGTAGCAAGTCGCTCTTGAACATGACACTTTTGCCTCCGTAAATATCGGGTTGGGTTATTATCATTCACCGGTCCCTTCACCATGGTCTCGCCATACCATCCATACATGGGGTAATGCTACCGATCCATCACATCAGTGTCGTTATATGTTCAAGAGATGTCATTCAGAAAGTGTCAGCTGGGTCCCATCCACTACCGTACATCATCTTTCATCCTTCCATGACCGCCACCCTGAATCATATTTCACAGATCGTTTTCACCATCATCACTAGCTCCGTTTCGTGTCACTGATGTGGGATTCATTAAGGCCCTCCTTTGACGGATCACTTCTTGTCGACATCAGCTCACTATCCAAGAAGTTGATCTAGGAACACCCCCTCAGTACTTTGAAGCTTGCATGCCTCAATGGAAAGTTTCTCACTCCCGACGATAGGTATACATTAATGACCTTCGACCAGGAGACTTTGCGTGGTGTTCGACGTCAGATCCTATATTCACACCACGTGAATTGTGCTGCAGTACCTTGAGGGTCATCATCATTATCGGTGATTCCTCTCGCGCTTGTTAACAGTTTACATTATTGACTGGTAATCAAGCGATGTCTTTCCATGTTCGACTTCAAGAAATTCTCACATGGATCGACTTGTACTAAAGTGAAGATCGGACAAGTTTGAAGACCCCGGATCTAGTTTCATCCATCCGGGCTGCGATATATATTCAGGAGATAAAAACATAAACATGTGCAGCAGATGATCATCCTACTAAAAAAGGATGATAATTAAAAGCAGAGAATTATCAGTCTATTATCAGACGATCGTCTGTTTATGTACATCAAATGTATTTATAAAGCTGAGCATGGGAAATGCCCGCCTCAGCTAGATCATGAAAAAAAAGTATGAAAAGATAATGTATTGTATTGTATTTTGTTACAGGTCACCTCCCGAAGATTGAATGAACTTCGGATCCTCCTAATAAAGCATTTCACCCGATAAACGACCTCATACTTTAGGGGGCAACTGTTATAGACATTTTTGTGCCTTACAGCATAGAGCATGAAATGTCAATAATCTAAGGGATCCAAAGTCCCTAAACATGTTGTTCTTACCCTTAGAGGAACAAGGTCAGCAAACCACAGCACTGCAAATCAGTTCTCCACTGAAAAACACTCAAAAACAGGTCAATTTTGGATCAAAGCAGCTGCTCCACTAGGCATCTGCACTGCATATCAGGTACAACAAAGGCTACCTGCGTTGCATAGCAAGTAGAACAAAGGCTACCTGCGTTGGGCGTACTTGGACATGTGGAGGAATCTTTTTCTCAAAGTGCCAGTGCCCAGGAAGCTTCCAAAAAGACACTTGATCATAAGATTCGCCTAATGATGAGTTAAGAGCTTCTAAAACTCCAAGTGGAAGGCAGAGACTCTGAGTGAAGGACTGAAGAACAACCGGAGTTGAAGAGGACAACAAGTCACACATCAAGATGACTTACCTTCACTCCAAAACTCTATATAAGGATCTCATCCCATGGGATCTGGAGGGCGGAATTTAGCGCAAAGAATTGCTGTTGGTTTACAGTTGTGAGCATTGGGTGATTGCTTGAGGGAGGTGAAGAAGAGATTTCTCTCCATCGGGAAGGTGATGCTGGATTGGACCTCTCATGGTTGTATCACCGCCTGAACCTTACTTCCATATATTAATAAAGCATTTGAGGTTCTTCTATTCGCATGTGTTTCAATGGTGAATTGTCTTACTTGCGTCTTTGATTTATGCTAATACTTGAATCATTTATGAATGCATGCTTCTTGTAGTTTCTTTTTCTTGTCTTGTTTGCAGGATCTCGTGTAGCTGGGCCCGTGAAAAGACTTGGAGCTGGGAGCAAGCGGCAATCAAAGGAGATTGGATCGACCATTTGCGCAAGACATCGGTAAGTGGATCTCTTCCTTTTATCTCTTGCATGTCATAAAGAAGAAACTTTAGATAGCTTTGCTTTCAGCTGTTGCTAAGGAACTGTCACCCTTAGAGTGGGTTAGGGTCATTCCGAGTTGGATACTTTCCCCCACAACATCCTCTACTCACATTTGGATTTTAATTTATTATGTTCTTGGTGATTCCCATTCTATCAGATATATTTGAGAGATCAAGGAAATGGGTTTCAGTAGAAACTACTTACTCAAATATGAAGGATGAACTAATTCCTTAGTTGGTAGATATTAGAAGTATATATAAGACTATAGATATTGATTCTCTAGATATTTAAAGTTTCAACAAAACAAAGGATGTTTAGGTGACCTACATAGGAGATGAGGATTCATTTTTGTATGAGATACAAAAAAATTCAGGGAGCTAGCTCAAATGACATTGTACATTCTTGATGTGAATAATGGAAATTCAATGGAAGTACCTCAAACATTGAAAATAAGTGCTTTCAAGGAAGTATATGAAATTCAATATGGATTCCAAGGAAGTAATTTTTGGAAAGGAGTTGGGGAAATACTTTTTCCAGAAAATGTACATGTAGACACAAGAAATGAAGAAATTTTTTCTCAAGATCATAAAGTTAAGATTTCCGCGTTTATAGTTCTGGACATAGAAACTCAAAAAATCCAAGAAATATGAATTCACAATATTTCCATCTTATTTTCGCTCAAAAGATAGGATTAGTTCAACACCTTAATATATTATAGTTGAACCTAATGTTGAGTCACTTTCATCAATCAAACCATTGTCACAAATTTTGAAAATTATTCATTTCATAATTTACTTCTTGTTGCATGCTAAAGGATGGATTTTGGTGTTGATCTCCATTTTTGAGGATTTTTGGCTTTCTAAAGAAAACATATAATAATTTATGCCTTCCAACAAGGATATTTTGGTACAAACACAAATGATTATTGGTGTTCTAGATGGTGTTATTAACAGACAGTGTCATGGATTTAAGAACATGGATCGAAAGAAAATAAGGAAGAGGTGTGTATTTGTTCAAATATACATAGGCATTGTATTCAACATTGAACTAGACAAATAAGAAATTGCGCACACTAGATGAAAATGGCCTTGAACCTACCCACTAAACAATTTTCTCTCACATATGGAGACATAGTGGTGATTTGAGTATAGTCCAAAATGATGCTCCTCTTCATCTTATGAGAGGCTCGCTACAACACAATTATTCTATTGATGACCAACTCAAAAATATAGAAGTGGGACTGATGATAGTTTTGGAGGAAGATACTACCCAAAAATTAATAAAGTTGGTCAAAGACGTGGTTAACGCAGTTAAGCACAATGGTATTTTTTATCCTTGATCAAGGTAGCCTTGGTGGGGCTTACTATTTAAAAAATTACAGAGGTAGAAATGTTTCCATTGTAAAACCAACAAATGAGTATTCCTTTTCTCCCAACAAGCCAAAATACATTGTGGGAAAAGTTTTGGGACAACCTAGTGTTATAGGTCAATTTGGGCACATCAACCCCAGCTTCCAGATCCGTATTATTAGGGTCCATCAATCCCTAATTTTGTTGTTTTCATTCCCTAATGAAGTCAACCTACATCATGCTAGCCTCCCAATAGTTTCATGTCACCATTCATCCAAAAAATGCCCCTATAGAGATCAGCGCAGGTAACCCTTTATCACGCTGCATTGCAATGCAGGAATTTCACTGTCTGTGTGCACTGCAGTGCAGTTGGCCTTTGTTTCACCTACACTGAGAGAGATTCATCGAATTTTTGAAATGAATCCATTGGATTCCTCATCCAATGGATGCTTCTAGAAGTTTCCAGATGGATTGAGCTCGCTTTTAGATGAGGAAGAGGATGAATGAACCTCAATCCATTATCCCTTCCTCCATGGAACCAATTCCCAATTTTGGCAGAGCATTCATGAGGGCCATTAATGACTTAACCTCCTCCATTCAGCTATAAATTGACCAAGAATTCAAAGGCTGGTGAAGGTTGGAACTACTTGAGCTAAGGAAATGTTGTTTGAGTGAGATTTGTCAGAGTATGGTGATGATGTCGAATTGTTGCTTCATGAGGAGAGAAGGGTTTGAAGCTGGAAGGATGACACTGAATTGAGCATGCATCTACATGGGTTGTAATCTTTCCTTCTATTAATAAATAATTCTAAGCTTTTTCCATTCATGTGTTTATATGATGTATATCGTATTCTGGATTCTATGATATGTTTAATTAACAAGTCGTCATTATTGTATGCTTTGATGGGTTTCTGTCTCGGCTTGTGTGCAGGTACTTTCCAAGTGAGTTAAGTACAGAAAGGAGTGGTGAAATTGGTCAAAGGAGAGAGGGATTGAGCGAAAGTTGCAGGTTGGTACCTTTGTTCTTATTTCTCTTATATGTTAATTATAGGAAAAGCGACGAATTACTTTGTCTGTTGTTTCTAGACTAGTTACTAGGTCTAGAGGGTTAGGCATTTGAAGAAACACTAAATTTTCCCAAAAAAAAATGGCGACTCTGCAGGGGAGAAATCCTATCCCTTATAGTAGCTTATCAATCTCTTAAAACACTTTGACATACTGTACCTTCTGTTATTCATCGAATTCAAGTTCAATTCACTGAAAATTGAGTCAGTTTTGAGTATAAAATTGTCTTACTGTAATCATCGCATTTCTGTGACTGACACAATGCGCTGCAATGCACCTCCTGCAAAGACTCAGTGTGATAGTGCACTATCTCTAACTGTGTCCTGTGTTGATCCCTTTAGGATCAGTTTTCCCATCTAGGAACTGAAACCTTTAGTCAATTTTCAGTTGTTTGAATTGCTTGATGAGGTCTTGTCACTGAAAACAGTCTTTGTTTCCTTGTTTCAACCTGATTTAGACTGGATTGTTGAATTTTTTTATGTATTTATTTTATCATTTGCAGTCCATTGTCGAAAAGTAGTTTCAATCAATTGTTTTGTCAAAAACGAAGTGTTGTAAAGTCTTCCTTCATAAATAATCGATTGATCTATTTGTGCATTTGATTCATATTTTCGTTTAAAGTGTCGAAAATCTTCGTTTCTTTAAAGTTGAAAGTGTCATTTAGTCTTCCTTTCCCTTTAAGAGAAATTGTCATAAATCGACATTTTTTGTGAAAAGAGTTTCTGAATCATTTGTGCATTAGTTTTTCTTATTGCATCATTCACATTAAGAGGAACTGAAAAGAAAAAGAAATACATGCAATTGCATTTTAGAGTTTGAGTTTGTGTGTTCAAAAGGAATGGTTTAGGGAATTGCATTAGTTTGTGCTCTTTGTTTTTTGATCAAAAAAGTACTTGTATGCTCTATCCCTTATAGCTAGGATTTTCATTGTTGAAAACAAATGGAAAGAGTGCTTCTCATTCTAGTTGCATTCTTAGGAATTTCGGAAAACATCTCGTGGTGAACCCTCAAAGGCAAATTTTAAGCAAGATCAACCTAAAATTTACATCAATTAACCTAATAATGCATTGGAACTTAACGCAAACATCTAGAGGTCTAGGCTAGAGACGTGTTCTGGCATCTTAAAACCTAGTGGTTGTCATTTTCATTGAGGTTGGGTGATTCCTCCTCTCTGATTCGATAAGTACTAGTACGGACTTGTGCTCCATGTACCGTTGAGTATATAGTGGGAGACTCCAATAGGTTGAAATCCTTTATCCCTAGGAAGCTGAGTCTACCACCTTACTGATCACAATGCACCGAACACAACATTCGGGAAGACTGACTGTCGTATGGTAAATCCTTGGTAATTTCTCTTTCATTTACCACCAAGGTGTATATTGCAGTTTTGTGATTAGTTTGGTAAACCCTCTTTTCTAGTATCTCCAAAGCAGTCACTTTCGTTCCTTTTTGACTCCTTAAAAGAAAAGGTTCATCTGAGCGCTTGTCCTTTCAAGCTCATTAAACATCAAAAGCAACTAGAGTCATCTTTTGTTTTTTCTCGACTCTTTAAAAATGAAAAAGCAAAGTTATGTTCTAGTGTCGTAAAAGTTAATTGACTGCGAATAACATCCTTATTCCTTAGTTGAGTTTAGGTTGATAAGAACAATCAGCAATTCTGGAGGAAGATCAACCTCCACTCTGTCGTTCGAGGAGAGTTACGAGAAAACCGCCCTTGCCATCGGAAGTGACACCCATCCGGTCAAGGCGGACTCGTCAAACTGAGTCTGGTACTTCAAGAGTTTCTGGTACTTCATCTGAATTACCAGAGCCACCTATCATGGCTAGTACTGAGCCTCAAGTTACTCCAACTATTTCTGGTACATCTGTTACACAAGAAGAAGTTACTCAACTACCTGAGGCCACTATAACGGAAACAAGTGAACAAGTAACTGAAGTTGATCCACAACTTGAAGTTAATCAACCAGAAATTACTTCAGAACTTGAACCTGTTCAATTGGAATTTGATCTAGAACCTATAGCAGTTGAAACAAAGACATTCCTGAACCTGAAGTTGTTCACGAACCTTCCCTTGAAACTGAAGTTCTTTTACCAGAACATCTGGACTTTGACCTTGAACATTCCGAAGTTTTTATTGAAATACCTCAGTCATCTGTAGTTCTTGAAACTCCATCTTTAATGTAAGGACTCTGGACACCACATATCTCCACAATGGTATGATATTGTCCACTTTGGGCCTAAGCCCTCATGGATTTTCTTTTGGACTTACCCCAAAAGGCCTCATACCAATGGAGATATTTGTCCATCCTTATATATCCATGATCCTCCCCACCTCTAGTCAATGTGGGACTTTGGTCGTATACCCAACAACCCTCCCCTCGAACAAAGGACCATCGAGCCTCCCCTCAAGCGATTATCCATCTGTCCACTCTCTACCAACTAGGATTCTCCGCTCCAATGCGTTGGAAGCACACGCCTTACATGGAGCACCACCTGCCTCGAGAGCTTGCTCTATCCCAGGTCAACTCCTCTTCACCGTGTTGGGACCAGGACACGTCCATGAAGAATCCGGAGCACACAGCCTGTCTAACCGAGCTCATCCATGGATCCCATCGTGATATTACCGGGGCCCACCACCTTCATTCGGTATTCCGAGGATTCATCCACTTGGCTAACTTCGGGGCATGGCTCTGATACCACTTGTAAGGACTCTGGACACCACATATCTCCACAATGGTATGATATTGTCCACTTTGGGCCTAAGCCCTCATGGATTTTCTTTTGGACTTACCCCAAAAGGCCTCATACCAATGGAGATATTTGTCCATCCTTATATATCCATGATCCTCCCCACCTCTAGTCAATGTGGGACTTTGGTCGTATACCCAACATTTAACACCAGAAGTATTTTTCGGACCTGACGGTGAAATCCTTCCACCTGGATTAATTGTTGTAGAGGAAGAAGTTGAGGAAGATTCTACCCCCAGGACTCCACATCATTTTGGACCTGGTTTGTATCTTTATTCTCAATCTCTTCCTCGTTCTATTGCTGCCTCTGAGATACCACTTGATTCATTAGGTCAACTTTTGGGTCAGTTAACCATGGTAGAACAACCGCAAACATCCTAGACTGCTTCATCTGATGCAGCTGCGACAGAATCCTTTGTTGCTACTTCTTCAATGTTTACTACCACACCTGAGTCACATTTATATGGACAGTCATCTATCCTGGCTGGTTACCAGTCTATGTCTGGAATCCACTCAGGGGTTTCTTCTTTGCCATGGTCATCACCCATGTCGTCATCAGGAATTTTACCTGGTTCTTCTTATCAAGGACAACAGTTTGATCCTGCTTACTAGTATCAAATTGGGCAATTCGGTGAACAAAGACCCGTATATCCTCTTAACACTGGACTGCCACCATATGATCAATAATATGCCTATTCACCATATCCTCCCTACCAAGGAGGACAACCTTATGGTTATGTCCCGCCGTATCTAGGTCAACCTGAAATGAGAGTCTGTCAGTGGCAGCCAACTATGCCACCACAACCAAGGCTTGTGTATCCAACACAACCTATGCAAACTGAGCTAATTATATCGACCCAACCTGTCGTAACTATGGAACCACAGATACAAGCTCAACCTGTTGTATCTCAACCTGTGCAAGTTAGTTCTGCTACCTCGCAACCACAAGTTTCGAGTCAACAAACCCAAACTTCTCAGGCTGTTATGCAAAAACCGCTTGTTTTTCGGGTACAATTACCTCAGGTTAGTGTGCCATTAGCTGGAGTGACTCAAGTTACTACAGGTTCAGTTTATTCTCAGCCTGGTCAAATTGGCGTTGAGGGGAAATATCAAACTTCACAACCAATACCCCAACAACCTTGGTAGCCACAGTATCCACAGCCTCCTTTTTAGAATGTCCAACCTCAATATGGGCCTGCTTTCCAAGCTCAACCTGGGCAAGGACAATATCAAGCATATCAGGGTCTTGTGTACCAAGCCTAACCCAATTACGGACAAATGCAAGGTCAACCTAGTTTTAATCCATATACCGGATATGTCCCATCGACCTATCAAGGATATCCACCTTATGCGGGTATGCAAAGGCCTATGGCACAGGCAATTCCATCTTATCCCGGATATGCTCAACCTGATTTGAATTAGCAATTTCCATTTGTGGCAACTCTAGAATTACCGGATTTAAACCGGCTTACCAATGATCCAATTTTGTATGCACCATGGTGGCCAGTAATTCCTCATAAGTTTCCTTCCGATATTCCCAAGTTTAACGGAAATCTTGGAGAAGACCCGTCAAATCACGTTATGACTTATCATTTATTGTGTTCTTTGAACTCCTTGAATGATTATTCGGTAATACTCCGTCCTTTCCAAAGAACGCTCACTGGTTCGACTGCTAAGTGGTACATTGAATTGCCGAGAGCTTCTTTTAATAATTTCACCCATTTAGCCACTACCTTTTTGACCCACTTCCAGTTACCCATCAGATATGAAACTGGAATGAAACTTTTGACCAAATTTAAACAAACGACTTCTACTCACATATCAAATCATATTCATGAGTGGCATCGTCATCGTCGAATGGTTAAAACCTATGTTCCTGATCAGCTTTTAGCTGAGTGGTTCATTAAGTCCTTATTGCCATCTATCACTGAGGATGTGGCTAAAGGTGGAGTTGTTACAGAAGAGAAAGTAATTTCTTCTGCCCAATACTTGGATTTAATTTACACGTAATTCGACATGTTCTATGACAAAATTCCACATGCTCTGCGCCTAAATCAATCCATTCCACCTCCATCATCGAATAGGGACTCTCATGCCGGAGACGGTGTGATCGGTTCCTTGAGCACGCAAATAGCAAGTAGACCATCTAGTCAATCACTTGCCATGAATCAAACTGTAAATGCATCTGAGGTTCCTGCTTCCGAGATTAATGTCGTGTCATCTGACAAAGGTAAGAATCAAAAGCAACCAGGAAGCAAGAAGAAAGGGAAAAATAAAAATAAAACTGAAAACCCTCCTCAAGAGAAATCATTTGATTCCTCTAATCTGGGAAAGAAACCTCGTTATCCATGTCTGATATGTAATGATGAGAATTTTACATGAGATTTTCCTCACCGCTTGGAGGTTTCTAAGCTGTTAAAAACTTCTACCACATCCGCAGTGTTGACATATCCATTTCTGAACCTGGATACCAATATGGTTGCAACTGAAAATGCTTCCACATCCCAAGTATTAATGTTATCCATCGCAAAACCTAAAGATGAGATTTTGGTTCATACATGTATTAAAGATTATGGTAATCCGCCATCGTCGTCAAATAATCGGGCCACTGATCAACCTGGTTCTTTGACTTCGACCGCATCAGAAAATATTCCACTGCCCATTGCACTAGAATTAACAATAAATCCACCTAAGGGAGTTGTGCATAAATCAATGTTTAACCCTCGAGCTCGAGCTGCTCAAAATTATAACATAGTAGAAGATCTTGCTCAGTCTCCTTCTACTATGTCAACACTTCAGGTATTACAAAATTGCCCCTCCCAGAAGCAGGCTTTACTATCAGCAATAGGAAAAGTAGATCCAACGGATTCTAATCTTGTGGTTTTTAATCACTCCGGCTATACACCACAGTTACTAGCACAATTAGTTTTTCTAATTCAGGTTAAAGCTCTCAACAAAAATATTCATCGAACTATCATAGATGAGGGAGCTTCTACCTGTATTATGTCAATGAGCTACAGGAAAACACTGGAGTCACCTACGTTGTCAAGATAACCAACCACATTGAAGGCTTTTGATGGAAGAACTTATACTTCATGTGGGATTTTGAATAATTTGCAAGTAGAACTAGGGGAAAAATGATAACTGTTGAGATTGAGGTGGTTGACGGACCCCTTGATTACAACATTTTACTTGGACGACCATGGGTTTATGCTATGGCTGCTGTTGTTTCCACATACTTTCGTACAATTGTATTTCCTCATAAAGGTGGAATAACAACTATTGACCAAACCTCATTTTTTGCCTCTAGTTCTCAATTTATGGGAAGCATTCCATTTTTTAACGGACCCCCACTTTCACTTCAATCTGTTGGTGTAGGTCTTTTCAAAGATCCCTCCTTAATGGGTACTTTCACACTTCCTCCACCATCTGGAACTTTGGAAGTTGCGAGAGTCGAGACATGTACTATGTTAACCTCTACTTTATCTGATTTAAAGAGGATCACCAATGGTATTGAAGACAAGAGTTTTACTGAGGTTATGCCACTAAGTCCCATTGAACTCGCATAGCAATCAATTTTTCTTGCTTGTGCGGCATTTCCAGATCCACAATCGCCAATTGTATGGGTAGATCGTTCACTTGAATACAGTACTTCTTCCGATCCTTTTGCTTGTATATATTCTACAGACGAGGAAATCATCCAATCAATGATGATAGGAGAAGAACCATGGGAAGATTATCATCATCGTTCCCATCTTCCAGATTCCAGTGAAGATTATTCAGATGAACTAGTACACCCTTCGATTGTAGATTTATTTTCGAATTCTGTTAGAATAGATTCGGTAGATTCTGAGCGTAATTTGTCTAACATAGAAGAAACCATTTCTATAGACATTTCGACCAAGCCTAACATTGTAGAAAACATTCATGTCGGCAAATCTTGTTCTCCTTTGGAACTCGATATTTACCATGCTCTGTTTCATGAATTTAGAGATGTATTTGCATGGTCTTATGAGGAGATGCCAGGAATTGATTCAAGCATTGTTGAACATCAAATCAAAATGTACCTTGATGTCAAACCAGTACGACAGCAGCTTCGACCTGTACATCCAAAGAAAGCTGCTGCCATTAAGACAGAGGTTGAAAAACTTTTGCGTGTTGGCTTCATTTACCCTATACCTCTTACCGATTGGGTATCAAATATTGTTCCCGTGATGAAAAAACAAGGAACAATCCGAGTGTGTGTTGATTACCGGGATGTAAATAAAGCATGTCCAAAAGAAAATTATCCTACACCCTTTATCGACCAGATTATTGATGAATGTGCCGGATGTGAAATCTTTTCGTTCATGGATGGATTTTCCAGTTACAATCAAATCAATATCCGCCCAGAGGATCAGTCAAAAACTACATTTATTTGTCCCTGGGGCACATTCGCATATAGAAAGTTACCTTTTGGTTTGAAGAATGCAGGGACTACGTTTCAGAGGGCAATGAATTATGCCTTCCATAACATTAAGAGAATTGTACAACCATATCTTGATGATTTTCCTGCTCATTCACGAAAGCAAATTGATCACCCGTAGCATCTTAGAGCAATATTCTTACGGTGCCAACACTACAAAATAAGGCTCAATCCGCACAAATGTGTGTTTTGTGTTAGCTTTGGTCAATTGCTTGGATTCATGGTCTGAAAATATGGAATTAGACTCGATCCAACTAAGGTTCAGGCAATACTTGACTTGCCTCCATCTTCGAATTTATTGGAGTTACAGAAACTTCAAGGGAAGGCAAACTTTTTGAGGAGGTTCATTCCAAACTATGTTGAGTTGGCTAAAGGTTTTACTCGTCTGTTGAAGAAAGAGGTACCATTCCATTGGGATTAGGTTGTGCAAGCTTCCTTTAGTGCTCTTAAATATTCCTTGATTAGAGCATCATTAATGTATGCCCCAAACTATCAACAAGACTATTACATGTATCTCGCCGCTGCAGATACAACCATCAGAATGGTTTTAGTCCAAGAAGAGGATGGAATAGAGCATCCTGTATATTATTTGAGCCGCAATCTCAATGATACAGAAAGGAAATAATCATATGTGTAAAAGTTAGCTTTGGCAGTCGTTCAAGCTGTACAGAGGTTTCATCACTATATTCTCCTGCATAAAACTACAATTATCTCTGATTGCAACCCTATGACATACATTTTGTCATGTCAATTGCTGGGGGGAAAATATTCGAAGTGGATAGTTATATTGCAAGAATTTTATTTGGAATTTGTTAAATCTAAGTCAAAGAAATTTCTTGTATTTGCCGAACTACTTTCCGATCCTCCCTCATCCTCCAATGATTCAACATCAGAAACATCAATCTTGGATAATCCTTTGTTTCTAATTTCGTCAAGTGATCCATGGTATGGTGATATACTGATCTATCTCTAGACCCAAGCTTTCAGGCTCGATACCTCTCGCTCTCAACAACAACGTATCTGATACCAAGCCAAAAATTATCTGATTATTGGTGACATGCTTTATCGTCGTCATATCGATACGGTTTTACGAAGGTGCCTCACTCATGAGGAGGCCAAGAAAGCTTTGAATGAATGTCATTCAAGTGCTTTTGGTGGACATTTGTCCAGATATGTGTTGGGTTCCCATAATACTAGTGATTACCCCATTACTATTGTAGTTATACCCCTTATTAATATTGTTGTGCCCCTATTGCCCCCATATTGTTATTATTGTGCCCCATAGAATCCCTCTATTGTTATTTTTGTGGCTTTATATTATTATTGTTAGGTCGGCTGGATTATATTGTGACTCCTTAGACTCCTATATATAGAAAGGAGGTTTTGTCATTGAATCATCCAAGAATTGTTCATTTATGTAATGTAAAGGAGGTTGCCCCCTCGAAGAGGCTGAATTCTAAGGCGTTGATCTATCTTTTCTATCTTTTCTTGAGCTGGTTTCATAACATTTGGTATCAGAGCTTTGGATTCTAGGGTTTCGCTGCTCCAAACAGGTCATCGTGGCATTTTCGCTATAACTTTTTTCTGCGACGTTTCAGAAGTTTCAAAAAAAACCCATTTGAGAAGAAATCACGCTGAACCTCGGGTCCAAATTTCAGAGCTTTTTGCGCTATATTTGCAGAGATATGATCTGAGGAAGTTGGTCTTTTTGCAGACTCCTGAATTACATTCCAAACAGGTGACCTGGGGAAAATCGTCATAACTTTCTTTCTGAGCATCGGATTGAAATTTAGCAAGAAGGTACAAAAAGAGGACGAAATGTAGTTTTCGTATATATATTTTTCAGAGTCAAAGGTCGAAACAGTGACATGTGGCACTTCATACAAGTTTGCTCTACTGAACTAGTCTACAATCAGGTCACTGCGGGAGATTGTGCATAACTCTTTCTTGGAGAATCCAATTTGGATCAGACTAGTGGCATTGGAAAGAGGACACAGAAGGCTACTACAGATCATAATTTCAGAACTGGATGATTCAAAATTACAGAGATACATCAGATTCAATATCAAGCTTCTACAAAGTGAAAAAAGGTGTGTAGTTTTTTTTTAAATTTTTGCGTAAGCTTGGTTTGAAGGAATTCAAAGGGCATAGTAAAGCATTATTATCGGTAATTGATGCCCCGAGAAAAGAAAATGCAAACACCTAGTAAGAAACCTGAAAACTCTAGCATGACTTATGAAGAAGAGGAAGAAATGCAACATGATATAGCAAAATTACGAGACCAAGTGCAACAAGTGTCACTTGCACAAAAAGGAATAGAATCTAAGATGGATGGTTTAAATAAAGATGTAGAAGCTAAGATAGATGGTTTAAAGAAAGTCGTAGAAGCTAATATGGACGATTTGAAAATAGATTTAAAGACAGACATGGAAGAATTGAAGAAGTTGCTACAAGAAAGGGTCACTAATGGTGAAAGGGTAGTAAAGGAAACTCATGATGAGAACAAAAGAAATGTTAATCATGATTCCATAGACTCTAATGTTGGATCGAAGACCCACCATATTCCAAAAATCGATATGAGGAAGTTTGATGGCAAGGATCCCGCAACATGGATATTACAGATGGAGCAATTCTTCGATCTCAATAATGTGCAAAACACACAAAAGGTACGTATGGAAACTTTATATTTGGAACCAAATCAGTTTGTATGGTATCAATGGCTTTTCTCTCGTAAACAATTTATCACTTGGGCAATTTTTACGGAAGAATTGATAGCACATTATGAGGATACAAAAAGCAACACTTTTTTTAGCCAATTGATAAGTCTCAAACAAAAGGGTTCAATAATGGAGCACATTGAGGAGTTCCAAAAATTGAACATAAGGGTAAAAGATATTCCAGAGGAGCATAGGATTGATGTGTTCATAGGGTCTTTAAAGGATAATATCCAACATGATGTTTGCCTTTGGGAACCTGATTCATTAGAGAAGGCATTCAGGTTAGCAAGAAAAATGGAAAGCAAAATTATGGCAACCAGGAAGCATACCACTCACAACTATAAAGACGGAAGTGTTGTTGCCCCTAGTCTTCCACAACCTATAAGGTTGACACCACAACAATTGGAAGAAAAAAGAGCAAAAGGGCTTTGTTACAGTTGTGATAGCAAATACACTAAAGGTCATAAGTGTGCTGAGAAGAAATTATTCTACATAGATTGTGAAGAGGAAGAAGAAAAGGAGCAAGAAAGGTCAAAAGAAGAGGATATACTCCAGGAACAAAGCCTAGATGAAGAACAAATAAATCCGACCATATCTTGTAATGCATTGGCGGGAATTACCACTCCTCAAACCATCAAGATAGAAGGACAAATCAAGAAGAAAAAGGTAATAGTGTTGATTGATTCAGGAAGCACCCACAATTTTATTCATTGTAAGGTAGCAAAAGAATTGAATTGCTTCCTATATCCAGCACCAGAGTGTCAAGTGATGATTGCAAATGGAGGAACAATAAATTGCTCTGGAAAGTGCCATAATATCAAGCTATCCATGGGAGAATATGTATTGACTAGCCCAATGCTTTCCATTCCAATGGGAGGTGCTGATGTTGTACTAGGAGTCCAATGGCTACAATCCTTGGGTACAATAGCTTTTAATTTTCAAGAACTTTTCATCAAATTTTCTACGGAAGGAAAGGAAGTTGAATTAAGGGGTATTGCAGGGAAACCAGGAAAGATAATCAGCTCTAATGGTATGACAAAGCTTCTAAAAAAGGAGCAAAGAGGTGTAATTGCACAATTATGTTCGCTAGATGTTTCCACATCGGAATCATCTATTTCTCCAGATCTCCAAAAAGTTTTGGACAATCATTCCAAGGTATTTGAGACTCCCAAAGGTCTCCCACCTATGCGTGATCATGATCATGCTATTCATCTGATTCCAGGAAGTGTTCCTCCAAACATCAGGCCGTACAGATATCCCTATGTCCAAAAGAGTGAAATTGAACGTATGGTTGCAGAAATGCTAGAGGCTGGTATAATTCAACCGAGTCAAAGTTCTTTCTCTGCTCCAGTAGTATTGGTGCACAAGAAGGATGGATCATGGCGCATGTGTCCAGATTATAGGGAGCTCAACAAGCTCACTATTAAAGATAAGTTCCCCATTCCTGTCATTGATGAATTACTGGATGAATTGCATGGATCAATTTACTTCACCAAGTTGGATCTTCGTTCAGGATATCATCAAATCAGAATGAAGATCATTCTGAAAATAGCATTTAGAACTCATGAGGGTCATTATGAATTTTTGGTCATGCCTTTTGGCCTTACCAATGCACCTTCAACATTTCAAGGTTTGATGAATTCAATTTTCAAACCATTCCTTAGAAAATTTGTGTTAGTATTTTTTGATGATATACTAATCTACAGCAAGTCTTGGAAGGATCATGTTGAACATGTTGACAGGGTGCTACAACTATTGGAGGAGAAACAATTATATGCAAAAAGATCCAAATGTTTCTTTGGAGTCCAGGAGGTGGAATATTTGGGTCATATTGTATCTCATGAAGGAGTTAAGGTAGACCCTAGCAAAATTAAAGCCATTAAGGAATGGAAAATCCCCACATCCATAAAGCATCTGCGAGGATTTCTCGGGTTGACAGGGTATTATCGCAAGTTTGTTAAGAATTATGGGAGAATAGCAGCACCTCTAACAACATTATTGAAGAAAGATGCATTTTCATGGACTCCGGAAGCAACAAAGGCCTTTGAACATCTTAAAGAGGCAATGTGCCAAGCACCGGTCTTAGCTACACCGGACTTCACAAAAACCTTTATTGTGGAATGTGATGCTTCAGGAAATGGAATTGGTGTTGTTCTAATGCAAGATGAAAGACCCATTGCTTTTGAAAGTCGTCCAATCAAGGGAAAGTTTTTAAGCAAAGCTATTTATGAGAAGGAAATGTTGGCAATACTCCATGCACTTAAGAAATGGCGACCCTACCTAATGGGAAGACACTTCAAGGTAAAAACGGATCATGATAGCCTTAAATACTTTTTAGAACAAAGATTATCCTCTGAAGAGCAACAAAAGTGGGTCACAAAGATGTTGGGTTATGACTTTGAAATCATCTACAAAAAAGGGAAGCAAAATGTGGTGGCAGATGCACTCTCAAGAAAGGATGAGGATGTGGAAGCATTGTTGTGTGCCATTTCTATTATCCAACCAGATTGGATAAATGAAGCAAGGGAGGAATGGAAGAATGACGAAGAAGTGTGGGCACTTATTCGAAAGTTACAACAAGATTCCAGTACGTCTGATACATTTAGCTGGAAAAATGATTCGTTATGGTACAAAGATCGCTTATACCTCTGTAAGAATTCCCAGCTAAAACAAAAGATTCTTATGGAATTGCACACTTCTCCCTTAGGAGGGCACTCAGGATTTTTAAAAACTTACCACAGGGTTAAGAAGGAATTTTTTTGGGATGGCCTTAAATCAGATATTCAAAAGTTTGTGGCGGAATGTTTGGTTTGCCAACAAAATAAAGTTGAAACAATTAAGACACCAGGTCTATTACAACCTTTATCCATTCCAAGCCAACGTTGGGAGGAGGTTTCAATGGATTTTATCACAGGTTTACCCAAGTCTGAGGGAAAGAGTGTCATCATGGTGGTAGTTGACAGACTTACCAAGTATGCACACTTTTGTGCATTATCACATCCATTTAAAGCCAGTACAGTTTCTACTGCATTTATGGAAACAATTCAAAAGCTACATGGAAACCCAAAGATTATTGTAAGTGACAGAGATCCCATTTTCACTGGAAATTTTTGGACAGAATTATTTTCTTGTCTTGGTACTCAGTTAGCTCATAGCTCATCTTATCATCCTCAATCTGATGGGCAAACTGAGATAGTAAACAAATGTTTGGAAGGATATCTTCGTTGCTTTGTATCTGATAAACAGACACAATGGGTCAAATGGTTGCCTCTGGCTGAATGGTGGTATAACACTTCCTTCCATACAACAACAAAAATGGGTATCAACCACCATCCATCACATCATATTTAAGAGAAAATTCTAAGGTTCAGGCAGTGGAACATCACATCGAACATCAACAACAAGTCCTCCAACTCTTAAAGGATAACCTCGTGTTGGCACAGAATAGAATGAAACAACAGGCAGATCAACATCGCAGTGAAAGAAGTTTTGATGTAGGTGATTGGGTATTCCTACGGCTACAACCATATAAGCAAATGTCCCTCAAGCAAGCTAAGAAGGATAATAAATTATCACCAAAGTATTATGGTCCATACAAGGTGTTGCAAAAGATTGGTACTATGGCATACAAATTGGAGCTTCCTGCAGCTTCTCGATTGCACCCAGTTTTCCATGTTTCATGTTTAAAGAAGGTTATAGGTGACAAGCTCCCAGTTCAAACAATATTGCCAGAACTTGACGAGGAAGGAAAAATTATATTGGAACCGGAAGCAGTCACAGAAACAAGAACTCGACAGCTACGAAATCGATCAATTTCAGAGTATCTTATCAAGTGGAAGAACTTATCCACTGAAGATTCCACATGGGAGGATGAGAATTTTATGCAGAAGTATCCAGAACTACTCAAGCGTTGAGGACAACACTTTTTTGAAGGAGAGGGGCATGTTGGGTCCCCATAATACTAGTGATTACCCCATTACTATTGTAGTTATACCCCTTATTAATATTGTTGTGCCCCTATTGTCCCCATATTGTTATTACTGTGCCCCATAGAATCCCTCTATTGTTATTTTTGTGGCTTTATATTATTATTGTTAGGTCGGCTAGATTATATTGTGACTCCCTAGACTCCTATATATAGAAAGGAAGTTTTGTCATTTGAATCATCCAAGAATTGTTCATTTATGTAATGTAAAGGAGGCCGCCCCCTCGAAGAGGCTGAATTCTAAGGCATTGATCTATCTTTCCTATCTTTTCTTGAGCTAGTTTCATAACAATATGCAACAATATAGAGAATTCTCCGTGCTGGTTACTTTTGGCCAACAATATTCAAAGATTTCATAATTTTCGTTAGAAGTTGTCATGCATGTCAAATATTCGATCGAAAAGCTAGACTACCACCTGCACCTTTGCATCCAGTAGTTGTTGTTGGACCATTCACTAAATGGGGCATTGATTTCATGACATGTAACCCCACCTCGACCGGGGGGCATGGGTATATTATAGTCGTTGTTGACTATTTTACCAAATGGGCTGAGGTGATGCCTACATTAAACAACAGCAGCGAAACGGCTGCATTGTTTTTCTTCAACCACGTGGTTGCCAGGTTTGGTGTACCACAGGCCATAGTCACAGATCATGGGTCACATTTTCACAATCACATGATGGTTGAGTTGACTGCCAAATTAGGACTGTCACATGATAGTTCTACTCCATATTATCCGCAAGCTAATGGACAAGTTGAGGCTATCAACAAAGTCCTTAAGCGCATGTTACAACGAATGATTGGAGTTCACAAAAGAAATTGGCATTTAATCCTGTACTCGGCCTTGTGGGAATATCAAACCTCGATGAGAAATGCTACTGGATTCACACCCTTTTAGTTGGTGTATGGTTTGGAAGCAGTCTTGCCGATTCAATGTGAAATTTCATCACTCAAACTCGCAATTGACCTGCTACCTGACACTTCTGAGGAAGAAGCATGTTTCTTGGAATTAATCCATCTGGATGAAACCCGTCGTGATGCCGCATTGGCTAACGAAGCACACAAGAAACAGGTAAAGGCACAATATGATCAAAATGTCAAGCCTCGAGTCTTCTCAGAAGGTGACCTGGTCTTGCTTTATGATCAGGAGTCGGATAAAATTGGTGCAGGGAAATTCGAACCACTTTGGATGGGCCCTTATATTGTTAAGCGCGTTTTGACGAAAGGTGCCTATGAGTTAGTAGATTATGACGGAGTTCCATTGTCTAAGCCTAGAAATGGGTTGTACTTAAAATATTACTATGCTTAGTTAAGTGTGGTAAAACTCATGTAAATATGCTTGGATTGCATGTGTGAGTGTGTTTCTTTTAGGGTTTTTATTTGGTTAAGTAATCCACTTTGCATTTATTGTAGATGTCAAACTTTTCGAAACCATGTGTTGGTTACGCCAATGGTGCTAGTTGTAGTACGCAGAACCTATCTTTTGCATCATGGGCTATTTTCACCCCAAGCGGCGAGTTAATGAGTTTTAGAGGAATTTGTATTGGTCAATCAACAAACAATATCGTTGAGTATAGCGCGTTGATTGAACTTCTCTTTGATGCCATTTCACTTGGAATTCACCGAATCATCATTAGGCTGGACTCACAGCTCGTTGTGCTACAAGTTAATGGCGTTTATACTGTCTGAAACCCATCCATTCATCATATGTTCCTTATAGTTTGTATTTTGGAAAGGTATTTTGAGTTTATTCAATATCAACATATTTCCAGAAGTATAAACACATTAACCGACTCTCTAGAAAGTTATGTGTTAAATAGACATTTGCGACACATGTAAAGTAATTTTTTTTTTCAATTAGTATCATCAGTTGAATAGGATTGCATCACTCAACCATAATAAAACCCTGAAAGTAAATTGTAAAAGTTTTTACAAACAGTTTGTGTCTAAGACAAAAATTGGTCACCTGACCCAAAAACTAAAATGTATGCAAAAAAGATATCTTAGTAAACTAGTGGTGCTCATGATAGCAGGTCATTGCTTGTGCTATCGTGCGCAAAAGTATCATCCAATGACCCAGCACACCGATGGTGTGGCGTTGCAATTGCATACGTAGCTCCTCGATCCAAATATCGGGAATACCCAGGGTTAAACCCTCCATGTGATCTTGCAATTTAGCCAGAGTCTCGGCCAAATCCAAGTCTCGAAGAATTGCTCTCCCTACAGGTCTCTGTGATGGTCCAGCTACATCTCATGGGTCTCCCATAGGTTGAATAGGGCTGATATCTGTATGCATAAAAAATTATTTTTTTTAGTCTTGGAGTTAATCAAAAACACAAAAAATGCAAAAAATGCAAAAAATTTAAAAAATAAAAAACACTTGGTCAAACAATTTACCAATAGCACCCCACATTGCTCTAGCTGGTAGTGGTAAATCTAGATCGCCATGGAAATCCATTCCTGAATATGGATATTCTGTGAAGGTCATCTCCTGTCAATTGAACCATTCAAAGAATGTAGGGGTAAATACAATCGAAGAGTGGGCACCATGCCTAGCCATTAGATCTATCCACCTCTGCATCTATGGGTTTCTTGGTCCAGATACAGCTAGTGAAATGAGCTGTGGCTGCAAGAGGGGTATTCTCTCCAAGGCAAAAGAAATCACGATTGATCCATAGCCGAAATTTTTTATCTTTCCTTCTTTCACCTTGGTCAATTTCTCTTTCACAGATGAAAGGACAGCCCCGCACCAGTTGAATACTTTTGGCTCTAAACATTCTAAGGCATACTGCATGTATGATTTGTTGGCCAAATGAAGTGCAGAACTGCCAGCCAATCTGGCAATGGTAAAAAGGATCGTCCTTAGTGGTAAATCACTAACATCCTTGATAAGTATCTTTCTGTCTCTGCTAGGCTGAGCACCCAGCCTACAAAACTGTCGCACATAATCTTTCACTGGTCTACCCCCGAGGGCAAGTCCTGTTAATGAAATGGGGCAACCTCGCCTCGACAGCCCAATTAGGAAGTATATATCATTGATGGTAAAAGGGACCTCTTTGTCCCGAATGTGAAAAGACTGATCGGTCGGATCCCATGATTGAAAAAGGAACCGTAGAAGATCCATCTGCTGTTGCATGTTGGATAACTGAAAATACTTGAGTAATCCACAATTTCTTAGGGCCTCGACTGTTCCCTGATTACTCAAGGTTATGATATCTTGCTCTTCATGCTCTCGTTCTCTCCATATGATTACCATTTCAAATTCCTGATTTGAAAAAGAAACCCTAGGGACCTCAAAACCCTAAAATGTTCTTGACTAAAATAGGAGATAAATGAAATGAAAGAGAACAGATTTAGTTCCTACCTGGTCCAAACAGCACAAGGAATGATCCCTTCAATCCTCCGCAATCAACTGGTGAAATTCGGGAAAAACTGCTCCAAAGATCAGAAGGTAAAAACGAGATGGTGAAAATGAATGGTAAGAACCAGTTTTTATGTTTATTTCTTGCACATTAATTGAGTAAACATTGGTTTTCATTTATTTAATCCATGAACATGTATTGTTTAATCTTTTTATGGTATCTTGAGCAGGATTAACAATTGGCAAGCAGTTATGATGTGCTTACGTGTAAGTTGAATATCTTTTACCACAAAGCAAACTTTTATCGCTTTTTCGAGCTTTGTTAAAAACGAAAAAGGAACCCCCTTGGAGTCCTCTTTAAGCTCTTTTCAGACTCTCTAAACATGAAAAGGTTGTCGAGCACTTGTTATTTCTAGCTTGTTAATGGATTAGAATCGATATCTACTCAGTATAGTTTTACCCCTTCTTCGAGCTGAGATAGATTAACTATGAAAAAGGTACTCGTTGGTCAAACATGATCAATAGGTTCTCTCTTGTATTATTTTATGCTTTTTCGGGCTTGAGAGACAAATGTACGAAAAAGAATTTTTGGAATTTCCTTTTAGTCCCTTTTTAGACTCTCTAAATGTGAAAAGGATCGAGTTATGCTTGTCGTTAAACTCGTTAAAAACATTAAATATCAACAAACTTGTCCATCTAGACAAGACTGAGTTTCACCTTCGCTAGACTCGTTAAAACATCAAATAGCGATGGATTCACCCGAAGGGTGGAATTATACAACAAGCATATGTTATCCTCCTCAAGCTTGATAAAAATAAAGAGGTACTGGTCAGAAATGACTATGTGGGTTGGGTCATTCAGCTTGATGGTTACACACCGTTGGTCTATCATTACCATCCATCACTTTGTTTTGGGTCAAAGCTACCAATTCATCTCAGTGCTGCTGATATGTTCAAGAGAAGTCATTAAGTTCAAAACTTCATCCTTTACAATACAAAAAACCTTCATTTTCATGTCTGCCATTCCTGAACCTTGTGTCGTCAGTCGATGTTTCATCTCTAAAATCATTTACCTCATTTCGTGTCGTTGATGTGGGATACATCAAGGCCCTCCTATGACGAGTCGCTTCTTGTCGACATCAACACATCATCCAAGAATTTGACTTAGAAACACCCCTTCAGTACCTTGAAGCTTGCATACATCAATGGTAGGTTTCTCGCTTCCAGCGATAGGTTGACATCACTGGCCTTCGACCTAAATACTTCGTATGGTGTTCGACATCAAATCATTTATTCATACCATGCGGAATGTACTGCAGTACCTTGAGGGTCATTATCATTATCGGTGATCCCTTTCATGTCTGTTAACGGCTTACATCATTGGCTGGTAATCAGACGATGTCTCTCCATGTTCGACCTCAGATCATCTATTCACATGGTAGGACTTGTACTTGAGCGAAATATTGGACGAGATTGAAGACCCCGGATCTAGTTGCATCCATCCGAGCTGCGATATATTTTTCAGGAGTACTATATCAAATGTACAATGGCCTTACATTCATGGTCATCCATTCATGGGTCTACATCTGTAGACGACTATATTTGTACATGTAATGAAATTTTATAAGCTGAGCATGGGTATGCCTTCCCTCAACTAAAAATTGTGAGAAAAAAATCGAAGTATCATGATATTTGTATTGTAACTGATGTAGGTCTCCTTCCATTTCGAAACCTTCTCTCCAAGTGGTAAAGCATCTCACTCGACATGTTTATTTTTGACTTCATGCTTTAGGGGGCAACTATTACAGGTCAATTTGGGCACATCAACCCTAACTTCCAAATCCGTATTATTAGGGTCCATCAATCCCTAATTCAGTTGTTTTCATTCCCTAATGAAGTCAACCTACATCATGCTTGCCTCCCAAGAGTTTCATGTCACCATTCATCCAAAAAATGCCCCTAGAGAGATCAGCGCAGGTGGCCCTTTATCAGGCTGCATTGCAATGCAGGAATTGCACTATCTAGGTGCACTGCAACGTAGTTGGCCTTTGTTTCACCTACGCTGAGCGAGATTCATTTTTGAAATGAATCCATTAGATTCCTCATCCAATGGATGCTTCTGGAAGTTTCCAGATGGATTGGGCTCACTTTTGGATGAGGAAGAGGATGAATGAACCTCAATCCATTATCCCTTCCTCCATGGAACCACTTCCCAATTTTGGCAGAGCATTCATGAGGGCCATTAATGGCTTAACCTCCTCCATTCAGCTATAAATTAACCAAGCATTGAAAGGCTGGTGAAGGTTGGAACTTCTTGAGCTAAGGAAATGTTGTTTGAGTGAGATTTGTAAGAGTATGGTGATGATGTCAAATTGTTGCTTCATGAGGAGAGAATGGTTTGAAGCTGGAAGGATGACACAAAATCGAGCATGCATCTACATGGGTTGTAATCTTTCCTTCTATTAATAAAGAATTCTAAGCTTTTTCCATTCATGTGTTTATATCATGTATGTCGTATTCTGGATTCTATGATATGTTTAATTAACAGGTCATCATTATTGTATGCTTTGATGGGTTTCTGTCTTGGCTTGTGTGCAGGTACTTTCCAAGCGAGTTAAGTACGAAAAGGAGTGGCAAAATCAGTCAAAGGAAAGAGGGATTGAGCGAAAGTTGTAGGTTGGTACCTTTTTTATTCTTTCTCTTATCTGTTAATTATAGGAAAAGCGACGAATTACTTTGTCTGTTGATTCTAGACTAGCTATTAGGTCTAGAGGGTTAGGCGTTTGAAGAAACACTAAATTTGCCCAAAACACCTGGTTTAAAGAGATGGGCTAGGGTTGGATAAAAGGTATCACAGAAGTTGCAACATGCCTTCTAGATCATGTTCATTTTGCAAATGTTCCCCCTACTATGCTTGTAAAAATAACACATTCAATTTTACTGTAAACATAATGACTATATGTGAGAAAAAATAAGGGACAAATTGTGAGTAAAATTGCATCATTTCAGTAGTTTGTCCCACATAATTGTAATGCCAATGATAATGGAGCATCTGGTTTTTTAGTGGTTGTTGTACACATGATTAGAATAGGAAGTATTAGGATACTTAATATTGATAGACATGTAGGTAATTTTCTTGTGAAGAATATTATTGAATGTAGGAAAATATCAGCAAGTTGGAGGAGAATCATATCGTGACTCAAAGGGCATCCCAAAACTTTTGAATATATATATATATATATATATATATATATATATATATATATATATATATATATATATAATAATAATAAATAACAATGAATCTCAATTCATAAACCAACAATAATATGGGCTTCAACGATATCCCAATCAACCAATGTCATGTAAGGAAATGACATCATTACTAGTGTTCAAAGCACCATGAAAAAAGGAAGTAAAGCTCTATCATTATATCAATGTAATATGAATGTTCAATATTAACTCATAACCATTCATTGTTGTCATAATGAGTAGAGTACTACTTTGATTACACGTATATTTATAACTGTAGGCTAACTAGAGGAAGCTCTAACCTCAACTATAGGGTCTAACTCAATCCATTCCCTATCACTCAATAGCCTATTAAATTATTCCTTATTCTTTGCTACACAAAAATAACAAAGAGAAGTGGTGAGCTTCCTAACAAATTTTGGGGTAAAAATTATATCTGTGGTAAATGCAGACTACTTTTATCATTATGAAATTAGGGAACCTTTTCCCACATATTTCAATACTAGACAGAAAAGGATATAACAATGCTACCTAGTACCTATTTAAGTTGGAGCTATGGATTGAAAATGCATAGATAATAATATTGAATTGTGAGATTGGGTTAATTAAAGGAACATCTAGATACAAGAAAACCTATAGCGAATTTGGAATCAGTACATTAAGGAAAATGCAAATATCATTTGAAAGGGAAAGATGAATCACCATACCTACGAAACACCCCTTTATCTGAAGAAGATATATTTTGAATTCATTTTTGGATTCCCTACATGTTATACATTGTATTCCTCTTAAAAATCCTCCAAGAGTAGATGCAGCTAACTGACATTCATAGTGTATTCCTCTCTGTTGTTGGGAAAAGTATCCAATACGGAATGACCCTATCCCACTCTAAGGGTGATAGTACCTCAGCAACAATCAAAGCAAAGCTATTTGAGATTACTTCTTTATGAGATGTAAGAGAGAGGAGAAAGAGATCCACTAACCGATGTCTTCCGCTAATGGTTGATCCAATCTTCTCTCCTTGCTGCTTGCTCCCAGCTCCTTGCTCTTTCACTGGCCCAGCTACACCAAGATCCTGCAAAATGGCAAGAGAGAGAAACTACAAGAAGCATACATTCATAATTGATTCAAGGATTAGAATAAATCAAATACACAAGTATAACAATACACCATTGAGACACATGCATATAGAAGAACCTCAAATGCTTTATTAATGGAAGAAGTAAAGTTCAGGAAGTGATACAACCATAAAAGGCCCAATCCAGCATCACCTCCCAGCAGAAAGAAATCTCCTCTTCACCTCCTTCAAGCAAATCACCCAATAGTTCTATACTCAAACCAACAACACTTCCTTACATTCACAAGATTCCAGCCTCCCTAGACCTCATGAGAGAGCTCTATATATAGGAGTTTTGGAGAAAGGATGAGTCATCTTGTAGCTGGCATGAAGTTGACTAGTGTCCTCTCCCACTTCAGTTATTCTTCAGTTCTTGATTCCACTTGGAGGTTCTTGCTTCCACTTGGAGATCTAGACTCTCTTACTCATCACCAGTGGAATTCTCTGATCCAAGTGTCATTTTGGAAGCTTCCTGGGCATTGACACCTTGAGGAATGACTGTGCCACTTGGCCAAACTCGCCCAGCGCAGGTAGCCTTCTTTGCAGTTCACATTCAGCGCAAGTACATAGTGGAGTAGTTGACATTCAGCGCAGATGCTCAGTGGAGCAGTTGACATGATCCAGAATTAGCTTGTTTTTGAGTGTTTTCAGGTGGAGAACTGATATTCAGTGTTGTGGTTTGCTGACCTTGTTCCTCTAGGGGTAGGAACAACATGTTTAGGGACTTTGGATCCCTTAGATTATTGACATTTCATGCTTCATGCTGTAAGGCACAAAAATGTCTATAACAGTTGCCCCCTAAAGTATGAGGTCGTTTATCGGGTGAAATGCTTTATCAGGAGGATCCTAAGTTCATTCAATCGCTGAGAGGTGACCTGTAATAAAATACAATACAATACATTATTTTTCATTCTGCTTTCATGATCTAGCTGAGGCGGGCATTCCCATGCTCAGCTTTATAAATTCATTTTGGTACATAGAACAGACGATCGTCTGATGGTAGACTGATAATTCTCTGCTGAAATTATCATCCTTTGAGTAGGATGATCATCTGCTTCAATGATGTACATGTCAAATGTCTTTATATTTCCTGAATATATATCTCAGCCCGAATGGATGAAACTAGATCCGGGGTCTTCAAACTCGTTCGATCTTCACTCTAAGTACAAGTTGATCCATGTGAGAATTGTGCTGAAGTCGAACATGGAAAGACATCGCTTGATTACCGGTCAATGATGTAAACCGTTAACAAGCGCGAGAGGAATCACCGATAATGATAATGACCCTCAAGGTACTGCAGTACAATTCACGTGGTGTGAATAAAGGACTTGGCGTCGAACACCACGCAAAATCTTCTGGTCGAAGGTCATTGATGTATACCTGTCGCCGGAAGTGAGAAACTTGCCATTGAGGCATGCAAGCTTCAAAGTACTGAGGGGGGTGTTCCTAGATCAACTTCTTGGATAATGAGCTGTAGTCGACAAGAAGCGACCCGTCAAAGGAGGGCCTTAATGAATCCCACATCACTAAAACTATAGTACATAGTTTGTGCCTTACAGCATCAAGCATGAAATGTCAATAATCTAAGGGATCCAAAGTCCCTAAACATGTTGTTCCTACCCCTAGAGGAACAAGGTCAGCAAACCACAGCACTGAATATCAGTTCTCCACCTGAAAACACTCAAAAACAAGCTAATTCTGGATCATGTCAACTGCTCCACTGAGCATCTGCGCTGAATGTCAACTGCTCCATTGTGTACCTGCGCTGAATTTCAACTGCAAAGAGGGCTACCTGCGCTGGGCGAGTTTGGCCAAGTGGAACAGTCATTCCTCAAGGTGTCAATGCCCAGGAAGCTTCCAAAATGACACTTGGATCAGGGAATTCGACTTGTGATGAGTAAGAGGGTCTAGATCTCCAAGTGGAAGCAAGAACCTCCAAGTGGACTCAAGAACTGAAGAATAACTGAAGTGGGAGAGGACACTAGTCAGCTTCATGCCAGCTACAAGCTGACTCATCTTTTCTCCAAAACTCCTATATATAGAGCTCTCTCATGAGGTCTAAGGAGGCTGGAATCTTGTGAATGTAAGGAAGTGCTGTTGGTTTGAGTATAGAACTATTGGGTGATTTGCTTGAAGGAGGTGAAGAGGAGATTTCTTTCTGCTGGGAGGTGATGCTGGATTGGGCCTTTTATGGTTGTATCACTTCTTGAACTTTACTTCTTCCATTAATAAAGCATTTGAGGTTCTTCTATATGCATGTGTCTCAATGGTGTATTGTTATACTTGTGTAATTGATTTATTCTAATCCTTGAATCAATTATGAATGTATGCTTCTTGTAGTTTCTCTCTCTTGCCATTTTGCAGGATCTTGGTGTAGCTGGGCCAGTGAAAGAGCAAGGAGCTGGGAGCAAGCAGCAAGGAGAGAAGATTGGATCAACCATTAGCGGAAGACATCGGTTAGTGGATCTCTTTCTCCTCTCTCTTACATCTCATAAAGAAGTAATCTCAAATAGCTTTGCTTTGATTGTTGCTGAGGTACTATCACCCTTAGAGTGGGATAGGGTCATTCCGTATTGGATACTTTTCCCAACAACAAATTGGCGACTCCGCTGGGGATCGTATCTTGTTGGTTGTTTTTGTTTTTTGCTATTCATTTCATAAACACAGGGAGTACCGAATCGAACTGCATTTGGATCTTTCAAATGCAAAGTAGAGGGCAGCTACTCTAGCTCAGTTTCTGGGCATGTTTATGATTTGAAGAGCTGATCCACAAGGACTCTAAATCGCTCTTAGTGATAGCTTTTCATCCTCCTTTTCATCCCTTAGTGTGTACTTGATTGATAGCTTCTGATTTGGCCAAAAACTGTGAATTTTTGAGCAATCTGTGACCCGGAAACTGAGAAAAACGAAAGTTTGTCTCTTCAGTGCAGGCACTGTGAAGGCAGTTTGCATTTCAGCGCAGTTCCCGAAGGGGCTACCTGCGCTGAAGGTCAAAACTTCCAGTGTACTACCTGCGCTGAACCAGTTTTGCCTAGTGCTACTGGGGTTCCCTCCTGTTTATTGCCCTGTTTTCATCCTTGTTTTTGCAGCCTGTTGTCAGTCAATGTGCCTATCTGAAACCAACTTTCCTTGCCACTATTCTGCCTCGGTTGTATAAAGAAACTGTATTTGTTCTTTGTGTATTTCTTATATCATTTGCAATTTCCCATAACGAAAAGTGAACTAGTCTTGTTGTGACCTCTTAGATCTAGACCTGTGATAAGTGTCGTTTTGATCTTAAGAGTTAGTTTGTTTGTTGTTCATAGTTGATTGAGCTTTTTCTTTCGTCATATGGTTTGAGTTTATATATTTCTAGTGTCGAAACAAGTAAATCTTAAGGTGTCTTTTGATTTTGGACAAGCTTGTTTGCTTTCGCTTGAAATTGAATTCGAAATTATACAACAGCTTTCTTTTTGTATTACATCAACATTAAGAAAGAGAAAAGAAATACCTGCATTGTGCATGTGCATTTTGACAACTTGCATGTTGATTTAGGAAAAAGTGCATTAGTGTGTGCTCTATGATCTGTGTGAAAAGATGATGTCTTTATTTTCCCTCAGTAGTTAAGATTTTCAAAGTTGAAAGATTGAAAAGCTTGCTTATCATCTTAGACTACATTTAGGAGTGTTATCATACATCTCGTGGTGATCCATAAAGGCAAACTGCTAAACAAGATCAACCTTAAAATAAATTGAATTTACATAACAACGCATTGAAACATAACACAAACACATAGAGGTCTAAGCTAGAGACGTGTTCCGGCGTCGTTAAACGTGATATCTTAGCGTTGAGTAGTTGGGTGATTCCTCCACGGTGAAGCGATAAGTATCAATACGGACTTGTGCTCCCACGTACCGTCGCGTATATATTGGGAGACCCCTATAGGAACAAAGCCTTTATCCATAGGAAGCCGTGTCGATCGCCCTACTGATCGCAATGCAGTGAACACAGCATTCACGAAGATCGACCACTCGTACCGTAAAACGTATTCTGTGGTTTTGCGAAAAGTTTGGCACACCCTCTGCCTAGAACTCCAGAGCAGTTTCTTTTGGCCTTTTTCAAACTCTATAATTGAAAAAGTCCATCCGAGCATTTGTCACTTCGGGCTCGTTAAAACATCGAAGGAGACTAGAGTCATCTTTAGCTTTTTCTCGACTCTTAAAAAGTGAAAAAGCAAGTTGTGTCTAAAGCGTCGTTATAAAATTTATTTTAAACGGAACATAATCACCTCCTATTCCTGCGTTGATCTGTAGGTTGAGAAAATGGAACGCCCAAACCAAGGAATTCCACATGATGGAAATCCTAGTCCTTTCTCCTCTTGGGGAGAAGTTGGTGCGCCCCACATGGCCACATTGTCGCTTCCAGGACTGACAATTGGCCTGCGTATTTGGCTATTCTCAACCAATGTAGTTCAGAACACCACGGTTCCTGAAAAGTCGAGTCAACAGTTAGATCAGTCTAGAGCTACCCACCAGCCTTCTACTTCCTATAACTCTTCCTCCGATCCTTCATCTTCGCAAGGTAGAGCCGGAAAAAGCCAAGCTCCCATGGAGAAGAAGGAGAAGAAGAAGAGAGAGAAGAAGAAGAAGGAGCCTAAGGCGACTGGGGGCAAGCAAAAGACATCTGACAAAAATCCACACACAGCACAGACTGGGCCTAAATCGCCATGTGTCATATGTAGAGGAGACCACTTCCATAGAGATTGTCCCTGTATTCCCCGGATACTAAGGGACTGGTCCCCTTGGTTGCACAATTCGGGAGCAGCAACCTCTGATAATCATGTTGAATGCTTACCGTCAACCAGCGAAAGGGAAGGTTCAAGACAAAGAGGGGGAGCAAGATCCCCCTGCAAGCTGTGTGAAGGCGATCACGCCATCCACCGTTGTCCCTTCTTAGACGAAGCGAAGAGAGTTTTGGAAGATCGTCCGGTTTCACCGTTGAGACTTCCTCCTGGATACAAAAAACTCGTGCCAAGTCCTTCGTTGGTTGAAAATACAGCTGGCCCACTCAAGTGGTCAGCTGAAGCGTCAGTCATTGAAAATGAACCTACTGAATCCAGACCGAACGAAAGTCTAAAGGTCGAAACGGCAGTTGACCTGGTTCTGCCTTCAGAGGTTTCATCTTCAAATGACACCGTCAATGAAGATTAATCTTCAAATGACACCCTCACTGAAGAGAATAAGGATGACACCATCCAGATTCTTTTCATATACACCGACTCTGATGAGCATCAGGGCAATGTGCCCATTCCTTTATCGCAGGAAGGAACATCGTCAGGGTCATATCCGGCCGTGTATTCAGTCCCACCACCAAGCAACCTGGTTGTGTCCTTTGATTGGAACCAACTAGGCAGACCCCGGTTGCCGGCCAGTATACCATTCAGAATCATAGTCCAAATTTATAGAATGGTAATGGCTGGCACTATCATTGATGAAGGGGCATCTGTGAGTATCCTTTCTTCTATTGCTTGGAAAGCACTGGGTTCCCCAGAGCTTTTGCCTAAGATAAGAAATCTCTCGGGTTTTGATAAAGGAATCAGTCGACCATTAGGGATCCTCCCCAATGTGCCTGTTACATTGAAAGGGAAGACCGTTCAAATGAACGTGATGGTCGTTCAAGGACCCTTAGATTATAACCTACTCCTTGGACGAGACTATATATATTGCATGGGAGCTATAGTCTCCTCACTCTTTAGAGTAATGTGTTTTCCACACGAAGGAAGAATGGTCAAGCAAGTAGACCAACTTTCATTTCCGGGATCACGCATCGCAAATAGTCAAATACCAACCCTGAATGGTCTATTCAATCAAGAAATGTCTCCACCCCTAGTCCTCCTTCCCGATGAGTGCGAGTGATTCGGAAAGATGGGACTGGAACCCAGGGGGCATGCATCCTGGTCTGCTTCGGGCAGAGGAAACCCTGGGTATAAGGTAGAATTTTCGCGAGAGAATATGACTAGTCTGTACCCCGTCCGTGGATGGAAGAGGGGTTGTTCTAGAATAGGATTCTTTTGTCAAGGTTACTTGTTTGACAAAGGTCATTCACCATTGTCTACTTCGGTAGACAGTGCCAAGGAAATGTTTTCGTTTGAAGAAGTTAACAAAACAATCTTTGGGTAACCAGAAAGAGGCAAGCCTCACCCTTTAAAACAAATGTTTTAACAGATAAGTAGGGGCAGCCTTGAAATTGTACTTTATACCTGGGGGCATGCAAACCTTTTGGAGTGCAAGATAAGAGTGGTTATTTATCTATTTTTGGGATTAGCCGTTTCCGAACTTGCATAAAGAAAGGATGAGAGGGAGCATAGCTTTGGTAAGGTGCGAGCTCTATAAAAAATGGGATCTTACAGGGGACATTTCTTATCTTATGACTGGTATAATCGAGCAGTTTTAGCATAAAGTTCATGCTCGTTAAAAAATAAACGCAAGGATCGAGCAGTTTTACCGCGGAATTTATGCTCGTTAAAAAATAGAAAAGCGAGATCCGAGCAGTTTTAGTACATAGTTCATGCTCGTTAAAAAATAAACATAAGATTGAGCATTCAAGCTCATTAAGAAATTAATATACCCTGGTAAATAATCTCTCTGATCGTAAATTTATTAGCCATAAAAGCCTTGGTCGTGTTTTGCACCTGCCACCTCCATTTCATTTGGCCGATCGTTCACCTCCATATGATTGTTTACCCATTTTGAGGAACAACCGCGAAGAGTGATTTCACCTAGCCATCCTTGTGACATTGTCGTGATTGGAAAATTCCAACCTGTACTTGGAATCTGTTGCTATCCCTGTTTATCACTCGTTCCTCAAAAGACGAGTCTTCTTTGAGCTCTTTTCATCTGACTCGTAAAATATGAAAAGTTTGCTGAGTTTTGGCCTTCCAGCTCGTTAAAGGACCGGAAGAGCTATCCCTCCTCTAGATTTTAATCTTTTTGGACCTGAGGGATTATTGCACAAAAAGGTCGAGTGCTTGTTTTATTCGGCTCGTTAAAGTTATCGAAAACTCATCCCTTCTGTATTGTTTTATACATTTTCGGACTCAAGGGATTAGATGACGAAAAAGGAATTTTGGAGTTAACTTTTTGTACCTTTTCAGACTCTCTAAAAATGAAAAGGACCGAGTTTTCCTTGTCGTTAGACTCGTTAAAATGATTAAATAGCAACAAACTTGTCTTTAGACGAGAACGAGTTTCCCTATCGCTAGGCTCGTTAAAACGTAGCGATGGGCTTGCCCGAAGGGCATGTTGTAGAACAAGCATATGTTTTCCTCCTCAAGCTTGACAAAAATAAAGAGGTATTGGTCAGAAATGACTGGGGAAAAATTGGGAGAACCTCAAAGCTTTAATGGTAGCAAGTCGCTCTTAATGATGACACTTTTCCTCCGTATCATCGGGTTGGGTTGTTTCATTCACCGGTCTCATCACCATGGTCTTCGCCAAACCATCCACATTTGGGGTAATGCTACTGATCCATTGCATCAGTGTCGTTATATGTTCAAGAGATGTTGTTCAGAAAGAGTCAATCGTGTCCCATCCACTGCCATACATTATCCTTCATCCATCCATGATCGCCACCTTGAATCATATGTCACAGATTGTTTCCACCTCCACTAAAATCATTAGCTCCGTTCCGTGTCACTGATGTGGGATTCATTAAGGCCCTCCTTTGACGG
Organism: Pinus tabuliformis; assembly: GCA_031772625.1. Lineage (NCBI taxonomy): Eukaryota > Viridiplantae > Streptophyta > Pinopsida > Pinales > Pinaceae > Pinus > Pinus tabuliformis. The sequence continues at coordinate 1,135,698,064 of CM062807.1, read as the reverse complement.
ATCGCTTCTTGTCGACTACAGCTCATTATCCAGGAAGTTGATCTAGGAACACCCCCCTCAGTACTTTGAAGCTTGCATGCCTCAATGGCAAGTTTCTCACTTCCGGCGACAGGTATACATCAATGACCTTCGACCAGAAGATTTTGCATGGTGTTCAACGCCAAGTCCTTTATTCACACCACGTGAATTGTACTGCAGTACCTTGAGGGTCATTATCATTATCGGTGATTCCTCTCGTGCTTGTTAATGGTTTACATCATTGACCGGTAATCAAGCGATGTCTTTCCATGTTCGACTTCAGCGCAATTCTCACATGGATCAACTTGTACTTAGAGTGAAGATCGAACGAGTTTGAAGACCCCAGATCTAGTTTCATCCATCCGATCTGCGATATATATTCAGGAAATATAAAGACATTTGACATGTACATCATTGCAGCAGATGATCATCCTACTCAAAGGATGATAATTTCAGCAGAGAATTATCAGTCTACCATCAGACGATCGTTTGTTCTATGTACCAAAATGAATTTATAAAGCTGAGCATGGGAATGCCCGCCTCAGCTAGATCATGAAAGCAGAATGAAAAATAATGTATTGTATTGTATTTTATTACAGGTCACCTCTCAGCGATTGAATGAACTTCAGATCCTCCTGATAAAGCATTTCAGCCTATAAACGACCTCATACTTTAGGGGGCAACTGTTATAGAAATTTTTGTGCCTTACAGCATGAAGCATGAAATTTCAATAATCTAAGGGATCCAAAGTCCCTAAACATGTTGCTCCTACCCCTAGAGTAACAAGGTCAGCAAACCACAGCACTGAATATCAGTTCTCCACCTGAAAACACTCAAAAACAAGCTAATTCTGGATCATGTCAACTGCTCCACTGAGCATCTGCACTGAATGTCAACTGCTCCACTGTGTACCTGCGCTGAATGTCAACTGCAAAGAGGGCTACCTGCGCTGGGCGAGTTTGGCCAAGTGGCACAGTCATTCCTCAAGGTGTCAATGCCCAGGAAGCTTCCAAAATGACACTTGGATCAGGGAATTCGACTTGTGATGAGTAAGAGGGTCTAGATCTCCAAGTGGAAGCAAGAACCTCCAAGTGGACTCAAGAACTGAAGAATAACTGAAGTGGGAGAGGACACTAGTCAGCTTCATGCCAGCTACAAGCTTACTCATCTTTTCTCCAAAACTCCTATATATAGAGCTCTCTCATGAGGTCTAAGGAGGCTGGAATCTTGTGAATGTAAGGAAGTTCTGTTGGTTTGAGTATAGAACTATTGGGTGATTTGCTTGAAGGAGGTGAAGAGGAGATTTCTTTCTGTTGGGAGGTGATGCTGGATTGGGCCTTTTATGGTTGTATCACTTCCTGAACTTTACTTCTTCCATTAATAAAGCATTTGAGGTTCTTCTATATGCATGTGTCTCAATGGTGTATTGTTATACTTGTGTATTTGATTTATTCTAATCCTTGAATCAATTATGAATATATGCTTCTTGTAGTTTCTCTCTCTTGCCATTTTGCAGGATATTGGTGTAGCTGGGCCAGTGAAAGAGCAAGGAGTTGGGAGCAAGCAGCAAGGAGAGAAGATTGGATCAACCATTAGCGGAAGACATCGGTTAGTGGATCTCTTTCTCCTCTCTCTTACATCTCATAAAGAAGTAATCTCAAATAGCTTTGCTTTGATTGTTGCTGAGGTACTATCACCCTTAGAGTGGGATAGGGTCATTCCGTATTGGATACTTTTCCCAACAACATACCCTTAACGAGCATGAACTATGTACTAAAACTGCTCGGATCTCGCTTTTCTATTTTTAAACGAGCATGAACTATGTACTAAAACTTCTCGGATATCGCTTTTCTATTTTTTAACGAGCATAAATTCCGCGGTAAAACTGCTCGATTATATGGTCAAATTTTGATTTTTTACCATTACTAGCTTTTCTCTTTTCAAGGATAGTACTGCATTTTCAATTTCCGCAACAAACTTTGTTAGAAATGAATGATATTTGCATGAAAATGAGATTATAACCCTAATATTTCACTTTGAACTACGTAAAAAGCTACTAAAAGGTGTTTTTACCTCTCATTTACCATTTCATTTGCATTTGGTTTGTTGGAGCTCTGGAGGTGCCTCTTCCCCCTTGATTTTCACCAGCTAATTCCGAGAGATTCTGCGGACGATTTTCGGTGCCGTTTGGACCAGGTAGGAGCTAAACCCTAGCTCTTCCTTTTCATGGTTTCATTTTCCAGTTTTATGCCTGTTTTTCAGTGTTTCTGAGCCCCAAGGGTTTTGCTAGGGCGCCCTAACTTCAGCACAGGTTCCCCATTCGAAACTTGCGCTGAATTTCAAGCTGCCTTAAGGCAGCCTGGCCTTCAGCGCAGGAGGGACACTCTCTGCCTGCGCTGGGGCTCAGAAAACTGAGTTTCTAGCTCATTTTTTGATGAATTTTCGCCAGTTTTTCATCAAAATTAGGAACTTACTCCTTCTCTTTGTTTGATGCAGGGAACTTTGAAAAAAATGTCCCTTACATGGCGAGAACGAGAACATGAAGAGGAGGACATGATTGCCCTCCATGACCCGGTCACGGTGAACGCGCTGCGGACTTGTGGCCTGCTGAAGTTTTTCCGTATCTCTAGCATGAGAGCACAGATTACTTTGCTGCAGTATATGCTTGATGCTTGGGATCCTGTTAACCAAGTATTCCAGATTATAGGAAAGTCCATCCCCTTGACCATAGAGGACATGTACTTCTTGACTGGGTTGTCAAGACGAGGTGCCCCCATTTCCTTGTCAAGTACAGCCAGGGGAACCGATTCCACCAGAGATTATGTCCGCCAGTATTTCAGGGAAGGTTCTCAGCCGAGCAGAGACGGCAAGATTGTTATCCGTGAGATTACTGACAGGTCTCTCAGGTCCATTCTGTATACTATTGGTAGGATGGCCGGCAGCGCAGCTCTACACGTTTCCAACAGATCTTATATGCAGCACGCCTTGGAGTGTCTCCAACCGAAAGTATTCAACTGGTGTGATGCAGTACTTGTTTAGATGAAAAGTCAATTGACCAAGGTAAAGGATGGGAAGCTGAAGAACTTTGGATTTGGTTCTATTCTGACTGCCTTCGCCTTGGAGAAAATCCCACTGATGCAACCTCAGTACATCATACTCCTTTTGCCTTCTCCGACCGAGCCACGCATGCAGAGGTGGGTTGATCACATGTCTAGGCATGCTGGTCAACCTCAGATTACTTTTACTGAGGCCTTCTTCAGGTGGTTCGAGCGCCAGGAGATGGTCTTCTCCGAGTATCCATATGTGGGTATGGATTTCCGAGGTGATCCGGATTTGGTGCTACCGGATGGCGAACAGTGGGGTGCTATTGGTAAACTCTTTGACCATATTATTGTTTACTGTTCTTATTTATAATGTTGTTGTGCTTTATTCTATCAAGACTTTTAATCACACTCTTGGGTGCATGCATATGTTGGTTCTTTTCGTCCCGCAGTTCGTCCGAGACCGTCTGTCACTGCCCCGGCAGTGGAGCCTGCTAGGAGAGCTATTATTCGCGACCTTAACGATACTGAGACCCTTATAGCTGTGCAGGAGCAGGTTGAGAGCCTTACTCTCAGCATTCCCGATGTGAGGATTGATGAGTTACCTTTACAGCTGCAACGATACACTACCGGTGTACCAAGATGATGGACTCGTCTCTTGCGCATGATTGCACAGGCCGTGACGTGCTATCATGAGCACCACTAGGCTAGGGTGCCCCCTAGCATCTTTTTGAGTTTTAGGTCATATGACCAATTTTTTCTTGGTTACAGAACATTATGTGTGAACTATATAAACAGCTTATATATTTTGATTTTCGAGTTTTATTCTGTTTGAGTTATATGATCCATATGTACAATCTTTGATGATGTCTCCTTTTATAAATGTTGCAAATGTCTATCTAAAACATAGTTTGCTAATGAGTCAGTTAATGTGTTTAATTTTCTTGAAATATGTTGATATTGAATTGAATCAAATCGTCTTTCCAAGATCTTAACCCTTAGGAACATGCGATAAATAGCTGGATTGCGAACAAAATATATACCATTGAGTTGTAGTATTACGAGTTGTGAGTCTAGCCTGACAATTAGTCGGCGTATGCCACGTGTGATGGCATCAAAGAGTAGTTCTATCAACGCGCTATACTTAGCGATGTTATTCGTTGATTGCCCAATACACACACCTCTGAAACTTACTAACTCGCTGCTTGGATCGAAAATGGCCCAGGCTGCGGAGGATAGGTTCCGCGAACTACGACTCGCTCCGTCGGCATATCCAACACATGTATCCAGAAGGTTTGACATCTGCAACAAACGAAAAAGGTGGATCACTCGACAAGAACAAATACTTTAGCAAAAACAAAATACAACAAAAGCATGTAGGTTACTATTTAAGCATAGTAACGCTTGAGGTACAGCCCGTTGCCGGGCTGCGCCAGTGGAATTCCGTCGTAATCCATTAACTCGTAGGCTCCTTTTGCTAACACCCTTTTGAAAATATAGGGGCCCATCCATAAGGACTTGAATTTACCTGTTCCCAATTTATCGGATTCTTGGTCATAAAGCAAGACCAAATCACCTTCTGAGAAGACACGGGGTTTGACACTTTTGTCAAACTGAGCCTTGACTCGTTTCTTATGGGCTTCGTTAGCCAAAGCGGCGTCACGATGAGTTTCATCCAATTGGATTAATTCCAAGAAACGAGCCTCTTCTTCTGAAGTTCCAGGGAGAAGATCGATTGCGAGTTTAAGCGACGAAATTTCGCACTGGATTGGCAAGACTACTTCCAGGCCATACACCAGTTGAAAAGGCACTGGATTGGCAAGACTGCTTCCAGGCCATACACCAGTTGAAAAGGTGTGAACCCAGTTGCGTTCTTTACCAACGTTCGGTAAGCCCACAAGGCTGAGTACAGGATTAGGTGCCACCTTCTTTTATGAACCCCGATCATCCTTTGCAACATACGCTTCAGGACCTTGTTGATTGCTTCAACTTGTCCATTGGCTTGCGGATAATATGGGGTAGAGCTGTCGTGAGATAGCCCTAGCTTGGCAGCTAATTCGACCATCATGTGATTGCGAAAATGCGACCCATGATCTGTAACTATAACCTGTGATACGCCGAACCTGGCGACTACATGATTGAAAAAGAAAAGGGCAGCTGTTTCACCAGTGTTATCCAATGTAGGCATCGCCTCGGCCCATTTGGTAAAATAGTCAATAACGACTATAATATACCCATGCCCCCGGTCGAGGTGGGGTTACATTGCATGAAATCGATGCCCCACTTGGCGAAGGGCCCAACAGCAACTATCGGTTGTAAAGGTGCGGGTGGTCGTCTGGTTTTGCTATCAAAAATTTGACAAGCATGGCAACTTCTGACTGCGGTTATGCAATATTTGAACATGGTTGGCCAGAAGTATCCTGCTCGTAAGATTTTTTGTGTTGTTGCATATCCAGATTGATGCCCCCCACACGCGCCTGAATGACACTCATTCAGGGCTTTTTCGGCCTCCCCATGGGTAAGGCACCTCCTCAGAACTGTATCGATACCACGACGGTAAAGTGTATCACCGACGATCATGTAGTCTTTTGCTTGGTATCGTATACGTTTTTGTTTGGAGCGAGAGGTGTTAGGCCTGAATTTTTGGGTTTGGAGATAAACGATGATATCTCCATACCACTCATCGCTTACAGATATCAGAAACAAACTTTCGTCCACGATTGACTCTTCTGATGTTTCATCGTTGGATGATGATGGGAGATCGCACAATATTTCTGCGAAAACTAGAGCTTTCTTTGATTTGGATTTTACAAATTCCAGATCAAACTCTTGAAGGATCGCTATCCATTTTTAATATTTTCCCCCCAGAAACTGTCGCGACAGTATATAAGTCATTGGGTTGCAATCTGACAAGATGGTAGTTTTCCGAAAGAGGACATAATGTCGAAATCTTTGAATCGCTTGAACAGCTGCAAGCACTAGTTTTTCAACATACGAATATTTACTTTCTGTATCATTTAAGTTTTTACTTAAATAATAGATAGGATGTTCAATTCCATCGACTTCTTGAACTAAAACCATCGCAATGGTCGTATTTGCTGCATCCAGATACAGGTTAAAATCTCTTTGATAGTCCGGGGCGTACATTAATGGTGCTTTTACTAGACAATCTTTCAGAGCATCAAAGGAAGCTTGCGCCACCTGGTCCCAGAAAAAAGGTACATCCTTTTTCAAAAGACGAGTATAACCCTTAGCAAGTTCTGTGTAATTTGGAATGAACCTTCTCCGAAAGTTTGCTTTCCCTTGGAGTTTCTGAATTTGAAGCAAATTTGAAGGTGGAGGCAAATTAATGATTGCCTAAACCTTGCAGGGGTCGAGACGAATCCCATCCTTAGAGACTACAAAGCCAAGTAAACGACTAGAACCGACGCAAAACACACATTTGTGTGGATTGAGTCTTATCTTGTAGTGTTGGCAACGTAGAAATATCGCTCTTAAATGCTGCGGATGATCAGTCCGCTTTCGCGAATGAGCCGGAAGATTGTTGAGATAAGGTTGAACAATGTTCTTGATGTCATGGAAGGCATAATTCATTGCCCTCTGAAACGTCGCCCCTCCGTTCTTCAAACCAAAGGATAATTTTCGATAAGCGAATGTGCCCCACGGACAAATAAATGCAGTCTTTGACTGGTCCTGTGGGCGGATATTTATTTGATTATACCCGGAAACTCCATCCATAAATGAAAAGATTTCACATCCGGCGCATTCATCAATTATCTGGTCGATGAAGGGTGTAGGGTAATTGTCCTTCGGACAAGCTTGGTTTACATCCCTATAATCTACACACACTCTAATCGTCCCTTTTTTTTCATAACAGGGACAATATTCGATACCCAATCGGTTAGAGGAACCGGGTAGATGAATCCAGCATGGAGAAGTTTTTCAACTTCTGCCTTAATGGCAGCGGCTTTCTTGGGGTGCACCTGCCGAAGCCGTTGTCTTACTGGTTTGACATCAGGATACATTTTAATTTCATGTTCAACGATACTCGAGTCAATGCCTGGCATTTCATCATATGACCAAGCAAAGACATCTCTGAATTTGCGGAAAAGAGCGTTATATATTTCCAGTTCTGAAGGGGAACAACCTTTGCCGACATAAATATTCTCTACAACATCTGTTTTAGTCGAGATATTTATGGCTATAGTCTCTTCAATATTGGATAGGTTTCGTTCGGAATCCACCGTGTTTACAGTATTTGTTAGGAATTCAAAAACTGAAGGGTGATAAAGGTCACTTTGAGTATCTTCTTCATATTCCGGAAGAAGGGAACGATGGTGGTGATCATTCCATGGTGCCCCCTCAATCATCATTGGTTGTAAGATTCCTTCGTCAGTCCCATGTACTTTCAACCAAGGATCTAATGAGGTACTATATTCTCTAGACCTATCTACCGAAACGCTTGACGAGCGTTGATTCGGGTTTGCCTCCCATGCTTGAAACATTGATTGCTACAATATTTCTAAAGGGCTTGGGGGAAAAACCATTGCACGATCCATGTCGACCTTCGTGGAAGATATCATGTTGCAGGTTGCTACAAACGGTACATAAATAGGAGGTGGTAGCGCGAAAGTTCCCATCAATGTGGGGTCTTTCAATAATCCTACTCCGATATCTTGAATTGAATGGTTGCTCTCATGGATCATGGGAATGCTTCCTGTAACTTGTGAACCATTAGGGAGGAAGTTCTGTTGGTCGACGACCGTAATCCCTCCTTCAAACGGGAATGCGATCTTCCTAAAATAAGTCAACACGACAGCTGCCATGGCATAAATCCATGGTCTACCCAGTAGGATGTTATAGTCAAGATTTCCATCGATGACCTCAACATCAATTTCTACTGTTTTTCCTCCTAGTTCAACTTTCAAGTTATTAAGGATACCGTAAGGGGTATAAGTCCTTCCGTCGAAAGCTTTTAATGTCATCGAAGATCGCGACAAGGTTGGAGACCCTAAAGTTTTCCAGCAACTCATCGACATAATACATGTTGATGCTCCCTCGTCAATTATTATTCTGTGAACAGTTTTGTTGAGGGCTTTCACTTGAATAAGGAAAGCTAGTTGAGCTGGTAACTGAGGATCGTATCCTTTGTGATCAAAGGATACAAGATTGGAATCCTTAGGATCAACCCTACCAATTGCTGATAACAATGCCTGCCTTTGGGTTGGACAATTTTGTAGTACCTCAAGAGTCGACATAGCGGATGGCGATTGCGCCAAATCTTCCACTATGTTATAATGTTGCGCCACTCTGGCGCGAGGATTAAATGTCGACTTGTGTACTACACCCTTTGGCGGTTTTATTGTTAATTCAGGAATGATGTGTGGTACAACTTCTGTCGAAGTTGTTGTCGAACTACTTGGTTGATCTTTACCTTTTTCGTTCGACAGCTGAGGATTCCCATAATCTTTGTTCCTTGTCGAAATCAAAGCATCATTCTGTTGTTTTGAAACCGACAACATGAGTACTTGCGACGGGGAAGCATTTCCACTGTCAACCAGATTTTGACCTGGGTTGGGAAATGGATCAGTTAACACAGCTGAGGTTTGGGAACTTTTAAAGAACCTCTTTAACTCAGCTTTGAATGGGCAATTCTTTGTGTTATGATCCTTATCATCACATATTAGACATGGATAATTTTTTTTCCCTTTCCCAAGAGGGTTTGAAGAATTTTTTCTAGGGGATGACTCACCCTGTTTCTTCTTCTTCCCTTTATTTTGCTTCTTCTTGCTTCTTGGTTGATTGGTTTCTTTGCCCTTATCTTCTGATACGGCATTTACTTCCGAAGCAAGAATTTCTTCTTTTGCATTTTGATCCGAATTCTTACGGGCTTTCTTTGACGAAGCCTTTATCGATTCCGCGTTTGTCGTGCCAATCACACCGTCACCGGCATGAGAGTCACTATTTGATTTAGGAGGAGGAGGAATTGAAAATTCCGGTCTAGGAGCGTCAGGTATTTTGTCGTAGAGCGTGCCAGACTGAGTATAAACTAAGTCCAAATACTGTACACGAGCGATAACTTTCTCCTCTGTTACGACTCCCCCCTTAGCCACATCTTCCGTTATAGCAGGAAGTAACGACTTTATAAACCATTCAGCTAACAGCTGATCGGGAACGTACGTTTTCACCATCCTACGACGACGACGCCACTCATGTATATGATCAGATATGTGGGTGGCAGTTGTCTGTTTGAAGTTGGTTAATATTTCTGTTCCCGTTTCATACCTTATCGGTAATTGAAAATGGGTTAAGAAAGTCGTGGCTAGGGAACTAAAATTGTCAAAAGAGGCTCTTGGCAATTCAATATACCATTTAGCCGTTGGACCTGTCAATGTCCTCTGAAAAAGGCGAAGCCTTATCGAATCGTCGTTTAGGGTGTTCGACGAACACCACAGATGAAAAGTCATCACGTGATTCGATGGGTCTTCACCTGGATTTCCATTGAATTTAGGAATGTCAGATGGAAGTTTATGAGGAATCGCTGGCCACCAAGGGGCATAAGCAATCGGATCGTTGGTTAACCGGTGTAAATCAGGTAACTCTAAAGTTGCCACGAATGGTAACTGTTGGTTCAGGTTAGGCGAAGTGTAACCAGGGTACGATGGAATCGCTTGAGCAGTGGGCCTTTGCATACCAGCATAATGTAATTGATGTTGGTATGACTGATACGGTTGGTGGACTTGACCACTGTAAAGTGGTTGGTTTTTACCGTTTTGGATATACGGTTGTCCACTGTTCGCAAAGATCTGCTGCTCAGAACCTTGGTATACTTGCTGGAATTGCGGTTGCTGGTATTGCACAAGCCATGGTTGTGAAGCCATGTTTTGTTGTGCTATGCTAACCGTTGGACCAAGGTGTGGGGTAATTGTACCCATTTGGACCTGTGTTGCCCCACCAGTTGGCGATTGTGGTTGTGACCCATGTTCAAGGGGTTGTTGCATTACAACCTGAGAAATCTGAGGTTGACATGCAATAGGTATCGCTTGAACTTGTGACACTGTTACAATGGCCGGTGTGGTTGGGATGTTCGTCATAGGTACACACTGTTGCATAGAATATACAACCCTTGGTTGTTGAGGTAGCATAGGTACCCAACTACTTGATGCAATTCCAGTATAACCTGAATACTGTTGAGAACTGCCATATGGATATCCTCCCGGAGGAGGTAATGAAAGGGCATACTACCTCCCATACGGTAGCAATCCAGAACTCAGAGGGATTGTTAGTCCTTGAGGACTGGATGGCCCAAATTGACCTCCATGAGGATCAATCTGTCGAGTTTCAACGTAAGAGTTGCCGGATACTACTCCGGATGAACAAACTGGAATAGACCATACTGTCGAAATAGTCCCTTGGTGGACTCTTTCTAGCGGGTGAGAGCTAGTTGGGACAGCTGGTATGCCGGCCAACATCGTCGGAGTGACGGCAGGGACTTCTGCTGTCGCTGTGTCATTTGACACAGTCCTAGATGATTACGGTTGTTCAAACATTTTAAGTCTATCCAATAGATTTCCTAGCGATTCTACAGGAACTTCCACTTGTGGTGGATTAACTTCTGATGAAGGAAATAGAGTGACCCCGACTCCAAAATGGGTTGGAGTACTTGCTTGCGGATCCTCTGTGATTTCCTCTATCGCAATCAAACCCGGTGGAAGAGGAAGACCGTCAGGTCCGTAAAATATTTCTGGTGCCGAAGAAGTGGTTGTTTCGACAGCAACAATTGTTTGAGGAACAAAACTCTCTGGACCGGTTACAGATGGAACTGGTTCAGTTATACAAGTATTTTCCCCCAGACTAGGATCAGTGTCACTGTCCTTTTGTGGCTATTGAACTTCTTCTATAGAGACAGGGTTTCCAGAAATGTTTGGAGTAACCGGAACCTCAGATGCAGTTGGAACACTTGTTCTAACTTTTAAAGGAGATTTTGAACCGGTTAAACGAGTTCGCTTTGTTCGTACTGTTTTCGATTCCGGAGACAAAGACAGTTGACTCGTAAGCCTCCGCGAACGACGGGGTTTCAATTGACTTTCTTCCACGATTGCGGATTACTCGATCAACCAAAATATTAAAAGGGGAAATTTGTGTTTCCGAATTGAATGAATTTTATTAGACACTTTTTAGACACAACTTGCTTTTTCACTTTTTAAGAGTCGAGAAAAAGCTAAAGATGACTCTAGTCTCCTTCGATGTTTTAACGAGCCCGAAGTGACAAATGGTCGGATGGAATTTTTCAGTTATAGAGTTTGAAAAAGGCCAAAAGAAACTGCTTTGGAGATCTAGGCAGAGGGTGTGCCAAACCTTTCGCAAAACCACAGAATACGTTTTACGGTACGGGTGGTCGATCTTCGTGAATGTTGTGTTCACTGCATTGCGATCAGTAGGGCGGCCGACACGGCTTCCTATGGATAAACGATATATGCCTATAGGGGTCTCCTAATATATACGCGACGGTACGTGGGAGCACAAGTCCGTGTTAGTGCCACCGACTCTCAAGAGGAATCACCCACCTTCGTCGAGATCGACAGTCACTACGTTTAACGACGCCGGAACACATCTCTAGCTTAGACCTCTATATGTTTGCGTTATGTTTCAAAGCGTTGTTAGGTTCATTCAATATATTTTAAGTTGAACTTTTTAAATTTTGCCTTTCAAGGTTCACCACGAGATGTTTGATACAAATTCCTAAATGCAGTCTAAGATGAGAAGCAAGCTTTTTCAATCTTTTCGACTTATGAAAATTTTAACTACTAAGGGAAAAGAAAGACATCATCTTTTCACACAGATCAAAGAGCACTCACTGATGCACTTTCTCCTAAATCAACATGCAAACTTACAAATGCAAAATGTACAATGCAAGTATTACTTTTTTCTTTATTAATGTTGATGTAATACAAAAAGAAAGCTGTTGTATAATTTCGAATTCAATTTCAAGCGAAAGCAAACAAGCTTGTCCAAAATCAAAAGACACCTTAAGATTTACTTGTTTCGACACTAGAAATATATAAACTCAAACCATATGACGAAATCAAAATCTCAATCAGCTATGAACAACAAACAAACTAACTCTTAAGATCAAAACGACACTTATCACAGGTCTAGATCTAAGAGGTCACAGCAAGACTAGTTCACTTTTCGTTATGGGAAACTGTAAATGATATAAGAAATACACAAAGAACAAATACAGTTTCTTTATACAACCGAGGCGGAATAGTGGCAAGGAAAGTTGGTTTCAGATAGGCACATTGACTGACAATAGGCTGCAAAAACAAGGATGAAAACAGGGCAATAAACAGGAGGGAACCCCAGTAGCACTAGGCAAAACTGGTTCAGCGCAGGTAGTACACTGGCAGTTTGACCTTCAGCGCAGGTAGCCCCTTTGGGAACTGCGCTGAAATGCAAACTGCCTTCACAGTGTCTGCACTGAAGAGACAAACTTTCGTTTTTCTCAGTTTCCGGGTCACAGATTGCTCAAAAATTCACAGATTTTGGCCAAATCAGAAGCTATCAGTCAAGTACACACTAAGGGATGAAAAGGAGGATGAAAATATATCACTAAGAGCTGTTCAGAGTCCTTGTGGATCAGTTCTTCAAATCATAAACATGCCCAGAAACTAAGCTAGAGTAGTTGCCCTCTACTTTGCATTTGAAAGATCCAAATGCAGTTCGATTCGGTACTCCCTGTGTTTATGAAATGAATAGCAAAAAACACAAACAACCAACAAGATACGATACCCAGCGGAGTCGCCAATTTGTTGTTGGGAAAAGTATCCAATACGGAATGACCCTATCCCACTCTAAGGGTGATAGTACCTCAGCAACAATCAAAGCAAAGCTATTTGAGATTACTTCTTTATGAGATGTAAGAGAGAGGAGAAAGAGATCCACTAACCGATGTCTTCAGCTAATGGTTGATCCAATCTTCTCTCCTTGTTGCTTGCTCCCAGGTCCTTGCTCTTTCACTGGCCCAGCTACACCAAGATCCTACAAAATGGCAAGAGAGAGAAACTACAAGAAGCATACATTCATAATTGATTCAAGGATTAGAATAAATCAAATACACAAGTATAACAATACACCATTGAGACACATGCATATAGAAGAACCTCAAATGCTTTATTAATGGAAGAAGTAAAGTTCATGAAGTGATACAACCATAAAAGGCCCAATCCAGCATCACCTCCCAACAGAAAGAAATCTCCTCTTCACCTCCTTCAAGCAAATCACCCAATAGTTCTATACTCAAACCAACAACACTTCCTTACATTCACAAGATTCCAGCCTCCTTAGACCTCATGAGAGAGCTCTATATATAGGAGTTTTGGAGAAAAGATGAGTCAGCTTGTAGCTGGCATGAAGCTGACTAGTGTCCTCTCCCACTTCAGTTATTCTTCAGTTCTTGAGTCCACTTGGAGGTTCTTGCTTCCACTTGGAGATCTAGACCCTCTTACTCATCACAAGTCGAATTCCCTGATCCAAGTGTCATTTTGGAAGCTTCCTGGGCATTGACACCTTGAGGAATGACTGTGCCACTTGGCCAAACTCGCCCAGCACAGGTAGCCCTCTTTGCAGTTGACATTCAGCGCAGGTACACAGTGGAGCAGTTGACATTCAGCGCAGATGCTCAGTGGAGCAGTTGACATGATCCAGAATTAGCTTGTTTTTGAGTGTTTTAGGTGGAGAACTGATATTCAGTGTTGTGGTTTGCTGACCTTGTTCCTCTAGGGGTAGGAACAACATGTTTAGGGACTTTGGATCCCTTAGATTATTGACATTTCATGCTTCATGTTGTAAGGCACAAAAATGTCTATAACACTCTCAAAAATCCTCGAAAAGCAGATGCAGTTGACCGAGAAGCAGGAGTAGAAGAAGTGTCCAAAGTGGAAAAAATGGTATCCCAATTAAAAAATGAATAAAATGATATGGGAAGAAATTTTCTCCATTATTTATCAAAAATTCACGATGAATTTCATTCAATTGCCTAGATAATCATTATCTTGAGAGAAATTTTGCAAACCCCAATTTTTTTTTATATGATATAATTTGAATGTTGAGCGATTTTTTGGTAAAAAACACATAAAGAATCTTTAAATTAACTTGTTTCGAACCATCATTGTGGTTCATCTTTAGAAAAGATGAAGAACCAGATCATGGCATTACATTAAATAAATGAAGAGAGATATTTTCTAACCGTTAGAATATAACACCTAGTTTTGACAAAAGAATTAACTTTAATTAATAAACAATTTTTTTTATTTAAAATGAAGTAATAGATGGAAATTAGTTGTAAATAAAGAGTTCAATTCATTTTATTATTATTATTATTATTTTAATCAAAACGAAGTAATAAGAAAATAAAAAGAACAAAAATAAAATAATAAATAAATAAACAAACAAAATAAAAATAATAAGGTTAAAATTTAACTATTCTAAACAATAAAACTAAAAATAGTAATAAGAAAATGAATAAAAAAATGTAAATCAAAATAAAGAATTAACTCAATTTTATTTTTTAAATCGAAAAAAAATAATATGGTCCAAAAAAATGAATGAAAATAAATAAAATTAATTAAATATTATAAAAATTTAGGAATACAAAGGTTTTAATAATATGAGAGTTTTAAGGGTTTTAAGATTTTTTTAAATAAAAATAGGGGTTTTGGAAAAGCTTACCGTGGAAGGTTTTATGCATATCAAATATTTTCCCAACAAAATATTAAAAGAAATTGTATTTTGTGTGTAAATTTAAATTCCCTAAACAATATTTTAATATTTTTTTGTATTTTTATTAATGATTAATGTTTTGTTTTTATTTTTTTAACGATTTTATATAGAAATTTAAAAAAAAAATTGTTAACAAAATTTCCCTTTTATTTAGGATTTTATATAAAAATTTGAGACCATTTGGTTACAAATTGTGTTATATATATATATATATATATATATATTATATATATATATATATATATATATATATATATATATATCTATATATATATAATTGTCAAAGGATTTCGATAAAAGTAAAAAATTAGAAATAATATATTAATTTTTTTATTAAATCTTGCTAATAAACATTGTAGAACGTAAATAAAAGTGAAGTAATACTAGAAAATTGTCTACATGACATTTTTTATTAATTTCTTCATTTTTCCTTAAAAGACCCCTTTTAGGCTAAAATTTCCTTGAATGGTTAGCCTTTTCACCAAGAAGCCAACGTTCACCGTATGTGTTTCTTCAATAGCATGAGAATTCAACGTTATGGCTAAACAATGACAAAATTTATAGATATCGCCTACATTTAAGGTTTACAAGGCTCCGAATGGCCGAAAGACAAAAGTCTAGTGCAGAAAAGAGAACAAGGTGCCAATGTTATTCCGTTTAATCTTGGGAATCTTGAAATATTCCAGACTGATGGTCGCGTGTTCGATTTTCTTATGGATTGATTCTAACTTTGGATAATTGTTAATTGGAATCTTGATATTCTTAATCCAGAAAATTGTGGCTAAAAAATGTGTTATGCCCATAATAGTGTACCAGATTACAAGGAAAAGATTGTGCATAGCCATGATAAAAAAACATAACACACAGTCTTCCTCATCCATTACTCAACCTTGTTAGAGTTTGGCGAGAGATTGTGGGAAGGGGTAAAGTTAGAGGCCTTTCTGGTACAGGGAAATAAGAGCAACATTAGAGACACACTATCGTCTAAAGAATGATGTACTCATATCACTAAGTTGGATGCTGCCTCCTCCAACCTAACACGCAAAAGATAAATTTTCCACAGTGGCCTGGATGCAGAGGAGGTGTTGTGTCGTGACCAAAATTTTGGGCTTACCAGTGGACATGAGTCTAGCCTTTTCTCTTACAAGCCAGTTTGCACTCCAGAACTTGGTGCCCTTGGGGGAAGAGGAAAATGGGTTGAAGACGAAGACGATGGACATAGTGTATTTTCCAGAGTTGTTGTGATCGCATGCCAAAGGAAGCATACACATATGAAGTCTTTTAAGTATAGTTATCGATAGGGTGATCTATAACAACCTTCCACCACAACGTTCTTCACCGCCTATGATGAACTAGCATCAAAAAATATTCTAATTGTCTAACACACAAAATCCGCGGCCCAAGAAGTCACACAATGACGTGTTATCACTCCAAACTTTCCATGGGTTGTCTAATGCGTTAAAAAGAAATATCAGAGGTAACTATAAAGCTACTTTGGAACTTAGGATCTATCCTTCCTAAACTCAAAGAGGGCTCTCTCTATATGATTTAATTTTGTTTATTTAATGGATTTTAAGCTAGTTTTGTTTGCTTAATTGGATTGGTTTTGATTGGTTGGTGGAATTCATGATATAGATGAATAGGTGCTTTTCCATTTCCATTGGGCTATGGAGTCAATATGACTTTAAAAAAATAACAATCAACAAACTATAAAGGAAGTATTACAGGGCAAGATAGGTGAGCTATATCAGATCTCATGGTTGAATTGTGAAATGATTTTTTAATCGGGATCAAGGAGAAATTAAGAATTCCTCAAACCAGACACTGAAGAAGGATAAAGAAGATCAGCTGGGATCAAAGGGAAATTAAGAATCCCCTAAACCAAATATTAGAAGAAAGCGTAGA
Source organism: Pinus tabuliformis (assembly GCA_031772625.1). Classification (NCBI taxonomy): domain Eukaryota; kingdom Viridiplantae; phylum Streptophyta; class Pinopsida; order Pinales; family Pinaceae; genus Pinus; species Pinus tabuliformis. The sequence continues at coordinate 1,135,681,319 of CM062807.1, read as the reverse complement.
AATGTATAACAATTAAAAACAGAGTGTAATGTTTAAGCAAATTCTGCAGTAAAGCTCTTGTTATAACATTTAAATTTAGAACACATGAAAGTTTATGAAATACTTAGAAAGAAACATGAACAATTGAAATTTCTACTTCACTGAGATAGCTCAACACATGAATCCTATAAAGAAGTCTCTTTCTGTCTGTCAACTGGAAGTTGGTACAATAACCCTCAGATAATAGATTAGTCAGCTACAGAAATATTCAGAAATCCACACCTTGATACTTCAAATGATGAAGTATTTATACAAAACTCTACAAAATATCCTCTTAACTGACTAGGATTTATTTAAGGAAGATAAATATCTTTATGCAAAAAGATATTGACACCTGTTTAACTCACTGAAATCTGTCCCTTTTTATTTGCTTGATGTTACTAGACTACTTCTTTCATTTGATTCGCTTTCACGCTGTCTGCTCCTTTCACCTTCTTGTCTTTCATCTGATCCTCATCTTTCACTCTTTATAGTAAGTCACACCATTTTTCCCATGTTTCTTCATCTGGGAGTTTGATTTTCATCATCCTCCAGTAAATCTCATCTTCTTCTGTATATTTGGCAAATACAGGTTTGTTCACAAAAAGGTGATTCACCTCATGCTGGAGGTAAAAGAAGTTTTCCAAAGTCTGGAGGAGCACTTTTCCTGTGGGTGCACCTTTCATGGATGAATTGTTGAAAGTTTCTTTGGCTACTTATCTCATCTTCTTATCATAGTCTTCATGTTTCATCAGTTTATCATTGATTACCAAAGGATTTGGTAGACCCTTCTGTCTCAATACTTCAAACTTGTCAAAAAACCTACTTACTGCAAGTTTCATGTTTTGAAATTTCTCCTCAAGTTGCATCATTAGATTTCTCTTGGAAATAACTTTCCTCACTTCTATAATAGTCTTTGTTCTGCCAGTTATCCCAAGCTCCTCTAATTCATACTTGTTTTTAGAATTTAGAAATTTGATTATTTTAGAGGCTTCCTCTGGTTTCTCCCCAAGTTATCTATTGAGTTGCCTCACTCGCTTCCTTCACTAAATCATTTTGTTCAAATATTACCTATATAGATGGCCAAATATCATTAACTGAGTTAATGATATTGGCCCATAAATGTTTCTTTTCTTTGGCCAAAGGCTCCGTTAGTGACAATTCTTTTTCTAGCTGGTGGATCCTGTCATTCAATCTATTGGCTTTTTGTTTCTCAGCTTGGTGCATTACTTCTGCTAATTTCTTTTCATCTTCTAAGCTCTTCACTTGCTCCTTGAGCTTATTAATATGTGTTGTTTGAATGGGCATATCTTCCATTGCTTGAATCAATATGTTGGCCTCGTCAGTGGGATGGCTTGTTGGTTTTGTTGATGTTGTTGCTGTTGTAGATGAGGTAGCTGCTGGGACTGATGTTGATGTTGTTGTTGTTGTAGATCCTATGGGAATAGAAGTAATGGGAGCAGGGAAAATTTTAAGAACCCCCCCTAAATTTATAAATATAATAAATGGGCGAATCTCCATGGTATATAAGATAAATGGAAGGCGATTTTATCAATAATATAATATGTATATATAATTTTTTGGCAAATCTCTCACCAGGCATGGCGAATATTTTACTCAATTATAAAATATTGTAAGATCTTGGCGAGTCTTTCACTAAATAATAAAACTTTGTAAAGTCCTAGTGAATCTTAGCACAGGCTACATGCTAGTTTAATTCCCCCATTTAAATAGGCTACATTCCAGGTGAATACCATGGGTCAACACCATGTGCCATTTTGGTGAATACCATGGGTCAATACCATGTGCCATTTTTATTTTTATTAATTCTAATATTAGGGTTAATAATGGTTTTTTGCATGGTATTAATAACAATCTAGTCCATGGTATTTGTCCCATAGTATTTTGGCCATAGGTTTCACCTAAATATAACCCATTTTTTGAGTGTTCGTAAATATAAGGTGACTTATGGAGTAAATATAAAAAAATGTTTTATTTGTTTACCATGCCTCTCATTTATTTATATTTTTATTAATTTACCATACCTCTTTTACAAATATGGTATCTGGCCCATAGGATTCACTTAAATAAAACCTCTTTCTTGAGCTCTCATAAATAGAACGAGGGTTATGGACTAAATATAAAAAGAGGTTTTATTTATTTACAATACGTCTAGTTTATTTATATTTTTATTTATTTACCATACCTTTTGAGTAAGTATAAAAAGACATTTTATTTATTTACCATACCTCCACTTTACTTATATTTTTATTTGTTTACACCCTTACATGTATATAAGGTGACTTATGGAGTAAATATAAAAAATGTTTTATTTATTTACCATACCTCTCATTTATTTATTTTTTTATTAATTTACCATACCTCTTTTATAAATATGGTATTTGGCCCATAGGATTCACTTAAATAAAACCTATTCTTGAAAATGGGTGAATGGATTCACTTAAATAAAACCTATTCTTGAAAATGGGCGAATGGAAGGTTGTAAGTCCTAATTTCAAGGGCTAAATTTATCTTTTTTACCCTCTCCCTTAAAATAAGGTGGGCTATTTGAGGTGATTTGTAAAAATGTACTATGATACAAAATATTCGCCCACTAAAAATTTAAAACCCCTTAATTTCGCCAAAGGGCGAACATTCGCCCCTAAAACTATCATTGAACGGGATCTGCTTCTCTGCTAGTAGGTTTCTCCTGTACTAGTTTATCCATTTCTGTCTCCATTTCTCTTAGTTGAGTTTTCCACTGGATGATTAAGTTCATCATCTCATCCTTTTGATTAAGTGTCTCCAAAACCTCCTTGGTTTGTGGATGCTCAGTAGTTGGTAGCTTTAGCAATTTCTTGAGTGCAGTTATGTCTGCGTTTTTATTTTTAATGATTTCTTCAGCTGCCATGATGTCGGTTGGATTATAGCCAATTTCAATTACCAAATCTTCTAGTGACTTAATCCTATTTTCCTTTGCTTGTGATGAGGCCCTTTCCATTTTTAACTATGACTGTACATTTTCAAGATAATTCTTCAATTTCTAGACACTTAGAGCTTTTTGTGTCATGGTTGAATATATCATTTCTCCTGCCTATTTATGAAATTCAATCTGGTCAATTGGATGCACATCCTTGGCATGAATTTCAAAGGTTGTTTTATTATAATATTTTGAATTTCTTGGGGCCTTTACCTATGGCTGTAGGAAAGTCATCTACATGTTCCTTGTTTTGAGGTCAAAAGATGAACGCAACCTACTCTGATCACTGGGATTTTGTTTGCAATATTGTGTACATATAACAACTTTTAATGCTTCATTTTTTATTTTAATCTCTTTGTACCTCTCCATGATATCTTTCACTTTCTCCATTGTTTTGCTAGATGATGAAACTTCTGCATTATTCTGATTTTGAATGATCTATGCACTAGAAGATGAGGGCAGAGGTGTTTCTTCTACATGTGTTGAGGGTGCATCACCCCTAATGATAATCTTTATTTCTGCTTCAACTATATTTTCATGCTCTATTATTGGATTTAGCTTGGTTTTCTTTCTGCTCACAAGATCTAATTTAGTATTAGAAGTGGTTTCAGCTCAATAGGATCCTTCTTTTCTAGCCCTTTTTGAATTTTTGTCCTGTGGGTCTGGAGTATGCAAGATGGAACTAGTATCAACCTGCTTATCCACCTCCTGAAGAGTGTTTTCCAACCACTCTGACTGGTTGGAATACTTTTCAATTTCTGGTTTTGACTCATGGATGAAGGGGGTCAATTTGAATTTGACTCTTAATTTACTTATGACACATAAAGGATCATAATTCCATTTGAAACTGCTGTTGAACTTGAACTCTTGTAAACATCTATCTGCTTCCTTTCCAGCATTTCTATTGTTACATATAAAAGGCCCTATTTGGTTTTTAATCTTGAACTAGGTCTTCTTTTTAGCTGAAAGGAAATGGATTTCATTAGAATTCAAGATTTGTCTGATGTATTCCAAAGCAAATAGCCTCATTGGGAGGTATTTGGGAAGCTTGTATGGAACTAGCTAGCTTCCATACACTCTGATCTCTGTATGATTTTGGTATAAATACCAGTCTCCTGTTTTACTTTGATCGGACAACTGTAACACCTTCTTTATCTCTTCATTGATTCTAGGCTGAATGCTACTGCTTAGCATATTGACAATTGGATAAACAAATGAATCAATGAAGTCTTTACAACTAGATTCTGTCGGATATTTTCGATCAAGGATGTCCAAAAGACAACGGATTAGGGATTACCCTTTCTGTCTAGTTTTTGGAGGCTGACTACAAACCTTTCTGATTGGAAATACAAAAACATATGGAACAAAACTGAGGAGTATTTGAACACTCCTTCTTCAGGAAGCTTGACTAGCTGATCATGGATTGCATCTGCGAGGAATTGCGCAAAGTTGAAAGTTATAGCTAGAGGCTGGCCTAGGAAAAAGATAGAGAGGAAACCCAAGATGGATTCATCCACATGCTCATCAGTTAAATATCCTAAAATACAAGATAACATGGTTACAATTTGCCTGGTTTGTTCTGGGAACATGGCAACAGAGTATGGTGGGTTTTTCTTAGGAATTTGAGCTGTTTCAGGGAGGAACGTCTGAAAGATTTGAGACCTTTTAGGAAAGTCTAGCTTTAGGTAAAGCTCAGTAAGGGTTTCAATGGAAAGAGGCACTCCCTCTGGTTGTGGTTGAATCTGTAACATTTGATTAATGGATTGAGCATTGATAGTGAATAGGATTTCTTGGGCAGAGGTGACTATGGCTCTTTCATTTGGCAAATAATTGATTTGGCATAGTCTGATGAGTTCAGGGCATTGGTAGGTCTGTGGAAAGGCATACTTGGGTAGGTTAGAATCCCAGAGATGAATATCATCTACCTGGTCAATAAATTTGTCATGGCTCCAGCAGTGGAGCTCCAAGAGGTTGGAATCTGTCACAGTGTCAACAATTTTGAAGTCTTTATCGGCCAAGGGTAGGTGTTCGACATCTACTACTGGAGGTTGAAGAGGGTTTACATTTAGAATGCTCTGAGAAGCCATTACTTTGGTCAATTTATCAATTTATATGTTCAATTGATGGAGAAGAGTACTAGAATTACCTGGAAAATAGTGAATTTCGGTTACAGAGGGGTCCAAGTGGCAGCAGGGACTCTATTTCGGGTTGGTGATGGCTTTTGGTCTTTTCTTGCAATTTCAATAGCAATGGTGAAATAACGAATTCTCGGGGTTTTTGTTATTTTACGTCCTTTTGGAAATGGCAGGATTTAACATAGCGCGATGGTTAATGGCGTGGTGTGGTGGTTTATCGCATAGTGTTGGGAGGTGGTTTTGGCAGATTATCGCACCGCCAAAGGTGGTATGGTGGTTTGGAGCTAGGAGATGCGATAAACTCTGGTGGCACCGTGTGGCAGGGGAGGGGATGGGTGAAACCACCCATTTCGTAACCCCTCAATATCTTTAAACATCGGACATAGGGGGATGCGATAATGGGCGTGGACCATTGGATGTGATCATCGATCAAGCAGTGTATGGGGGTTTTCAAAGATGTGGGGTCGGGACTGATACAGTGGGGGGTTAACACTATAATGGTGAGGAAATGTATTAAGCGGGGGGGGGAAAGGGTATTGGGGCCCGATATATTTCTTTTAACCATGCAAAAGTGGGTTTTGCATGTTTTATTTGAATCATGCAGAGATAGTAAAGGGAAGGGGACTTTTAATGATGGACATGGGTTTTTAAGGGGGAAATGGGTTAGGATAAGGGGAAAGGGATTTTTTCAAAGGGGAATGGATTTTAGCAAGGGGAAATAGTTCTCACATAGGAAAGGGATTTTAAACAAAGGAAGGGAATTTTCACATGGCAAGGGTTAAAATGATATTTTTTGATAAACATAATGATGCTTATAATTTTTGGAAAGTATTCTACCTACCCTTCAATTTATCCTAACATTTTTCTTTCCTTTATTGGGTGCATTTGAGCTTGCTGACCCTTTTATTTTCTTTTGATAAGAAAACTAACTTATTTCTAACCTTATGTCTTCCAATGGCTCAGATTAAACTTATGAGCTCATTTTAATTCTCTACCTAACTAATGATCTGCCAAGATTAAATGGTTTGGTCAGATCTTTATTCACTAACTATCATGACATGAAATTCAAAAGCATGAATAATCAAGATTAAACTGTATGATCATCATGAATTGTGGCATTTTGGACAAGTTGCACACAATTTTATTTGCCGAGGAAAAGTAAACAAAGAGTAGTGGCATTTGAACATGCAACACTTTTAGAATTTCTTTTTGTTTCTTTTTATGGGGTTCATATTTTATATATTTTTTTTATCTTTCTTTCTTTTGGTCCTTTGATTATTCTTTTAGGACATACCCTCTTTTCATTTTTTAATATGGAAAACATTTGCAAACAAAGCAAAGGTATGTACAATATTACAAGACTTAACATAGTCAATTCAAAATTATGATCCCTATTATTATAGGAACCTAACAGTGCCTCCACTTGGGGATGGCATCTCCATGTGAGATGTCAAGAACTTTCTGATAAGTGGCTTTGGAACCTTGGTTGTGCTTTACTCGGAATTGATTTCTGTGATCTCCTTTATTCAAACATATGATGTTATATCTTTTAAAGCTTAAGATTTCCTCTTCAGGCTTGAACTTTACAAGAATATCATCCACTCCAATCCAAACTTTGCTATGGTATTTACAGTGAATAGAACAAATGAATTATTGATTATTCTGGTGAAAAATAGTGCTTCAGCATTTGACCATTGACTGGTCCACTTTGTAAGTCTATCCCATCTAATTCTTTTAAGAAAAATGCATTGTTGCCTCTGTAACCATAAATAATATATGGGCCTTTCCAGAGAAAGTCAAATTTCCCATGTTTTCCTTTGTCTTCCCTTTTGGAATCCCATTTTAGTACTTGATCACCTATGAAGAAATCCTCTGCTTTAGTTTTCTTATCAAAAATCTTCTTGATTTTGTCTTGAATTACTTGGGATTTGATATAAACTTCTTCCCTGGTTTGCTGCAAATGAATTGTTTGGTTTATCCTCCTTTGGATGTCATTTGGTTCTACTTGCATCTCTTGAATTATTTTCATTACTGGCACTCCTAATGAGGATGGAAAAACAACATCCATCCCATATTCCAATTGATAATGAGATGTACCAATAGATTTATTAGTAGTAATTATGTATGCCCATAGGGAATTCACCAACCTTTTATTCCAGGTTTTCTTGTTATCTTCTAACAGCTTCTTGATGATGTTGACTAGGATTTTGTTTGAAGATTCTACAAGTCCATTACCTTGAGGGTAATAGGTAGTGGAATGTCCTAGGGTGATATGGTATCGGTTACAAAAATCTACCATTTTCTTAGATTTGAAGGAAACAGGATTATTAGTGATGAGCTTTTGTGGGAACCCAAATCTAGAAAGGATGTTGTTCTCAAGAAACGAAATAATGACAAAATATGTGGCTTGTCTAGAACGGATGGCTTCCACCCACTTGGTGAAGTAGTCAATGGCTGTCAAAATCCATTTATGTTGGGCAGAGGAGGGTGGGTGAATTTCCCCAATAAAGTCTAAACCCCATTGTTGAAAAGGCATTTCTACTGAGATAGGTTTGAGGGGTAATGGTAAGAGTTTCTTCTTCCCTTCAAATATTTGGCATTTGTGACAGGAGGTCACATATTTTCTGACATTTGGAAAAAGGGTGGGCCAGTAAAAACCTGCCCTCAAAATCTTATCAACAGTTGTTTTCCAGTATAGGTGTCCCCCACAATCTCTTGCATGAAATTCCTGCATGACTTTGTCAGCTTCATCTTTTAACAAATAATTTAGCAAGATGCCACCATGATCTTTCCAAAATAAAACATTGTCTAAGATACAATATTTGTTTGCTTTCGTTTTTAGGAATCTACTTTTAGTTCTATATAAATCAAGAGAGATTGTAGGTTGACTAAAACGAATATAATGTTTGCATACCAAGGTGAATCTATAAAATCTTCACTGATTTGTGGAGTCGCCATCTCTTCCTGATCATCTATAGTAGCAATGAAATTTATATCTAAGGCTCGACAATTCGATTCAGCCATGAGTTTGGCTAAACCTTGGCCTTTAATCAATTTTGTAGGCTTGATCTCAATGTCATATTCTAGTATGGTGGCAATCCATTTGCCTCTTTTTCCATCAAGCCCATTTTGAGTTAGAATGTCTTTTACCACTGAGTTTGGAACATATGCTATTATGTGAGAGTATAGGATATATACTCTGAAATCTTTTATGGCTTTCACTAAAGCAAGAGCTTGCTTTTCCATTATATTATACTTTAGTGTAGCATCTCTCAAAGTTTTACTAAAGAAAGCGATGGGTTGTTCATAACCCTCATCATTCTTTTGCAACAAGACTGCTGCAATAGTGTGCTCTGAAGCAAATGAAAAAATTATGAAATATCTGTTAAAATTAGGACTTATAAGGACAGGTGTTTTAGTAAGGGCTTCTTTGATTTCTTAGCCTCTACTTTCCATTTAGGTGTTGAACCCTTTTTTAACATGTTATTCAAATCTCTAATTAGTTTTGCTAAGTTAGAAATGAATCTTCTAAGAAAAATTATTTTACCTAAGAATGCTTGTAATTATTTAATGTTCTAAGGATGACTGATATTAAGGATTGCTTCTATTCTAGCTAGATCAATTCTAATGCCCTATTTTTAGATTATGTGTCCCAAGAGTTTTCCTTCTTCTAATCCAAAAAGTGATTTTTTACGACTTAAGGATATGCCAAAATTTATGCATTTTATGAATACTCTTCTTAGATGATATAGATGTTCATTATCTGACTTGGAAAACACTGTGATATCATCTAGGTAAATGACTAAAAAGTCATGGATTTCCTTTGCAAAGGCTATGTGCATGGCTCTTTGGAATGTTTCTCCAACATTCATTAATCCAAAAGGCATTTTCAAATATATGAAAGTTCCCCAGGGAGTGGTGAACGCAGTGTTTTCTTGATCTTAAGGTTGGACTAGGATTTGGTTGTATCCAGAAAATCCATCAAGTAATGAAATCCTAGATGACCCTACTACCCTCTGGAGAATGTGGTCCACTTTAGGATGGGATAGTTATCCTTCATTGATAGTTTGTTCAAGTTTCTGAAATCAAAACAGAGTTTGATTTCTCATGTTTTCTTTCTAGTGGGGACTATATTAGAGACCCAATCAGAATATCTGATGTGTGTTATGATCTGAGTATTATACATCCTTTTAACTTCTTTCTCTATTAACAACATAAGAACATGGTTAATTCTCCTTAGCTTTTGTTTAAAGGGTTTTTTATTTTCTTTAATTGGTATCTTATGTTGGATAATGCTGGTATCATAAGACTTGAGGTCTTCATAACTCCATTCATAACTCCAGGCAAAGACATCTTGGAATTCTTTAAACAAGCTAATGTACTTCAGCTTTTCAGCTGGGGGTAGTGTCTTGGATATCTTGATAAGCTTAGGATTTTCTTTTGTTCATATGTTGCACTCCTCTATATCTGACCTTAGAGGCTCCATTTTAGGTTTTCTAGCGACATCATTGGAGCCAAAGAGGTCTTCTAGTGGGGCTAACCCCTTAGGAAAAAAGTTGTCTTTGAGGTTCAAAACTTCTGATTCATCACTGATTAATTCCTCAATTTCAACTGTCTCTAGTTGTTCTATTTCTAGTTTGGTGAATTTAGTTGGTTCTAGCTTATTTACATTATTTACATCTATTTCATTGTTTATGGTATAATCTGATGTACAGTCAGTGTCTATATTACCATTTCGAAATTCTCCTTCAGAAATCATAAAATCACGAATTTGATTATCATGTGAAAAAATTTGCCAATACTTTAAATTATCAGGTATGGTTGGTCTATGTCTTACCTCAGCTGTGTACTAATGATTTGGCTGGAAGGGTAATCTGCATGTGCTGGCAAAAGTGGCTAAGCTATGAGCTTGCATGTTTTGCTTTCTTGGAATGACAACAAAGTTAGTTTCAAGGAAACAATTTATCAAGTCTAGGATGGTTTCTCTGTAACAACTAAGTCTAGGGTTACTAGTAATGTACTCACCCTTGACTTGTTTTATAATGAGTTTCGAGTCTCCCATGATGGAAACTCTTTCATCTCCCATTTTTCTTACAATTTGAAGGCCCAACACTAATGCTTCGTATTCTGCCATGTTGTTAGTGCATTTGAAAATTAATCTGAAAGCATGTCCTTCTAAATGATCATTTTCTAAATTGTAGATCCATACTCCAACTCCTACTCCTAATCTATTTACAAAGCCATCAAAATCTAAATGCCATTGAGATTCATGTGTTATATTTTCACTATCAATTTCTTTGTGTTTTTCTTCTACAAATGTGATTTTATCTTTGTCATTATCTGAATTATATAAGATAAATGAGTCCAGATCAGAATGCATGGAATAAATAGGGTAATTCTGTGGTGTTTTTGAACTACTTACCATGTATTTCATCAAGGTCTCTCTGTAAAGCTTTCTTTGTTGACCAAATACATAAATGGTAGCATATGACATGTCTAATTGCAATGACCCTTGTAATTTTTCTCCCCATGAGTGAGATAACAACATACCATACTTGGGTGGGATATCAACAACTACTATATCCATAACAATACTCTTTGCTGGGCACTGGACTAGAGTTACACACAGATCTTTTATCAGGCCAAGACATTTGACTTGACTAGAATCAAAGGAAAATAGGTCCTTGTAGGGTCTAGTGATGTCTAAGTTTAACCTTTCCATGACTGCTTTAGGCATTAGGTTATGATATGCTCCTGAATCTAACATAGCATTATGTAAGATTTTATCATGAATGTTTAAGCTAATATAGAATGGAGGGATACCCCCTTGTTGATGTTTTCCATTTACTTCTGGACCAAATAACAACTCAGGTTGATCATCATTAAGGTTTACAACATCTTTTCCTTCACCTATGTTTAGTGTTTCAGTGATTTGTGCTTTGTATGATTCATTTTTTACCAGCTCTATTAAAGGAACTGGTATTTTCAATTTGGCTAACTCAATTTTGATATTGAATGGTATTTGAGTTTTTCCTAATTGAATGATTTCATTCTTAGCAATTGTGGTTTGTGTATTCTTGTCTTCTCTGTCAGCACTAGGTAATTCAGTTTGTATGTTAACTATTTTGTTTTCAATTTTCTTGTTTGGAATAGTTTGAGTTGCAGTTGATGTTATGTCCACAATTTTTGGGCTGGAAGCCTCCTGAGCTCCTCTAGGTAGAATTTGTAGGATCTTGGTCACAGGAACTTCCATTACTTTCTTAGTTTGGGTTTGGATTGATTTCTTAGGAGGAACTTCTGTGTTCTTTTTTCTTCTAAGGCTATATTGTTTATGAACTTTGTAGATAGTAGATTCATAGCCTTGTTTGTAGTCAAAGGACTCTCCAGACTCTAATTGTAATTGTTGTAACATGTACAATTCATGTTCTTCCTGAGTAAGAAAAATGGAATCCTCATTGTTTACTCCCATCAAGTTTATCTGGGTGTCTTGGTCTTCTTCATGTTGTTGTGAAATTTCAACATAATTTTCTTGGAAAGGTGGTCTAACCTGTTGATTGGGTACAACTTCTCTTGATTTTCCAGTATTAGGATTTTTTCTAAAGTTGGGGTTCCTAATTTGGGGTCCTTGTTGATTTTCCCACTGAGGCTTTCTTTCCATATTCTCTAACCTATCCATTAGCCTTTCTACACTTTTAGCTAAACTATCTATCTTAACATCTGAAGTGGATGGTTCTTCTTTAATGGTAACTCTCCTCTCATTCCTCATCTTGGCTCTTTTAGCCAATAAGTTAGCTTCTACACTAACTGCATCACTCTGCATTTGTTCTAAAGTTGCAAGGTTTCTTTCTCTTAATTGATAGGACATGTCAGCATCAAAACCATCTAGAAATTTAATCAGGGCAAGGTCTAGTGGGGGTCTAATATTCACTCGAATTGCATTGTAAATGTTGTTAAACCTAGTACAGTAATCCTGGACAGATTCACTAGGAGATCTCCTTATGTTCTCATATTCAAATAATATCTGGAGAGGGTTTTTCTTTCTTTCCCACCTATTTATGAAAAATTGGTGGAAAGCAGCTAGATCAACAATATGGTTAGGAGGTAAAGATTTAAACCACTTTTTAACATCTCCTGCTAGTGTTTGTGCAAATAATCTCATTTGTACATCAACCTCATCAACTTCATGTAACTCAAAATAATCTGTCATTTTATTTACATGTTGTTGAGCAGTATACTGACCAGTACCATCAAACTGCAAAATTTTACTTTGGTAATCTTGTGGCATAGCATGTAAAGGAGCTTGTAAGGCCAAAGGTGCATATCTGTCTGCCATGGCTAAAATTTTAGCTTGACTGGAAGGTGAAGTAGTGTTGCTTGAAGATGAACTTGAGAAGTTAGGTTGGAGAGGAAGTTTAGGTATGAATGGCTTTGTGGAATGAACTGTGGTGGATATTATAGGCAAGGTGGTACTAAATGAGGCTGTATTTACAATTTCTGAAGATACTGTAGAGTGTTTAGGGGTAGCAGCAGTTAGGGCAGCTAATTCAACTGACTGTTGAAAATAGGCTTCGTCTATATGCCTTATCAAAGTGGAGGTTAACTCATCAAGTTTGTCAAAAGTATCCAGAACATGTTGATCTAAATCAGGATGTATAGTATCCTTCTTTGATTCAATAAATTGAATAAAATTGGGATCTATTACAGTATCATAGACTGAATTTTCAGATTTGGTACAAAACAAAGAATGCTCAAATGATAAGTCAAATTGAATATCCTCTAAGCTTGATAACTCTTTAGGAAGTGAATTTGATTTGTTTAACTGACTAACCCTTCCTTGACTTTCTACCTTTTTAGGTTTTCTTAAAATTCTGTCAGGATCATCAACAATTGTAGCAGGTTGTGGATCAGGATGAGCCCTGGTATAATATGTTCTTTTAGAAGCCAAAATTTTAACTTATAATGATGATTTCAAACAACCCTTTAAAACCTTAATGTGAAAAATGAGGAAAATTATTTCCTTTAAGATTGATTTTAACTAGGGACTGAGTTCCCCAGTATGGTCGCCACTATGTTATCACTCCAAAATTTCCAAGGGTTGTCTAATGTGTTAAAAAGAAATATCAGAGGTAACTACAAACCTACTTTGGAGCTTAGGATCTAGCCTTCCTAAACTCAGAGAGGGCTCTCTCTATATGATTTAACTTTGTTTATTTAATGGATTTTAGGCTAGTTATGTCTGCTTAATTGGATTGGTTTTGATTGGTTGGTGGAATTCATGATCTAGATGAATAGGTGATTTTCCATTTCCATTGGGCTATGGAGTCAATATGACTTTGAAAATAGAACAATCAACAAACTATAAAGGAAGTATTATAGGGAAAGATAGCTGAGCTATATCAGATCTCAAGGCTAAATGGTGAAATGATTTTTTAATCGGGATCAAGGAGCAATTAAGAATTCCTCAAACCAAATATTGAAGAAGGATAAAGAAGATCAACCGGGATCAAAGGGAAATTAAGAATCCTCTAAACCAGATATCAGAAGAAAACATAGAAATGTATAACAGTTAAAAGCAGAGTGTAATGTTTAAGCAAATTTTGTAGTAAAACTCCTATTATAACATTTAAATTTAGAACACATGAAAGTTTATGAAATACTTAGAAAGAAACATGAACAATTGAAATTTATACTTCACTGAGATAGCTCAACACATGAATCCTGTAAAGAAGTCTCTTTATAACTTGTTCTATCTATCAACTAGAAGTTGGTACAATAACCCTCAGGTAATAGATCAGTCAACTACAGAAATATTCAGAAATCCACACCTTGATACTTCAAATGATGAAGTATTTATACAAAACTTTACAAAATATCCTGTCAACTAACTAGGATTTATTTAAGGAAAATAAATATCTTTATGCAAAAATATAGTGACACATGTTTAACTGACTGAAATCTATCCCTTTTTATTTTCTTGATGTTACTAGACTGATTCTTTCATCTGATTCTCTTTCACGCTGTCTGCTCCTTTCACCTGCTTGTCTTTCATCTGATTCTCTTCTTTCACTCTTTATGGTAAGTCACATCATTTTTCCCATGTTTATTCATCTGGGAGTTTTATTTTCATCATCCTCTGGTAAATCTCATCAGCTTCTGTATATTTGGCAAATGTAGGCTTGTTCACAAAAAGGTGATTTACCTAATGCTAGAGGTAAAAGAAGTTTTCCAAAGTCTGGAGGAGCAATTTTCCTATGGGCACACCTTTCATGGATGAGAGTTGGAAGTTTATTTGGCTAATTCTCTCATATTCTTATCATAGTCTTCATGTTTCATCAGTTTATCATTGATTACCATAGGTTTAGGCAGAGCCTTCTGTCTCAATACTTCAAACTTGTCAAAAAACCTGCTTACTACAAGCTTCATGTTTTGACATTTCTCCTCAAGATGCATCATCAGATTTCTCTTGGAAATAACTTTCTTCATTTGTAGAATAGTCTCTGTTCTGAAATTTATCCCAAGCTCCTCTAATTCATACTTATGTTTAGAATTTATAAATTTGATTATTTTAGAGGCTTCCTCTGGTTTCTCCCCAAGATCTTCTTTCACCTTTTGAATTGCCTCACTGGCTTCCTTCACTAAATCATTATGTTCAAATATTACTTGTATAGATGGCCAAATATCATTAACTGAGTTAATGATATTGGCCCATAAATGTTGCTTTGCTTGGGCCAAAGGCTCCTTTAGTGACAATTCTTTTTCTAGCTAGTGGATCCTGTCATTCAATCTATTGGCTTTTTGTTTCTCAGCTTGATGCATTACTTCTGCTAATTTCTTTTCATCTTCTAAGCTCTTCACTTTCTCCTTGAGCTTATTAATATGTGTTGTTTGAATGGACATATCTTCCATTGCTTGAATCAATTTGTTGGCCTCATCAATGGGATGGGTTGTTGGTTTTGTTGATGTTGTTGCTGTTGTAGATGATGTAGCTGTTGGAACTGATGTTGATGTTGTTGTTGTTGTAGCTCCTATGGGAATAGCAGTAATGGGAACTGCTTCTCTGCTAGCATGTTTCTCCTGTACCAGTTTATCCATTTCTGTCTCCATTTCTCTTAGTTGAGTTGTCAACTGGATGATTAAGTTCATCATCTCATCCTTTTGATTAAGTGTCTCCAAAACCTCCTTGGTTTGTGGATGCTTAGTGGTTGGTAGCTTTAGCTGTTTCTTGAGTGCAGCTATGTCTGCATTTTTCTTTTTAATGAGTTCTTCTACTGCCTTGATGTCGGTTGGATTATAGCCAATTTCAATTACCAAATCTTCTAGTGACTTAATCCTATTGTCCTTTGCTTGTGATGAGGCCCTTTCCAGCTTTAACTGTGACTATACATTTTCAAGAGAATTCTTCAATTTTTGGACACTTAGAGCTTTTTGTGTCATGGTTGAATATATCATTTCTCCTACCTGTTTATGAAATTCAATCTGGTTAATTGGATGCACATCCTTGGCATGAATTTCAAAGGTTGTTTTCTTATAATCTTCTGAAGTTCTTGGGGCCTTTACCTCTGGCTGTAGGAAATTCATCTGCATTTTCCTTGTTTTGAGGTCAAAAGCTGAAATCAACCTACTCTGATCACTGGGAGTTTGTTTCCAATATTGTGTACATATAACAGCTTTTAATGCTTCATTTTTTATTTTAATCTCTTTGTACTGCTCCATGATATCTTTCTCTTTCTCCATTGTTTTTCTAGATGATGAAACTTCTACATTATTCTGATTTTGAATGATCTGTGCACTAGAAGATGAGGGTAGAGGTGTTTCTTCTACATGTGTTGAGGGTGCATCACCCCTGATGATAATCTTTGTTTCTGCTTCAACTATCTTTTCATGCTCTATTACTGGATTTAGCTTGGTTTTATTTCTGCTCACAAGCTTAAATTTAGTATCGGAAGTGGTTTCAGCTGAGTAGGATCCTTCTTCTCTAGCCCTTTTTTATTTTCTATCATGCGGGTCTGGAGTACGCAGGATGTAACTAGTATCAACCTGCTTATCCACCTCGTGAAGAGTGTTTTCCAACCACTCTGTCTGGTCGGAATACTTTTCAATTTCTAGTCTTGACTCATGGATGAAGGGGGTCAATTTGAATTTGACTCATAATTTACTTATGACACCTGAAGGATCATAATTCCATTTGAAAATGTTGCTGAAATTGAACTCTTGTAAACATCTATCTACTTCCTTTCCATCATTTCTATTGTTACATATAAAAGGCCCTATTTGGTTTTTATTCTTGAACTGGGTCTTCTTTTTAGCTGAAAGGAAATGGATTTCATCAGAATTCAAGATTTGTCTGATGTATTCTAAAGAAAATAGCCTCATTGGGAGGTATTTGGGAAGCTTGTATGGAACTAGCTAGCTTCCATACACTCTGATCTTTGTATGATTTTGGTATAAATACCAGTCTCCTGTTTTACTTTGATCGAACAACTGTAACACCTTCTTTATCTCTTCATTGATTCTAGGTTGAATGCTACTGCTTAGCATATTGACAATTGGATAAACAAATGAATCAATGAAGTCTTTATAACTAGATTTTGTGGGATCCTTTCTGATCAAGGATGTCCAAAAGACAACAGATTGGGGATTACCCTTTGTGTCCAGTTTTTGGAGGCTGACTGCAAACCTTTCTGATTGGAAATACAAAAACATATGGAACAAAACTGAGGAGTATTTGAACACTCCTTCTTCAGGCAGCTTGACTAGCTGATCATGGATTGCATTTGCTAGGAATTGGGAAAAGTTGAAAGTTATAGCTGGAGGCTGGCCTGGGAAAAAGATAGAGAGGAAACCCAGGATGGATTCATCTACATGCTCATCAGTAAAATATCCTAAAATACAAGATAACATGGTTACAATTTTCTTGGTTTGTTCTGGGAACATGGCAATAGAGTATGGTGGGTTTTTCTTAGGAATTTGAGTTGTTTCATGGAGGAAGGTCTAAAAGATTTGAGACCTTTCAGGAAAATCTAGCTTTAGGTAAAGCTCATTAAGGGTTTCAATGGAAAGAGGCACTCCTTCTGGCTATGGCTAAATCTGTAACATTTGATTAATGGATTGAACATTGATAGTGAATATAATTTCTTTGGCAGGGATGACTATGGCTCTTTCATTTGGAAAATAATTGTTTTATATTCTGTTGAGTTCAGGCCTTGGTAGGTATGTGAAAAGGCATACTTGGACATGTTAGAATCCCAGAGATGAATATCATTTGCCAAGTCAATAAATTTGTCATGGCTCCAGTAGTGGAGCTCTAAGAGGTTGGAACCTGTCATAGTGTCAATGATTTTGAAGTCTTTATCGGCCAAGGGTAGGTGTTCGACATCTTCTACTGGAGGTTGAAGAGGGTTTACATTTAGAATGCTCTGAGAAGCCATTAATTTGGTCAATTTATCAATTTATGTGTTCAATTGACAGAGAAGAGTACTAGAATTACCTGGAAAACAGTGAATTTTGGTTGCAGAGAGGTCCAGGCAGCAACAGGGTCTCCATTTTGGGTTGGTGATGGACTTTGGTCTTTTCTCTCAATTTCAACAACAATGGTGAAATAACGAATTCTCGGGGTTTTTGTTATTTTACGTCCTTTGGGAAATGGTGGGATTTGACATAGTGCGACGATTAATGGCGTGGTGTGGTGGTTTATCGCATAGTGTTTGGAGGCTTTTTTGACAGATTGTCACACTGCCAAAGGTGGTACGGTGGTTTGGTGCTGGGAGATGCGATAAACTTTAGTGGTGTCGCGTGGTAGGGGAGGGAATGGGTGAAACCACCCATTTCGCAACCCCTCAATAGCTTTAAACATCGGACATAGGGGGATGCAAGAATGGGCATGGACCGTTGGATGTGATCATCTATCGGGCGGTGTACGGGAGTTTTTAAAGGTGTGGGGCCATGACTGATACAGTGGGGGGTTAACACTATAATGGTGAGGAAATGTATTAAGCGGGGGGAAAAAGGGTATTGGGGCCCAATATATTTCTTTTAACTGAGAAAAAGTAGCTTTTTGCATGTTTTAATTGAATCATGCGGAGATAGTAAAGGAAGGGGACATTTAATGATGGACATGGGTTTTTAAGGGCGGAATGGGTTAGGATAAGGGGAAAGGGATTTTTTCAAACGGGAATGGATTTTAGGAAGGGGAAATAGTTCTCACATAGGAAGAGATTTTAAACAGAGGAAGGGAATTTTCACATGGCAAGGGTTAAAATGATATTTTTTGATAAACATAATGAAGCTAATAATTTTTGGAAAGTATTCTACCTACCCTTCAATTTTCCTAACATTTTTCTTTCCTTTATTGGGTGCATTTGACCTTGCTGACCCTTCTATTTTCTTTTGATAAGCAAACTAACTTATTTCTAACCTTATGTCTTCCAATGGCTCAGATTAAACTTATGAACTCATTTTAATTCTTTACCTAACTAATGATCTACCAAGATTAAATGGTTTGGTCAAATCTTTATTCACTAACTATCATGACATGAAATTCAAAAGCATGAATAATCAAGATTAAATTGTATGATCATCATGAATTGTGGAATTTTGGACAAGCTGCACACAATTTTATTTGTCGAGGAAAAGTAAACAAAGAGTGGTGGCATTTGAACATGTAACACTTTCATAATTTCTTTTTGTTTCTTTTTATGGGGTTCATATTTTATATCTTTTTTTTCTTTTTCTTTCTTTTGATCCTTTGATTATTATTTTAGGGCACACCATCTTTTTATTTTTTAATATGGAAAACATTTGCAAACAAAGCAAAGGTATGTACAATATTACAAGACTTAACATAGTCAATTCAAAATTATGATCCCTATTATTATAGGAATCTAACAACATGGAAACGGAGTTCTTCCCAAAAGAACATGTTATCACATAATTATTTACTTACAAAAATTATATTAAGTTAGACGAGAAATGTGCACATCAAAGTCATTAATAAAATAAATAAATGTGTGAGATTTTTAAGAGTGGACTTTGATTGTTTTATATTTTTTTCTTTTAATTATATAATTTTGAGAAGGATTACACTTTTTGTTATTATATTGTTGGCATGGTATTACGCATTCCATTTTTCTTTTGGCTGCCTATTAGTTTGTCAACCAAAAATTCATTTTTTGTTATTTTATTATTATTATTTAAATTGATTTATTTGTAAGGTGATTGGTTGAGGTCTTATTATGGACTATTTAGTAACTTCCATTTCTATTAGTTACTAATAGAATGCTTTTAGTTTTATTTCATTTTTATTTAAACTTTTGATTTTTTTTCCTTTTTCTATTATTTCCATTTTCATGAATTATAATTTTTCTCCATATTTTCAATTTAAGATGACAAATTTGTCGACGGGGCCTTGGATAGAAAGTGTTTGGGGGCTCTCTTAAGACACTCCTTGAAGTGAAATCACTCGTTCGATTTTCAGCCATGATATATTGGACATGATGACAAATTTTAAGATGACAAATTTTAAAGAGGAAAAAATAATTAAGATGACAAATTTTAAAGAGGAAAAAATAATTCCAATAAATATTTTTTTAGTTATATTAATTTTTTATTTTATTTTTTAGATGACAAATTCCAAAGAGGAAAAATTAATTAAAAATATTTGTCCAATATCTTTTTTTTTTTAAGTTTTATTACCTTTTAATTTGACTTTGTTAATTGTCTTTTTTCTATTTTTTTCTTGTTACAAAGTTTTTAAAATTATCAAGTGTAACGTAGTAGCTAGTACCTCTAACTAAGTTTAAATATAGGGAAATTATGAAACTATATAATTTTATTTAATGATAGGTTTAAGTTAGGGAATTAATTTTTTACCAACAGTAAATTAATATATCCATTGAGTTTGGAAAAAATATATATATATATATATATATATATATATATATATATATATATATATATATATTCATGCTAAAATTATGGCAATCTAGGTGACTTTGTTTTGTGCTCAGTGTTGTAATTAATAGAAATGGAGCAAAAATCAAAGTCTTTATAAATTTTGATGAGATTCTAAATTTATTAATTCTCTATCATTTAAAAATAATAATTTAGTAATAATATTTAAAAATAATAATTTAGTGGCAATGTTTATTGAATAGTTTATATTTTAATTTTGAATTAAAAGCATTATTATTTAAATAAATATATTCAATATATTTAAAAATCTCAAAACACTTAACTTGTAAAATTTTAAACATTAAAAAATTATTTTAGTATTTTAGTATTTTATTATTAAATTAAAAATTTTCAAATACAATCTTCATATATTCACACTAAAAAAATATACTATAAACAAAATATAATTAATCAAATATAATTGGGTTAAGATAAATAAAAGATAAACAATATTGGTCATGGAAGCAGGCATACACGTGATCCAGGTGTGTGTATAATGTGCTTCTCTCTTAAAAATTTGGAATGCTTCTCTCTTAAAAATTTGGAAGGATTAAATAATTGAATCGTATAACCTCTTGTTGAACTTATGTTAAAAGAGTTAAGCGGTATATCGAGTGTAAAATGTGAAGAATCGGTTTTGAGAGCAATCTCAATGGAATAGATTTATTGTCAAATGACATGGAGTTGCATACCCTATATTGTCCAAAATATTATATTTTGTGGGCTTATCTTGGATTATTTATGTCCTTAAAGGTGGAGAATATAGAAATAATGGCAAGATAAGTTGAATGGTTCACTCTAAATTTTTCAATACTTATACCATAAGTAAAGTTGTTACGTTGAATTGTTCACTCTAAATTTTCAATACCAATACTATAAGTAAAGCTGTTGAATTTAAAATTCTGCATTGTTTTTGTACCAAAGTAATATGTTTAAAGTTTTGGGTTTTGATTTAGTGATTTAGCAGAGCACTTGAATGAGGATGTGCTACTTCAATAGGCTTTCAATATTTTTGACAATGGCTGCATATTCAAATAATGCACACACATACCCATGATATCAAAAGACCAACAATATGTTCAGAATTGAGGAATTCCCAATCAATATATGTCAAAATCAAAACAAACCCAAAAAATATAAATAAATTGGATAATTTTGAAAGACAGATTTAAAAAATAAAAATTTAGTCATTGAAAGATCTAAAAATCTGAATCCTGACCTGAAGAGATTTAATGCACACACATACCCAGGATATCAAAAGACCAACAATATGTTCAGAATTGAGGAATTCCCAATCAATATATGTCAAAATCAAAACAAACCCAAAAAATATAAATAAATTGGATAATTTTGAAAGACAGATTTAAAAAATAAAAATTTAGTCATTGAAAGATCTAAAAATCTGAATCCTGACCTGAAGAGATTGAATAACGTTGTCAACCGTCTATGTGCATCCAAGCAACAACCATAAACCACCAAACCCTATCGCTCTATTTTTCCTCCTCTTTCACCAAACCCTTGAATCTAGCCAACAAGAATGGTGATTTGGAGGTTACATATATTTCTAGGTAATTCATTAAAAATATAGTAACTTATCCAAATGTTGGCAATGATCTTATCTAAGGGAGCTAAATCCATAACCTTCACACCAACTGGAGCCTTCTTCCACTTCCACTTAGCCTAATATTTCTATTAAAAAAAAACGACTAACAAAAAAAAAGAAACAACGATAATTAAAAAAAAAAATTATATTTAATTTCATTTATATGAAAGTCCATATTGTAATATTAAAATTTCACATTCACCTTTGAATGGATTATTTTTTTTATATTGATATGGATTTTATATATTTTGTTTTAATAGAAAATTAAAAATTAACTATTTTTTAATAAAACTTATTAGATCACAAATCATTTATAAAATCAAGATTAATATTGATTTTTTTATAAGTTTTTTCACAAAAAGTTTTTTAAAAAATCATAGGCTTTTTTATTTCCTTTTACTTTTAAAAAATAAAGAAGTTTAGATAAAAAAATCATAAAATTAAATAAAAGGGAAATAAAACTAAAAAAATAGCAACTATTAAATTAAGAAGTTACTAAAAATCTCATAATAAGGCCTCTAATAATCAATTTACAAATAAATAATAATAATAATTTCTTGTGAGAAATTGGATAGGAAGCGGAGTGCGACCTGGTGAAAACGGGGGTTTACAGTTCACGGACTCTTCAGACCTAGGGTTCGAAACTGGAAAAGAATAGGGTCAGAGTGGCAGAGCTATACAGAAGAGGACAGATCCTGACCCGACAGATGGTAAACGAGGGGTCCATAGGGACCCCATCTTACAAACATATAATGATGCACAAACAGACATCATAGGAAGGTGTGCAAATAGCTAGGTATGAAAGGTCACAGAAAGAGGACGGGACCAGCAAGGGAAGGAAAAGATATGAGGGCAAGGAGGAACACAATACTCAAAAGCTGAAAGGAAAGGAGGGTGGTGGTCGAACAAAAAACAGAGGCAGGGAGAAGGCAACACAAGCACATCCCGCCCATGAAAACAAACAAGAAAAGAAGCAGACAGATGAAGAAGAAGGGGCTCTGAATAGAGAGAACGAGGAACAAGGAGACAAAACAGAAACATTCAATGGCAAAACGACTCAAGGCCCATGCAAACCTAAGGCGGCAGAAACCCTAAGGGTGGTGATAACAGACCCAGAAATTCAAGCCTACCGGGATCACATGACCGAACATGCAGTGATCTGCAAGTTCATGGGACTCTGGCCAACAGAAAGGGCGTTGTGCCAATGGATAAAGCAGCAATGGAAACCCAAAGGTGATGTTAGACTGCACTTAGGAGCCAAAGGTTTTTTCACTGTTGTTTTTTCAAATCTAGAGGATAAGGATAGAATATTTGATGGCGGACCTATACATCAGGCCTTGGAAGCCCAATTTCGTGCTAGAAAAAGAAACCTTCAAGAAGGTGCTAGTTTGGATACGCCTCTTTTCCCTGCCAATAGACTATTGGGGATATGCAACTCTAAAACAGATAGGTGACAAATTAGGAACCTTCATCAAAGCTTTAGAAGCCACTCTGCAGAGAAGATACACCTCCTGTGCCCGAATCTGTGTGGAAATGGATGTGTCAGGGGCATTGCATGAGGGACTATGGCTGGAATATAGGGATGACGACTATTTCCAAGCCATTGATTATGAGAAAATCCCATTCCGATGCAGAAAATGTCATGAGCATGGACATTTAATTAGAGAATGTCCATTAAATAAAACAGCGGAAAACCTTAAGGTAGATAAGGCAGAAAAGAACAGGGAAACCTTCATTCGACCAAGAGCGAGACAAAGAGCAAACAGGAAACGCCCAACCAAAGCAAGCACATCACAAGGTAATACTAGTAATTCTTTCGAGGCTCTGGAAACTGAGATCGAATCAGAGGACAATAATAAGGAACAAAACACCTCTGAAGCAAACAAAACTACAACAGAGCCTGAAACTAAAACAATGGAGAAAAATCCTCCAAGCATTATACTACAGAATCAAGAGGTAACAGAAGGGGTAGATGAAGACTCAGAAATTCTCATAAGTGACATCGGAAGTGATGAGATGGAACTTAATGACATACTAGAGCAAGAAGGAGTTAATCTACCAAACATGGTGGAAAACTAGAAAAAGAAGGGGATGGAACACATATCGGAAGAGGAAGTTAGGAGAATTAATGATATACTAATAGCACGACAGAGAGTAGAAATCGATATGCAAAGCAAGAACCTGGGCGTAGCCAAAGGAATGGGACTCCGAACAAAAGGTCTACTTCAAACCTCCACCAGTTCCAAACAAAGGAAAAAGAGAGGGCGCAGATCCAATAATGAGGCACTATAGGAACTGGGACAAATTCTATTAAATTCTGGTAAGATGAAAGCTCTAGAAGCTTTTTCTCTAAACTACTAATTATTGTTTTAAAATGAAAGTCATCTCTTGGAATGCTAGAGGGCTTAATAGCCAAATAAAACAGCGACTTTTAAAGAAGAAGGTCCAAAAGGAAAAACCAGACATTATATTTGTGCAAGAAACCAAATGTGCAAGTAGTATTATTCATAATGTAAGAAAAAAATTAGGCAAACATATGGAATACCTGGAAACCGCCAGCCATGGATGGGATGGAGGTTTAATCACCCTGTGGGATCCGCAAGTAATCAAAATCCTCTCCTTCGAAGCAACCATATCTTTCATAGCTATAAAAGCTCAGGTGGTAGGAAATTCGGAAACCTATTTGTGTACCAATGTCTACAGGCCTCAGAAGTTAGAAGAGAAATTTATTTTTCTGAGAACTCTGTTGAATCTGAAGCTAAGATATCCCAGAGTGAAAGCAGTCATAGGAGGGGATTTCAATATGATAACTACCCTAATGGAAAAGAAAGGAGGGACAAGGAAACTCAACAAAATTCTGAAGCCTTCTTAGGTTTCATCAATACAGCTAAACTAGTGGATGTCCACCCCAAGAGTGGGGATTTCACTTGGAATAAAAAAAGGGGAGGTGAAAGACAAATTGCTTCTCGACTTGACAGATTTCTAATCTCCGAAAGTATTCTGTTGGAGGGAGTTATAGTAGAATCAGATATACTCCCTAGTGGAGGGTCAGACCATTGGCCCATTTCTCTGATTGCTGCTATCTAGGGCACTCCTAGAAACAAGTCGTTTAGATTTGAGAAATTTTGGCTTACCCATCCAGACTTCATTCAACTTATTGAAAAATGGTGGCATGAACCGGTGGACATCAGAGGTACCAAAATGTACAGATTACAAGGCAAACTGAGATACATCAAAAACAAGATCAAAATATGGAACAAAACAGTCTTTGGGAACATATTCAAAGAAAAAGCCAAATTAGAGGAGCAATTAGAGCAGATACACAAAGGCTGGATCACTGGAGACATTAACCCAGAAACAGTAAACAAAGAAAAAATGTTGATGCAGCAATGGCAGCTTCGTTGCCAACAAGAGGAGACCCTTTGGAAACAAAAGTCCTGGATTCAGTGGCTCAAGGAAGGGGAACAGAATACAAAATTCTTCCACAGATCAACAATGGACCACAGGGGAGCCAATAAAATCCTCAGTCTCAAAAATGAATAGGGAGCCATTCTACAGACACATCAAGAAGTTTCAACCCTGCTTACTACGCATTTCAGTAGCATAGCTCAAGAGCCAGAGGTTGATAGGACAGAAGCAATTGATGAACTCATCAAATCCATTCCCAAGACAATCACTAATGAGCAAAACCTAGCACTAACTCGAGAAATTTCTTTGGAAGAGGTGGAAGAAGCGGTGAAGGATATGCCAAATGATAAAGCTCCTAGGCCTGATGGTTTTACCATCAACTTCTACAAGGCTTGCTGGGACATTGTTAAAATAGAGGTCTGGGAAGTGGTGGAAGACTCTCGGCGTTCTGCCTCAATCCTCAAGTCCCTAAATTCTACTTTCCTTGCCCTGATTCCAAAAGAAGAGGAGGCCAACACCCCGGCAAAATTTCGGCCTATCGCTTTGTGCAATGTTATATATAAAATTATCTCTAAATTCATTGCTAACAGAATGAAACCTATTCTTCCGGGCCTCATCTCTGAAGAGCAATTGGGATATGTTGAGGGGAGACAAATTCTGGACAATATTTTACTAGCTCAAGAAATGATTCACACGCTTCACTCCAGGAAAATTGCAGGTATGATGATGCAACTTGACTTATCAAAGGCTTATGATAAAGTCAACTAGAATTACCTGGAAGCAATTTTAAAAGCTTTCGGTTTTTCCAATCAATGGATAGTGTGGATTTTAGCTCTAATCAAATCTACTAAATTTTCTATTCTGGTAAACGGTGCCCCTACCGATCAATTCTCCCCCTCACGAGGGCTCAGGCAAGGAGACCCATTATCACCTTTCCTTTTTGTTATCCTGATGGAAGGTTTAAGCAGACTCATACGCAGCGCTAAAGAGGAAGGAAGTATCAAAGGATTGCAGCCCCTGCCTTCCATTCCAGTGACTACTCATTAACAATTTGTTGATGATACGATGTTACATGGTACTCCCATAGTCAAAGAAGCCTTGGGTTATAAAAGGATCCTCAATCTTTTCAGCAAAGCTTCAGGTATGGAAGTTAATCTATCTAAATCCACCATCTTCTTTTTCAATACGCATTTAGCAGTGCAAAAAAATCTCTCTACCATTCTAGGCTTCCGGAGAAGCAGCCTACCCTCTAGGTACCTAAGATCTCCTCTAACGGATAAACCCTGGCAAAAAACTCATTGGGATAAGATCCTAGCTAGCCTGGAGAAAAGATGCCATCATTGGACCCACAGGGCCCTCAATTTTGCAGGTAGGCTAGTCTTAACCAAAGCAGTCTTGCAAGCTATTCCTCAATATATGCTCTCCATAATTCCTTCTCCCAAAGGAGTCCTTCAGCAAATGAGGGTGATCCAGAGAACTTTCTTATGGTTAGGAAATGTAGAGAAGAAAAAGTGGGCACTAGTGGCATGGAATAAAATGTGTAAGCCCAAACAACTGGGAGGGTTAAACCTGCTAGACCCCTCCACCATCAATAGGGCCTGTGGGGCTAAGCTGTGGTGGAAATGGCTGAAGGAACCCAATATTCCTTGGGCTATACATTGGAAGGAAAAATGCGTCAATGCATAGTATTCATAACCTGATCAGAATGCAAGAGAATCTAGAAGGCTCACCGATCTGGAACCTAGCAAGGGAAAATCGATACATTATACAGGAGAATAGCTTCTGGGAAATTCGCAATGGAAAAACTGCTTTTTTTTGGGAGGATGCCTGGCAACAAATCCCCAAGTTAGAAAGGCCTGAGTTTGTAGGTCTTCAAAGAATTTACCAGGAGCTTGGGAGAACAACGGTGAATCATTATTGGACTCCTAATAATAGGGACCCGGAGTGGAGAACTTGGGCAGTCAATGAAACAGAGAACATGACCGAAGCAAACAATGACATTAGGGACTTGCAAACACTGTTAAACAAAAGAAGAATTAGAATGGCGGAAGACAATGACCAACTAAGATGGGGAAAGCAAGGAGGGGGAAATTTCACGCTCAAAGAAGCCAGAAACTGTATCGAAGATTCGAAGCAAGAAGAAAAGGTGAAATGGAGCAATAAGGTCTGGGATTCTCAGTTCTGGCCGAAAATTAAAACCTTCCTCTGATTCCTAATGCACAGGAAAACTCTCACTTGGGAGAATCTCCGAAAGAAAGGGTTATGTGGCCCATCTAGATGCCCCATGTGCAAAAAGGAAGAAGAAACAATGAATCATCTATTCAACACATGTGAGTTGGCAAACCTCCTGTAGAATTGGGCGGAAACCACTTTGCGGCAAACGGATAGAATAAGAGATTCCGTTCAAGAAACCATCGAAAATTGGTGAGGCAATTTCTCCAATAATCAATTGGTCAACATCATTTGGAAAACCATGCCAGGGTTTATTACATGGTCAATCTGGAAAGAAAAGAATAGGAGAGTATTCTTGAACAAAACCAGAAATATAAATCACTCTATAGAAATTATCATACAAAATATCAGGCAATTGGTTCTTGTCAAAGGCAGACCAGAAAAAGATAATAAAGCATCAAATGGGGACTTACAAATCTTGAAAGCTTTCAACTTGGATAAAGGAACCTTCGCGGCTACCGTGAATCACCAACAGGAGATAAACACCACTTTAAGCATCTGGAAACGACCACCTTCAGGCTTCCTCAAGCTAAATTTCGATGGTGCGTCGCGGGGTAATCCAGGTCTGGCCGGCATCAGAGGCATTCTCAGGAACAGCGAAGGAGAAATTCAGTACATCTATAGCAGAGCCTTAGGGGAAGGAACCAATAATGAGATGGAGTTCGCAGCGATGGAACAGGGTCTGAGAATTCTTAGGAAATTACAGGCGGGCGCGGCAGTGGTAGAAGGGGACTCCCAACTCGCAATTACAGCAGCTAGAAGGATGTATGCGGGAGCTAAAGCAAGCAAAGTTACACAGCATTGGCGACTGGCCAAAGTAACAGAGAGTATAGCCGAACATCTTGGGCGTTTGAAAGGTTTAATCTTTCAAGTTGTTCGCCGCAAAGCCAATACAGTTGCGGACCATCTGGCAAATTATGGTATAGAGAACCCCACCAGCATCATGGACAGTTGTTGGCAGGACGTCACCTGCCTAGAAGTAAGAAACAAGTGTACCCTGCTCTCGAGGCAGGATATGGTAAATGAAAGATAAGGACAGGGATGGCACTCTATACAGGTATTGAGATATGATTACGATCAATCGCACTGCGGGGAGAATTAAGGGTCGGCAGAAGAATGAAGGATAGGCAGGAAATGGGCATTCAATGCACAAGCAGGCGGGAGTCACTCCCATCAGCTCCATAAGAGAAAAGTATGAGCGCCGCCGACGCCCATATAGAAGTATGGACACTTGGCACGCTTCGGAGAAGTTCAAGAGAGGCAAACTTAAGAGCAAAAATCTGAGACATCATCGAAAGTATGAACCACGAAGCAAGGATAATTATGAAGGGATTTGCGGTCAGCAGGTGACAAGATGGAATGCAGCAAGTGACTCACCCGCTCTCCCCTCTATATCTTCAGTCCCCAGTAACGGCAGCGCCACTGTGTATTCGGTTAGTCGGCAGAAACTCTTTTCCTCGGCCCTTAGAATACGGTGTTGTTTGGTGCTTGAGTTTGAGATAATGGCGGGTGAGGGCAGCAGAAACGCGTCTGCCAACCGAGATCTTAAGCAGGCTCGGGAAGCCTATGAAACAAGGACCTCTCAAAAGGAAAAATGCAAGATTGAGGAGCTGGAGGCCATCGTGACTGAGGAAGAGGAGAACTTGGAGGCGCATGATTTGGAGAAGGATATGGAATGGGTACAGGACCCTGGCACATCTACAACACGAGCCACCCAATATGTCCGCACGCAAGCGGAAATGTGGAGGATGAAAACGATGTTGGAAAAAGCCATAAGCATGCAAGGTGACTATATCAGCCAGGCTCGACAGGCTCAACATGCAATTGCTGTAACTTCTGCGGAGCATGCGGCGATCTTGGAAGGCCTGGACTTCAAAATTAGCGGCCTGGAGCAGCAATTCGACAACATTTCCAAGAAACTAACAGTCTTGATCAGTCTTCTGCGTCACTCCATATGTCAGGAAGCCAGGAGTGCTGGGGAAAGGGCAGAGGGGAACACGGGCAACAGTCAGAGCACACTTTCAGTGCCACCTCAGGCGGGCAGAGCCAAGGCTCCGACTGGTCAGGAATCCTCCAAGAATTATGTGGTTCTCGAGATGTAACGGGTCTTTGCTGCAAGCACTAGATGAGTTCCTGAGGCATGGGTCTGTATATGCGATCGTTGACCTTGGAATTCATCCGTTTTGTCAGTTTTTTCTGTTTTCTTCTCTAGCTGTCCAAGGCTCTATGTGGGTCTCAGTTTGGTCACTGTTGTTTTTTTGTCAACCCCTGACTGTCTCTGCCGCCCTGCGTGGTGTGCCCTGGGGTTCTGTAGGAGTTCATTTTGGTCATGACGAGGTGTATGCGGATTAGGAAAGCAGTCTTTTGTCTGCACAAGCAGACCTTTTGTAAATATGTATTATTGTCTTAATATAAAATGCTGATTTACACAAAAAACAATAATAATTTCTTAATGTTAAACTATAGATAAGGGACAATATTTTTTGGTCAAAGACAAATTAACAGGCAGTCAAAGGCAAAAATGAATGCGTTGTACCATGTGTGTGGTAGGTATAATAACTATAATTAATAACTATTATGATAATTAGTTATTAGTTTTTAAAATCTTGTGAGCATTTCTTTCGTCAGCAAGTTTTATTGATGTATAGTTACTCATTCATTTTTACGATCTGTAAGCATTTTTTTCTTAACTTTGTTAAATTTGTTTTATTTAGGCATGATTTTTTATAATTTCTGCCTCCTCAATTTCTTGAAGTACTGGACTGCAAGAGCCGTGGCCACGCCATAAGGGGAAACAGTGTTCACTCTGATCCCGTATTTTCCAAGCTCAGCTGGGCCGTTTTTAGTCAATGCAAGGATTGCATGCTTCGATGCAGTGTACGAGTAAGGAGCAGCTCCTCCCAGAATCCCCGCCATGCTGGTTGTAGAGATGATGCACCCCTTATTTCTCGGGATCATCACGCGGGCGGCGTGCTTAATGCCTTGCATCACTCCTTTCACGTTTACATTCATCACTCGATCGAATTGCTCTATATCATACTCTGCCACGCTCTTCACCAAAAAGCTGTCATTAGTTCCAGCGTTGTTATACATAATGTCCAGTTGGCCATACTTATCCATGGCCACATCCACCGCCGCGCTCACATCTTTTTCTTTGCTCACATCGCAGTGCACGTAAGTTGCCATAGCGGTGGAAAGTGATTCCTCAAGCTTCCTGCCAGCTTTCTCTGCAACGTCTGCGATTATGACTTTGGCTCCATGCTTAATGAACAACCGAACAATGGCTTCTCCTATGCCCACTGCCCCGCCCGTTACTATTGCAACCTTCCCCTCCAATCTGCATGCACCATTCAATTCAACAAATACATAGTTTCAGAAAATTAATGTTACCAAACTGAAAGAACAAAAACTGCTAGAAAATTAATGTTTCCCATGTTATGATTACCGTCGATCTCCAACATTGGTCAGATGACCAACACAGCCTGTGCCTGCATTAAGATGTCCGTTAGACCCCATGGTTTTGATTGGGAAGAGAAATAGAAATGGAGAAAGATGGAATGAGTCCGTGCTCTCCTATAGATGCTAAGGAGATGGATAGATGCCTATGGAGAAGCTGGCTTTTTATAGCTTCGTAGATCATGTTTCATTCCTTTGTATACTAATGTGAGAATATAATATTATCGTTAAAGTCGTACATATGTTCTCGCGTGTTTGACAATGAAGCCTGACGGATTCGTGAAACGTGGCCGATGGGATAAGCGGACTGAGGGCAAGACCATATCTATCTACCGGTCAGATAAGAACTGAAGTTTCCCGATTCGAAGGGAAGGACTCACAGAAATATCTAGGCACGAGCTTGAATCGATATACATACATGGAGACCGATCTTCAAAAATTGATTGGTTTTGGAAGATTAAAGTACCCCATACAATAGAGAGAGGAAGAGCCTTAGCCATGTATGATGCTTCATAAAATATGAAAAACATATAAAAGCTTTAATTTAGTTGAAGCCATGATTCATGATATTATTTTGATAGGCCACCTTGGATCTCTTCCTTGCTTTTCTAACTATTGCAATCCATCTCTAGTCCCACTTTGGAGAGGGAGTTTGTTGTTTTTTACTCTTATTCGTAACATCATCGAATGTGATATGAGTGAAATGTTCATAGCATAATTTAATGTTCTAATATAGAGGAAAAATGGTGTATATATGAGATAATAAACACTAGTAATATAATTTATAACACTAGTGAATCCACCTATGCGTGAATCCAAAATATGTCCCTTTCCCTCACCAAGTGAAGGAGTATTTTAAATGCCAATAGTTCAACATAATTGTTGGTGTAACCACCTAGGAAAAATTTAAAAAAAATTGTGTGGAATCCTAAAATATATAGAATCTCCTTAGCCCCACCCATGGATGGATCCCTTCAAGTTTTCCCATCAAACAAATCCCAAGGAGAATCATGAAGAATATTTCTTTTAGGTCGAGAGTTGATGATTGGTTTAGGAAGTGGAGGGGGTAGATAATTTAGGATAGCGAGGATTTGTACAATTGATGTCGCCTAGATGTTGCCTGGATATACCCTATACCATAGAGAGAGGAATAATATTCTAATTTTTTGGGGTGATGCTTATTTAACAAGGTTTTAAGAGAATCTTCTATGGTGCTACCTTCCTAGATAAAAGAGGATACCATTGACCATTGAATTTTATACAATACGTTTTAGAGAAAGAAAAGTGTAGAAATAGGTGATAATTTGTTTCACAATCCATGCAACAAATACTACATTGTATAGGACAAAAGAAAGACCATTTTTGAAGAATTTCCCAAGTTGGTGCTTTGTTATGTACTAAAAGCCACATGAATAATTAGACTTGGTAGAGAATTTAAGCTTACATATTTTTTCCACACCAATGAGAAAGAACTATCTGATTTTCTTGGGAAAGAGTAGTATATCTTATCTTTGGAACATATCCCCCAGAAGGGTTTGAAGAAAATATCAATTGATATGCTTGGGGAAATAAAGGATTTTTGTAGGCTTTGATATAGGATTACTAGAGGGGTGTGAAATCCCTTCCAAGCTCAATTTATCTACTAGAAATCCAATGGGTTCGACATGTGATTAATGGAATAAAACCTTTCTCTATTTAGCCCTTGAATGAGTTATGTAGGGAAAATTTTAGAGGCTAATATTCATAAATGGGCTAATTTTCTATGATTTTCTAAGAAAATCATTCACCAAATTACACTTTTTTCCAAAAATGATTCAACTAAATTTTTATCGTATAAAACTATTTTATCTTAAAAACCACCAAAATTATATAGATACTATATAAAATCATTAGAAATTTGAATATTTTTGCAAAAATATTCCTTGTTTTAACACCCAATCCATGGATACTTCTAAATTTGAACTTGAGTTCCATCCCTAATGCACCAAATTAGCCATTTGTTGGTGATGAGATAGGGGTGAAGGATGGGTTCCAGGATGATGGACAGATTTTGTGATTTTTTTGAAGCTCTATATTCTAATCCCCTATAGAATCATGGGGGGTGTACTCAAACTTTATGATATGAGAACATAGAATATTTCACTATATTAATATCCACATATTTTTGGCAGCTAGGATTTTTTAGAGCATGAAAATTCATTTTAGGAGCCATCCTACTAGTGCTTTTGGAATTTCCATGTTTTCCCAAGAGGCCAATCCTAGTGGATTTCTTTCGTCATAGCCAATATATAGAAAGAACAAAGATAGTCAACATATTTGGTTTAAATGATCCATATTTATAAAGCCATGAAATGAAAAATAGATTCAAACCCAAACACAGAGATACAACAGAACAAAAATTCAATTAATTAAATAAAAACTCTTGAAAACTATTTACGTACATAAGAAAACAAACTAGCTCGAGCGATGGTAACTTATCTATGAGAAGAGATGTGATGACTACATGTCTTTTGAATTGTGTTACAATGAGGTCCGGAAGCCTTTTTATTATTTAGAAACAATGGAAATCCCTAAACATCCAAAAACCTAACCGTAGGAGATGAAGTGCCAAAATTTTGTGGGTCTTGTTGGGATTAGTTGGCATGACAACTTCCCGGGGTCGTAATTTGGGCATATGATCTTCGTTTGGCATGCATGATACCTCGTTAGAAAGATATATTCGAGGAAAACATTTTTTACCAATAATCCCTTACCTTATGGATATGGACTTGGTGTAGTTTTGAAAAAAGCATCGTTTATGGCTTCAAAATGGCTCCATAAGTTCACAACCCAAAAAACTACTAGAAATAGAAATATATGCTAAAATTAAGGAAACTAAAAAGGTATAGTGTTTGGGGTCCAACTAGAATAGGTTTGTGTGATCCAAATTTAAATATGAATGCAAAAAATTATAGATATAACCATAAATACAAAGACGCAACAGAAATAACACTTCATTTCATTAATATCAAATACTGAAGTATGCTTACAAATAGAATGGAAATAAGACTAGCTCAGGCGATGGTAGCTTTTCTATTAGAAGCAATGTGAAAGATACATGCCTTTGAACTATGTTACAATGAGGCTCAAAGGCCTATTTATTATTGAGAAACAATGGAAAACCCTAAACATGCAAAAACCTAACCTTAGGAGATGAAGCGCCAAACTATGGGCCCTGTTTGGGTAAATTGGTACATCAACTTCCCAAGGTCATAACTTTGAAATACGATCTTCATTTGATGCGCACAATACCTCGTTATAAATATCTATCTAAGAAATCGAACTTTCGAGTGGCCAAAATTAGACAATGAACCATGTTGGCCCCCGTTTTCCCTAAAAAATGTCGTTTAGGACCTCAAAACGGCTCCAGAAGTTCAAGACACAAAAAATTGCCAAAAATAGTAAATTGTGCTACAAATAAGGAAAGTGAGAAACTAAAAGAAATGACGGTGGGGATCCAAGTGGAATAGGTGGGTGGCCACCAATATCCACCTGGATCGTTGCCCCCCCCCCTCCCCAAGGAAGCAATGGTCCCCATTGCATTGAGTTCCTCCATGAGATAAATAAACGTCTACTAAACTTGGTCCCTGGTGAGTAGCCTGCCCTCATGAAGGAGTTGTATTGCTTTGACAACTCAATATAGTTGGATCCTTTTCCTTCGGGTGTTCTTGATCTACGTTTCCATGATCTGATCAATTGTGGCTTTTTCCATGAAGTATCGATTTAACTATGTAGCTGTGAGTTATTGTATAATGTATGATGTGTCCAACAATGGTGGGAAGTATGGTTGAAGGCAGTCCAAATTGAACACTGGGTGCAGGCCAAGGAATGGGGGAATGCTGAGCTCAAATGTATTATCTCCCACAACCTGGGTAATGATGTAAGAACCATATGGTAAGGTGTTCCTTCTGTAAATGCAGCCAGACTGTCGCCCACCTGAAACTTATGTGGCACCCGATGTTGATCATGTCGCTGCTTGTACTTGGCATTTGATTTTTCCAAAATGTCGTGGACCTATTGGCAGATGTTTTGGATGTGATTAATGAAGTTGTTTTCCTTGTCGGCTTCGGACTAGACATGAGTCAAATCTTCCTGAGTAGCTGCAAATGGTATGGCCACATCAATGGGACATAATGGCTAGAAGCCCAAGCCCACCCAAAAAGGGTTATGGCCGGTCGAGCTATGGAGAGCCCAGTTATAGTTGTGCTGGACATAGGGGAGGCTCTCATCCCATGTGCGTAGATGCTTTGAGTTATACATGCGCAGAATGTGTACGATCATCCTTTTGACAACCTCTGTCTGGCCATTATATTGGGGATGGAAAGCTATGGAATTAGTGAGCTTGGTGTCCAGCATTGACCAGAGACTAGACCAAAATGTATTGAGGAATCCCTTTCTTGATCTGAGATGATAGACTGTGGGATCCCAAAGTGTACCCACACTCGTTCAAATAAGAGTTTAGTAGTGGCTTCTAATGTTATATTCTTCTTACAGGCCATCTTCGAGAATTTATCAACGACCACAAAAACATAGCCGTTTCCATTCTTAGTAGAAGGAAGGCCCGACATGTAATCCATGGAGATGGATTCCCAAGGTCGACTAGGGGTAGACAACAGAGTATAGAGGCCTTGCTTCTTGATGGTCGGTTTAGTAATGGCACAGGCAGTGCTGGATCTGATGTACTTCCCAACATCTTATCGAAGATTCGGCTAATATAAATACTTATGTAGTACTGCCACTATTTTCTTGACCTCAATATGCCCAATGACCCGACTGTAGTGCACTTCCCAAATCATCTTGGCACACTCGTTTTAAGGAAGAAAAAGGTGTCCCAGGTGGCATAAAAATGCATCCTGGAGGTGAAAATCTGGAACTTGCTGACCCTCCAAGAGCATCTGGTATGTGTGGCCAAATTCTGGGTCACTTCTGTAGAGAAATGGCCAATCAGAAGTCTCGTGCCCACAAGAAGACAACACGGTTGTTAACACCATGATCAGTGGTCAGTTGAGGTAGTCTGCAACATTATTGGTGTTGCCCTTCTTGTACTTTATATTCAAATGGAACTGTTGCAGGTATGTGGACCACTTCTAATGGCTATCATTCTGCAACTTTCCTTGCATCTGTATGAACTGCAAGGGTCGATGGTCTATGTGGATGACCATTTCCTTCCCCAAAATTTCATGCTTTCATTATCGGCAGGCCTGCACAATGGAATACATATCTTTGTCATAAGTGGGATAATTTCAGACTGTGTTTGAAAGTGTCTCACTGTGATATGCCACTGGATGCCCCTGTTGAGTAAGGACTACCCCAATAGAATAGTCAGAGGCAGTTGTCTTGATCTCAAATGGTTGTTGCAAGTCTGGTAGTGTGAGAACTGGTTCAGAGTAGAGGTGATGTTTCAATTCTATGAATGCCTTCTGTTTAGGTTCAGACCAAAATAATTTTTCTTTTTCTCCTCCCTTGGTGACTTGACTAAAGGGGCCAAGTGATATGAGAGAACCCCAACACGAACATGCGGTAGAAATTGGCAAGACCCAGAAAGTTGCGGAGCTCTGTCAGAGTGGTTAGGGTTGGCTAATCCAAATGACTTGGGTCTTAGCTAGATCCACATGCATCCCTTGTTCATCAATAATGTATCCCAGTTACTGAACTTGGGTCATGCTAAAATTTCATTTCTCCAAGTTGGAACACAACTTGTGTTGCCGTAGTGTTTAGAGAACCTATCGGATGTGGTGGAGGTGCTCTTCCGAAATATAGCTGAAGAACAGGATGTCATCTAGGTATACCACTACAAATGAGTTGGTGAATGGTCGGAATATGTCATCCATCAGCCTCATGAAGGTTGCATGAGCATTTGTCAACCCGAACAACATAACCAGCCATTCAAAAAGGCCCTCCTTGGCTTTCAAGGCAGTCTTCCACACATCAGAGGGTTCAATTGGTACCTAGTGATTTTTGGACTTCAAGTCGATCCTGCTAAAATATTTAGCCCCCTTGAGTTGGTCCAAAAGGTCATCAATCCATGGGATCGGGTACCTATTCCAAACAGTGATCTTGTTCAACGCTCGATAGTCAATACAGAGTCTCAGAGTCCCAACCTTCTTTTGTACCAACACAATCAGGCTCCCACAAGGTGATGAACTCAGCCAGATGTGACCTTAGTGCAGTGGCTCTAGAATCTGCCTCGTGATTTCGTTGTTCTCTAAAATGGAGCACAAGTAGATTGGTCCATTGGGAAATCTCGCACCTGGGGTTAGGTCAACGGAGTGCTTGACGTGACAATGCAAAGGCACCCTTGCAGGGGAGGTGAATATGTCCTCCTACTCTTCCACGACCTTGTCCATATGTTGTTGCCGTACGAAGGGGCCCTATATGGAGGTTGTGGCCATCGTCTTATTCTTTCACTGAGGGTGTATCATCAGGGAAAAAAATTTCCCGGTTTTGGAAATGAGCTTACTCTATTGTTTTGCAGTAACGAAAGAGATGGTGGTAGGCGGTGCTACCTCTAGTATCCTATACAACTTATTCCCCAAGGTAACAATAAAATCGTGAGGCCTTGAGTCATATACAACATGTCACTTCCACAAGTATGGTTGGCCTAATAATAAATCACAAACATAAAGGGGAGAAACATCACATAATACCTCATCCGTGAAGGGCTTGATGTTGTATGGAAGGCGACACTACTGGCTGACACGAAGATCCCGTCCTTGGTGAAGCCACCTGATGGTGTACAGTTGTGGGTGTGTTGTGTTCGGTAAGCCCAGCCACTTCACGACCTCTATTAAAATGAGGTTCTTTTGGCTCCCGTTGTCGACAAATAATTGTAGAAAGGAACCCTTTATTGGGTGTGGAGCCTGATTATCTTCTTTATTTAGAGGTATCACCACATTGGACCCCAGTTTGTAATGTGGCGGCAATGTCACCCATAAAATATAAGCTGCAGGGGGGGGGGTCTAGGGAGGTCGGTTGCGACCTTTGGGAGCCCCCCCTAGCAGGGGGATCAGGGTCAGTGCCCCTAAAGCTAAAAATAGATGTAAAATTGCCTTGTAAAATGTTGTGATTTCGTAGTCAATCTGGGTCGTTCATTAGGCAGAGATCTGATGGTAGAAGTTATGTTTAATTTAGGGTTTTTTTTCCCTAGAAGGAAACCCCTCGCTATATATGGGGGAATTGTATTGCATTTATGTAGATCTGTATTCTGAGTGAGAAAGAGAGAGGAGATTGTGTGAGAGCGAAGAGGGAATTACAATGGATATGTTATAGGTTGTATCTCTTCAGTTTGCTGGATAATATAAAAGGAAGGACTAACTGCTTCTATGTGGGCGTAGCCCAAATTGGGTGAACCATGTATATATGTGTCTCTCTTGTTTGATGTGTTTTCTGTGTTTGTATTTCTTTAATCTATTTCATGTGTTTTGTTGCTCTGTAATATATAATTTTCTAACAACTGGTATCAGAGCCGAAGGTCCATTTGGCTGATAAACTTGCAGGAGAAAAGGGTTCTTAGTTCAAGTGGGAGCAATACCAGAAGATGGTAGGTTTAGGGTCGAAATATTTAGCGACCAAAACTACCAGTTGTGGAAGATGCAAATGGAAGATTATCTGTATCAGAAATATCTGTACCAATCATTGAGCAGAAAGGCAAAGAAGCTGACGAGTATGATAGACACAGAATGGGATATTCTTGACAGAAAGGCACTTGGAACAATATTGTTGTGCCTAGCGGCATCGGTAGCGTTTAATATTTCAAAGGAAATGACAACAAAGGGTTTAATGTCGACATTGGCCAAACTATATGAAAAACCCTGGGCCTCAAATAAGGTATTTATTATAAAGCATTTATTTAATATGAAAATGTCAGAAGGTGGATCTGTTGCTGATCATTTCAATGAATTTAATACAGTTACAAGTCAGTTAAGTTCTGTAGGGGTAACTTTTGATGATGAAGTTAGGGCTTTATTATTTTTGTTCTCTTTTCCAGAAAATTAGAATGGTTTAGTTATGGCCATTAGTAACTCTATGTCTGGATCTAGTACTTTAAAGTTTGATGATGTTGTCGGTGCAATCCTTAGTGTGGAAATGCAATAGAAAAGCTCCGGTGAGACATCAGGTAATGCTTTGACTGCAGAGACTAGGAGAAGAAAAATGGAAAGAGGAAAGAGCCCAAGATATTGCAGTAAGTCAAGGAAAGGAAGATACAAGTCCAGATTAGGGATAGTGTGGTGGAAATGTGGGAAGAAAGGACACCTGAAGAAAGACTGCAAGTCTTGGAAGGGAAAAGAAGGAGATGCGCAACAAGAAAATAATCATAAGCGAATGTGACAGGTGATGTGTTGCAAGATGCTTTGATTCTTTCTTTAGAAAATATAATTGATGCCTGGGTGGTAGATTCAGGGGCCTCATTCCATGCCACACCTAATAGGAAACATTTTCATGATTATGTTCAAGGAGATTTTGGACAGGTTTGATTGGGTGATGATAAACCCTGTAAAATCATTAGAATGGGTACAGTTTTCATAAAACAACAAAATTGAAATCAATGGCTATTGAAGGAGGTAAGGCATGTTCCAAATTTGAAGAAAAATCTTATTTTAACAAGGCAGTTAGGAGGTGAAGGCTGTGTGACTACTTTTACAGATAAAACATGGAAGGTCACTAAAGGATCCCTGGTAATAGCAAAAGGAGAAAAGGTTGGTACATTGTATTTATGCAATGGTATTTCTAATTTTGTTAATTCTTTAAAATATACAGGAGAAGATACAACATTGTGGCATCATAGGCTCGGGCACATGAGTGAGAAGGGGATGCAAATTATTCACTCAAGAAATTTGTTGCCAGGTTTGAAGCATGTTGATTTAAAATTCTGTGAGAATTGTGTTTATGGAAAACAGAAGAGAGTCAGATTCCTCAGAGTTGGGAAAGAAAAGAAGAGCAAAACATTAGAGCTTGTGCAT
Organism: Pinus tabuliformis; assembly: GCA_031772625.1. Classification (NCBI taxonomy): domain Eukaryota; kingdom Viridiplantae; phylum Streptophyta; class Pinopsida; order Pinales; family Pinaceae; genus Pinus; species Pinus tabuliformis. Next base: position 1,135,641,539 of record CM062807.1, on the reverse strand, counting down.
ACAGATGTATGGGGACTTGCTCAGGTATCATCTCTTAGTGGCTCTCGTTATTATGTTACTTTTATTGATGATGCAACCAAAAAAAAATGGATTTTTTGTATTTGAAATAAATATGATGTATTTGATACTTTCAAGAAATGGAAAGCTTTGGTTGAAAATGAGACAGAAAAAGGTTGAAGTGTCTCAGATCAAACAATGGAGGTGAATATTGCAGCAAAGAGTTTGATAGGTTCTGTTCAGAGAAGGGAATTCACAGAGAGAAGACAGTTCCAGGAACACCAAAAGAAAATGGTGTGTCAGAAAGGATGAACACGACAATCATGGAGCGTGCAAGGTGCATGAGATTGCATGCAGGATTTCCTTTACAATTTTGGGAAGATGTTGTAGATACCGTTGTTTATCTAATAAACAGAGGGCCTTCAAATTCCTTGAATGGTAGTATTCTAGAGGAGGCATGGAAAGGTAAACTACTCATTTTTAAAAACTTTTGGTTCTAGAGCCTTTGTCCACATTAATAAAGAAAATAGAACAAAGCTTGAGGCAAAATCAGAGAAATGTACTTTTATTGGATATGGTGTTAATAATTTTGGTTATCGCTTTTATGATTATGAAAAACACAAAATCATTAGGAGCAGAGATGTCATATTCAATGAAAGGGTTTTGTATAAGGATCAGTTGCAGGAAAAAACAAGAAAAAGAAAACAGAGAATACAAAGTGCTTGATGAGATCACAGAAAAAGGGATGGTACCTGAAAATCATAATGATCAACGGCCAAAATAACAACCACAATAGCAAAAAGCACCTCAAACACTTGAAAGTGGTGTTAGAAGATCTACATGGATAAGTAGACCCCCTGAATGATACTCTCCTTCATTATATTATGTATTGTTGATTGATTCTGGTGAACCAGAATGTTATGAAAAGCAGTTCAGGTAGAAACCAGGAAGAAGTGGGAGCAAGCCATGAAAGAAGAGATGGACTCCTTAGCACATAACCAGACTTGGGAATTAATCAGGTTTCCTGCATGTAAAACAACATTGCAGAATAAATTGGTTTACAAGCTGAAGGAAGAAGATGGAGGTAGAAAAAGGTATAAAGCTAGAATTATGGTGAAAGGGTTTCAACAGAAAGAGGGTATAGACTTTGATGAGATATTTTATCCTATTGTTAAAATGACTTTAATTAGAACTATTTTAAGTCTAGTAGCAGCTGAAGATTTTCATCTTGAGAAGTTAGACGTAAAGACATCCTTTTTCCATGGTGATTTGGAGGAATAGATATATATGGAGTAGCCACAAGGATATGAGGTAAAAGGGAAAGAGAAACTAGTGTGCAGGTTGAAGAAAAGCTTGCATGGATTAAAACAGGCTCCAAGGTAGTGCTATCTAAAATTTGACAAGTTTATGTCTAAACAAGGTTATACTAGATGCCACTATGATCATTGTGTTTATATCAAAAGGCAGAATGATGGTAGCTATATTATATTATTATTGTATGTAGATGGCATGCTTGTTGCAGGTTCTAACATGCAGGAAATAAATGTGCTCAAAATAAAATTGGTGAACTCATTTGCAATGAAGGATTTGAGTGCTCCAAAAAAAAATCTTGGTATGAGAATAACTAGAGATAGGAAGAATTGCAAATTAACATGTCTCAAAGTGAGTACATAGAAAAGGTGTTGAAAAGGTTTAATATGCAGAATGAAAAACTAGTTAGTATACCTTTGGCTATCCATTTCAAATTAAGTGAGGAGGAGTGTCCCAAGACTCAAGAAGAAATGGCTCATATGTCTAAAATTCCATATGCATCAGCAGTTGGAAGCTTAATGTATGAAAAGGTCTGCACAAGGCCTGATATTGCACATGCAGTGGGAGTTGTAAGCAGGTACATGAAAAATCCAGGAAAAGAACATTGGCTGGCGGTGAAGTGGATTCTAGGGTATTTGAGAGTTACCACAAATCAAGCATTATGCTTTGGTGGTTCAAACATTGCTCTACAGGGATATGTTGATGTAGATATGGCAGGTGATAGAGATAACAGGAGGAGCACAACATGGTATGTGTTTACTGTAGGTGGAAAAACTGTTAATTGGGTCTCAAAACTACAAAGCGTTGTTGCACTCTCAACAACGGAAGCAGAGTATGTTACTACTACAGAGGCTAGTAAAGAAATGATTTGGTTACAAAGGTTTCTGGATGAATTGGGTAAGAAGCAAGAGTTGGGTAGGTTATATAGTGACAAACATAGTGCCATACATATTGCAAAGAACTATGCATTTCATTCCAAGGTTAAACATATACAACTCAAGTACCATTTCATATGGTCAGCGTTGGAAGATGGACAGTTGAAGCTGGAAAAGATACACACTAGCCAGAAGCTTGCAGATATGTTAACAAAAGTTGTAACCAGGGAGAAACTGAGAATCTACTCAGTTTCAATTTCTCTTCAAGTATGACGAAGAATATGAGAAACAACTAGGTCCAAAGTGGAGTCATTGTCCAACAAATGAAGCAGTGGTGGAGTTCTTATAATCAGTCTCCAATTGAGAGATTGTTTGGTGTGGAGCCTAATTATCTTCTTTATTTAGAAGTATTGCCACATTTGACCCCAGTTTGTAATGTGGCGGCAATGCCGCCCATAAAATATACCCTACGAGGGGGGATCCAGGGAGGGGTGACTGCGACCTGTGGGATCCACCCCCCCTGGTGGGGGGATCGGGGGCAGCGCCCCCGAAGCTAAAAATAGATGTAAATTTGCCTTGTAAAATGTTGTAATTACGTAGTCAATCTGGGCAATTCATTAGGCAGAGATATGATGGTAGAAGTTATGTTTAATTTAGGGTTTTTTTCCCTAGAAGGCAACCCCTCGCTATATATGAGGGAATTATATTGCGTCTATGTAGATTTGTATTTTGAGTGAGAAAGAGAGGAGAGATTATGTGAGATTGAAGAGGGAATTACGACGGATCTGCTCTAGGTTGTATCTCTTCAGTTTGTTGGATAATATAAAAGGAAGGACTGGTTATTTCTCTGTGGATGTAGCTCAAATTGGGTGAACCATGTATATCTGTGTCTCTCTTGTTTGATGTCTTTTCTGTGTTTTTATTTCTGTAATATATTTTGTGACCGGGAGAGAAGACAAGGTTAAGAAACTACGCGAGGCAAGTTTCGAGCTAGGATGCGGGCTCTGGGCACTGCTAGTGAAAACTGCACAGAAGCCACTGGGAGACGGTGACGAGAAATTTGAATCGACAGTCACTGTCTGCGGGATTTGACTTGGCTAGAGGATAAATCTGTACAATTTTTGGGAGCAAGAGTCTCGGTTGCAGGAGGGTTGGGCAGGAAAAATCTTCCCAATTTTTGGAGGGAGCAGGTAGCGGGAGCTTGGCAGAAAAAACTGCACAGTTCTTGGAGGGAGTTGGCAACGGGTAGCAGGGAGCTTGGCAGTAAAAAATGCACAGTTCCTAGAGAGGAAAAACTATGCAGATGTTGGGAGGCTAACCTGCTGACCACCTCTGCGTAATTTCTGAGCTGAGTAGACTGTTGGGCTACAAAGGGCTTGCTCATGAAATCTGCACATTTTTCTGGGTGGGCAGTCTGGTGGCTAGTTGGGAAAACTGTGCAATTTTCTAAGGGAGACAGGGATGGGCACTTGGTGTCTTTCTGGCCTGTCTACACAATTTTCTCAGTCAGCGAAGTGGGCATGGTCTACAGCTTCTGTGAAAATTTTGAGGGGAGTCAGTCCTAGGGTGACTGCCCAGTCAAACTCTCCGGTTGACTAGTGGGAGGGTTGATTGATCATTTTGGGTAGCGCAACTTGAAATAGCTTGTTGGGTGCTGCTGTGCTATTCTAGGTGACAGTCGGTCAAGTCGATGGCGGGGTGAAGGTTCGACTGTTAGAGGGTGATCTGATCGTCAGAACTTCAGCAAAAATGACTAAGTGTGTGAGCGAGTGAAAATGTGCATACGTGATCTTGCAAACACACACTCACATGACTTAACGATGAGACGACTCAAACCATCCAAACACACATGCTCAACATGACTAATTGATGGTGCGAACGATAAGCGTGACGCTTGTGATTGATTGTTCGACGACCGTGACGACCCTTGCTTTACAGTGTATGCGACTCCATGTGTGAGCATGACATATGTTTACATAGCGAACACAACACGCACACACGAAGCAGAAACCTTGTGTATGACCAAAACATGGTCACAAGCGAGACATTGTTACCAACATGCAAAAGTTGTTGGTTGAACGGTCAAGCAAGGTGGGTGAAAAGATTCACACGAGCCCACGGGGTGGGCCCGAGTGCGTGCAAACATCAAGTAGAAAATCAAGGGAGGCTCCGAAATTAAATGTAGGCCAAAATTTTGGAGGGTGTTGCAGCTGCTATAACATCTTATCATGGCCTCAAGCAGTATTGTATTGCCTAAACTTCTTGGTACAAATTATTTTTATTGAAGAAAATGTATGCAAGCTATATTCATCACTAAATATTTATGGGAACTTGTAATTGATGGATACATTATGCCTTCTCCTGATAAATTCAAATCATTAAGTGATGATGAAAAGAAATCTTTTAAGGAACTTATTAACAAAGATAATCAAGCACTTTCACTTATAGGCAGCGCTCTTTAAGAATCTATATTTCCAAGAATCGGTGGTGCAATATCATCTAAAGAAGCATGGGATATCTTAAAAAACACATATGAAGGTGTTGTTGTAGCTAAATTGCAAACATTAAGGAGGAATTTTGAAAATGCCCATATGCAAAGTAATGAATCCATTCATGACTACATCACAAAAATGCAAGATCTCGTTAATCATTTGAGGTCATTAGGTGAAAATGTTCCAGAAAGAAGGCTAATTGAAAATATTTTAAGAAGTGCTATGCCTAAGTTTTAGATGGTCACTACGAGTATTATGGTCTCCAAAGATTTAAATACCATGAAAATTGATGAATTAAGCGGATTCTTGTTAACTATTGAAGAGAATCAACCATATGAGCAAGTAGAACATTCCTTTTCTGCAAAGCATAGAAGAAAATGAAGGAGTAGGGGTCAATATTAATCAGAATCAAAACAAAAATCAGCAAAGTTCACAAGGAGATGCATCACCTTTGAGAGGTAGAAGCAAGAATCCTAGTCAGTTTAGAGGAAGAGGCAGAAATGGAGGAAGAGGTGGAGGACCACAGTGTTATTATTGCCAAAAATTTGGCCATCTTGAAAGAGATTGTTATGCAAAAATGCAAGATATGGAGCATAAGGGTGTTAATACAGTTGTTGAAGAAACTAGGAATGAGAAGTTATTCATCTCAAGTTTGATGGCACATAGTGAAGAAAGTGAAGCATGGTATATTTATTCGAGATGTTCAACTCATATGAAATCTCAAGAAGAGTTTTTTACCAAACTTAATGAGAATTATTCTGGAAAATTCATATTTGGTGATGATAGTGTTTCTGAAGTGAAAGGGAAGGTACAGTTTCAATACAACATTACATGGAAAGAAGAAGTTAATTGAGGACACTTTGTTGACACCAACATTTAAGAAGAACCTACTTTCTGTAGGACAAATGATGGAGAAAAACTACAAGTTAGTGTTTGATAATAAAGAATGCTTAATCATGGATAAGTTGAATAAAAATGTAGTTGTAGCAAGAGGTGAAATAACTAAAGACAGTATTTTCAACCTCTCCTTTGATTCAAGTAATTCACAAAGTTTGAATATAATAGAAGAAAAAGATAGTAAGCTTTGGCATTATAGGATGGGACATCCAAATTTTCAGAGTTTGGTGTTGTTAAGAAAGCAGAACATGGTGAATAGTCTTCCTTATATCAAGTTGGATGATGATGTATGTGAATAATGTATTTTTGAGAAACAACATAGGGAAAGTTTCTTAGATAGAACATGGAAGGTTAGAGAATGTCTAGCATTGGTGACTTTGTATTTGTGTGGTCCAATGGAGACTCTGTCTTTTGGAAGGGCGTACTATTTTCTCACTTTCATTGATGATTATTCTAAGAAGACATGGGTCTATTTTCTGCAAGAGTAGTCTGAAGTGTTTTCTCATTTTCTTGAGTTTAAGGCTTTAGTTGAAAAGAAAAGTGGTCTACAAATTCTCACCCTAAGAACAAATAATGGGGGAGAATACAAGTCAAATGAGTTTTTGAACTATTGCACGAAGAATGGAATAAAGCGAGAGTTTATTAATTCATACTCTCCTCAACAAAATGGTATTGTTGAGGGGAAGAATAGGACCATAGTTGAAATGTCTAGGAGCATGTTAAAAACTAAGTCACTTGGAAATGAGTTTTGGTGTGAATCAATACACACATTTGTGTACACTCTTAACCGATTTCCTACAAAGGTAATGTTGGATTTGACTCCATAAGAAGAATGGTAAGGATACAAACCAAGTGTTGCACATATGAAAGTTTTTGGTTGTACAACATATTTGCATGTTCCTAAGGAAAAGAGGAAGAAATTGGATGATAAGAGTGTGAAGTGCATCTTTATTGGATATAGTATTGAAACAATAAATTACAAGTTGTTTGATCCAGAGGCAAGGAAGGTGATAATAAGCAGAGATGTTGTGCTTGATAAGAAAGGAATCTATCAGCCACATCAGGTAGAATTTGAATTGAGGAAAGATGTTGTAAATATTGGTGATGAATCGAATTCCAAGTCACTAAAGAAAGATAAAGTTAAAAAGAAGCCTAAGTGGCTTGAAAGGGGTCATTCAGAAAGAAGTATGTTGGATAGAAATTTTGAAAGAAGGGTTACTAGATCTCAAATTTCTCTTGTGAATTATGCACATATGGGACAAGTAATGAAAATGAATTAACCACAGGATTATGTAGAAGCGTCAAGAAAGAAGGAATGGAATGAAGCTATGGAAGTAGAATTGAATGCCTTGGTGAAAAATGATACATAGGACTTGGTCAAATTACCAAATAGAAAATATGTAATTGGAGCTAAGTGGGTTTATAAAACAAAGTATAAATCAAATGGAATAATTGATAAGTATAAGGCCAATTTAGTTGAAAATGGATATTCACATAAAGAAGGAATTGATTATACTAATACATTTTACCTAGAGGAAAATTTGGATACAATCAGGATGGTTCTTGAATTAACCGCATAGTACAAGTGGCCAATTTTTCAAATGGATGTTAAATCAACTTTTCTAAATCGTTATGTGGATGAAGAAATTTATGTGGAGCAGCTTGAAGGTTTTGAAGTGCCAGGAAAAGAAGATTATGTTTATAAGTTGAAGAAGGCTTTACATGGTCTTAAGAAAGTGCCAAGGGCATGATATTCAATAATTGATAAGTACTTTCATGATCACAGCTTAGTTAAAAGTTTTTATGAGCCCAATCTCTATATCTTTCAGTCAGGACAAGACATTCTGATAGTTGTCTTGTATGTTGATTATTTGATCTAAACATGGAACAATATATAACTATTTCAAAGGCTTAAGTCACATATGATTTTTGAGTTTGAGATGACAAATCTTGGTGAGTTTCATTATTTCTTGGGTATTGAAGTTTGGCAAAAGGAAGATGGTATTTTCATGTTAGCTGCAACTCCTTTGGAAGTTGGGTTGAAGTTATACGAACATGATGACTCCAATTCAGTTGATGTTACTTTGTAAAGTAAATTAGTTGGAAGTTTGATCTACTTAACTACAGCTCGACCAGATATTTCTTTTGCAATCAGTATGGTATCAAGACCTATGGTAGAACCCAAGGAATTACAATGGAAAGCAGAAAAGAGGATTTTAAGATATCTGCATGGAAAAATTGGTTATGGTTTGGTGTATAGGTATACAGAATATTTCAGGTTGATTGGTTATGAATAATTAGATAGGGGTGGATGTTTGAATGACAAGAAATCAACTTCAGGGTATTCATTCAGTATGGGTTCAGCGAAAATTTCCTAGAGTACTAATAAGAAACCTACAGTTTCTCTCTCGACAGCAGAATAAAAGTATAAAGCGGCAGCGACAATAGGATGTGAAGTAGTTTGGTTAAGAAGAATTCTAGAGGATCTACATGAACAGCAAGAGCAACCCACTCAGTTGATGTGTGATAATCAAAGTGTTATTCATATGACCAAGAATCTAGTTTTTCATAAGAAGAGCAAGCATATTGATATTCAATATCATTTTGTTCAGGATCTGGTTCAACAAGGAGTTATCGAGATCAAGTACTGCAGAACAGATGAGCAGGTAGTTGATATATTCACCAAAGCATTGTCTAAGGAAAAGTTCTCAAATTTAGAAATGATCTTGGAATATTTCCAAATGATCATTATAGTTGAGAAATGATGGAATAATGGATCATTTGTCAAATATTCAATAATTAAAGTTGTTACTTTTAGTGAGACATTTATGGATAAATTAGTGAAATGATAAACGAGAGATCTGTGGATGATTGTTGAGAGAATTAGGGAGTGATTTGTGGAGTTATTGATTGAATTGGTGTGTGAGAGCTGGTGTGTTATTGTTAAATATTTTATGCTCTGTAATTTAATTTTTTATTGTGTTGTGTTTTCTTTCAGGAGTGTTCACTATTCCTTCGGGACTATGTTTGTAAAATAGTAATTAGTTGTTAGGTTTTTACTTTCTGTTAATAAGTTACCGACACAAAATTGTCTCGTACCTACCCTATGAGTGTATTCACAATAAATGAAATAGTTTTCCATTGTGGATCTTATTCACTCACTAGCCTGTCCAGCACATACTTCGATAAAATGTCACGTTAACACCCATTACTCATAGAAAAGGGGCTAGACATGTGGTCCCTATGAAAAAAACTCTAGAAGGGTCAAGTTGTAACTCACATTGAGGGTTAAATGGGTCAAAGTTAAACCATAATTGGCTATCAGACTGTGCTATAACCAAGCCACTAAGAGGAAAAGGGGTTTGATTCTATTCTAGAGCATTTTGTTCTATAGTAGAGCAGAGTAGTTGAGAGTGGATAGAGAGAGGATAGAACAAAGTGTGAAAATTCCTCAAATGGAATCCCTACTGCGACAACTAATAATGTTTCTTTTATTTGTTAAATTAATCAACCAAATTATTTGAAGTTTCCTACAACAAATATCGAAACATATACATTGCAGTCTTCACTAAATTAAATATTATTCGGAAACAAGAAACTGAGCAAGAAAGAAAATACAACACAAATGACACTGTTATTTTGGGACAAATGTCCCCAGAAAAACCCAATGCAGGAAAATCAATGTAGTAGCTCTGAGGGTTTATTATTATTAAGTAGTAGAAAATTCTAAATACATCTCTAAATACCTCAAGGGTTATTCAGTTACAGGGAGAGAAATACTCGCTAAAATATTTGTGAGATTACCTCACACAATCACTGAGAAAAATCTAGTTGATCCGGACACTCGATGAGGTGCCTCTACACAATCCTCATGCAATCCCTACGGCAACACCTCTAGGCACTGCATCACCTAGCCAGTTGATAGATTTGTTTCCTAGAGTCATTGCTCTCAACCTCTTGGTCTCACACCCCGTCTCCTGACTTCTGAAACTGACTCTCCCTAACAACATTTTGAACTCTCTCTCACCCTTTGTGTTGCCTTTGCGTGGCCTTGCGTCAACCTCTGTGTGAGAGTTTTTGGATCACTTTCTGCCTCTCTTTGTTGATGATTCTCCAGCTGAGAAAATCTCTCTCTCTCTGAATGCTCTCCCTGCCCCTCAACTGCAAGAAATCTCCTCGATCAGAACTACCAACACTACTCTTCGTGTTCCACCTGTAGCTTTGATACTATTGGGTGTAGTTTTTATACCTATTTCCTATACTTTCTTTCCCCAGTTTTGACCCTTTTCCCTCCAGACCAACAGAACTGTACATGTTAACTGCCTTTTCCCATATTATGGACAACCTATTTTACTATCATGTTATTTTTCCATTTTTGCTAGATATAACAATGCAATATTCCTTTTTATAGCTAACTGGGGTAAGAATTGGAGAATTCTTTTGGATCCTCTCCTCTTTTTCAGGTGTCGCTCGCAAGGACGAGGTTATGGAATGAACAACCGCGATGATCGGTCTAAGAGCAGGATGGAACAAATTGTTGTTACAGATCTTGTTGTTACACCATGATGTTGTTATAGGCATTGTTGTTACAAATTATTGTTGTTACACCTCAGGTATTGTTACAAGGTTGATGTTATCCAGTGATTTTTGTTACATCCCAAACCGTTATTTGATTGCAAGGTGTTGTTACACCATAGCTGGCAAGTCGTGGGTACTATTCCACACAACAGCTATTGGAAGTTATGAATTATTTATTTAGAAAGTGACAGATCCAAGTGGTTATGATCGTAACCTATGTATTTGAATAACATTCGTATTTGGGAACTAGTTATAAGGATTTCTATTTTATGATCAACATGAGAATCGTGAGATTCTCATGACTAATCTATTCCCGATTTTGGGTATGTAATGATTATAAGATAAACTTAATCACTCAGAAACGGGGGACGACATAGAGAGTATTGTTATTTTTATCTTGTAACTTTTAATTGGTCTTAATATCAAAGACATTGTGGTGATGTGGTTGTTGTTTCCAAGTTGATTCTTTAACTAATTTTGTGTTCATTCCTACGCCCCTGCTAAGGAGGAAGGGCCCTCCTCATTAGCAGGGACTACAGCGGTAGAGTAGTTGTATATTATTGTTTCTTTCCTTTATTACTTGTATTTTTTTTGTTGTCGTTGTATAATTTGTAGAATATATCTGCTTTAGATCCAGAACTATGTTATGTTTAACACCGATTTGATTAGGAGTATGGTAGTTGACCAACTGGTGTAGTTATCAATGTAGTGTGTGGTGTGCCTTTGATCTGGTAATTGTGAAGTGTGATTTTATTTATATAGAGTGTTTTAATTTCTACATGAATGATTTAGTTTCTGCAATTGATTCAGGGGAATTCTTTATTATTTTCTGTTTTCACTCTTGGCTGTAATGTATCGGCACAAATAGTGAAAACTCCATTGAAACAACAGACCGATCCTAGTTTGACAATTAAATGGTTGCAGTCTTGGTCAATTAGGATTGATTAAAATAGAACTACATTTGGGGTTGTTGTCGAGGATGGCAGTTGACGATACAATGAGCTAAGTTGTTTGATGATAGAGTGTTCCTAGTCCACAGTCGTTGGGTGGTAAGACGAGAGGTAAGAACCTGCGCATGGCTCTAACATATCTAGGCGGGCTCACCATTGTGATCACTAGGGCACTTAGGGTGTGGCATTTTGGAGTTTTCTTAAAACATGTCTTTAGCTCTTTAGTTTTTGGGCGGTAAGACGAGAGGTAAGAACCTGTGCATCACTCTAACATACCTGGGTGGGCTCACCACTGTCAAAGACTGAGACACTTAGGGTGTGAATTAATACACATAGGGTCCATGTGTGCAACTGTAGGAATTATAGAAATACAAAAAACACCCCCCACTCTAATTAGTCACAGGAAAAACAGGTCGTAAAAAGGAAAAGAAGAGTGTAGATTTGGGAAGGAAAACATTTATCCATGAACTGATCTCAAGGGCATAAAAAGAACAGTCAAGTTCTCAAAAGGATGCAAGGAAAATAGGGCCACAAAAAGTTGTTACTCCCATAACAAGGATAGAAGCCTTTGATTCCTCTGTCTTGGGACCATACCATTCTAAAGCTAGCGAAAACACTCCCAAGACTAAGCATCCAATTCAGGAGCAGCAGAGGGAAGCTAGTAAACAGAGCCTTAAGACTGAGGGACAAGGGGAAAATTAAGGGGAACATCAGAAGCCTGAAACAGGAGAACACTTATTGGTTTATCAATATCCAGATTTAGGCAACGCAGTGAAACAACTAGCCCTGAAACAGCCTGAGCTACCAATTTCACCAACAAGATAATCACAAGAACGGTTTGAAGAACACCTGTTACAGCAAGGATCAAAAGGGTTAATAATGGGGGACAACAATAACAACAACACTAAAATAGATGTTATTGTCACCACCTTTGAGTTCCCAATTGGGGATATCAGAGGTGAGGCTCCCATGAAAAACATTCATTTATCATCTTTACCATCTTTTCAAGGAATGACTGTAGAAGATCCTGACACCTTCTTATTTGAATTTTATGTCTTGTGTAGGAGTTATGACTATGTTTCAGATGCTCATAAATTAAAATTGTTTCCTACTACTCTAAAAGGAGCAGCCCTGAGATGGTTCATGGGGTTAGGCTCTTCTTCTATTCGAACATGGAGCGACATGAAGGAGACATTTTTATCGAAGTATCAAGACTATTGCAGAACCAGGGACTTAAGAGAAGAAATATTCAGGATGACACAAAAGGAGGACAAAATCCTGGAAGACTATGTGGAGAGATTTCATTATAATTTGCAGATATCTAAACATAGTGATTTAGATCACGAGACCTTGAAGACCATATTCATAAGGGGGATGAGGGATGATTGCCTTGATACCCTAAATCTATTAGGGAAGGGGGATATATCTCAGGAACCATTCACTGAGATAGTAAAGCTCTGTCTGAGATGCTCAAGAGGATCGTCGAAGGGGAGAAGCACAATCCGAGATGCCTCTGCCTGAATACAAAAATCTGCAAGTGGAGGAGTAACCAGAGCAGAGATCGGGAATTTATTTGAAAAATTCAAAACCGATATCAGTAGTACTCTATTTACTCAAATAACGACAACACAAATCAAGAAGGCACAAGGAGAAGTTGATACACCTCTAGCTTTGTTCTGTCCGAATTACCGAAAGAAACATCCCTTGAGGGAGTGTGAAATGAACAACATTAGCTTGTGCAATATTTGTGAGCTGGAACATTCTACAAGTCAATGTCCGGAGCTTCCCTGAAATCAGTACTTAGAGAATCGAGTGAAGAAGTCTAGTCCTCTTATTTCATCGCACCCAGGAGACCATGGCAACCATGACCCCCAAGTATGTCCCAAGATTTTTCTTCTTTTAATTCATGGAATAATGCATATAAAGCTCAACAATATCCATGGAAATACTCCACTCCTTCTCCAGCACAACTTCCTTCGCTCTGGAACCAATGGTCCCCCTCTCCATGTATCCAGTATCCTCCATCTTAACCGTATCCCTGGAATCAAAAGTGGAGGGGGAATGCCCAAGGTCCAGTTCCATCTGTATTACCAATGCAGCAACAACTACAACTGCCCCCTTTCCAAACTCTTGTTCCTACATTGCCTATGCGACCCCAATTACCTGTGCAACCTAATCCTAACCTGAATAATAAAGCAGCCCAAAGCATAAAGGCTATGACTACCTTCCAGACTTACCTTATCACTCCCATCGGACTTAATGAAATTCAACTACGGTCAAGTAAGGTAATTAAACCAAATCACTCCCCTATCATCACCGAGGAGGAATGTGAGCCTTCTAGAGAAGGTACAGTAGATCTTGAGGCATTTGTTACACTTGTAACAACCAACTCGAGAAGAACTGTTACTCCTGTAATAGCCAACTCAAGTAAGGTTGCTACTCTTGTAGCAACTGATTCAGCTGTTATGACTCAGGATCCTCTGTATCCTCATAGATTAATTAAGATTGGAATGACCTCACAACCTGAAACCAACTTTCTTAGGGAGTTTCAAAACCTGCACGCATGATTTCCTCTAGTGCAAGCTCTTAAAGAAGTACCTATTTATGCCAAAACAGTATGAGACCTGTGCATTAAGAAACCTGGAAGGAAGCCTAAGGACCCTGCTACCATACACGTGATGCGGAAATTGTTTGAATTAATGACTGCTCAGCCTCTTTTAACCAAGTATAATGATCCAGGACACCCTACAGTTACTATTTATATTGATGGCCAGCCCATAACTAATACATTGATTGATCTTGGGGTGGCCATTAATGTAATGACAAAGGATTTCTTTACCACCCTCGGGCTACATGGACTTAGACATACACCTACCATGCTTGAATTAGCACATAGGTATCATGTTAAAACTGAGGGGGTATTAGAGGACATAGTAATAACAATATCTTCCTGGAGATATCCGGTTGATTTTCTTATCTTACAAACTAAATCCAACCTGGGGGGACATCCTTTGATTTTGGGAAGACCTTGGCTAGCCACTACAATGTGTTTATAGGATACATATCTAGATCTATGATGATCTCATATGGCTAGCCTAGCGCGAGAAATTGTTCCAATCTTTCTTCCATGATATTATTGTTTTTCATATTTTTGAATACTATGATTCTAAGACTTGGTACTATATATTCCATTGGCATTACAACTTATTGTCCATACACCAGTCGAAACGGAGTTTGCATTGTCAACTTTTTGCAAGTAGTCTCATATGCCCATAACATTGTGGGTATGTGCACATCCCAATCATTCATGTTGATGTTTCACACCTATGTCAGAGTGTTATCCAAAATTTTATTAAAATCCTCAACCATGCCATTCACCTAAGGGTGATAAGGCGTGCTCTTCTGGTAATGTAACTGAAACTCTTTGGTTAATGCTTCAATAGTGTTGTTGAGGAAGTGTGTTCCTCTATCGCTCATCAATATATTTGGGCACCGAAACCTCGAAAATATATACTCAAAGATGAAGTGTGAAACAATTTTTGCACTGCAATCCTTTACCAGTTGTGCCTCAGCCCACCTGGTCAGATAATCCGCCACATTAATAATATATCGTGCACCTGTCTTCTTGCCTAGCAGATTGATCAACCCCATAAAATCAATTGCTCACTTATCAAAATCCTTCAAAGTAACTTTTGGATTCATCAGAAATTCATCTCTCCGCGATGGTCTTCCTGTCCTTTGGAAAACATCACAAGCACTACAATAGTCCTTAAAATCCTTGTGCACCGTGGGTCACCATAGTCCTGCCTGCAAAATTTTCTACGTGGTTTCCTTTCCTGTGTAGTGACCTCCCACGACACCACGATGTGCTTCTACCAAAATACTGTGTCTTTCATGCTCAAGGACATTTTATACAGATGCCCAACAATCAGCGAAAAATCCATTGCTCTGACTACTAGTTCTTTCTTTTGTTTCATATCATACTCCACAGAAGCTACTCCAGTAGTTAAAAAGTAAATAATATCTACAAAATTTTCATCAACAACCCTTACTGCGAAGAGTTACGCATCAGGTAATCCTTCTTCAATGTTGGTCAGTTCTTCGTCTATCTCAATTCTAGACAAATGATCCGGCCCAATGTTTAATTGTCCTGGGTTGAATATCACCTCAAAATCATATTCTTGGAATAACAATAGCCATCTGCGAATCTCCCCCCCAAACACAGGCTTGTTCACCAACTATTTCAGCGCAAAATGTTTCGTGAACATCTTGAAGTGCACACCCAACAAGTAATCCTGAACTTATGCAACACATAAACCATAGCTAAGCCCTCTCACTCTGTCATGGAATAATTCCTCTACGCCTTAGACAATTTGCGGCTCGAAAATGCAATGGGGTGCTCAAGGTCCCCCTCCCCTGGCTTCGCTAAGATAAATCCCAAATCTATACACAATGCATCCACATGAACATGGAACTCCTTCTTCCAATATGGAAACACCTGGATTGGTGCAGTGACCATTTTCTCCTTTAAGACATCAAGACTCTTCTGACACTCATCGTTCCAACAAAAGGTGGAATATCTAGTGTGTCCCAGAGTTGCGTGTAGCTGCTTCACATTATTCGGAGGATCCAAAATAATAATAACAATGATTTTTGCAGGATCTACCATCAGCCCTTTATTACAGTCAACGTGTCCCAGTAAAATTCAGTAAGGTACACAAAAAATACACTTCTTCATATATAATGAGATTTGATACTTCTTGCAGATATCCAACATCAAGTGCAGGCTCGAGACATGCTTCTTTAATAGTCCAAAGACTATCCAATCATCAAAGTAAACCTCCAGAAACTTGTGAATTAATTCTTTAAACGTTGTGACGAAAGCTCTAGAAACTATCGCCAGCGCATTCTTCAACACAAACAATATGATTTTATATTGAAGGATCCCCATTCAGTAGCGAAGGTGGTCTTACTCCTCTCTTCTGGCGCTATCTTAATCTGATGGTACCCAAAAACCCATTTATAAAGGAGTAGGCCTCCTCTGCTCCTACATTTTCCAAAAATTCATCTGTGAATGGTGTTGGGAAGGGATCATGTACACATGTGTCATTCAGCTTCCTTAAATGGATACAAATCCTTATTTCTCCCTTGGTCATTTTCTCATGTACTAACATTGGAATCACCCAATCAGATTCTTCCATAGGTTCGATTATGCCAACTGCGACCATATTTTCAAGTTCCTCCTTTACCTTCTCCTTGTATTTTGGGTTCAGCCTATATGGTTGTTGTTTTACAGGCTTCGCATATGGCTACAAAGCGATTTTCATGACGCCCAGGTCTCCTACAATGCCTTTTAACTCTGTGAATTTAGTTGGAAACAACCCCTGATACTCATGCAGTAACTCAACAATATTTCCAACTTTATCTTAATCCCAGTAGTCTCCTATGCGCGCGAACTTGATCTCCGCCTCTGAGCCTATGTTGACCTGCCTCATCTTAGCATGTTGTGTTACATTGGGTCCTATCCATCTGACTCAAGAATATTAATGCTACACGAATCTTCCTCTCCCTTCTCGGCGGTCATATTATAACATTATGGTGTGTGTTTCAACTATGTGTTCCAGTCAGGCTGTACCCAAGTCGTTGGCTCATTACGCGTCCAGAAAATTGTTGCTCTAATTTCTTAAAGGCATCATCTATACACTGAAAACCGTCCTCAAAGCTAAAGGTCAGTATAAAACTTTCCTTGATATCATTCCAATCGGCGGTGCCATGGCACAACTCTGTTTCAAGGTACCAATTCATCGGTATCACATCCAAAGTGTGAACAAATACATGTACCCATTATGGTTGGAGTTCTTCACCCCATTCCTTAGTCCAGCGTGTCAGACCAGGAGTAACTCCAGACTAGGCAGAAAAACTGATGCTTTTATTTCAATAGGTAGCTATTGTTATATACATGGATGTGACTGATCAGTTCATCTTCTTGATGACTGTTCACATTCCACATTCACCCAATCACAGAGGATTAGGTGTAAACATTCCCCCCCTTAATCTGAAGGGATGTTGGTGAGTCCAAGCATCGTTCTGAATCTTTCAAGCTTTTCTCTTCCAAGCGCTTTGGTGAAGATGTCTACAATTTGCTCATTTGTGGAACAATGACGAAGATGGATTGTTTTGGCCTCAACATGATGTCAGATCAGATGATATTTAGTATTGATTTGCTTTGTACGATCATGGAACTTTGGGTTCTTGGCCAACTTTATTGCAGAGGTGTTGTCAATCATGAGTGGAGTTGATTGTACTTGTTTTACCTGCAAATCTTCAAGAATTTTCCTGAGCCACACAATTTCTTTCGTTGCTTCAGCTGCTGCCACGTATTCTGCTTCTGTTGTGGAATCTGCTGGAACTGATTGTTTGCGTGATCTCTAAGAGACAACTCCTGATCCAAGACTCATAGCATATCCTGAAGTAGATACTCCAGTTTCTTTGTCTCCATCGAAGTCTGAACCAGAGTATCCAATCAAGCTGAAGTCATCCACCTGTGTATACTTGATTCCAAGGTCTTGAGTTCCCTTCAAGTACCTTAGAACTCTTTTTGCAGCAGACCAATGTCCCTCACAAGGCTTTTGCATAAACCTGGAGAGGATTCCAACAGCAAATGAAATGTCTGGTCTGGTAATAGTGAGGTAGATGAGACTTCCTATAAGCTGTCTATACTTTGTTGCATCCTCAAATTCCTTTCCTTCAGTAGATGTTAGCTTTAAGTTTTGTTCCATTGGAGTAGAAAGAGGATTGCACTCTGTCATGCCAAATCTGTTTAACAAATCTCCAATGTATTCCTTTTGAGAAAGAAATATGGATTTTGGATGTTGGGTTACTTCAATGCCAAGATAGTAATGAACATAGCCCAAATCAGTCATTTCAAAACTTTTTCCTAATTCTTTCTTTATGGATGCAATATAGCTTTCATTGTTCCCTGTCATTAAAAGACCATCTACATATACCACAAGATATACAACTCTTTTGCCAACTTTCTTGACAAATAAAGTTGCATCATCAAGATCAAAATGATTGAAGTTGAGTTTCAGAAGATGCTCAGTTAGTTTTTCATACCAGGCTCGCGGTGCTTGTTTGAGGCCATACAAGGACTTCACAAGTTTTCTTACTTTTTTTTCATGTCCTTTCACAGCAAATCCTTCAGGCTGGGACATAAAAACATTCTCTTTTAGATCTCTTCAAGAATGTAGTCTTTACATCCATTTGATGGAATTTCCAACCGTTCTGAGCTACTAGTGCAAAGAGTGTCCAGATGGTGGCCCATTTTGCTTTGGGGGAAAAAGTTTCCTCATAATCGACCCCTTCCTTCTGTGCAAAACCTTTTGCCACAAGCCTAGCTTTGTACTTGTCAAGTGAGCCATCAGCTTTGTACTTGTTCTTGTAGACCCACTTGCAGCCAATTAGTTTGGTTCCAAATGGAGGGTCATGTAGGGGAGATTGTGCTTCAGAAGAAGATTCCACATGTTGATCTAGTATAGGAATCCCCCCTTCAAGATGTGGAATCTGATTATCAAATTCTTGAAATGATTTCATTTTTGCGAATCTATCCAAGCGATCAAGTTGCCGCTCAACAACATTGTCAGATTTGGATGATTCAAGAAAATGACATCTCTAGATACAACAAACTTTTTATTTACTTCATCATAGAGGCGGTATGCTTTAGAGGTGTTTGAATACCCCAGGAAGATACACTTACGACTTCTAGCACCAAGTTTGTTTCTATGTACCTTTGGTATCAAAGCATAACAGGTGGAACCAAAGATCCTGAGATGTTTTACCGAAGGAACATGTCCATACCACAATTCATAAGGAGTCTTGTTTCTTATAGCATTAGATGGACATCTATTCTTTATATATGCAACACATAGAACAGCATCAGCCCAAAACATTATCTTTACATTTTTGAAGAAAAGCATGGATCGTACCATATTCAAGATTGTTCTATTCATTCTTTCAGCTACACCATTCTGTTGGGGATTATAAGGCACAATTGTTTGATGTTTGATCCCATGTTGGCGAAGATAGTTTTCAAATTCATTTGATGTATATTCGTTTCCATTATCAGTGCGAATAGACCCAATATGAGATTGTGCATCATTTTCAATCCACTTATGAAAATTCGTGAATGTTTGAAAAGCATCAGATTTGTTCTTCAATAAATAAACCCAACACATTCTGGTGTAATCATCAATAAATGTCATGATATATGTATTTCCATTTGCAGAAGGAACATGCATTGGACCACATAAATCTGAATGTATGAGTTCAAGCTTCCTATGTGCTCTTGAATGTGAATCATGAAAAGACTATTTTCTATGCTTTCCTAGAATGCAAGCATCACATTGCTTATGTTTCCTAGAAATTGTAGGCAAACCAGCAACACCATTTTTCTTCAATAAGCGGAGACTGTCATAGTTTAAATGTCCAAATCTAGCATGCCATAATAAACTTGATGGAAGTGTACTTTATTCATGATGAGAAATATATGAGAAGTGTTGTGCATGAGCAGAGGTTCCATGCAGTTTGAGAAGCCTTTCTTCTTCTATTCCCCTCATGACAAGTGACTGGTCAGATGCTTTTCTTACCTCAAGCTTGCCATCAAACATATGAATGGAGTGACCTTGCTGACGGATGTGGACCAAGGACAGCAAGTTTCTCTTGAGCTTTGGGAGATATAGAACATGATCCAGAAGAAAGTCTGTAAGACCAGGAAGTTTAAGCCTGATTGTGCCAAGCCCTGATGGCTTGATTTTTTACTGATCTGCAAAGTATACTTCTCCATCAACATTGTCAGTGAAATCTTCAAAAAAATATTTCCTATGAGTCATATGATAGGTTGCTCCTGAATCAAGCAACCAATCATTTTTCGAAGAAGCAAGTGAAGCATTAAACAAATCTTCATTTACTCCAATGTTACATTGTGCCTCAATATAGTGAGCGGATTTAGGTGCTTTACCTTTGTCTGTATCATCAGTTTTACCTTTCTGCTGGTTTCTTTTCTGCTCAATTTTGTCCCATGGTAGCTTGCATGTAGAAGCATCATGTGATCCATTTCGTTTGCAGTGAATGCAATGCAGATCTACTTTTTCTCCTTGAGAATGTCTGCCCCCTGCCTCTGAAGTATCTTCCTCTTCCTCTTCGTCCACCTCTTCCTCTTGTAGAATCTTGAGCAGGATGCTTTTCTTTATGAGCAAGGCAAACAGTCTCTTCAGAAGATTCAGGGACTGTCTTCTTTCCAAAGGCTTTCTCTCTTTCAACAAACTTTTTCACAAGAGAGTCAAAGGTTATATCTTTAAGATTTCCATTTGCTTGTAAAGACTCAAGATAATTGGAGTAAGTAGGATAGCGTGCCTTGAGAAAAGCAATAAGAGGGATATCCAGCTCAACCTTAGTGGATTTGATATCATGCATTATGGATTTAACTTCAGATGCAAGAGCAAGAGGATCATTATTTTTAAATTCAAGAGTGAAGAGTTTAATCATGAGCTGAACAACTTCAAGTGCAGAATGTGAGTCATAGAGTTCTTTGAGCTTTTGTAAAGCTTCAAAGGTAGTTGAATATGATGAAATATGGCGACTTACTTCTTCATTTACAGATGCTGCGATTAATGCATATGCTTTGTTGTTCTTGTTATCCCAAATGATGAGCTCTTTGTCTGATGTAGGCTGTACTGGGTCATTGTCTCCTTCTCCGACACACACTCCCTTCCACAACTCACTGAAGATGAGGGTGTGTTTTATCATCCGGGACCATTCAGGATAGTTCTCTTTTCTAGTGAGAACTATTCCTACCATAGAGATGATTGAATGCATTCTGTAAAA
The DNA here is from genome assembly GCA_031772625.1 of Pinus tabuliformis. NCBI lineage: Eukaryota > Viridiplantae > Streptophyta > Pinopsida > Pinales > Pinaceae > Pinus > Pinus tabuliformis. The sequence goes on along the minus strand of CM062807.1, from coordinate 1,135,620,557 downwards.
AATACTTCTCTAGAATATCATATAATGATGGTCTCTAAGAACTTAGAGAACGCCCCACAAACATTCCACTGCCTTGCAATTTCTGCAACGGAAATGACTTTATATTGCATAGCAAACATAGCAACAACTTTTTGTTCCAGCCTGCGGTTGTTCCAACTCGAACACGCGACATACACTGGGGCGTTTTCGTAGACTACCACAAGTCCGATTGCAAACCTTGACTGATCCGAACAACAATTTTTTTTTTTTTATTTACATTCGCGAGTTGGTAATGGGGTTAGAATCTCCACGTGGGCACATTCCAGCAGCACTTGTGGGACTCGAAGGGGAGCCGGGTGCGATGGCAAAGAAAAACGCCTTAGAGGCTTTCAATGTTCTCTTATAGATGCTTTCACAGTTCGACTTGACTCTCAGAAATCAATGGAGAGTTTTCAGGACTGTAGCAGATAACAAACCAAGAGCGTAAGTCGACGGGCAGGCCGGAACGGATTATCAAAATGCGAGCGACTGGTTCTGAATAGAAGGAATCAGGGCAGCAGTCAGATTGGAGTGATATATAGAAAGTTCAAACAGTGGAAATGCACCTCTCCAAGTGTGCAGAAGCTCGGAAGATTGGAGACTGGAAAACCGTATTGAAAGAAAGAAATGCAGCTATTATGGCGGGTGTTGATTCTGGAGGGCAGTTCTTCGCATCCAAGGCAGAGGCACTACTGAAGCTCCGAAGATTAATTAAGGCAGCTACAGTTTTGATGACTGCACCGAAGATAGAAATTAATACATCCACCAGATATTTTGGGATCGCAGGAAATTCTTATCTTCTCCTTGTCCAAACACAAGTGGACATGGCATTAGGAAGGGGTCTTCAAAGGCATTTCAGTATCTGTTCTACGTTATGGATGGATAGATCCAACCGAATGATTTACATAAATTGAGTGGAGAGGCAGCGAATTTGGGTTGCGATGGAATCTAATCAAGGTATTCATGCGCAGAGAATCAATGAGACGCAGGACAGAGGCAGCGCTCAGGTATTCATGCGCAGAGAATGAATGAGACGCAGGACAGAGGCAGCGCTCAGGTGAAGGGAGTTACGACTATTCTTAGGACTGGCTCTGATACCATGTCAGACCAAGAGTAACTCCAGACTAGGCAGAAAAACTGATGCTTTTATTTCATTAGGTAGCTATTGTTATATACATGAATGTGACTGATCAGTTCATCTTCTTGATGACTGTTCACATTCCACATTCACCTAATCGCAGAGGATTAGGTGTCAACACAGCGAGACAAATGATCTCGAGGATCATCCTTGCCATTATATTTCTCAGTGATCCTTTTGTTTGCATGACCAAAACTGAGCCTCATCAACCTTTAGTACTCCCTCCAATCTCCTATATTATCCTTATGTGTGCCCCACCATCGCGTAGGCATAGCCCTCAAGGTTATATCCAAGGCCTGGAATCATTGTTTTTTTGGTACATTCCTTTCAAATTCATCCATAAATAAATTGACATCACCTATTCCATCATAATATGGAAAATTATGAACCTCGGTTGGTATGCAGCGAAGAGATTTTTTCATTCTATTACAACGCAAAGTAGAAATTCCGTGCAACTGGTTTTTCCAATTCTCCAATTCTTCATCCGAGTCTGAATGATATGAACTATCCTTCTCCAAGCTTATCCGTTCATATGCGGTGGGTTTGATTCAATCCTCATCTTGCAAAGATACTTATATATGTGGTAAATATATTCATCACCGTATTCTTCACTAATGGGTTATGACCATGGTACCGTTCTTTTCAAATACCATACTTCTCCTTTCTAGATTGATTATGGTGTCCATATCAAAAGCCCAATCGATTCCGAGTAGATATGGATACATAATATTGTCATCCACAATCTCAATAAATTCAAAATCTCACATTATGCATACTCCTTCAATATCTACAACAACGCCCTGGAATCGACCCATCGGGATAATCTTCTGTTGACTGGAAATGCATAGCTAAATTGTTGACCATTGCAGCTTTGCTTGCCCCATCCACTCCCAAGTCTTCTTCGGTAATACATTTTCATCCAATCCCAAGTCTAGAATTACTTGATCCATTTCAAATTCATGAATCTGCGCAGTTAATCCCATTTCCTGGCCAGTTGTTTTCTTATATTTGTTGACCTTGTTTACTACATGTTGTTCAGGCTATGAATTTTCTTTACTGGAACAATTGTCGATCAATTCTTGCAACCCTTCCACTTCTTTCTGGTCCGTTACAACTTCATACACATCTGTAGAAAGGACTTCAGAACAGTAAAATCAGGGTTCTCCGTCACAGTACCTACTTTAGGAGTGTTCTTTCATGGTACTGGTTTCGTCTACATCCTTGATATTGAAGCTCCTTGGTCCATGAAAGTCTTCTTCGCCTCTATTAAAGTTTCCTTTTTCTTCTGAAAATTGGACCTCTTACTCTTCTCCCCTACCTTCCTTATCCATGTATCTTCCATAGGATTTTTACCTTCTTCTCTATCTTCTCTATTAGCCAGACCACTTCATATCACTATATTAATGCTTGGATCATCCCCGTGCGGTTCAGATCTCATCATTTGTATATTCTGCTCAGGCTATTGATTATTCTTTTCCTGCATCTTAGCCATTAAAACAGGGAAATATTCTATCACATGGTCAAATTGTCTACAATACTGACATGAAGGGTGAGTTGGATTCTGACAATCTCACGCATAATGTCCAACTCCACCACAATTATACCATATGATTCGACCCCATCCTCATCCAACACCTTCTCGTCGACCACTTGATCACCCTTGAAATCCTCAACGAACGACAAGTGAACCATTATCTTCGTGTGCATGGCCTTCATCTTGCATCCTATATGTTGGGGTTCGATTTACCATCAAGTCATAGCTACGAAAATGACTCTCATCATGTCCTACTGATCGAAAAAACTTACAAAATAATTGTTGTGGTAACTGCACATATTTCTGTAATAAATAACAATGATCAGTCGGGTGCTGGCCTGCAACTCAGAAAATACTACACCATATGCTCAGTCCAGTACTTGGTCCAACACTAAGCTCCACTTCAAAGGATTGGGACCTTCACCAACCAAATAATCAGGATAGACAGGACACTGGTCCTTCTAGTGACCTTCCTTTTTACACTTTCGGAACCATACTTTTGAGTGCATCTCAGACCAAACATCCTTTCCTTTCTTCAAGTCTTACAGCTCCATATCCAAGCTTTCCAACTGGGACAGTATCTGGTGAACCCCTATGTGAGTATCTTGTACCAACGAAGCTTCTAACTTCATCACGATTTCCAATTCTTTTGCCTGCATCCCAATATTTTGCTATGATAGTGGTAATCTGAGGTGTGGCAATAACGCAACTATATACCACTCTTTGTGCAGTTCGTAAGAGATCTGGAAGTTGGCTTGTCCCATCAAACATTTTAACCTTTGATCTCCGTCCTAGGCAGTCTCATTGATGGCTTGCTTAATTTCTTTTATTTCTGTAATACACTATGACTGCGACTTGGGTTTCTTAAACTCTGCGTTCAATATGTTCTTCGTCGTAGCTAATGAAGTAGCTAGATTCATCATACTCTACTTGATTTACCATGATAGTGCTTTGTCCTGCAGCACTGTGATGAGCTGCAATTTCTTCATATCGTCATCATTGATCTGTTGCGCTTTCCACACAGCTTCTGCAAAAAACCAAAATTGATCAAGATCCTCTAATCCCTAGCCCTTAAAGATAGGCACCTTCATTGTGTTTGTGATGTCTAATAGAGGAGGTGGAGGTGGAGGTGTAGGTGTATGAGGTGGAGGCAAAGGTGGAGGTGGAGTGGATGGGTGAGGAATATTAGAAATGCCTTGAGTTTATGACTGTGTTGCACCTCTAGGTGTATTAGGGTTGCTCCTTTCTTCTTTGTTTTTTTATTCACCCAATAATGGACTATACTCACCCTTAATAAATTTGCCACGATCTACTCATAATATTTTTCCGCTTCACGTATATCCAACCTGGCTTCTTTTGAACATTAATCTATAGGCATAACACCCTTTTCACATAACAACATCTTAATCCAAAACTTTAAGGAATTCAGATACTTACCTCGGGGACCTTTGAAAAATATGCACTCAGTTTCACTGTAGGATACGGTTGTGTCAATTGCAAATTCAGTTATGAAGCATCTAAGGATACTATCAATCCAATAATCAACAACTCTTGCGATCTTATTTTCGGACTCCTTAATTCACTTAGTGAGATCTGGGCTCCACACAATAGGATTGTCTTGTTTCCAACAGGGTTCATTTGCAACTAGCTTTGAAATCTACTCATGTAACTTGTTAGCAAACGATGCGAAAAATATCTCGTGTTGTTCCATATAGATATACTTTTGTAACCACCTTTCTATAGACTGGCGCATATTTCTTCTTTATTGTGCTACAAATTCATGCAACTTCAGATCTACCCAATTTTGGATCTCTTTTCTAGTCAGTCGACACAACATACATCCCTCAGATATATCCATTTGTTGGCTTAGACTCAAGTTCAGAGTTAGTTGCGCTAACTAACAAAACACAATACCATAGGCCCTTTCGGAAATGACCTGCTTGCGTAAACAAAAATCTCACCCAAGGCAATATTTGGTGATGTTATAACTAGATTTCTGCATCTAGAGGGATTATGCAGCGTGGCTATAATGTTTTTATCGGTTTAGGGTGACCTTCGTGAACTGTTATCCTTATTGTTGTAGTTATAAAGAATTTTCCTACTTAACAGACTTGCGAGTTGCACGTAACTAATCTAACATGTATTATTCATCATAGAAAACAATATTTTAACCTTCGCGATGCAATTGTAGAAGAAATGTATAAAGAGAACCATAAATAGGCTAAAACAGAGGAACTACGCAAACATAAGAAAATACACAGATCGGTCTCAAAATTCTTCTTTGTTAGTTCAAGTCTTCACAAATAAAATATTTCTGACCATGCACATATAGCTGCAGACTTACCAAGGTCTTCGTGCACACAGTTGCAAGAGACTTCCCCTTTGCATGACTACAGAAGAATATCACATAAATAGACTTAAAAACATCTATCTCATCAAATTGATTACCTTAGAGTTGCTAAACATCCCTTTATATATTATTTTACCCTTAAAATACCATGGTCCATAAACCATGGACAGAGCTCAAAATAATCTAGATAATCCCATCCCTTTACAAAAGAAGGGGCTTTGACATGCCTTAAAGCCCCTTTGACTCTTATAACCCTGCACTAATCGCACTCCACTCCTCAAAATGCGGAGTTTTTACTTGACTCGGACAAAACTTAGACCTAGGGGACCCCTACCCAACACTATGCGAGTGACTATAGACCCTTGGACATTGGCACAAAGGCTGATGGGAGCGACCCTAGGTTCAAAGGCATATCGGAAGATTTTTGTCCCCGATCGCTTACACAGAGTAGTCCTGGTAGCAACCAAGACATTAGGGTCGCTTGCACAACAATAGTAAGGGAGAAACTCTGGGTTTTAGCAGTATGATTCCACAATCACATGCATGAAGGCTTCTTGAGAGCGACTATGCAATCACAATTGCTTGCATACAGTATTCAAGAGAGAGACATAGTAGTTTTGGTCGTACACAAACAGTTTGGATGAGAGGGACCTGATTTTAGATCTAGCATTTGACATCTTGGCTTCAGTTGACTTCAGTGATCAGGTAGATCTAATTTTCTCTTTACTGTTATACATATATTTAGATATGTCGATATGAATTTTTATTTTCTGCTGCAAAAATATGTATTGGGCCTAGTGATCAGTGAAAACATTATACAACAGTTGACATCAGTTTGTGACAGCACATTACAACCATCAGTATGAGGATTTTGATTCCTATCATGATTTAATATGTTTCATCTATATCATTATTTTTTTGTTGCATAGAGAAAGTTATGGATCATTGTACTCTCTTTTTTTGCATCCATTGATGAGGATCTAAGAAGAAGAATATTAGCAAGGGTTTTCCCCATAGTGGGTTTTTCCTTGGTCTTCGACCAATCATAGTGTCTCTATATGTGTGCATGCTTTCTTCTACTGTTACTTTTATATTCTATTGCATTGATGATGATCGTGATGTTGGTTCTTTCTATTTTATTGCATATGTTTATGTATAATGGTGTAGATATGAATAATGTAATGAGATATGGGGTGAAATTAATATATTAATGATGAAATACAACTATCATAGAAAAGAAATGTGTCACCCTAAGAAAAATTAACATGGTATCAAATTTGTGTTAAAGAAAAGCCATTGATGGAAGCAAGAAGAGGATGGTGGAGACCTAAAAGAATTCTAGTGTTTGAAGAAAACCCTAGGTAACTTGATTATTAAGGTTGGATGGATTCTATGAGGTTAGGATTGAAGAGAAACATTTGGTTTATGGAAATACAACTATCATAGAAAAGAAATGTGTCACCCTAAGAAAATTTAACATGGTATCAAATTTGTGTTAAAGAAAAGCCATTGATGGAAGCAAGAAGAGGATGGTGGAGACCTAAAAGAATTCTAGTGTTTGAAGAAAACCCTAGGTAACTTGATTATTAAGGTTGGCTGGATTCTACGAGGTTAGGATTGAAGAGAAACATTTGGTTTATGGAAACTATATGAGATATAGTATGGTCAATGAGAATATGCTCAAGCACTTGTGGGAGATTTGATCAATCCCTAGATGGGGTAATCCCTACCAGATTTTTTTGGATACTTTATGGCAACATTGATATATAGACCATGGACATTGATGGCTCTTGAAAATTGATTCAAGAGGGATAGTCGGATCACCTATCATTGAAGATAATTATTTCTTTACTTATGATGTTTCTTACTTATTAGACTTATGTATCTGATGATTATGTTTATTACTTCTGTTATGTTAGGGTCCAACCCTAACCCCCTTATTTATGTAATAGGGTCGAGTCATAGTTGTAGTTAGTTAAAGAGTCAATAAAGCCCATATTAATAATTGTAAGTGGTTGACCCACATTTAAAGAAGGGACCACAGTTAGTTGCAAATGGGCCATGGTATTAGATAGATGGCATTAATAAGAACCATGGTACTGACCCATGGTATTGCATGTATGAATCCTATATAAAGGATAGAGACTCCCATTAAGGAGCGTCATGTCTTATTTTGTAATCGAGCCTAGCTCTATTGGAGGTTTCCCCCTTGAAGAGGCAAGTGAACATTGTTTTCCTTTATGAATAATAAAATAAATGTTGTTATTTCTCATTGTTCTGCGTTCTAGGTATCTTTCTTCACATATTTGGTATTCTGGTATCTTCTCGTAGGTCAAGAGCATAACAAGTGGTATCAGAGCACTTTCCAGGGCCAGTGGGATCTTCATTTTTAGCATAATTGTTTTTGGCTAGAGATGTGTTCCGATGTCTTTAAACCAAGGGATCCGTCGTTGAGCACATAAACCTGCGGATTTGGGGAGGCATGCATGCAGGAAATAAAAGAGGTGGTCACACTTGTTGGACTCCCTTGTAACTCATGTGGGTACCCCTTTGAGTAGTAGCGCATTAGAAAAAACCACTCATAGACTGTCTTCCAAGTACACTCTGGGTATATCAGAAGCCCCCTAGGCTCACCTAAAACCTCACCATAGATAAACCATCGGCCGTCTTGCTACTACAATACACCAAGAACAACACTCAGGGAGATTACTCGCACGTACGATAGGGTAGTTGGGTAGTACGACTAAGGGTACGGTTGACCCTCCTTGGTTAGTGCCCTGAAAGATTGGGCCGAGTACTACTGTTGGACCCTTATGTATATTGTGATCTGTAGCACTTAACACTCCTTGAGACCATAGTTCCCTTGTCTCTCTCTAGACCATGCATCATCTTTTCCATATCAGATCTAGAAGGTTGGGTTCTGTTGTAGCCACAACAATCATATCCGCCATTCAGATCTAGCAACAGGGGTTCGATCAATGCCATATTCCTACTCATACTCTGTAGTTGAGGGTTTCGCCGACATATCTGACTATTTGTTCAGGGAGACTTGTGGCTCCTATACCTGGGCGTGATTCAGGGATGCTTATAGGAGACTTAGCCCATAAGAATCAGGTCGATGGGCTGAGCAAGGTGGTACCATTCACTTGTCAGCATCAAAATTTCGGGTGGTCCCAAATATTATTTTTTTTGCACAGTAACAAAAAGTGCACAAGATCTGTGCATGGTACAATCCAAAGCTGAAGCTATGGTCAATGAGGAGATAGACACCCTTGAACAAAAGTTGGAGGAATTAACAAATCAAATCCAGTCCTTAAATGACACAATCACAAAGGGCAAGTCGGAGGTACAATCGAAGGCATATGCTTTTAATGAAAACCTTAAGGGTGAATCTAGCCATTCTCTTCACTTCTGTGGAAACCATCAATAGTCCTGTCCTCGACCATCCAAGCTGGACATGTATAAATTTTATGGCTCTCATCTGGCCATATGGCTATCACAAATGGAGCAATATTTCACATTGAATCACATCAGAGATGACGTGACTAATCTAAGTGTGGGAAGCCTGTACTTGGACCAAGAAAGATGGTAATGGTGGCAGTGGCATCAACGCTACTATGCAAGTCCAATGACTTGGCAGATATTCTCAAAAGCCCTTTTTGATCATTTTGACCATGAATCTAACTTTTTGGGTCATCCTACTAAGCTCTGACATATAGGCACAATGCAAGAATATATTAAAACCTTTGAAGCATTAGCCTTCCACACATGAGGTCTAGCAGATGAATTCTACTTGGAATGTTTTATCAGTGGTCTCAAAGATGCCATACAAGCCCACGTCCGGATGCACCACCCAGTCACATGGATTGCAGCTTGCACGACAGCTCGTGAAGTAGAACGTGCGTTAGCGGCCCAGTCGGCTCATCCAAATTTCATAGCAAAGGTATATCCCACCCAGGCTCCAAGCACTACCCAAAAACTTAAGGTTCAAAAGGTGTCACCAGCGGAAATTGCAGAAAGAAGAAAGAAAGGATTTCGTTAATACTTTGATGAGAAATACTCCACGGGACATAAATGCAAGGAACCAAAATTATTTCATGCTACTGATCATAGTTCATCTGAGGAAGCCCGACCATTTGAGGGACTAGAGGAGGAAGATGAGGACAACCAACCAGACAATGAGCTCCTAGCTACACCAGAAGAACCAATTATCTCGCTCCATGCTTTGGCAGGAATTTCTTCTCCCCAAACTCTCAAAATTAGATATTTTATTAAACATCACCCTATAGTAATCTTGACTGATAGTGGAAATACACATAAATATATCCATCAAAGAGTCGCTAAAGCAGTGCAGTGTTTTGTCCGAGCAATCTTTAATTTCCAAGTCCAGATTGCTGATGGGGGGACAATGAAATGTGAAGGCTGCTTTGAAAATGTCAAACTTCAGATGGGGGATTATCACCTAAAGACCCACATGTTTTCCATCAACATCGGTGGGTGTGACATTGTCTTGGGTGTTGAATGGCTCTGCACACTTGGCCTAATCACAATGGATTTCCAAGAGTTATATATGAGCTTTAAGCAGAATGACCACATGCATACCCTCTGCGGACTCCAGGCAGGTGCTCCTTTTATCATCAGCTCGCATAGGATGGAAAAGTTGTTAAAAAAAGGGCCACCATGGAGTTATAGCCCAATTTAATTCCATCCAGGCCTTCGAGCCCATTTCTCTTCATATTCATCCTGAGAAGCAACAGGTCTTAAACAACCATCTGCGAGTCTTTGACAAGCCTCAGGAGCTTCCACCCTCGAGAGGGGAACATGATCATAGCATTGCTTTGGTCCCAAGGGCACAACCACCAAATGTGTGCCCATATAGATATCCTTTCGCCCAAAAGAATGAAATTGAAAAAATAATCAAGGAACTCCTGGAAGCTAGTGTCATTCGTCCTAGCATTAGTTCTTCTTCATTGCATGTGGTCATGGTGCTCAAGGAAGATGGGAAATGGCGTATCTGTCTAGACTTCCGGGCCCTCAACAAGTTGACGGTCAAAGATAAATTTCCCATCCCAGTTGTTGATGATTTTCTGGATGAACTAAATGGGGCTCATTTCTTTACTAATCTCAACCTTCGCTCAGGCTATCACCAAATTCGCATGAAAGAAGTAAACATTCCAAAAACTACTTTCCGAACTCATGAAGGCCATTATGAATTCTTGGTCATGCCATTTGGCCTTTGTAATGCCCCATCCACGTTTCATAGCCTCATGAATCACCTGCTCAAACCATATATTAGAAAATTTGTCCTTTTTTCTTTGATGCTATCAATCTATCTTCCCATTCCAGAGTGGATTGAAGAGGCTCGCAAGGAATGGTTTTCACATCCTTCGCTCTCCCAACTCATTAATAAATTGTAGGCAGATCCAAATTCCACAGCGGGCTACTCTTGGCAGGATGAGATTCTTCACTACAAAGACAAAGTAGTGATATCACCAACATCCACCCTCAAAATTTTCATTTTGGCAGAGTTGCACTCATCTCCCACTCCAGGCCCCTTCAGGCTTTCATAAGACTTATGCTCGCACTTGACGTTCATTCTCTTGGACAGGCATGAAAAAGGACATTCTTACTTTTGCAGCTGAGTGTGATGTGTGTCAGCACCATAAAGGAGAAACAATCAAATTCCTAGGCACCTTACAACCATTGCCCATCCCTGCCTCAATCTGGACGGATGTTTCTATGGATTTCATTACTGGTCTTCCAAAGTCAGGCAATAAGTCAATCATCATGGTGGTTGTGGATAGACTTTCTAAGTATGCTCATTTTTTAGGCCTACCCCACCCTTTTACACCTATTTTGGTGGCTCAATCTTTCATGGACCATATCTTCAAATTGCATGGCATGCCCACTTCCATTGTGTCTGATCGTGACCTGATATTCACCAGTAGCTTTTGGCAGGAACTCTTCAGGCTACAAGGTACCCAACTACAACTCAGTACTTCATATCATCCTCAAACTGATGGTCAAACTGAAGTAGTCAACAAATTTCTGGAGACCTACCTCAGGTGTTTCACTTCAGAAAAGCAACATCTATGGTTACAATGGTTACCTCTAGCCAAATGGTAGTATAATACTAATTATCATGCCACCACCAAGATGACTCCATAAGAAGCAGTTTATGGTCAACTCCCCCCTTCACCTGCTTCTTATATCTAGGGATGCTCTAAGGTACAAGCAGTGGATCAACTCCTACAGAACTGTGCAACCATGCTTGCCCACCTCAAAGAGAATCTCCATTAAGCTCAAAATTGCATGAACCAACAGGCAGACCAACATCATTTAGAGCGCAAATTTCAAAAATGGGATCAGGTATTCTTGAGGCTACAACCATATAAGCAAACATCATTCAAAGACAAGGTTTGTCAGAAATTATCTCCAAAATTCTATGGACCATATCAAATACTTCAGCGCATCAGAGAAGTAGCCTACAAGCTAGCCTTGCCACCCACTACAAAAATCCATCCCATCTTCCATGTTTCATGCCTCAAGTGGTAGGGAACAATTGCAAAATTCAAACCAGTCTAACGGAATTGGATGAAGAAGGTTCAATCTGGCTCCAACCTGAATAGGTTCTTGACACGCGAGAACGGCACCTGCGTGGCTGTACGATCAAGGAAGTCCTCGTCAAGTGGAAAGACACCTCTCCAGAAGATGCAACCTGGGAACCAACCACTTTTCTTCAGCGGTATCTGTAGCTTTAGCCTTGAGGACAAGGTTATTTTTATGGGGGAGGGCATGTTATAATGACGAAGATGTTTCACCTGATGAGGCATCAAGCTCTGGGCATGTGGTAAACATGTATCAGTGTTTGCAAGCAGCATTGAAGATGAACATCGAGAAACAACCCTGAAAGGAAAATTCCTATTTCAATCTTAGAAGTAAGGGGGATCCCCCTACAATTGGGGAAGTGCAAGAAAAGTTGAAACTGCTGATGAGGAAGGTTGATCCACCAATCATCCCAAAGTAGAAAACACAAAGCAAGCCTGGGAAGACAACGACGGACAAGAGTACATCCATGAGCAGCAAACTGCATAATACTCCGCCGGACAACATGATCACTAGTCTTACCCCAGACACCTCGGTGAGTCTACCCCCTCTAGATTACAACATTGTGGAGGACATGAAGAAAACTTGCACAAACGTTAGTTTGTTTGAGTTAGCTAAGATTTAGAGTCAGCAGGACATCCTGCTACGCAAACTGGGACAAACAACAATGGACATCATAGCCTCTACTAGCAAGGGAGCAAGCACACCTCCCATATCAGTTTCAATTGTGCTAAACACACTCTGGATGGAAGAAGCGAACTCAGGTTCCCTCCATTTATGCTATCATTTGATCTTTTCCACTATAATGTTCACAACTGCTTGGTTGATTCTAGCGCGACAACCAACATCATGCCACTCTCCATTGCCAAAAAGATCAATGCGCAATGGAGCAAGACATCCGCACAAATCATCCAACTTGATCGAACATTTATACCAACCATTGGTGAACTTCAAGATGTGATCATCCGACTATCTCACGACGGTCAAGTTCACCAGTGCATCAACATTTTTGTTGTGGACATACCGAAAGCGTATGGCTTACTACTCAGCAGAGACTGGTCTAGCAAGTTGAACGAATACTTCACTACAGACTGGTCGCACATGTGGCTTCTGTACAAGGGTAAAAACAATCAAATCCGGGTGGTATCCAAGAGGTATATGAGGCACAATGTCACTCCCATCAATGGAGAAAATGAACCATTGGCCTTCACAGAACTTATGTTTGGCAACTGCCTCCTAAAAACAACGTTGGGGTGTTATCTTGCACAGTTCATTTTCTCCATTGATGGGAGTGACATTGTGCCTCATATACCTCTTGGATACCACCCGGATTTGATTGTTTTTACCCTTGTATGGAATCCACATGTGCGACTAGTCCGTAGTGAAGTATTCGTTCAGCTTGCTGGACTAGTCTCTACTGAGTAGTAAGCCATACGCTTCTGGTATGTCCACAACAACAATTTTGATGCACTGGTGAACTTGACCATCGTGAGATAGTCAGATGATCACATCTCGAAGTTCACCAATGGTTGGTATAGATGTTCGATCAAGTTGGATAATTTGCGCAGACGTCTTGCTCCATTGCGCATTGATCTTTTTTGTAGGTTTTAACCCCGTACAGAAATTACCTGCATACGAATTCTAAAACATGGAAAATAAACAATGCGAGAGCATAACACATAAAACACATATAAAAAGATTTCCCCTGGATCCCAAAACCAGGACTAACAGTTTTATTTTTCATTATATTCCTTTCAATGTTACAATACATATTTATACATGCCGAAGCATCCAATACCATGGACCGAAAACCATCGTTTCCAAAACCATGGACCAAAAACCATCGCGTCCAAAACCATGTGCGAAAATCATGCACAAAACCATAGGTAGGTCCGCCCAACCTAATATAGGGTCCAAAAACAAAATTTTCCGTGGCGATGCCCCGGACCCCATAGAGTGGGGTTACCTGCACCCCTCAAACCCCCTATGACCCCCCCGCTACGTAATCAGTGCAACGAAGGAGGGGCTCCACTCCCCGGTTAACTACGTGGGCTAATCGTGGAAAGAATATAACAGAACCCAACATTCTCCCACTTTTTGTTTTCTTTCCACAGGGGGCCATAATAGATCTTAGTCATTTATCCAGCCCTGCAACGTCCCATTGTTTCTCTACACCAAGAGAACTTCTCAGAGCTCACAATTTTTGTCAATTCATCTGCAATATTCTTTGGAGGTTCCACCTTTACCAGCAACACCTTTTTGTCTTCTATCATATCCCTCACAAAGTGATACTGAACATCAATGTGTTTTTTCTTTGAATGATATGCAGGCTTCTTTGCCAAGAAAATTTCACTTTGGCTGTCACAGTCTATCCTTATAGCTCCATGTACTAACCCCATACTTGAACACAATCTCTGCAACCAAACTTCTTCCTTGCTTGCATGAGTGGCTTCCATGTATTCTGCCTCTGTAGTTGATAGTGCCACTACAGATTGTTTCTTACTCATCCAACTGACTGCACCTCCAAATAGGTTAAACACATACCCACTTGTAGATCTTCTTTGATCCAGATCTCCAGCCCAGTCTGCATCAACAAAGCCACGAATATCCAACACGCTGTCCAATCTTGGTCTTCCTTGCTAGCACAAACCATAATCACTAGTGCCACACAAATACCTGAAAACCCGCTTCACTGATGTCTAGTGCTCCTTCCCTAGTTTTGACATAAACCTGCTCAATACTCCCTCTACATGTGCAATATCTAGTCTAGTACAGATCATCGCATACATCAGGCTACCGACTGCACCTGCATATGGAACACGGGACATGTCCTCTTCCTCTTCTTGTGCCTTGGGACACTGTTCAACAGATAACTTTACACCTACAGGAATAGGAACCTTCACCGGTTTATTATCCTGCATATTAAACCTCTGCAATATTGTCTCATCATACTTCCTCTAGTTTAACCAGAGCTTCCTATTTGTCCGGTCTCTTTTAATTTCCATGCCCAAAATATAGTTTGTAGCACCAAGATCTTTTTTGTCGAATTTGGAGTATAAATGGGTCTTCAAATCCTGGATAATTTCTTTGTCATTTCCAACCAGTAACATATCATCCACATACAAGACCAAATAAATAATATGGTCACCAATTAATTTAAAATACACACAATGATCTGCTTTGCTTCTGGTGAAGCCAAGTCCCCGTATAAATGTATTAAATTTCTGATACCACATCCTTGGTGACTGTTTTAACCCATACAGAGACTTCTTTAACTTGCATACCAGTTCTTTCTTACCCTTCACCAAAAAACCTTCAAGTTGCTTGATGTAGATCTCCTCTTCTAGAAATGAAGTCTTCACATCCATCTGTTCTATCTCAAAATAAAAAAAAGCAGCAACAAATAAAAGTAATATAATAGAAGTTGCCTTGGCAACAGGAGAAAAAATATCACCAAAATCAATTCCCAACACCACGGAATAACATTTTTCTACCAACTAAGCTTTGTATTTCTCCACCTTTCCTTCTGCATTTGTCTTCTTCTTGAACACCCATTTTCTGCCAATGGGTTTCCTTCCAGCCGGCAACTCCACCAGATCCCAAGCCTCATTTTTATGCAAATATTCAATTTCATCAGCCATGGCCTCTTTCCAGAGTTTTCGATCCTCTGAATCTACTGCTTCCTTCACAGTTCTGGGATCATCATCAATAATAGATAAAGCAAAATTTGAAAAAAAAAGTAGATGGACTAGACCTTTCTGGCTACCTTCTTTCTCTAACTTATCTTCTCACACTCGGAGTTTGTGGCTCTTCATCTTCTGATTCCTCCTCTGTTGTAGAGTCTAATTCTTCCTCCTTTAGCTCAAACTCTATCTTCTTAGGTTCCTCTGGTTGAACTTCATGTTTAATAACATCTTTCACCTCTCTAAACACTACATCTCAGTTGTACACAACCTTCCTTGTTATTGGGTTGCAAATCTTATAACCCTTTAAACCATCCTTATACCCAATAAAGATGCACTTTTCAGATTTACTATCCAACTCGGTTCTTTTCTCCTTTGGAACATGTACATATGCATTACATCTAAATACCCTCAGATGTGAAAAAGAGAGTTTCTTACCAATCCATACCTCTTGTGGAGTCTTATCCTCCAACGCTGATGAAGGTGATCTATTTACCAAGTAACTGTTGTCTCCACCACCTCTGCCCACAATTCTTGTCCTAACCCGGCACCACTGAGCATGCTTCTTGCCCTTTCCATCAACGTCTTGTTCATTCTTTCTACAACTCCATTTTTCTGAGGTGTATATGGAGTGGTCTTCTGTCATGCTATACGACACTTCTTATAGAATTCTTCAAATTCCTTACTGCAAAACTCTCCACTGTTATCTGTCCTTAGCACATTTATCTTCTTCTCTGTCTGGTTTTCCACCAGAGCCTTAAATTCTTTAAACCTGTCAAAGAATTTAGATTTTTTCTTAAGGAAATATATCCATGTTTCCTTGAGAAGTCATCTATAAATGATACATAGTACACAGACTTACCCAGTGATGGAACCTTCACAGGTCCAAACACATCACTGTGCACAAGCTCTAATATTTGTTTCGCCCTCTTACCACCAGAGAGGAAACTCACCTGATTCTGCTTCCCATGTACACAATTTTCACAGAAGTCAAAATCCAAAGATCTATTACTCATACCTTTACCATCAAGTATTCGAAGGCCCTTCTCTCCAATATGTCCAAGCCTTTGATGCCACAAAATGGTCTTCTCTCTAGAGACCACTAGATTTTATGCTCCACTTTCAGGAACCACAGAACTATTGTACCCATCAACAACAGTGCTACCTTGCAGCTTGTACAGAGTTCCAATCTAAACTCCCCACATCAATATCAATGCTCCCTGAACCATATTGTAGGTATCCTTCTCAAACACTGTTTTTACACCTGCATCATCCAACTTTCTTATAAAGATCATATTTCTGGCTAATGCAGGAATATGCAAAACACCCGGAAGTGTTCTAACCCTTCCACCTTGCAACTTTAACTTTATTTTTCCGCGACCAATGATTCTAGCCTTCCTGTCATCCCCCAAGAAGACATCACCACCATCATATTTCTCATACTCATAGAACCACTCTCTATGGGGAGTGAAGTGAAAGGATGCACCTAAGTCAATCAATCATGCCTCATGATCTACATGTGTACTTGAAGAAGCCAAGTACACATCCCCACCTTCATCTGAGGTGATTTTTGCCTCTACAGAAGGAGCATCATCAGATCCCTTTCCTTTTTTAGGAGCTTTAGATTTACAGTCCATTTTGTAGTGCCATTCCATTCCACATTTCTAGCACACCACCTCTACAAGTTTTCCTGGAGATTTAGACCTCCCTCTAGATTTAGATCTCCCACTCGATGAATTATTTTTGTTTCTATTCTGGGACCATCCTCATACAGACAAGGGATCACCATTCTGGCTCTCCATATTTTTACATCTCATCTCCTTCGTAAGAAAGGATGAGACTATTTCATCAAACTGCAAGGCAGTTGCATTGCTACCTATTGCAATAACTAGACTATCCCATGAATTTTATAGAGAACACAACAAACTAATGCACTTATATTCATCTGAAATTTTGATATCAACAAACGATAACTAACTTACCACAGTATTAAACACATTCAGATGCTCTGTCACCGAGTCTCCATCTTTCATCCTCGGGTTATACATGATTTTCTGTAGGAACGGCTTATTCACCATAGACTTATATTGGTACAAAGTCCCTAACTTGTCCCACAAAGCCTTCGTCGTAGCTTCCCCTGATACATTCAGCAATACTGAATCTGAGACACACAATCGTATTGTGCTCTTTGCCTTCCGATCCAACTTCTTCCATTCTTCATCAGACACTCCCATTGGTTTAGTACCCGGATCTACCACGATCCATTGATCTTTATCCACCAACAGATCCTCCATCTTGAGTTTCCACAACTCAAAACTCTGACCATTAAATTTCTCGATCTCTATATTTCCACTGTTCGCCATCTTCTTTCACCACTAGAATCGATCTCGCAGATCTCCCACTGAACAGGGTCTACCACAGGCCCGAGCGAAACTGCTCAACAAAAAAGGCGTCCCCTTGAAGCCAAAATAGCTCTGATATCAAATGTAGGTTTTAATCCTGTACAAAAATTACCTGCATGCGATTTCTAAAACATAGAAAATAAACAATGCGAGAGCATAACAAATAAAACACATATACAGAGATTTTCCCCTGGATCCCAAAACTGGGACTACCAGCTTTATTTTTCATTATATTCCTTTCAATGTTACAATACATATTTATACATGTCGAAGCATCCAATACCATGGACTGAAAACCATCGCGTCCAAAACCATGTGCGAAAATCATGCACAAAACCATAGGTAGGTCTGTCCAACCTAATATAGGGTCCAAAAACAAAATTTTCTGGGGTGCTGCTCTGGACCCCATAGAGTGGGGTTACCTGCACCCCTCAAACCCCCTGTGAACCCCCCCCCCCACTACACAATCGGCGCAACGAAGGGGGGGCTCCGCCCCCCCTTCTGACTCCCCGGTTAACTACGTGGGCTAGTCATGGAAAGAATATAACACAACCCAACACGTAGTTGGGTCTCCTTCCTTTGGCCAACTGATGGAAATGAAGCATGTATAGTATATTGTAGCAATAGTAGCAGTAGTAGTAGCAACAACATTAGCAGTAGTGAAAGCATGTCAAACGGTTCGTGTACAGATGAGTTGTGGCCCATGTATTTCGACGGATCAAAGACACATGATGGCTCAGGAGTCGGGTGTGTTTTGATCGACCCAAACTACAGGATACATCTGATTTCGATTCACTTGGAGTTCAAGTGCACGAAAAATGTTGCTGAGTATGAAGCACTCGTGTTGGGCTTGCAGAAAGCCATTGGCCTCAACGTGGTTGCGCTCAAAGTGGTAGGTGATTCAGAGATAGTGGTACAACAGGTACATAGCACCATTAACTTTTTATCACTGACCTCTAACTTCCAATCATTTAACATCACTATTGTACCCCTTAATACATCTGCCAACACTCTAGAAAACATAGCCTCTAATATGTCACTGATCAGGGATAGATTTAATATTGAAATTTTATATGGACCATCTACCCCAGATAACATAACTAACTTACACGTGTTTAATGATGATCAAAAGATATTTCATTTCATGTCCAATGCTGACACCTTCAAGAATGCAGCAATAAACGAAGACGAGCACGAGCAATCTTTGCAAGCTGAAGCTAGTAACAAGAAAGGCCACCTCATCCCTAAGGAAGTGACGTCATTGGAAAAGCTTTATGACTTGAAAGAACACTTTCAGGGGCTGAGGAATAGAAAAACCATAGTTCCACCATGATGAACGAACTAATAAATTTGGGAACATAACAAAATCTGAAGTTCGTCAATCTCAATACATGTTGCATGCAGCATGAGCAACAAGTCTTTGTCTACTTGTTCAAATAGTACTAGGATGTGTTCTCGTGGACGTACGATGATCTGAAAAATTATGACACATGAATAATCCAACACATCATTCCAATCAAAGAAGGGGTCAAGCCATATCAGCAAAAGCTGAGGAAAGTACATCCGTCACTTGAAATCCTCATACAGAAAGAGCTCACCAAGCTGTTGGATGCATGGATCATATACAAAGTTTGTCATTCTACTTGGGTTTCAAACCTTGTTCCTGTACACAAGAAGTCTGAGGAAATCCGCTTGTGTGTTGATTTTCGAAACGTGAACCACACCTCGAACAAAGACAACTACCCCGTGTTGTCTATGGACCACATTCTGCAAATAGTATCTGGGGCATAGATGTTTTCCTTACTCGACGGTTTTTCAGGATACAATTAGGTTCTGGTAGTAGAACCTGACAGACTCAAAACTACCTTCCGTACCAAGTGGGGTACGTTCGCATACAGATGAATGTCGTTTGGGCTTGTGAATGCAGGTGCAACCTTTCAACACACCATGGAAATCGCTTTTCATGGACTCATCAAACAGAGTGTAGTGGTATACCTCGATGATGTGACTGTGTTCTCAAGGAAATGTGAGGACCACATACGCCATATGAAGAAAATTTTTGAGTGATGCCGGAAATACGAGATTTCCTTGAATCCCAAAAAGAGCATATTTGCAGTGTCTGAGGGGAACCTTCTTAGACACATCGTTGCCAAAAGTGGGATCAAGGTTGATCTGGACCGAGTCTGGACTATTACATAGATCCCTCACCCAGCCAACAAGAGAGCGATGCAGTCCTTCTTGGGCAAGATAAACTTCCTCCGGAAGTTCATCTCGGATTATGCGCAGATAGTCAAACCCATGCAGGACATGACCAAGAAGGATGCAGTCTACAACTGGGGAAAGAGGGAAAAGTACGCATTCACCCGTATCAAGCAGGATATTGCAGAAGCACTTGCACTCTACAACCCAGACTTCAAAAAAGACTTCCTTCTATACACCTTCGCCTCCGATAATTTGCTTGTTGCAGTACTCACTCAGAAGGACGAGATGAACGACGAACGTCCCATCTCCTTCATGAGCACAAGCATGTAGGGACCTAAACTCAACTACCCCACCATTGACAAACAAGCATATGCAGTTTACAAGGCAGTGAAACATTTCAGGCCCTACTTGTTGAAGAATCACTACATAGTCTACGTCCCTCACCCAACAGTCCGCACATTGCTTGTACAACAAGAACTGGGTGAACGACATGTGAAATGGATGACAGGCCTATAAGAATATGATCTTGACATCAAGGCAGTTCACACAGTCAAAGGTCATGGGATCTGCAGACTCGCAGCTGAAGCAATACACGCGTAGGAGGAGGAAGAAGAGCTCGCCGACTGGGAGCAGGAAGTTGAAATGTATGATGTAGTGTGAGCAACACCCATTGAAGATGGAAACTCTTGGTACGCAAATGTGTGCCAGTACCTTGAGCACAACACTGTACCCTCTCACTTTTCCATCAGACAGAAGAGGGCTTTGCATCTCAAAGCTTTAGCATATCAGTTGGTGCACGAAGTGCTTTACAGGAAGCACAACAACAGAGTTTTTCTCAGGTGCCTGGAGGCACATGAATAAGAGAGGGTACTACAAGATTTGCATGACGGACCCACCAGGGGTCACTTTACGGAAAACACCACTGCAAACAAAGTTATGCGAGATAGTTTCTACTGGTCCACATTATTCAAGGTTGCACATGATTACGCCTGCAAGTGCCTGGTCTGTCAACGATGCGCTGATAGAACACGAAGGTCAACAACCCCACTACACCCTATTGTAGTGATCGAACCATTCCAATAATGGGGCTTGGATATCATTGGGGAATTTTTTCCACATTCATCAAAAAAACACCACTACATTCTGACAACAACTTATTACTTCACGTGATGGATAGAAGTAGTTCCGCTCAAGCAAGTGAACGACCAAGAGGTCATCAACTTCCTCCAAAAAAACATCATCTCACGATTTATCATTTCGGTATCACTTGTGTTTGATAATGCAAGATAGTTTTCATATTTGAAAGTTTATGATTTTTCATTACAAAATGGAATTATGATGAAACACTCATCTAGATACTACCCGCAAGGAAACGGTCTCACAGAATCCATGAACATAAACATTATCCGCATAATAAAAAAGATGATCTGCTTTGAGCAGCGTAACTGGCATTCCACCCTAACAAATGAATTATCGGATGACCGCGTAACACCTAAACCCTCTCTGAATACCTCAATGTACTTCCTGGTTTATGGTAAAGAGGCCATCCTACTACCCAATATCTACTTGCCTACACTTTAGCTATCTTAAGAATCCCAAGGCAAGACTCGCCAGCTAGTTCAACGTAGGATGGATGCACTCCGCAAGCTTCAGGAAGAAAGGATGAAAGCAAAAGAAAAGTTTACACTCCAACAAAACCGTATCAAGAGATGGTTCAATAAGAAGTCTATAGGGAAAACTAATTTTGGTGTTGGTGACTTGGTCTTGAAATGGGATAAATCCCATGTAGACAAAAGCAATCATACAAAGTTCCAGTCCTTATGGATTGGTCCGTACATAGTCCATGAGAATATTGGCCCACACACATATCGTCTTCAATCACTTGAGGGGATGATTGACAACCTCCCTGTCAGTGGCCAAGATCTCAAACACTATTTTCAATATGTCGGGCCACACCTCACGCCATGTACATAGTCTGCTTACTACTTGTTGTTTTCACTTTGTTTGACTTGCTTACTATTTTTGTTTGATTTACTTGAAACCTTGCTACTTGTGTTTTCTGGAAATAAGTGATTCCATCTACTGAGTTCTAGCTTTTGAATGAGTATGTGGCTGAGATATGAAGAGACTTGTGACACTACAACACTTTTTTAGTCTTGTGTCCATCTTCTCTGTGCTTGGTTATAACCTTCGATCGATGAAGTCTTGATGGAAAACATCAGTAGTCTGCAAGGGGAGATTTGGTCAAACCATGAACATGTGTCCACACTGGGAAGCCCCATGTCTATACTCAGCCTTTTTCTTTGTATTTTCAAGCTCATCCAGCTAGTAGAAATGGAGAAGGGGAAAATCCAAACGAGCAAACCTATTGTTAGAGGTCTTACATGCTTCTCTGAATGAACAACCTCTTTTACTCTCAATAAGTCGAGATCTCTCTTCCGCCACAAAAATAAATAAGTGCCTATGCACAGTGCTCTTAAAAAATATGTTGTAGTGGCTACAAACACCCTCCAAAATTTTACTTTAGCTTCATTTTGGAGCCTCCCTACCAACTTTTCACAACACCTTGTTTTGATTCATCAAGTACACAAGCTTCAGTGTTTTCTTGCACAAAACTAGCATGTCGATCGCAGCTTGATGCATTCCCCTCACAGGTTGTTCATCCAAACTTGGTCCAGCTACAGGCTGAGCAGCTCCCCCAAGAAATTGTGCATTTCTGGACTGCAACCAGCCTTCCCTCCAGAAATTGCGCAATCCTGTCTGGTAGCCTGCTGCACTCCATAATTTCACAATTCTGCCAGCCAGCCCTCACAATGAAAATTGTGTAATTTTCCCCAGCAAGGCTACTCAGCCCAAAATTTTCGCAAATTTGCGTAGCAGTCAGCTTCTCTGCCCAGAAATTGCACAAATCTCTCAGACAGCTAGCCAAGCTTCCAGCCAAAAATGTGCATTTCCTTCAAGCAGTTGAGAAACTTCATGCATGAGCAGTTGGGTTGACTAGTTCCACCCGAGACCAAGGAAACTTGACTTGCATGCATGGCTTGCTTTTTCCTGGAATAGCAAAAGGAAACATGCAAAAGGCATCCCATGATTCAAGGAGCTATTTTTAGTAGCTGGAGGTTACATGCAAAGTTGTTTTAGAAACTTTCCTCCAAGTGTCGCTTTTTCCTAGATTTGTGGCATGCGCGTCATGAGCTCAAAACTTATTTATTCGACGCATCAGATCTCATTCTTTCACATCGATCTTGGAGCTCTGACATCCCATAGCACATCCAGGACTCTTCGACACATCCAACTCAGCTATTCACGGGTAAGTGGCCTCAACTTGTCTTTTTCAACATTTCTGTCGCTTTTTGTGTTTTCGCTTGTGCGAGTGTTGTTTGCTTGATTTATTTGAACGCTTGTTGTCATTTCCATGTATACTAGCTTGTCCTAGAACTATTTCAGTTTTCATTGCTATCTAATTGTTGTCGCATGCATGAAACTATTTTACATGAACGGTCGCCAATTCGGCGACTCGCTTCACCCACATGCATGTTGATTTGTTTACTGAATCTTTCACTCATGTTTTCATGCACTGTGAATCACTTCTGCTTTCACTTAGTGTCGCCATGCATTTACTTTCATATTTGCTTTAAGTTGCCCATCGGTGAGTCTAGCCAACCTTGGCCCGGACTCTGCCTTCACCGAGACAACATTACACAGTCTAGGGAAGGAAGGCTCTGTCTTCCTCTCTAGAAATGCGCATTTCTACCCAACACTATCCTCCAGGACTGTTTTGTGCATTTTTGAGGGACAGTGACTGCTGGCCCAGAAAATTGCACAATGCACTCCCTGAGCCTGCAGTCACTCCCAACTAGAATTGCGCATTGTGCAATCCCAACAGCCAGCAGCCAGTCTGGATTGCACATTGCACAAATCCAGTAGCCAGTCTTGCATCCCAGACAACCCAGACAACCTTTTGCGTAGTTTTGGTAGGCAGTCACCCAGCCTCCCAAAAGAAATTGCGTAATCTTGCCTATCAGTTCCCCAGGTATGTGTTGTGTCATTCCCCAAATTTTCTTTGGTTTTCGCTGACAGATTTCTTGCCATGCATGTTGCTTGTCTCCAGATATTTCAAGTGTTCATCCACCTCTTATAAATACAGGATCAATGGCTTCCAAGAGAATGGGATCATAGGACACTGATGGAAATGCAGCTAGAGCAGCAGTTGAGTGAGTGTCCTCTAGTCTACCGATCTATGAAGATACAAAGTTGTTTCTACACAGGGACATCAAACTCAAGTGGCAAGAGGTCAATGAAGCATTTGTAGGCACTTTTGAGGAAGACCTCGAAGAACGTCAGGTGTATGTGAACATTCACAAGTCCGGCTTGTATGGATTGCATGCAGATACCCTGTGTTCCCATGCACAAACATGATACACTGGATCGTCTCTCACACTAACCCTGAGATAATGACCATGAGAAGTGTTAGTGTCACAAAGCTTGCAACCTTCTGGGCACGAGATTATGATGAGATGTATCAGATGTCAGAGCCTCTGACTGTCATGAAGACTCCATTGAGCTTACCCAACAAAAGTGCTAACTCGAGAGACATTCTGAAGAACTTGGTAAAGGAGCCGACTCGATTCAGGTTGACACCCAACAAAATCTACAAGACGAAGATACTGCGGAAGGCATATCAATACTTGGTACAACAATAGGTACAACAAGGAGCGCAACATGTGCAAATAGATTAAACAATGCCTATATAGGTAGTGGAATTATTAGATCAGTTGGCATTAGGCCAACATGGTGAACCATCGCAGGGGCAAGACTTCACTCATGAGATAGAAAAAGCACTTCAACAGTTGGATGTAGACATGGAGCAGCAAGAGTTGGAACAAGACACCGACCTCATGCCTCACACCAACAGGTCGACTTACCCACTTCACCATATCCAGATGAGGAGCAAGTCTCGAGTGACCAAGATGGCACTGAGATCCTTGGTGATCAGCTGGAAGGAGAGATGCACAACATCTCATTCGATGAATCTCAACATAGCGTTGTGCAGTCTCGCAGGGTATCAACTCCGAAGGATCATACATCCCCTGCGCAAGTTCAAGAACAAGTGATCATGACTGATGTGCGCAAACATCCAGCAACCATGGCCGATGCAACCAGAGTGTATGTCGAAGCCACTAGCTCAAGTGTTCGCTTTCTGATAGCTAAGAATGAGTGAATGGTGAAGGAACTACAGATGACCAAGCAAGGAGGAGACTTGGTGACAACGTCCACCCAAGATGAACCCAAGAACGCAATACTAGATGAAGTATTGTCCCTTGACACAGTAATGTGGGCATTGTACTCCAAGTTTGGTACCATGCATAAGGCAATCATCCATCTCAACGGATGGCAGCAGCAATGTGCTAGAAGAGCATGTATCTTAATGAACTTGCATGTTGTTGTTAATAACATGCAAACATGGATGATGAAATACAAGGGAGCCCCACTTCACTTGCCTAAGATGATGACAGCCAATGCGGTCGAGCTAAAAGCACGTATCCGAAGTCAGATCCAGAACTATGAAGAGCTCCCGCAACTCATCACTAGCATATAGGCTTCCCATGCACGAGTATTCAAGAGTATGGATGTTGTGGTGTGAACACATTCGATCCCATCTATTTTGACTCTCACCCAGGAAAAGACAAAGAAACAAGTCCAACTAGAGCTTGACTCATACTTCGACGAGTTAATGCACATTGCCACTAACCCAAACTTTCCCATTAGTACAGACATCATGCACAAGTATGTTGTGGGTCTGGCCGCATTGAAGACACTGATGCATATGCTTTTAGACGAGTTGGATAGAGGAGCTCGAGCAATGTACCCAGATGTTATGGAGGCAAGAGTCAGGTTTTAAATAGATGTCACTGCAGAGCACACGGACACTATCAAGGACTACCGATCTTGGCATCAGTGCATGAGGATGTTGAGGAGTTAGACTTCCATGGTTGTCTAAGTCAGATTGATGTCTAGCTTGGCTTGCTCAAGCTATTTTGTTTCACATGGGTACATGTGCATTGTAATGTAAAGTCATGTCAAGTTTAAATCAAGTTGTAATAGTTGGATGTAACAGTCATAGAGTAAGTGTTGAGTCATGAGGGTAGTTGAACTATCACAAAGAGGAATGTCAAGGGTCACCCCACCCTTTGCTATAAATATTCCCTTATAAATCATTGTAAAGGCTTTTGGTTAGCCAAGCTTCTGATAAGACTATCTTAGAGAGATCTTGGACAATATTGTAATGCACCTTGGCTTCTCCACTACGCAGAGCTAGTACATCTCTTTGGAGTAGGCAGATGTGGTTGTAATGTTCCACTATTGGGAATAGTGGTTGGACATGGATGTATTGTATGACTGGAACTTACACTTCTTTACATAATAAGAGACAAAATGTTTCATGCATATGTTGTATTGTATTCTATGTTATCTGGTTTACTCTAAATGATATATGTATTGGTTTGCTTACGCATGCATGTATGGACTATTCTATATAAGTATGTATGAATCTTTCTGAAATGTGTTGTTTGTTTAATCATCACTTTGGATTGCTCCCTAAATTTCTTTCCAGCTTGTGATGCATCTTCGTTCGTTTGTTCCCTTCGAAACCGAGTACTATTACAGGCTTCCTAGGGGTGCACTCATCTCAACCTCCATGTGTTAGAACCTCTCATGCACCTTCCTTGACTCATTGCAGCTGTCACACCCTTGCTACCAACAGAGTTATCTTACTTGTCTCTGTGTGAAATCACAGTCAAGGCATTACCATACGATCCATTGTTGGGACTCCTACACCAAACAGTCTGAGGTCTAATTAAGACTTCTTACCTGGGAGATTCCCTAACATGTTAGCCAATCCAACACCATCAACATTTCTGGTGTTAGAAGGAGGGCCAAATGACAAGTTATTTCCTCTCATCTTGTTTTAAACATTTTCATATATTTCATGGATTCTTGCACTCTTCTCCCTCTACGATGTTTTTCGAATCATGAAGATGTCACCATCATGAGGGAGTTTTTCAACCACTTGTCCACTTACACATATGATGGTGAAGGCGAAGTGGCCAGACCTGAGTACTTACAAGAATTTCTTTCCATGCTTCATGAGAAAGATGGGTGTTCTAACGAACATGCCAACTTGCTTCTTGCATACACACTTTGAGAATCTCCACTTCGATGGCTATTCATCCTACCGGCTGAGAGTGTGCACTCACTTGAGCACTTCTGTGATCTCATTGAAGACACTTTCTATCATTTTGATCCAGAGCATCTTGACCAAAAATTGCTACAGCAATGGAAGGATCCGCATGAATTGATTATGGATTTTTGGCAGCGCTTCCGTGACTTGCAGTTTCAAGCTTCGAGGAGCCAGATGAAATTTTCTATCTTTGGGACCGATTCGAGTATTGCCTTAATAAATATGCTCGTCCCAAGAAGAAGTTTGGAATCAAGCCCCGCTCAACCTTCTTCAGTGAGGGAGTTGCACAATCTCAACCGGATGCGGTCACTTTCATGAGTGGTTGTCTGCCATCCCTTCATCGAACATCTCCACCACTATCGAGTGATGTTGAGGATCATGCTCACACACTTTTTTAGCCTTCACATCCTCCCAAAATCACTTTAGTTAATTTTCGTGCATATCCGGTTGTGAGTCCTTCTAGTTGTCATATGCATTATGTTCCACAACCTCTGTCTTCACACTCGGCTACTCCTCCGGATGATACTATCTTGTGTTCTTCCATTCTAGAATCTTCACTTGTTTTGAACGAGGAACAAGCCACTGACGGAGTTGGTGTTGCACAAAAAACATGACTATCATTCATGAAGAGTATGAGTGGGAGCTTGATCATCAACACTCGGCGAAGGATGACTCCTTTCCATCCGAGCCTCCTCCATTCTTTCGTGACATCTTCGATGAACGTGCCATCCATGATTTTGCATGTGTATCTCTATCCACGGATGAACCTATTGTTGATTACTCGTAGGATACACCAGATGTTGGTCCATCATTCAACAACGAAGAGGATAAGTTATTCATTGAAAATCCACTTGATCTTTCATCTGTATTTTCTGGAAACACAGAGGATGATTTTTTTCGCTTTTCATCTACCCCTCTGTTTGATTAATCTGATCATGAGGATGCCAATGAAATCAGTGATTTTTCTGATCGTGGCGATTGTGATCTATTTACTACCATATTTGATCACGATTATGAATCTATCACACTTGATCTTTCGAAGCCACCGGTTTATGACGATCTACCTGATGATGAAATTGAAACACCCAAGACTGTCGAGGCACTTCAGCCCAAGCTTATGGTTATGGCAGGCCTTCGCTCTCTTGGGGTTAGTCTCACTTCGGATCAGTAAATTGTTCAATCACCCAAGGCTCCTCATCACTCATCTATATGCATTGAAGATCCATCTCACACACAGATCATACTTCCTCCACTCATACTACACGATCCTATCGCTCATGCATTGGAGGAATCTTACATTGCAAGCACTCTTGCACGATGTAAGTTATCTTTGTTTCTTTCGTTTGCTTGTTTGTCATAGTCAAGAGTGTGCTTATGCTTCAAAGTTGCACGTAGTGTCGCACAACTTTATGAAAAGTCCACGAACTGCTCGCCATGCACTTGTACTCATTTATGTCATGTGGGCACTTTGAAACACGAAGTCTGGTTGTCTTCATTGTTATATCTTTCTTCTTGCTGGTTCGCACAACTAGGTTGCTCGCAGGCCAAGCCTTCACCAACATGGGTCAACCAATGCGCTGGTGGTTGCATTAGAACTATCACTTCACATTATCAGGCCCATGCACAATTAACTTAGGAGTAGGAATGGTGTTTTCTTTCAATCAGTCTGCTTTCATGCTTGTTCGCTTGCTTGCTTTGTTTGTTTGTTTCTCTGCTTGCCTGTTTGCTTACTCGCTTTGCTTTTGTTTCGCTTCTACTCTTGCTTTGCTTTGTTGTTTGTTAGTTTTCTTGTTTCGTTCATAGGTTAGTCTCACATGAAACCATGTATGACTCTTGAAACGAGATGGGTAAAGTACAAGAGGGTTTGTACAACTGTTACTACTTGATTATCTGTCATATTTCCTCTGTATGAAGAACTTGTTACTTTTAGTCCATGATATGTCGAAGGAAAATACATACTCTTCGAAGTGAACCTTGGTGAAAACACAACGCATGTAACTAGTATCACCTACTCTAGTCGGTTGTTTTTGGGTTAATCCTTGTCAGCTCAGTCAAGTAGAGTAAGGTGAGGGGGGAAACCTTGCAGACACGTCAGAGGTATAATAAATTACTTCTCTACTGGAATAACCTCTTCTTCTCTCAATAAGTCGGGATCCTTGTTCCGCCTCTAAAATGAATAAGTGCTATGCATAGTTGGAAAAAATGAAAATGAAAAAAAATGAAAAGTCAAAAAATTCAAAATTCAAAATGAATAAGGTGAAAGAAGAGAAAGGCTTCCTACGCAGAGAGGTGATGCAAGTAACTCTGTCGGGGTACTGACCAGGCTCGCTGGCAGCGGATCCATGTTTGTGTTCCTATGTGACTTCATCGGGGTACTCTCCAGGCCTGCTGGCAACAGAGCAACAACAGAGATGAAACTAAGACTCTGATGACTATACTGCTTATGCATCAATATACCCCTCAACCCCAATCGAAACAACTATGTTACCTTAGCTTGAATTGTGTTTTAATCGACCAAGAGCTTGGAAAATGATACATCTTATAATCAAGCTAGTGTGAAACCAAGATGAGATGAGAACTGAAAAATGCTTCTGGAGGTGTTAGACTTTCTTTTCACGAGAAAGGTCCATTCATAGAGCTAGAGTTCTACTAGTGTGTCGCCAAGTCTTGTAGCGGCTACAACCATCCTGTTATAGACATTTTTGTGCCTAACAGCATGGAGCATGAAATGTCAATAATCTGAGGGATCCAAAGTCCCTAAACATGTTGTTCTTACCCTTAGAGGAACAAGGTCTGCAAACCACAGCACTGAAAATCAGTTCTCCACCTGAAAACACTCAAAAACAGGCTATTTCTGGATCATGTTAGTTGCTCCACTGAGCATCTGCGCTGAATGTGAACTGCTCCACTCGGTACCTGCGTTGAATGTCAAAACTGATGAAGGCTACCTGCGCTGGGCGAGATTGGCCAAGTGGCACAGTCATTCTGCAAGGTGTCAACTGCCCAGGAAGCTTCCAAACTGACACTTGGGTCAAGGAATTCGCCTTGTGATGAGTAAGAGGGTCTTGATCTCCAAGTGGAAGCAAGATTCTCCAAGTGGACTCAAGAACTAAAGATTAACTAAAGTGGGAGAGGACACTAGTCAGCTTCATGCCAGTCTCAAGATGACTCATCCTTTCTCCAAAACCCTATATATAGATCTCTCTCATGAGGTCTAGGGAGGATGGAATTTTGTGCAAGTAAGGAAGTGCTGTTGGTTTGAGTATAGAGCTATTGGGTGTTTTGCTTAAAGGAGGTGAAGAGGAGATTTCTTTCAGCTGGGAGGTGTTGCTGGATTGGGCCTATTATGGTTGTAACTCTCTCAGAACTTTACTTCTCTTATCAATAAAGTATTTTAGGTTCTTCTATATGCATGTGTCTTGATGATGAATTGATGCTTGTATATTTGGTTTATGCTAATCCTTAAATCGATTATGGATGCATGCTTCTTGTAGTTTCCTTTTCTTGTGCTTTTACAGGATCTGTGTGCAGCTGGGCCGGTGAAAGAGCAAGGAGCTAGGAGCAAGCAGCAAGGAGTGAAGACTGGATCGACTATTAGCGCAAGATAACGGTTAGTAGATCATCCTTTTCTTCCCTCTCTCATCTCATAAAGAAGAAACTTTGAATAGCTTTGCATTCAGTTGTTGCTGAAGTACTATCACCTTCAGAGTGGGATAGGGGCATTCTGCATTAGATACTTTTCCCAACAACAAATTGGTGACTCCACTGGGGATCGTATCTTGTTGGTTGTTTTTGTTTCTTGCTATTCATTTCATAAACAAAGGGAGTACCGAATCGAACTGTATTTGGATCTACCAAATACAAAGTAGAGGGCAGCTACTCTAGCTCAATTTTCTGAGCAAGTTTATGATTTAAAGAGCTGATCCACAAGGACTCTAATAAGCTCTTAGTGATAGCTTTTCATCCTCCTTTACATCCCTTAGTGTGTCCTTGACTGATAGCTTCTGATTTGAGCAAAAACTGTGAATTTTTGAGCAATCTGTGACCCGGAAACCAAGACGGACGAAAGTCTCGTTCTTCAGTGCAGGCTGTACAAAGGCTGTCTGCATTTCAGCGCAGTTCCCGAAGGGGCTACCTGCACTGAAGGTCAAACAGGCAGTGTCCACCTGCGCTGGACCAGTTCTGCCTTGTGCTGCTGGGGTTTCCTGCTGTGTCTTGCCTTGTTTTCACTCTTGTTTTTGCTGTTTGTTGCCAGTCAGTGGGCCTATCTGAAACCATCTTCCTTTGTCATTATTCCGCCTCAGTTGTATAAAGAAACTGTGTTTGTTCTTTTGTATTTCTTGCGTCATTTATAGTTTCCCATAACGAAAGTGAACCAGTCTTGCTGTGGCCTCTTAGATCTAGACCTGTGATTAAGTGTCGTTTTGATCTTAAGAGTTAGTGTGTTTGATGTTCATAGCTGATTGAGCTTGTCGCTTTCGTTATATGGTTAGAATTTACATATTTCTAGTGTCGAAACAAGTAAATATTAAGGTGTCTTTCGATTTTGGACAAACTTGTTTGCTTTCGCTTGAAATTGAATTCAAAATTATACAACAGCTTTCTTTTTGTATTGCACAAACATTAAGGAAGAGAAAAGAAATACTTGCATTTTTGCATTTTGCATTAAGTTTGTATGTTGATTTAGGGAAAAAGTGCATTAGCGAGTGCTCTTTGATCTGTGTGAAAAGATTTTATCTCTCTTTTCCCTCAGTAGTTAAGATTTTCATAAGTCGAAAAGATTGAAAAAGCTTGCTTCTCATCTTAGACTGCATTTAGGAATTTGTATCAATACATCTCGTGGTGAACCTTGAAAGGCAAACTTTAAAAAGATCAACTTAAAATATATTGAATGAACCTAACAACGCTTTGAAACATAATGCAAACATCTAGAGGTCTAAGCTAGAGACGTGTTCCGGCGTCGTTAAACGTAGTGACTGTCGATCTCGACGAAGGTGGGTGATTCCTCCTGAGAGTCGGTGGCACTAATACGGACTTGTGCTCCCACGTACCGTCGCGTATATATTGGGATACCCCTATAGGAATAAAGCCTTTATCCAATAGGAAACCGTGTCGGCCGCCCTACTGATCGCAATGCAGTGAACACAGCATTCACGAAGATCGACCACCCGTAACGTAAAACATATTTTGTGGTTTTGCGAAAGGTTTGGCACACCCTCTGCCTAGATCTCCAGAGCAGTTTCTTTTGGCCTTTTTCAAACTCTATAACTGAAAAATTCCAACCGAGCATTTGTCACTTCGGGCTCATTAATACATCGAAGGAGACTAGAGTCATCTTTAGCTTTTTCTCGACTCTTAAAAAGTGAAAAAGCAAGTTGTGTCTAAAAGCGTCTAATAAAATTCATTCAATTCGGAAACACAAATTCCCCTTTTAATATTTTAGTTGATCGAGTAATCCGCAATCGTGGAAGAAAGTCAATTGAAAACCCGTCTTTCGCAGAGGCTTGCGAGTCAACCGTCTTTGTCCCCGGAATCGAAAAAAGTACGGGCAAAGCGAACTCGTTTAACCGGTTCAAAATCTCCTTTGAAAGTTAGAACAAGTGTTCCAACTGCATCTGAGGTTCCGGTTATTCCTAACATTTTTGGAAACCCTGCCTCTATAGAAGAAGTTCAACAGCCACAGAAGGACAGTAATACTGATCCTAGTCTGGGGGCAAATACTTGTGTAACTGAACCAGTTCCATCTGTAACTGGTCCAGAAAGTTTTTTTCCCCAAACAACTGTCGCTGTCGAAACAACCACTTCTTCGGCACCAGAAATATTTTACGGACCTGACGGTCTGCCTCTTCCACCGGGTTTGATTGCGATAGAGGAAATTGCAGAGGATCCGCAAGCAAGTACTCCAACTCATTTTGGAGCAGGGGTCACTCTCTTTCCTTCATCAGAGGTTAATCCATCACAAGTGGAAGTCCCTGTAGAATCGCTAGGCAATCTATTGGATAGACTTAAAATGTCTGAACAACCGTCATCATCTAGGACTGTTTCAAATGACACAACGACAGCAGAAGCCCCTGCCGTCACTCC
This sequence comes from Pinus tabuliformis, assembly GCA_031772625.1. NCBI lineage: Eukaryota > Viridiplantae > Streptophyta > Pinopsida > Pinales > Pinaceae > Pinus > Pinus tabuliformis. The sequence goes on along the minus strand of CM062807.1, from coordinate 1,135,587,300 downwards.
TACAATGTTTGTCGGCATACCAGCGGTCCCAACTAGCTCTCAACAGCTAGAAGGAGTCCACCAAGGGACTATGTCGACAGTATGGTCTGTTCCAGTTTGTTCACCCGGAGTAATATCTGGTAATTCTTATGTTGAAACTCGACAGATTGATCCTCATGGAGGTCAATTTGGGCCATCTAGTCCTCAAGGATTAACAATCCCTCTGAGTTCCGGATTGCTACCATATGGGGGGCAGTATGCCCTTTCATTACCTCCTCCGGGAGGATATCCATATGGCAGTTCTCAACAGTATTCAGGTTATACTGGAATTGCGTCAAGTAGTTGGGTACCTATGCTACCTCAACAACCAAGGATTGTATATTCTATGCAACAGTGTGTACCTGTGACAAACATCCCAACCACCCCGGCTATTGTAACCGTGTCGCAAGTTCAAGCAATACCTGTTACATGTCAACCTCAGGTTGTAATGCAACAGTCGCTTGACCATGGGTCACAACCACAATCGCCGACTGGTGGGACGACACAAGTACAAACGGGTACAATTACCCCACACCTTGGTCCAGTGGTTAGCATGGCGCAACAAAACATGGCGTCACAACCATGGCTTGTACAATACCAACAACTGCAGTTCCAGCAAGTGTACCAAGGGTCTGAGCAGCAGATCTTTGAGAATAGTGGACAACCGTATATCCAAAACGGTCAAAACCAACCACTTTACAGTGGTCAAGTCCACCAACCGTATCAATCATACCAACATCAATTACATTATGCTGGTATGCAAAGACCCACTGCTCAAGCGATTCCATCGTACCCTGGTTACGCTTCGCCTAACCTGAATCAACAGTTACCATTCGTGGCGACTTTAGAGTTACCTGATTTACATCGGTTAACGAACGATCTGATTGCTTATGCCCCTTGGTGGCTAGCGATTCCTCATAAACTTCCATCTGACATTCCTAAATTCAATGGAAATCCAGGTGAAGACACGTCGAATCACATGATGACTTTTCATCTGTGGTGTTCGTCGAACACCCTTAACGACGATTCGATAAGACTTCGCCTTTTTCAAAGGACATTGACAGGTCCAGCGGCTAAATGGTATATTGAATTGCCAAGAGCCTCTTTCGACAACTTTAGTTCCCTAGCCACGACTTTCTTAACCCACTTTCAATTACCGATAAGGTATGAAACGGGAACAAAAATATTAACCAATTTCAAACAGACAACTGCTACCCATATATCTGATCATATACATGAGTGGCGTCGTCGTCGTATGATGGTGAAAACATATGTTCCCGATCAACTATTAGCTGAATGGTTTATAAAGTCGTTACTTCCGGCTATTACGGAAGATGTGGCCAAGGGGGGAGTCGTAACAGAGGAGCAAGTGATTGCTCGTGCACAATATTTGGACTTAGTTTATACTCAGTCTGGCACACTCTATGACAAAATACCTGACGCCCCTAGACCAGAGTTTTCAATTCCTCCCCCTCCTAAATCAAATAGTGACTCTCATGTCGGTGATGGCGTGATTGGCACAACAAACGCGAAATCAATAAAGGCTTCGTCAAAGAAAGCCCGTAAGAATTCGGATCAAAATGCAAAAGAATAAATTCTTGCTTCGGAAGTAAATGCCGTATCAGAAGATAAGGGCAAAGAAACCAATCAACCAGGAAGCAAGAAGAAACAAAACAAAGGGAAGAAGAAGAAACAGGGTGAGTCATCCCCTGGAAAAAATTCTTCAAACCCTCCTGGCAAAGGGAAACAAAATTATCCATGTCTAATATGTGATGATAAGGATCATAACACAAAGAATTGCCCATTCAAAGTTGAGTTAAAGAGGTTCTTTAAAAGTTCCCAAACATCAGCTGTGTTAACTGATCCATTTCCCAACCCAGGTCAAAATCTGGTTGATAGTGGAAATGCTTCCCCGTCGCAAGTCCTTATGTTGTCGGTTTCGAAACAGCAGAATGATGCTTTGATTTCGACAAGGAACAAAGATTATGGGAACCCTCAGGTGTCGAACGAAAAAGGTAAAGATCAACCAAGTAGTTCGACAACAACTTCGACAGAAGTTGTAACACCTACTATCCCTGAATTAACAATAAAACCGCCAAAGGGTGTAGTACACAAGTCGACATTTAATCCTCGCGCCAGAGCGGCGCAGCATTATAATATAGTGGAAGATTTTGCCCAATCGCCATCCGCCATGTCGACTCTTGAAGTACTACAAAATTGTCCAACCCAAAGGCAGGCATTGTTATCAGCAATTGGTGGGATTGATCCTAAGGATTCCAATCTTGTGTCCTTTGATCACAAGGGATATGATCCTCAGTTACCAGCTCAGCTAGCTTTCCTTATTCAAGTGAAAGCACTCAACAAAACTGTTCACAGAACGATAATTGATGAGGGAGCCTCGACATGTATTATGTCAATGAGTTGCTGGAAAACTTTAGGATCTCCAACCTTGTCGCGATCTTCGACGACATTAAAAGCCTTCGACGGAAGGACTTATACCCCTTACGGTATCCTTAATAAATTAAAAGTTGAACTAGGAGGAAAGGCAGTAGAAATTGATGTAGAAGTCATTGATGGAAATCTTGACTATAACATCCTACTGGGTAGACCATGGATTTATGCCATGGCAGTTTTCGTGTCGACTTATTTTAGGAAGATCGCATTCCCGTTTGAAGGAGGGATTACGATCGTCGACCAACAAAATTTCCTCCCTAATGGTTCACAAGTTACAGGAAGCATTCCCATGATCCATGAGAGCAACCATTCAATTCAAGATATCGGAGTAGGATTATTGAAAGACCCCACATTGATGGGAACTTTCGCGCTACCACCTCCTATTTATGTACCGTTTGTAGCAACCTGCAACATGATATCTTCCACAAAGGTCAACATGGATCATTCAATGGTTTTGCCCCCAAGCCCATTAGAAATATTGTAGCAATCAATGTTTCAAGCATGGGAGGCGAGCCCAAATCAACGCTCGTCAAGCGTTTGGGTAGATAGATCTAGAGAATATGGAACCCCATTAGATCCTTGGTCGAAAGTACATGGGACTGACGAAGGAATCTTACAATCAATGATGATTGAGGGGGCACCATGGAATGATCACCACCATCGTTCCCTTCTTCTGGAATATGAAGAAGATACTCAAAGTGACCTTTATCGCCCTTCAGTATTTGAATTCCTAACGAATACTGTAAATACGGTGGATTCTGAGCGAAACCTATTCAATATTGAAGAGACTATAGCCATAAATATCTCGACCAAAACAGATGTTGTAGAAAATATTTATGTCGGCAAAGGTTGTTCCCCTTCAGAACTGGAAATATATAACGCTCTTTTTCGCGAATTAGAGATGTCTTTGCATGGTCATATGATGAAATGCCAGGCATTGACTCGAGTATCGTTGAACATGAAATTAAAATGTATCCTGATGTAAAACCAGTAAGACAACGGCTTCGGCAAGTGCACCCGAAGAAGGCCGCTGCCATTAAGGCGGAAGTTGAAAAACTCCTCCATGCTGGATTCATCTACCCAGTTCCTCTAACCGATTGGGTATCGAATATTGTCCCTGTTATGAAGAAACAAGGGACGATTAGAGTGTGTGTCGATTATAGGGATGTAAACCAAGCTTGTCCTAAGGACAACTACCCTACACCCTTCATCGACCAGATAATTGATGAATGCGCCGGATGTGAAATCTTTTCATTTATGGATGGATTTTCTGGGTATAATCAAATAAATATCCGCCCACAGGACCAGTCAAAGACTGCATTTATTTGTCCGTGGGGCACATTCGCTTATCAAAAATTACCCTTTGGTTTAAAGAACGCAGGGGCGACGTTTCAGAGGGCAATGAATTATGCCTTCCATGACATCAAGAACATTGTTCAACCTTATCTCGACGATCTTCCGGCTCATTCGCGAAAGCGGACTGATCATCCGCAGCATTTAAGAGCGATATTTCTACGTTGCCGACACTACAAGATAAGACTCAATCCACACAAATGTGTGTTTTGCGTCGGTTCTGGTCGTTTACTTGGCTTTGTAGTCTCTAAAGATGGGATTCGTCTCGACCCTTGTAAGGTTCGGGCAATCATTAATTTGCCTCCACCTTCAAATTTTCTTCAGATTCAGAAACTCCAAGGGAAAACAAACTTTATGAGGAGGTTCATTCCAAATTACGCAGAACTTGCTAAGGGTTATACTCATCTATTGAAAAAGGATGTACCTTTTGTCTGGGACCAAGTGGCGCAAGCTTCTTTTGATGCTCTGAAAGATTGTCTAGTAAAAGCATCATTAATGTACGCCCCAGACTATCAAAGATATTTTAACCTGTATCTAGCTGCAGCAGATACAACCATTGCAATGGTCTTAGTACAAGAAGTCGATGGAATTGAACATCCTATCTATTATTTAAGTAAAAACTTAAACGATATAGAAAGTAAATATTCTTATGTTGAAAAACTAGCGCTTGCAGCTGTTCAAGTGATTCAAAGGTTTCGACATTATGTCCTCTTTCGGAAAACTACCATCCTGTCAGATTGCAACCCCATGACTTATATACTGTCGCGACAGTTGCTGGGGGGCAAATATTCAAAATGGATAGCAATCCTTCAAGAGTTTGATCTGGAATTTGTAAAATCCAAATCAAAGAAAGCTCTAGTTTTTGCGGAATTGTTATGCGATCTCCCATCGTTGTCCAACGATGAAACATTGGAAGAGTCGATCGTGGACGAAAGTTTGTTTCTGATATCTGTGAGCGATGAGTGGTATGGAGACATCATAGTTTATCTCCAAACCCAAAAGTTCAGGCCTAACACCTCCCGCTCCGAACAAAAACGTATACGATACCAAGCAAAAGACTACATGATCGTCGGTGATACACTTTACCGTCGTGGTGTCGATACAGTTCTGAGGAGGTGCCTTACCCATGAGGAGGCCGAAAAATCCCTGAATGATTGTCATTCAGGCGCGTGTGGGGGGCATCAGTCTGGATATGCAACAGCACAAATAATCTTACGAGTAGGATACTTCTGGCCAACCATGTTCAAAGATTGCATAACCGCAATCAGAAGTTGTCATGCTTGTCAAATCTTTGATAGCAAAACCAGATGACCACCCACACCTTTACAGCCAATAGTTGTTGTTGGGACCTTCGCCAAGTGGGGCATTGATTTCATGCAATGTAACCCCACCTCGACCGGGGGGGCATGGGTATATTATAGTCGTTGTTGACTATTTTACCAAATGGGCCGAGGCGATGCCTACATTGGATAACACTGGTGAAACAGCTGCCCTTTTCTTTTTCAATCATGTAGTCGCTAGGTTCGGCGTACCACAGGCTATAGTCACAGATCATGGGTCGCATTTTCGCAATCACATGATGGTCGAATTAGCTGCCAAGCTAGGGCTATCTCACGACAGCTCTACTCCATATTATCCGCAAGCTAACGGACAAGTTGAGGCAATCAACAAGGTCCTGAAGCGTATGTTGCAAAGGATGGTCGGGGTTCATAAAAGAAGATGGCACCTAATCCTGTACTCGGCTTTGTGGGCTTACTGAACCTCGGTAAAGAATGCAACCGGGTTTTCACCTTTTCAACTGGTGTATGGCCTGGAAGCAGTCTTGCCAATCCAGTGCGAAATTTCATCGCTTAAACTCGCAATCGATCTTCTCCCCGGAACTTCGGAAGAAGAGGCTCGTTTCTTGGAATTAATCCAGTTGGATGAAACCCGTCATGATGCCGCGTTGGCTAACGAATCTCATAAGAAACGAGTCAAGGCTCAGTTTGACAAAAATGTCAAACCCCGTGTCTTCTCAGAAGGTGATTTGGTCTTGCTTTATGACCAAGAATCTGATAAATTGGGAGCAGGTAAATTCAAGTCCTTATGGATGGGCCCCTATATTGTTAAAAGGGTGTTAGCAAAAGGAGCCTACGAGTTAATGGATTAGGATGGAATTCCTCTGGCGCAGCCCCGCAACGGGTTGTACCTCAAGCGTTACTATGCTTAAATAGTAACCTGCATGCTTTTGTTGTATTTTGTTTTCGCTAAAGTGTTTGTTCTGGTCGAGTGATCCACCTTTTTCCGTTGCAGATGTCAAACCTTCTGGAGACATGTGTTGGATATGCCGACGGAGCGAGTCGTAGTTCGCGGAACCTGTCCTCCGCAGCCTGGGCCATTTTTGATCCAAGCGGCGAGTTAGTAAGTTTCAGAGGTGTGTGTATTGGGAAATCAACGAATAACATCGCTGAGTATAGCGCATTGATAGAAATACTCTCTGATGCCATCACACGTGGCATACGCCGACTAATTGTCAGGCTAGACTCACAGCTCGTAATACTACAACTCAATGGTATATATTATGTTCGCAATCCAGATATTTATCGCATGTTCCTAAGAATTAAGATCTTGGAAAGACGATTTGACTCAATTCAATATCAACACATTTCAAGAAACTTAAACACATTAACCGACTCATTAGCAAACTATGTGTTAGATAGACATTTGCAACATTTATCAAAAGGACACATCATCAAATATTGTACATATGGATCACGTAAATCAACCAGAATAAAATCCGAAAATCAAAATATATAAGCTGTTTATATAAGTTCATACATAATGTTCTGTAACCAAGACAAAATTGGTCCTATGACCTAAAAACTCAAAAAGATGCTAGGGGGCACCCTATCCTAGTGGTGCTCATGATAGTACATCACGGCCTGTGCAATCATGCGCAAGAGACGAGTCCATCGTCTAGGCACACCGATAGTATGTCGCTGCATCTGTAAAGATAACGCGTCAATCTGTACATCCGGAAGGCCACGAGTAAGGCTCTCAACCTGCTCCTGCACAGCTGCAAGGGTCTCAGTGTCGTCAAGGTCGCGAATAACAACTCTCCTAGCAGGCTCCCCTACCGGGGCAGCAGCTGGCGATCTCGGACGAACTGCTGGACGAACAGGACCAATATCTGCATGCACCCAAGAGTACAATTAAAAGTCTTGATAGAATAAAGCACAGCAACATTATGAATAAGAACAATGAACAGTAATATGGTCAGAGAGTTTACCAATGGCACCCCACTGCTCGCCATCCGGTAGAACCAAATCCGGATCACCTCGAAAATCCATACCCACGTATGGATACTCAGAAAACGCCATCTCCTGGCGCTCGAACCACCTAAAGAAGGCCTCAGTAAAAGTAATCTGAGGTTGACCTGCATGCTTGGACATGTGGTCGACCCACCTCTGCATGCGTGGCTCGGTCGGAGAAGGCAAGTCAAGTATGATGTACTGAGGCTGAATCAGTGGGATTTTCTCCAAGGCAAAGGCAGTCAGAATAGAACCAAATCCAAAGTTCTTCAGATTCTCGTCCTTTACCTTGGTCAATTGACTTTTCATCTGAACAAGTACTGCATCACACCAGTTGAATACTTTCGGTTGGAGACACTCCAAGGCGTGCTGCATATAAGACATGTTGGCAACATGTAAAGCTGCGCTACCGGCCATCCTACCAATAGTGAACAGAATGGACCTGAGAGCCTGATCAGTGATATCACGGATAACAATCTTGCCATCTCTGCTCGGCTGAGAACCTTCCCTGCAATACTGGCGGACATAATCTCTGGTGGAATCAGTCCCCCGGGCCGTACCTGATAAGGAAATGGGGGCACCTCGTCTTGACAACCCAGTCAAGAAGTGCATGTCCTCTATAGTCAAGGGGATGGTCTTCCCCCTAATCTGAAACATTTGGTTAACAGGATCCCAAGCATCAAGCATATACTGCAGTAAAGAAATCTGTGCTCTCATGCTAGAGATACGGAAGAATTTCAGCAGGCCACAGTTCCGCAGCGCGTTCACCGTGACCGGGTCATGGAGGGAAATCATGTCCTCCTCTTCATGTTCTCGTTCTCGCCATGTAAGGATTATTTTGTTCAAGGTTCCCTGCAAAGCAAACAAGAGAAAGAGTGAATTCCTGATTTGATGAAAAACTGGCGAAAAATTCATCAAAATGACCTTAAAACTCAGTCCTTTTGAGCCCAGCGCAGGCAGGAAGTCTCCCACTTGCATTGAGGGTCAGGCTGCCTTAAGGCAGCTTGACCTTCAGCGCAGGTTTCGAAAGGGAAACCTGCGCTGATCCTAGGGCGCCCTGGCAAAACCCCAGGGGCTCAGAAAGACCGGAAAACAGGCAGAAAACAGGAAAAGGAAACCATGAAAAGAAAGAGCTAGGGTTTAGCTCCTACCTGGTCCAGACGGCGCCGAAAATCGTCCGCAGAATCTCCCGGAATCAGCTGGTGAAAATCAAGGGGGAAGAGGCACCTCCAGAGCTCCAACAAGCCAAATGCAAATGAAATGGTAAATGAGAGGTAAAAACTCCTTTTAATGGATTTTTACACAGTTTAAAGTAAAATATTAGGGTTATAATCTCATTATCATGCAAATATTATTCATTTCTAACAAAGTTTGTTGCAGCAATGAAAAAGCAGTACTATATTTGAAAAGAGAAAAGCTAGTAATGGTAAAAAATCAAAATGTGACCATATAATCGAGCAGTTTTAGCATAAAGTTCATGCTCGTTAAAAAATAAACGCAAGTTCGAGCAGTTTTACCGCGGAATTTATGCTCGTTAAAAAATAGAAAAGCGAGATCCGAGCAGTTTTAGCGTCATAGTTCATGCTCGTTAAAAAATAAACATAAGCTTTTGAGCAGTGTTTTGGCGTATTCGAGCTCTTTAAAAAATGAACCCAGTACCGGTAAATAACCATTGTGATCGTAAATTATTAGCCATAAAAAGCCTTGGTCGTGTTTTGCACCTGCCACCTCCATTCCATTTGGCCTATCGTTCACCTCCATATGATTGTTTACCCATTTTGAGGAACAGCTGCGAAGAGTGATTTCACTTAGCCGTCCTTGTGACACTGCCGTGATTGGAAAATTCCAACCTGTACTTGGAATCTGCTGCTATCCCTGTTTATCACTCGTTCCTCAAAAGACGAGTCTTCTTTGAGCTCTTTTCTCCTGACTCGAAAAACATGAAAAGTTTGCCGAGTTTTGGCCTTCCAGCTCGTTAAAGTGACCGGAAGAGCTATCCCTCCTCTAGATTTTAATCTTTTTGGACCTGAGGGATTATTACACAAAAAGGTCGAGCGCTTGTTTTATTCGGCTCGTTAAAGTTATCGAAAACTCATCCCTTCTGTATTGTTTTATACTTTTTCGGACTTAAGGGATTAGATGACGAAAAAGGAATTTTGGAGTTAACTTTCTGTACCTTTTTAGACTCTCTAAAAATGAAAAGGACCGAGTTTTCCTTGTCGTTAGACTCGTTAAAATGATTAAATAGCGACAAACTTGTCTTTAGACGAGAACGAGTTTCCCTATCGCTAGGCTCGTTAAAACATAGCGATGGGCTTGCTCGAAGGGCAGGTTATAGAACAAGCATATGTTATCCTCCTCAAGCTTGACAAAAATAAAGAGGTACTGGTCAGAAGTGACTGGGGAAAAATTGGGAGAACCTCAAAGCTTTAATGGTAGCAAGTCACTCTTGAACATGACACTTTGTCCTCCGTATCACATCGGGTTGGGTTGTTTCATTCACCGGTCTCATCACCATGGTCCTCGCCAAACCATCCATATTTGGGGTAATGCTACCGATCCATCACATCAGTGTCGTTATATGTTCAAGAGATGTGTTCAGAAAGAGTCAACCGTGTCCCATCCACTGCCATACATTATCCTTCATCCACCCATAATCGCCACCCTGAATCATATTTCACAGATTGTTTTCACCTCCACTAAAATCATTAGCTCCGTTCCGTGTCATTGATGTGGGATTCATTAAGGCCCTCCTTTGACGGATCGCTTCTTGTCGACTTCAGCTCATTATCCAAGAAGTTGATCTAGGAACAACCCCCCCAGTACTTTGAAGCTTGCATGCCTCAATGGCAAGCTTCTCACTTCCGGCGACAGGTACACATCAATGACCTTCGACCAGAAGATTTTGCGTGGTGTTCGACGCCAAGTCCTTTATTCACACCACGTGAATTGTACTGCAATACCTTGAGGGTCATTGTCATTATTGGTGACTCCTCTCGCGCATGTTAACGGTTTACATTATTGACCGGTAATCAAGCGATGTCTTTCCATGTTCGACTTCAGCGCAATTCTCACATGGATCGACTTGTACTTAGAGTGAAGATCGAACGAGATTGAAGACCCCGGATCTAGTTTCATCCATCCGGGCTGCGATATATATTCACGAAATATAAAGACATTTGATATGTACATCATTGCAACAGATGATCATCCTACTCAAAGGATGATAATTTCAGCAGAGAATTATCAGTCTATCATCAGACGGTCGTCTGTTATATGTACCAAAATGAATTTATAAAGCTGAGCATGGGAATGCCCGCCTCAGCTAGATCATGAAAGCAGAATGAAAAATAATGTATTGTATTGTATTTTATTGCAGGGCACCTCTCAGCGATTGAATGAACTTCGGATCCTCCTGATAAAGCATTTCACCCGATAAACGACCTCATACTTTAGGGGGCAACTGTTATAGACATTTTTGTGCCTAACAGCATGGAGCATGAAATGTCAATAATCTGAGGGATCCAAAGTCCCTAAACATGTTGTTCTTACCCTTAGAGGAACAAGGTCTGCAAACCACAGCACTGAAAATCAGTTCTCCACCTGAAAACACTCAAAAACAGGCTATTTCTGGATCATGTCAGCTGCTCCACTGAGCATCTGCGCTGAATGTCAACTGCTCCACTCTGTACCTGCGCTGAATGTCAAAACTGATGAAGGCTACCTGTGCTGGGTGAGATTGGCCAAGTGGCACAGTCATTCTGCAAGGTGTCAACTGCCCAGGAAGCTTCCAAACTGACACTTGGGTCAAGGAATTCGCCTTGTGATGAGTAAGAGGGTCTTGATCTCCAAGTGGAAGCAAGATTCTCCAAGTGGACTCAAGAACTAAAGATTAACTAAAGTGGGAGAGGACACTAGTCAGCTTCATTCCAGTCTCAAGATGACTCATCCTTTCTCCAAAACCCTATATATAGATCTCTCTCATGAGGTCTAGGGAGGCTGGAATTTTGTGCAAGTAAGGAAGTGCCGTTGGTTTGAGTATAGAGCTATTGGGTGTTTTGCTTAAAGGAGGTGAAGAGGAGATTTCTTTCAGCTGGGAGGTGTTGCTGGATTGGGCCTATTATGGTTGTAACTCTCTCAGAACTTTACTTCTCTTATCAATAAAGTATTTGAGGTTCTTCTATATGCATGTGTCTTGATGATGAATTGATGCTTGTATATTTGGTTTATGCTAATCCTTAAATCGATTATGGATGCATGCTTCTTGTATTTTCCTTTTCTTGTGCTTTTACAGGATCTGTGTGCAGCTGGGCCGGTGAAAGAGCAAGGAGCTAGGAGCAAGCAGCAAGGAGTGAAGACTGGATCGACTATTAGCGCGAGATAACGGTTAGTAGATCATCCTTTTCTTCCCTCTCTCATCTCATAAAGAAGAAACTTTGAATAGCTTTGCATTCAGTTGTTGCTGAAGTACTATCACCTTCAGAGTGGGATAGGGGCATTCTGCATTAGATACTTTTCCCAACAACACATCCTCCAAAATTTTTCCTTAGCTTCATTTTGGAGCCTCCCTACTGAATTTTCACAACACCTTGTCTTGCTTCATCAAGTACACAAGCTTCAATGTTTTCTTGCACAAAGGAAACCTACCTATCGCAACTTGATTCATTCCCCTCATAGGTTGTTCATCCGAACTTGAGCAGCTCCCCCAAGAAATTGCGCATTTCTGGAGGGAAACCAGCCTTCCCTCCAAAAATTGTGCAATCTTGTCTGGTAGCCTGTTGGGCTCGAGAATTGCGCAATTCTTCCAACCAACCCTCACAATGAAGATTTCACAATTTTCCCCAACAGGGTTGCTCAGTGCAAAATTTGCGCAAATCTGGGAAGCAGTCAGCTGCTCTGCCCAGAAATTGCACAAATCTCCTAGGCAGCCAGCCCAGCTCCTAGCCAGAAATGCGCATTTCCTTCAAGCAGTTGAGCAGCTTCATGCATGAGTAGTTGGGTTGACCAGTTCCACCCAGGACCAAGGAAACTTGACTTGCATGCATGGCTAGATTTTTCCCGGAATAGAAAAAGGCAACATGCAAAAGGCATCCCATGATTCAAGGAGATATTTTTAGCAGTTGGAGGTTACATGTAAATTTGTTTTAGAAAATTTCTTCCAAGTGTCGCTTTTTCCTAGATTTGTGGCATGCACTTCATGAGATCAAAAATTATTTATTCGATGCTTTAGAGCTCATTCTTTCACATCGATCTTGGAGCTCTGACATCCCACAACACATCCAAGACTCTTCAACACATCCAACTCAGCTATTCACAGGTAAGTGGCCTCAACTTGTCTTTTTCAACATTTCTGTCACTTTTTGTGTTTTCGCTTGTGTGAGTGTTGTTTTCTTGATTTATTTGAACGCTTGTTGTCATTTACATATATATTAGCTTGTCCTATCACTGTTTTAGTTTTCGTTGCTATCTCAATGATGTCGCATACATGAAACTATTTTGCACGAACAGTCGCCGATTCGGCGACTCGCTTCACCCACATGCATGTTGATCTGTTTATTGAATCTTTCACTCATGTTTGCATGCACTATCAATCACTTATGCTTTCACTTAGTGTCACCATGTATTTAATTTCATATTTTATTTTAGTTGCCCATCGACGAGTCTCACCAACCTTGGCCAGACTCTCCTTCATCGAGACAGCATTGCGTAATATGGGGAAGGAAGGCTCTGTCTTCCTCTCTAGAAATGTGCATTTCTACCAACGATATCATCCAGGATTGTTTTGCGCATTTCTGAGGGACAATGACTGTTGGCCCAGAAAATTGCGCAATGCAGTCCTTGAGCCTGCAATCACTCCCAACTGGAATTGCGCATTGCGCAATCCCAATAGCCAGCAGCTAGTCTGGATTGCGCATTGTGCAAATCCAGCAGCCAGTCTGGATTGTGCATTGTGCAAATCCAGCAGCCAGTCTTTCCTCCCAGACAACCTAGACAACCTTTTCCACAGTTCTAGCAAGCAGTCACCCAACTTCCCAGAATAAATTGTGCAATCTTGCCTATCAGTTCCCCAGGTATGTTTTGTGTCATTCCCCAAATTTTCTTTGGTTTTCGCTCACAAATTTCTTGCCCTGCATGTTGCTTGTCTCCAAATCTTTCAGGTCTTTATCCACCTCTTAATAGTACAAGACCAATGGATTCCAAGAGAGCAGGATCATAGGACACTTATGGAAATGCAGCTGGAGCAACAGTTGAGCGAGTGTCCTCTAGTCTACCGATATATGGAGATACAAAGTTGTTTCTAGACAGGGACATCAAACTCAAGTGGAAAGAGGTCAATGAAGCATTTGTAGACACTTTTGAGGAAGACCTCGAAGACCATCAGGTGTATGTGAACATTCACAAGTTCAACTTGTACCGGATTGCATGCAGATACCCCGCATTCCCATGCATAGACATGATACACTGGATCATCTCTCACACTGACCTTGAGCAGTGTCACTGGGACGAAGCTTACAACCTTATGGGCACTAGATTATGATGAGATGTATTAGATGTCAGAGCCCATGACTGTCATGAAGACTCCATTTAGCTTACCCAACAGTAGTGCTAACTCTAGAGACATTTGAAGAATTGGGTAAAGGAGTCGGCTCGATTCAAGTTGACACCCAACCAGATCTACAAGATGAAGATATTGTGGAAGGCGTATCAATACTTGGTCATATTTTATTGTCAACTATATGGCCAAGAAAGCATGGAAACCTTCCCACAAAGTTGGGTGATCGCACTGGACCAACTAGCTAGAGAAGGAAAACCGTGTAACTGGTTCGGCTTGTTGGCTCATCAGCTGAAGGAACAGGTAATGAAGGCTCGATAGTTAGCCAGAGGTATGCATGCAGAAATTTACATGTCCGCCTACATCTTAGATGCAGTCTGTGCCCGACAGGAGTTCTTGTGCTTGGAGTGGGCATGGTCACAGGCAGAGACTACTGTGAACACATATTTCAAATTGTTTTCCAAACGCAGCTTCAAAGGAGTAATCACACGGTGGTCCAATCATTTTGTCACCCTAGTGTACAAGATGATATTCGAACAAGATCCACCCTACATGTCAAAGGAAGCAATGGAGGCACTAATAGGCATCGTTGATTGGTATGCCTCACCGCCTGACACTTTCATCTGGATGTTTAGTGCAGAGAAGCCTCCGCATGTTCTAGCGCAGTTTTCCTCGGATATACTTATCATGCAAGAAGTATCATAACACATATTAGCAGGATTGACAGCTAGACTACATCGAAAGAACAAGTCACCTTGGCCCGCTCTTCCATTGCAGATTGGGTTATATGAGATTTGTAGTATCAAAAAAATGATGTTGAAGCAGAACTGATGAAGAAGTACCCATTTGACCTCTGAAGCTACAATATGTAAGACCCACACTACATTGTGAAATATCACTACATGAGAGTTCAGTTCAACTAGATTCATGGGGCATGTCATTGGGCCGAGGAGGACACATGGAGATATTGCTACAATTTCTCCAGACCCAATGAATAAGCCAACTTCATTGTGGAGTGGTTAGCGAAACAACATGAAGCAGCATCATGAAGAGCACTAGCAGCAACAGTAGCAACAGTGGCTGTAGAGGAAATCATACTAATGTGCGACAAAGGTAAGAGGAATATTGTCGATCACATGGAGGAGGAGCAAATCTTCAAGTTCCAAGAAGATCCATTAATAGAGAAAGAAGTGATGGCTATAGAGACAAAGAGGCACAAATTCGACATGCGTATCCCGCAAAGGCAGAGGGATAAGAGAAGAATGGAAGAAGCAGAGAAGGAGTTGCATGAGCTAAGGGAGCAACTCTGGAAGGAACAAGAGCTAAGCAAACAAGAGAGGGAAGTGCAGTAGCAACAGATACAACAGGGGGTGCAACATGTGCAAACAGATGAAACAACACCTGTATAGGTAGTGGACTTATCAGATCAGCTGGCATCAGGCTAACAGGGTGAACCATCACAGGAGCAAGACTTCACTCATGAGATAGAACAAGCACTTCAACAGTTGGATGCAGACATGGAGCAACAAGAGTTGAAACAGGACACCGACCTCATGCCTCATCACCAAGAGGTTGACTTACCCGCTTCACCGCATCCAGATGATGAGTAAGTCTCGAGTGACCAAGGGGGCATTGCGATCCTTGGTGATTATCTAGAAGGAGAGATGCACAACATCTCATTCGACAAATATCAACATAGAGTTGTGCAGTATCGCAGAGTATCAACTCCGAAGGATCATATATCTCCTGCGCAAGCTGAAGAATGAGTGATCGT
Source organism: Pinus tabuliformis (assembly GCA_031772625.1). NCBI lineage: Eukaryota > Viridiplantae > Streptophyta > Pinopsida > Pinales > Pinaceae > Pinus > Pinus tabuliformis. The sequence continues at coordinate 1,135,571,858 of CM062807.1, read as the reverse complement.
GACTAATGTGCGCAAACATCCAACAACTTTTGTTGATGCAACCAGAGTGTATGCCGAAACCACTATCTCAAGTGTTCATTTTCTGATAGCTGAGAATAATCAATGGGGAAGGAATTACAAATGACCAAGCAAGGAGGAGGCTTGGTGACAACATCCGCCCGAGCTGAACTATAAAAGGTAATACTAGATGAAGTATTGTCCCTTGACACAGTAATGCAAGTGTTGTACTCCAAGTTTGGTACCGTGCATAAGGCAGTGGTCCATCTCAACTGATGACAACAGAGATGTGCTAGAAGAGCACGTATCTTAACGAACTTTGCATGTTGTTGTTGATGACATGCAAACATGAACGATGAAATACAAAGGAGCCCCACTTCACTTGCCTAAGATGATGAGGGTCAATGCGGTTGAGCTGAAAGCATGTATCCGAAGTCAGATCTGAAACTACGAAGAGCTCCCATATCTCATCACTAGCATACATGCTTCCCATGCACGAGTATTCAAGATTATGGATGTTTTGGTGTGCACACATGCAATCCCATCTATTGGGATTCTCACCCAGGCAAAGACAAAGAAATAGGTCCGACTAGAGCTTGACGTGTACTTCAACGAGTTGATGCACATTTCCACCAGCCCAGACTTGCCCATCAATGCAGACATCATGCATAAGTATATTGTTGTTCCGGCCGCATTGAAGAAAATGGTGTGCATGCTTTCAAACGAGTTGGATAGAGGAGCCCGAGCAGTGTACCCGGATGTTATGGAGGCAAGAGTCAGGTTTCAAACGGATGCCACCGCGGAGCACACGGACACCATCAAGGACTACCGATCTTGGCATCAGTATGTTACTATCGATCAACATGAGGATGTTGAGGAGTTGGACTTCCATGGTTGTCTAAGTCAGAGTGATGTCTAGCTTTGGCTTGCTCAAGCCATTTTGTTTCACATGGGTACATGTGAATTGTAATGTAAAGTCATGTCGAGTGTAAGTCAAGTTGTGATAGTTGGATGTAACAATCATAGAGTAGGTGAAGAGTCATGAGGGTAGTCGAATTGTCACAAAGGAGAATGTCAAGGGTCACCCCACCCTTTGCTATAAATAGTCCCTCATAACTCATTATAAAGGCTTTTGGTCAGCCAAGGTTCCAATAAGACTATCTTGGAGAGAGCTTGGACAATATTGTAATGCGCCTTGGCTTCTCCACTGTGCAGAGCTAGTACATCTCTTTGGAGGAGTAGGCAGATGTGGTTGTAATGTTCCACTATTGGGACTAGTTGTTGGACATGGATGTATTGTATGACTAGAACTTACACTTCTTTACATAATAAGAGCCAACACGTTTCATGCATATGTTGTATTCTATTCTATTCTATCTGGTTTACTCTAAATGATATATGTATTGGTTTGCTTACGTGTGCATGAATGGACTATTCTGTATAAGTATGAATAAATCTTTCTGAAATGTGATGTTGGTTTAATCATCACTTTGGATTGTTCACTAACTTACTTTCTAGCTTGTGGTGCATCTTCGCTCGTGTGTTCCCTTCCAAGCCGAGTACTATTACAGGTTTCCAAGGGGCGCACTCATCTCAACCCCCATGTGTTAGAACCTCTCATGCACCTTCCTTGACTCACTATAGTTGTCACACCCTTGCTACCAACAGAGTTATCTTACTTGCCTCTGTGTGAAATCGCGGTCAAGGCATTACCATATGACCCACTACTGGGACTCCTACACCAAACGGTCTGAGGTCTAATTTGGACTTCTTACCGGGGAGATCCCCTGACATGTTGACGGGTCCAGTACCATCAACAAAATACAAAGGTGAAAGAAGAGAAAGGCTTCTTGCGCAGAGAGGTGAAGCATGCAACTCCACCGGGGTACCCCACACAAACCAATTGATTTACACTTTATGAGTTTATAACCAATAGAAAAATGAAGTCAAAATTTGAAATCCATTATCATTATATGAAACTATAAGAAGTTTTGTATAGACCAATCTTATAGATGAAATAGAAAAACCTTAAAATGGTTCCTCTTTTATTCTATTATATTATGTGTTGATTTGAACGTTGAATGAATGTATAATAATTAGTCTCCCCACCAAGACAACCAATACAAATACATATATCATATTTTTTTCTCGTCAATTTCATTTATATGATGTTCACTAATATCTTGATTCAGATTTAAACATGAACGCAACAAATTAATACTTCATTTCATTAATGTAAAATACTGAAATAACATAGTTATCGATCAAACGAGAAAGTGAATTGGTATCCGTTTTTTTGAGGTAGCAAAAAATCACTCGATTTTGAAAAGTGGTGATGCCAGAATAAACCTTTTTTTTAAGCATATTTTTGGCACTTTAAATTTTCTTATGTATCAAGTATGAACATTTTTTTTTCGATGTTAGTGATTTTCATGCTGATTTTGAAAAGTGTTGATGCAACATCAATCCCTTTTTTTTAGAGGATTGATTTTTGACACTTTAAATTTTTTTATGTAGCAAGTATGAACACCTTTTTTAAATGTTAGTGATTTTCATCTTGATTTTGAAAAGGGTTGATGCAGCATCAACCATTTTTGTTTAGAGGGCTTATTTTTTACACTTTAAATTTTGTAATGTTTTAAGTGTGGATATTTTTTTTAAATGTTTGTAATATATATATATATATATATATAACATGACCAAAAAAACTCGAATAATAAAAAATATATATATAAAAACTAAATAAAACACCCATAAAAAAATAAAAATTAAACAATTTTTTTTCTAAGTAAAATCAATTCTATTATAGTAACAGTAAAATTACAACAAGTCTCTAACCTCTGCCGATCTAGAATAGAGATATAGCAAGTTTAAACATAAAAAAAAAAACTGAGTCAAGACTGCCTGAAGGGGAAACTAGTCCGAAAAACAGTGGAAAAGGCTACCCGCGTCGGGGTGTTATCTTTTAAATCAAAGTAGTCCATTCTAGCAAGCCATCAAAAAACCGAGCTGGGTGGCGAAACCTGTCTGCATGGATGTGCTAGGTGTCGGTAGGCGGTGAAATCTCCTCCACTATCAAGCATCTGTAATCCTCCCAATCATACTCATCTACCTTCTTGCCTCCCAGAGTGTCATCAGTCATCTTGCCTTTGCCTTTGCTGGTGTCACTGCTACTTGAGGCTTTCGGCTTGCTTGCTGTAGACTACACCTGAGCCATCTTCTGAGTGCTGGCGCTCGGCTTCTCCTGTGCAGAGGCGAGAGGCGTTTGAACCGGGGTCTTCACAATGTTGTGGGCTAGGACGAATTGCGGGCAGGTCTCCTCTCTGAATTCCACAGAGATGGTGGCTATTATTGTGAGTTTGTTTAATGTGCAGAGGAAGCGAAATTGAGCAAATTGATGGGGCTGGTGAGGGGACATAGGGAGATTGACCGTCTGGGTAGCAGCAGTGACCCTTTGAGCTTCGCCGGGATGAGCGCGACCTCTTCCGCTATGGGTGGCAGGGTAGCGGCTCGTGGATAGAATGTGTTAGAGTCGGTCTGGTCAGCCCTCCGTCAGAGATCAAAGCTCTTTGTGCATTTCAATTTTAGGTGTCCCGCTTCATCCACTCAACTGCATTTCGCTAGGGACATGCCCTGATCTGATGGAGAAAGTCATGCTACTCATTTCCCCTCATGTCTGGCCTCTGTTGGTTCAGGCCTTGGTCCAAAATCAATGAAATTCGTGATAGTCAAGGTCTGGTCCTATTTCAGGACAGAGTCAATTTTTATGGTTTGAGTCTACAAATTCATCAGTTTGGTCTCTGAAAAACATGTCCAGAAACAAGCCATGCAGGCCAGAGGGAGACCTTATACAGCTACGGTTCAAAAAGCTTCATAATCACCTGAAGAGACATTGACTCTTCTTCAAAACTCAGTTTTGAAGAAAAGTCAATCAAGGTCAACTATGACAAGAGTTTTCCAAAAATCGCCAGTTGACATTTTCAGATGCAGTCATGGATTCAAAGCCAGGTGCCCTGTCATACAGTCCCTGCAAACAAATGCCGAAAATTTCATCAAGAGAGCCAAAATTTCAAAGAAGTAATGAAAAGCAGCGTGTTCTTAAAGGTCAATGAAAAGGTGCAAAACTCAACATTAGAAAGTGGGTTTTAAAGAGGAAAAAATCAAACCCATCTCCCCCAAGCCTATAAATACATGTTTGGCCCCAAAATCAAAAACATTATGCTGTTGCAAGCCTGGGAGAGACAGTGCTAAGGTAAAAGAGTGATATTGTGAACGGTTGAGTGAGTTGGGAGGCAATTAAAGAGAGCGCGGCGCATACACCAGGTCGCGCGGTGCACTGGCAGCTAACCCGCAGTGTAAAATCACCACAGGTGCGGCGCATATAAGGCGCGCGGCACACTGGGTTTGGCGTGCGACGCACAGAGCTAGGAGGATAAAAAACCTTTCAAACTACTTCAAAATCTCGGTGGAGGCGGGCAAACAAAAGGTAGGCTCAGTTGAAACTTCTTCTTCATCAATTTTGTCTATGCTTTGGGCTTTGTAAGATGTTGAATGATATCCAAAGCATATTGGCCATCCATGAAAATAATTCATCAAAGCAAAAATGATAAACGGGGTTACAAATTTGCAATGATGTCACCAAGGTCTGCTCCCCTCCCCTTGTCTCCTCACTCCTCATTGTTCCCGCCTCCATTCCCATCATGATTCCTAAGGAAAACGCCCTAAAACCCTCACCCCTTGTTTTTCAAGTAAATTTGGTTGACTTTAACAGTGGCGCACACACAATGTGGCGCGACACACTCAGGGCACACGGCGCACTGGGAGCTCGGCCACAGTGTTAACTTTACACTGGCGTGGGCATACCGGCGCGCGACACACAAACTTAAAAGCCCAAAATGCATTAAATCGCCCAAAATTTTGTGAATACCTATCAAATTTGAAAGGTAGACCAACTACCTTCACTCTTGGCATTAAACTTGAAAAGAATACCAAGATTTTGATGAATATGAATCAAATGCAAAAGTTTTGATAAAGCCAACAAAAGGAGACACAAAAAACTCAAACTCCTAGGTTTTTGCTACAGTAACAAGGTTGTCAAAGTGTTCCCCTACCTTACCCCTATCACCAATTTCCCTGCATCATTCTCACTATGTCATCACCCTAACACCCCTGTAATCCTATTCCTTTTTCCCCCTTTATTCCTATGGCTCAAAATTCAAACCCTACCCCATCAAACCTATACCCAAAATACTCCTAAATCCCTGATAACTTTCTCCTCTTAAACCCCTATCCCTATTTCATCATTCCCCTCCTAATACTCCCTATTTTATTGTCCCCATGGTGACAGATTTGCATAGCATCTACCAGTTCAGTGGGTTCAGAGGGCAGCAACAAAATTCAGTGTACAAACAACAGTAATGGCATCAGAAGTTTCATCAGATTATGAAGGGGAAACTCACAGTGACACAGCTTCAGGAGAACAGGCTCCCCGGAGACCTAGGAGTGGCAGACATGTCAGGGATGAACTAAACACCCTCACTGAGTTGTAGGCATGCCCTCTCGCTATGTCTTGTTTCCAGCACTTAGCATGTTTCGAATTTTGTCAGAGGGTGGCAAATGTCAGAATTCATCATGAGTTGGCCCATCTTTTTGCACTTCACCCACATGGAGGTCAGTCTATCTTGGCAGGGGTCACTTTCACATTGACACATGAAACCATATCAGTGGCAACAAGCATACCGAATGTTGGAGAACAGTGGCACAAGAAGATGAAGGTGAGGGAACTTTATGAGCCTTACATTAAGGCCAGTTGTTTGAGTCAGCTCACTAGAGTTTTCCCATTCAAATTTCTGAGAGATGAGTATGATCCGCTCATGAAATTGATCATGAAGTATTTCAGTTGCGAGGGGAGGTTTTCTCGCCTTTATGCCTATCACATCAGGTTGCTCATGCACTTTACCAGGGTGCATATGATGAACCTCTCATTTTTCATTTGCGGGAACATAGAGAGGATGAGAAAGTTCATGCAACACAAGACCCCTCGGCAACAGCTCAACAGTGTTTATCACTTTGCTCTTATCCAGATTTTGATGGACCATCAGTTGGGATTGCGAGGCATTGCTTGGGAGGACTTCATCTCCCGTGACTTCTTCAGCGCTCCACAAGTAGTAGCAGAGGAAAAGCATGAGATAGGTGGTCCTTCTCATCAGCATGAGCGCCATGAGACCACTGTGGTTCCATTTTCCATCACATATCAGAGAGGCTATCCGAAAGACACCAAGCCTTTGTTTGCAACAGCAAAGCGAGTGTTATCTCCACCCGGGGTGGAAGGGGCCTCGCTTCCTACATAGGAAATACAGGTACGGGACAAGGGCAAGAAGCCCAAGCATGAGGAGGGGTCTTTAGGTGTGCCACCAGGTAAACGAGAGACCGAATTCATTCTCCTTCATGATAATGATGATGCAAATACACATCCACAAAATGCACAACTGAAAGAGATCTTCCAGGAGCAAGAGACAGAGATTCAATCCTTGACACTCAAGTTGGAGATGGCTAAATGGAACATCAGGTATTTGGAGCAGAGGAACAAATAGCTAGAAGACCATCATGTAATCATGGAGCTGCAGAACATCCGTGGGGATCGCCTAACTGCCCAGTAGAGGAGGATTGAATTCACTTCATTGGAGCAACAGGTTATTGATGATCGTGAGTCTGTTCTCGAGAGAGTTAACATGCACCTGGACAACATGTTGAACAAGGCCGACGAAGACAACACACTACTGAGACACATGGCTCGTCATTACAGGGCACGGAACTTGAGTTTGAGAGCCCGAATAAGGAGTTTGAAAGCAAAATTGAGGAAGGCCACAAGAAGGGAAAAACGGGAAAAAGAGCAAGACAGGCTTAGAATCTTGGCTGAGGCTTCCTTGGCTCAGGATGGCACTCCATATAGAGCCCCCATCCCAAATTTCAAAAAAATTGGGGCAATTTTGTGTTTTTGGAAATTTTTTGGTCAAAAAACAGGGTTTTTCTCCCTGTGCGTCGCGCACCCCGCGCGGCGCTAAAATTCTAGAACTCAGATCGAGGAACGGCTTGCATTTTTGGATTCAGCATCAAAAAATACGTCTACTGGTGTCCGGGCAAGAAATTTTGATAAGTTTTGGGTCTCCTAAAGGTCAAAAAAACTCCCAAAAATGGCCTCTCTACCACTTTTTGGACACACAGAAAGCAATCTTGGGAGAATGAAGATTTGAAGTGGTAAATGAGCACCAAATTCAGAAATTCTAGTGGGGTTAGAAAGTAGATAGGCCAAGCTTTCTAACAAGCCCACTTGGGAACATTTTTGACACATGTAAGTGCCCCAAAACAAGCCCCAAAGTAGCGCGACGCACAGAGAAAAGCGCACGGCGCACAGAGGAAATTCTTCCCAGTTTGCTCTCGTTTTGCGAAATTTCGAGTCGCGACTTCTCCAAGTGGGCCCGGTCATCCACTCTTCAGTTTTTTGGCACACAAAGACAGCTTTTAAAGAGTTTTCTCTCTAGGTGGGCATCTATCCAAGTGGTGAAGAATGCAAAGGGTCACCACAACCAAATGTCACGCTTGAGAGCGCTACACCTGTAGCTGATGGTTGGCTCTCCATCTCCATTTCGAAATGATTTGAGTAACTTCCCAACCCTTGGGTGTTCCATCTCTTCTCCACATATTCTATATATTGTATACATTTTATTTGCAAAGGGTTGGATGGCTTGTAACTTCTGGGAGACTGTGGGAAAGAAACTATGTTTCTGCACTGTGTATTTTTTACAGAGAGTTAATGAAAGGCAGCGGCTTCATGAGATTCTTGTGGTTGTGAGTGTAGCAAATGTGTTCTTATGTTCCATATGTATCTTTTTATGTTTCATAATTCATTTCATGTTCCATTTCAGTGAAATTTTCTAAGTGAGATTAGGTAGAATTCAATTTATATTGCTCTGCCTGTGGGAAAATTTCATGTGCAGTGTTATTCTTCTGTTGAAAAGGATTCATGCGACCATGCCCTTTTCACTATCTTCAGTAATATTTTCATTACGCGTCACCTTAAGTCGAAATTGATGTACTTCCCGCCTACCTTGCCTCACGGAATAATTTGTGCCTTCATTCTCAATTCTTTGTTCTTTGCTAAGCGCCAGTCCCATATACATCCCAGAAGCTCGGTCACTTCAAAAATCTTTTCCAAAACCCTTTTTCACTTACTAGCCTAAGGCAAATATCGCATTGCAAGTCATCTCAGACCATTTTTCTTATCCATTCGCTGAGTGTGACTTGGAGAGAGCCCTCTCCTGCTCTCGTAGGGCTAGCTACGAGACTGAGGGTGGTTTGTGGTTACCCTAATTTTTGCCTTCCTTCAGCCTAAGGAAGATTTAGGTGCTAACATAGTGGCGACTCCGCTGGGGACAAGTTGAAAATCAAATCTCCTTGTTTCATAAGAATTCTAGGCTCTCGGCTAATGGGCTTAGGATTGGAAAGGCTGAGTAAGTTGGTTGTGTCCCGTAATTCCTCTCAATAGCACGCTGGCTTCAAGACGATATACCAGAGCGAATCTGGAACCAGATCCTCATCACATTTACGAAAATCCCAATTTGATCCCAAGACTCCTTCGTCAAGAAAGCACCTTCACCCCTGTATTCAAATCCCCTTCATGTCCCGACATTTTTGAGTATCATGAAGAGCTTGACTTTGACGAACGATTTGAGATATCACTATTTGAATATAAATCCGAAAAGGTTGTTGATTACACCGTCCCCAATCCGCAATTTCTTGTAGACCTTGAGACGAAAAGAGCTAATAGATTAATTGATAACTGCATTGCCACACAGCCCCAAACTCCAAGTGCAAGCCCCTTGCAGACTGTGCACACTCCTCCAACACCTCCAAGGCCAAATCCACCTAGAATGATGGCTGCCCGTTTTGCTCCTCTTGTTCTGCCCCAAGTCCTAGATGACATGCCAAATGATTATCAAAGTAAAATTCCGTTTTTTGATGGCACTCCTAACAGCATTACATCTCAACAACATGTGGATAAAATGGCAGATTTCTATGAACTTCATGAGATCGATGCGGAGAACGTGGCAATGAGGCTCTTTGTACAAACATTTGCAGGTGATGTGAGGAAATGGTTCAGAGGTTTGACAGCTACAAGCATCACTACCTTGGCTGAGCTGCAAAGACAATTTTTGAACAGGTGGGAAGTCAAAAATAATCCCCTTCAAATTCTGGCCGAGTATGAACAAATTAAGCGGAATGCCGGTGAGTCGGTCCAAGATTATTGTGTTATGTTTAATGCAGTCTACAATGATATCTCAGATCATCTAAAGCCACCGGTGGGACTAGAAATGATGAAGTTTCCGGATGGTTTCGATGCTGACATGGCGTACCAATTGAGAGAGAGAGAACTGGCTACAATGGAAGATATGCAGAAAATTGCAGTCAGCGTTGAGGCTAACCTTTTGTCCAAAAGAGCAAGAGAGAAAGCGGAGAAGAAAACCACGGTGAAAGAAGAATCTTCTTCAATGGATCAGCTACTAAAGAAGGTATAACAGATGCTCGAAAGGGTAAAACTTGACAAGCCAGAGCCACAAGTTAGGAATCCTAACTTTCGTGGCCAACAGCAGCCACAATATAGAATTAGACAAAGAGATCAGCGGACTCAAGAGCAAATAGCACAACACCCGATACAAACACCTTTGCAGCAGAATTTTGTACATGGACCGGAATCAGATGAGGAATGGATGTAATAGGCAAAGAAAACCATCTCTTTACTCCAGATGAGTAGCCTACTTACATCACCGAAGAAGAAGAATGTGCAGTGAATTCAGCCACACACCAAGACACCGATTATATCCTAGCTAAGGAAACCGTGTTGGAAGAAGAGTCAGAAGAATATCAAAGGGGGTATATGAATGCTTTGTCCACACAAAAACAGTGATATTCCCTTCGAAACAGAGATGTACCTGGTAAACCAATTCAAAAAAAGGAGGAGGATGACACAACAAAGAAAGATCTATCAGCTGCACAAAGAAAGAGAAAAGAGGCGGTTGTTCCGGAGAGCAGAAAATTAAAATCAGCAGAACAATCACAGCAACCAGCCACATCAAAAGAGAAGGAAAGAAAAGAGATCCCGGTCAAAGAGGTAGAAAAAACTCCCGCTTTCAGCCTAGAGAATGAGATTTCTAACCTAAAGGTATCCATCCCTTTGACTGAAATCATGAAAAACAACAGTTATAGAGGGCAGATTTCTAAAATGTTGAATTTAGACCCAATGTCTGACATGGTAAACGTGGAAGATCATCAGCCTGAAATGATTTTTGGGCCAGCGACAAATGGTGAGTATCCCAAGAGCGAAGTGCCACCCTTCTATATCAGTTTACGCTTGCATGACTTTGTGCTACACAATGCCATGTTCGATTCCGGAGCCTCTCACAATCTCATGCCCAAGGCTATCATGGATAAGCTTGGTCTGGACATCACTCACCAATATCATGATCTCTATTCATTCGACTCCAATAGAGTAAGGTGCATAAGGCTCATCAAAGACTTAGTCGTGAGTCTAGATCAACTTCCTATGAAAAATGTTCTGATGGATGTAGTGGTAGCAGACATTCCTCCAAGGTTTGGTATGCTTCTTTCCAGGTCTTGGGTAGCGAAATTGAATGGGACACTACAACTAGATTTCTCCTATGCAACAATCTCGGTGTTTGGAAAAATGAGGGAATTATATCGGGAACAAAAGATGAAGTATATTATCACAAGCAAGGAGAAACCGATCAATCATCCTGTAAACTATGTACATACAGATTTAGAGTCTTTTGTTTTGTTTTCAGATAGTTTAAATGATATAGATAGACAGATAGTAGAACCAGATGACATTCCAGAGATAACAGAAAATTTTAGAGAGATTTTGAAGAAAAAAAGACAAGAAAAGCAACAAAAGATTGGGCAATCAGTTGAAAACAATGGACAGCAAAAAGAGTTTCAGCACTTGCAAGAAGAAGAAGAAGGCTTATGGACCATGGATTTTGATGGAGCGGTAGGGAATGATGGAGCTGGTATTGGTATTTGGGTACGCAGTCCTTTCTCTGCCCCAAACAAAGTACCTAGCAGCGTGAGAGTTTGCTCCTGCAAGCTGGGCTTCGAATGTTCCAATAATGAAGCTGAATATGAAGCTTTGATTGTTGGCCTGAAAATTCTTAGAAAGTTGAATGCAAAGAGGATTTCAATATATGGTGACTCCGAGTTGGTAATAAAACAGGTCAGAGGTGAATATCAAGCAAAACATCCTAGGATGCGGGCCTATCGAAATGCAGTTTTGGACATCTTGAAGCTATTTTCCGAATACACCTTGACATGTGTGCCACGAATACAAAATAGTATTGTTGATGCTCTTGCCAAGGCAGCGAGCAGCTTGAATATCCCCATGAACTCCAGCAACAAATTTGAAATCCATGTCAAGCACCGTCCAACCATTCCAGACAATCAGCGACATTGGCAAGTGTTCCAAGATGATGAGGAGATTAAGGATTTTCTGCTCAACCAAGGCAAGTTCAAAGAAACCTTAATTGATGTGGAAAACGATGAGAACAAAGAGAATGGTACAGAAGAAGTGCAGATCAATCAAATGGACGTATTACAGCTGAAGAATAACATCATTTCTAAAGGGTTGATACCCCTAGAAGAACTTTTTGATCAAGATGATGTAGCCCGCAAGCCAACTTTGCAGCCCACGGAGAAAGGTGTGGAAGAAGTCAACATCGGTACAACAGCAAATCCAAAACTGGTAAAATTGTCCAAGACACTACCGCCAAAGATCAAGGACAAATATATCAGTTTGATGGCTTCATTTGCATATGTATTTGCGTGGGATTATTCTGATTTGAAGACCTATGATACAAATATCATTCAGCACAAAATACCTATCAAGCCCAATCAAAAACCATTTAGACAAAAGCTGAGAAGGATCAATCCAAAGTTGCCGCCATCCATCGAAAAAGAGGTAAATATGTTGTACAAGTCAGGTATAATTGTGCCTATCAGATTTTCAGATTGGATATCTAACTTAGTGCCTGTACGAAAGAAGACCGGTGAGATCCGCCTATGCATCGATTTCAGAAATCTAAACAAGGTCTCATTGAAGGACAACTATCCACTGCCCAAGATGGACCATATACTTCAGCGAGTAGTGGGGGCATCTCGTATGTCGCTGCTTGATGGTTATTCCGGATATAACCAAATTTCTGTCCATGAAGATGATAGAGATAAGACAACATTCACAACTCCATGGGGAACATTTCACTATGCCAAAATGCCATTCGGTTTGAAGAATGCAGGTGCCACATTTCAGCGTGCAATGGACTTGGCGTTTGCAAATGAGAAGGATGTGTTTTTGGTGGTGTACTTGGATGACTTGACAGTGTTTTCAAAATCTAATGAAGAACACATGCATCATCTAAAATTTGTCTTTCAAAAATGCAGGAAATATGGTTTATCGCTGAATCCTAAGAAGAGATTGTTTGCCATGGAGGAAGGCAAATTACTTGGGCATATCATTTCAAAAGATGGCATCCGTATAGACCCGGCACGTGTGCAAGCAATTCATGAAATCGATCTGCCTAGGAACAAAAATGAGATACAGTCATTCAACAGTAAGATGAATTTTCTGCATTGCTTTGTGCCTAATCTTGCGAAACACTTGAAAGAAATGACCAACGTGCTTAAGAAGGACAGCCAGGTGAAATGGATGGATGAGGCTGTAAAATCTTTCAACTTGGTCAAATTGGCCCTCTCTTCAGCTCCAGTTCTAGTCAACCCGGATTACACTCAAGATTTCATATTGTTTTCATTTGCTTCTTAGCACATTATGGCAGCGGTACTATTGCAGAAGAGTGATGATCATGAAAGACCTATTGCATTCTTCAGCGGGGCTATAAGGGATGCAGCTTTGAAGTACAACATTATTGAGAAGCAAGCCCTGGCATTGGTGAAGGCACTGAAGGATTTCCGGGTGTATATTCTACATTCTCACATTCTGGCCTATGTTCCTAATACTGTTGTAAAAGATGTTTTGGTGCAGACTTATCCGGAAGGGAGAAGAGGCAAATGGATCGCAGCGTTGCTAGAATACGATGTGGATATAAAGCCTACAAAGCTGGTCAAAGGATAGGGGTTGGCGAAACTAATGGCTAAATCAAACTTGCATGCATTAGACATAAATCTGATCGCTGCCTTGTCCGATGAGAATGAGGAAGGAACATCATTTCAGGTATCCGGAATGTTTGCTTTGTCCCCATGGTATTCTGATATAATATATGTGTTGAAATATCTATCACCACCGCCTGGCATGGCTAGAAACAAAGCGAGAACACTCAAATTGAAGGCTTCCAAGTTTTGTATTTTGAATTCTGCATTGTATTGGAAAGATCCCGGTGGCATTTTGTTAAACTGTCTGGTGGAAGAGGAGGCAAAGAAAGCCATGGAAGATTTCCATGGAGGAGAGTGTGGTGGTCATCTTTTTTGGAAATCAACAGCTAAGAAAATTTTGAGAGCAGGGTACTACTGGCTTGCTTTGTTTGCTTATGTGCATAAGATGGTAAAGCGCTGTCATAAGTGTCAAATTTTCGAAGGGAAACAGAAATTACAGCCTTTGCCACTTAAGCCTATTGAAGTGAGCGCTCCATTCCAGCAGTGGGGGTTGGTTTTCATTAGGGAAATTCATCCCGCCTCTTTCGGACAGCATAGATGGATCCTTACAGCCACGGACTACTTCACAAAATGGATTGAGGCAGCACCTACCAGACAAGCAACGGACACGGTAATCATCTCATTTCTCGAAAATAACATCTTGTCTCGCTTTGGTTGTCCAAACAAAATAATCACTGATAATGCAGCAACTTTTAAATCGAAAAGGATAGTAGAATTTTGTTATAAATATCACATAATTTTGAGTCATTCAACTGCCTATCATCTGCAAGGCAATGGATTGGCAGAATCTTTGAATAAATCTTTGGTCAACATCATCAAGAAGCTGCTGGAAATTAATAAGAAGCGCTGGAACAAGAGGCTGGTTCATGCACTTTGGGCAGATCGAATCAGTCAGAAAAAGTCTGTTGGTATGTCATCGTTTGAGCTGGTTTATGGTGTGGACACAGTATTTCCCGCTTCCCTTGCTGCCTCGGTGATCAAACTTCTTCAGGAGGCCGGCAGTGAGGAAGATCCCATGCAGAGAAGGCTGAATCAAATGATCCACTTGCAGCAAACAAGAGAAGAAGTTTTCAAAAACACATCCAAGTTGCAGGAGAAGATAAAGAAATCTATGACAGAAAAGAAAAAGCGGACAAATTTCAGTTGGATAGTGTGGTGCTAAAGTGGGATGCACGAAATGAGGAGAAAGGCAAGCATGGAAAGTTTGAAAATCTATGGAAACGTCCTTTCAAGATCGCAACATACAGGGGTCAAAATGCCTTTCTTCTTAAAGAAATGAATGGGGAAGACTGTCCTGGAGGGCCGATCAATGGTCGGCTGCTCAAGCGGTATCATTGTTGATCTATTAACGCTGCTTCCACTGTCATTGTTAATAACATTTTTATTTTAGTTTGGTTTCAGTGTGTACAGTTAGTTTTTGAGTTATTCCAATTGTCAAGTTTGAGTCAATTTCTTGGTTACTCCAGTTTTGTAAATAAGTCAGATTCTTGTGCTGTTTATCAAAATGATGACTCCATAGCCTAATGGACCAAGAGGCACTGTCTAGCTCCTCCAGAGATCTGCTATTCTTGGCACCTCCATGGGAGCTACCATCCCCCATTGCAGCCAATGTTAGATTCGGTCTGGTCAGCCCTCCATCAGAGATCAAAGCTCTTTGTGCATTTCAATTTTAGATGTCCCGCTTCATCCACTCAACTGCATTTCTCTAGGGACATGCCCTGATCTGACAGAGAAAGTCATGCTACTCATTTCCCCTCATGTCTGGCCTCTGTTGGTTCAGGTCAAGGACAGAGTCAATTTTTATGGTTTGATTCTACAAATTCATCAGTTTGGTCCTGAAAAGCATGTCCAGAAACAAGCCATGCAGGCCAGAGGGAGACCTTATGCAGCTAAGGTTCAGAAAGCTTCATCATCACCTAAAGAGACATCAACTCTTCTTCAAAACTCAGTTTTGAAGAAAAGTCAAGCAAGGTCAACTATGACAAAAGTTTTCCAAAAATCGCCAGTTGACATTTTCAGATGCAGTGATGGATTTCAAAGCCAGGTGCCCTGTCATACAGTCCCTGCAAACAAATGCTGAAAATTTCATCAAGAGAGCCAAAATTTTGAAGAAGTAATGAAAAGCAGTGTGTTCTTAAAGGTCAATGAAAAGGTGCAAAACTCAACATTAGAAAGTGGGTTTTAAAGAGGCAAAAATCAAACCCATCTCTCCCAAGCCTATAAATACATGTTTGGCCCCAAAATAAAAAACATTATGTTGTTGCAAGCCTGGGAGAGACAGTGCTAAGGTAAAAGAGTGATATTGTGAACGGTTGAGTGAGTTGGGAGGCAATTACAGAGAGCATGGCGCATACACCAGGTCGCGCGGCGCACTGGCAGCTAACCCGCAGTGTAAAATCACCACAGGCGCAGCGCATATAAGGCGCGCAGCGCACTGGGTGGCGCGCGACGCACAGAACCAGGCGGAACAGAACCAGGAGGATAAAAAAACTTGCAAACTACTTCAAAATCTCGGTGGAGGCGGGCAAACAAGAGGTAGGCTCGTTGAAACTTCTTCTTCATCAATTTTGTCTATGCTTTGGGCTTTGTAAGATGTTGAATGATATCCAAAGCATATTGGCCATCCATGAAAATAATTCATCAACGCAAAAATGATAAACGGGGTTACAAATTTGCAATGATGTCACCAAGGTCTGCTCCCCTCCCCTTGTCTCCTCACTCCTCATTGTTCCCGCCTCCATTCCCATCATGATTCCTAAGGAAAACGCCCTAAAACCCTCACCCCTTGTTTTTCAAGTAAATTTGGCCGACTTTAACAGTGTGCGGCGCACACACAATGTGACACGGCGCACTGGGAGCCCGACCACAGTGTTAACTTTACACTGGCGCGGCGCATACTCGGCGCGCGACGCACTAGGTAATGTGCACGGTGCACAGACTTAAAAGCCTAACAATGCATTAAATCGCCCAAAATTTTGTGAATACCTATCAAATTTGAAAGGTAGACCAACTACCTTCACTCTTGGCATTAAACTTGAAAAGAATACCAGGATTTTGATGAATATGAATCATATGCAAAAGTTTTGATAAAGCCAA
This sequence comes from Pinus tabuliformis, assembly GCA_031772625.1. Taxonomy (NCBI): domain Eukaryota; kingdom Viridiplantae; phylum Streptophyta; class Pinopsida; order Pinales; family Pinaceae; genus Pinus; species Pinus tabuliformis. The sequence goes on along the minus strand of CM062807.1, from coordinate 1,135,555,532 downwards.
CAAAAGGAGACACAAAGAACTCAAACTCCTAGGTTTTTGCTACAGTAAAAAGGTTGTCAAAGTGTTCCCCTACCCTACCCCTATCACCATTTTCCCTGCATCATTCTCCCTATGTCATCACCCTAACACCCCTGTAATCCTATTCCTTTTTCCCCCTTTATTCCTATGGCTCAAAATTCAAACCCTACCCCATCAAACCTATACCCAAAATACTCTGAAATCCCTGATAACTTTCTCCTCTTAAACCCCTATAGATATTTCATCATTCCCCTCCTAATACTCCCTATTTTATCGTCCCTGTGGTGACAGATTTGCATAGAATCTACCAGTTCAGTGGGTTCAGAGGGCAGCAACAAAATTCAGGGTACAAACAGTAGTAATGGCATCAGAAGTTTCATCAGATTATGAAGGGGAAACTCACAGTGACACAACTTCAGGAGAAAAGGCTCCCCGAAAACCTAGGAGTGGCAGACATGTCAGGGATGAACCAAACACCCTCACTGAGTTGCAGGCATGCCCTCTCACTATGTCTTATTTCCATCACTTGGCATGTTTCGAATTTTGTCAGAGGGTGGCAAATGTCAGAATTCATCATGAGTTGGCCCGTCTTTTTGCACTTCACCTACATGGAGGTCAGTCTATCTTGGCAGGGGTCACTTTCACATTGACCCCTGAAACCATATCAGTGGCAACAGGCATACCGAATGTTAGAGAACAGTGGCACAAGAAGATGAAGGTGGAGAGGGAACTTTATGAGCCTTACATTAAAGCCAGTTGTTTGAGTCAGCTCACTAGAGTTTTCCCATTCAGATTTCTGAGAGATGAGTATGCTCCGCTCATGAAATTGATCATGAAGTATTTCAGATGCGAGGGGAGGTTTTCTCGCCTTTATGCCTATCACATCAGGTTGCTCATGCACTTTACCATGGTGCGTATGATGAACCTCCCATTTTTCATTTGCGGGAACATAGAGAGGATGATAAAGTTCATGCAGCATAAGACCCCTCGGCAACAGCTCAACAGTGTTTATCACTTTGCTCTTATCCAGATTTTGGTGGACCATCAGTTGGGATTGCAGGGCATTGCTTGGGAGGACTTCATCTCCCGTGACTTCTTCAGCGCTCCACAGGTAGTAGCAGAGGCAAAGCATGAGATAGGTGGTCCTTCTCATCAGCATGAGCGCCATGAGACCACTGTGGTGCCATTTTCCATCACATATCAGAGAGGCTATCCAAAAGGCACCAGGCCTTTGTTTGCAGCAGCAAAGCAAGTGTTATCTCCACCTGGGGTGGAAGGGGCCTCGCTTCCTACATCGGAAATACAGGTACGGGACAAGGGCAAGAAGCCCAAGCATGAGGAGGTGCCTTCAGGTGTGCCACCAGGTAAACGAGAGACTGGATTCATTCTCCTTCATGATGATGATGATGCAAATACATGTCCACAAAATGCACAGCTGAAAGAGATCTTCCAGGAGCAAGAGACAGAGATTCAATCCTTGACACTCAAGTTGGAGATGGCCAAATGGAACATCAGTTATTTGGAGCAGAGGAACAAACAGCTAGAAGACCAGCATGTGATCATGGAGCTGTAGAACATCCGTGAGGATCGCCTAACTTCCCAACAGAGGAGGATTGAATTCACTTCATTGGAGCAACAGGTTATTGATGATCGTGAGTTTGTTCTCGAGAGAGTTAACATGCACCTGGACAACATGTTGAACAAGGCCGACGAAGACAACACACTTCTAAGACACATGGCTCGTCATTACAGGGCACGGAACTTGAGTTTGAGAGCCCGAATAAGGAGTTTGAAAGCAAAATTGAGGAAGGCCACAAGAAGGGAAAAACGGGCAAAAGAGCAAGACAGGCTTAGAATCCTGGCTGAGGCTTCCTTGGCTCATCATGGCACTCCATAGAGAGCCCCCAGCCCAAATTTCAAAAAATTTGGGGCAATTTTGTGTTTTCGGAAAGTTTTTGGTCAAAAAACAGGGTTTTTCTCCATGTGCGTCGCGCACCCCGTGCGGCGCTAAAGTTCTAGAACTCAGATTGAGGAATGGCTTGCATTTTTGGATTCAGCATCGAAAAATACGTCTACTGGTGCCCGGGCAAGAAATTTTGATAAGTTTTTGGTCTCCTAAAGGTCAAAAAACACCCAAAAATGGCCTCTCTGCCACTTTTTGGACACACAGAAAGCAGTCTTGGTAGAATGAAGATTTGAAGGGGTAAATGAGCACCAAATTCAGAAATTCCAGTGGTGTTAGAAAGTAGACAGGCCAAGCTTTCCAACAAGCCCACTTGGGCACATTTTGGACACTTTCAAGTTCCCCAAAACAGGCCCCAAAGTAGCACGACGCACAGAGAAAAGCGTGCGACCCACAAAGGAAATTTTGCCCAGTTTGCTCCCGTTTCACAAAATTTCGAGTCGCGACTTCTCCAAGTGGGCCCGGTCATCCACTCTTCGGTTTTTTGGCACCAAAGGTGGCTTTTAAAGAGTTTTCTCTCCAGGTGGGCATCTATCCAAGTGGCGAAGAATGCAAAGGGTCACCACAGCCAAATGTCACGCTTGAGAGCGCTACACCTGTAGCTGATAGTTGGCTCTCCATCTCCATTTCGAAATGATTTGAGTAACTTCCCAACCCCTGGGCGTTCCATCTCTTCTCCACATATTCTATATATTGTATACATTTTATTTGCAAAGGGTTGGTTGGCTTGTAACTTCTGGGAGACTGTGGGAAAGAAACTCTATTTCTGCACTGTGTATTTTTTACAGAGAGTTAATGAAAGGCAGCGGCTCTATTTCATGAAATTCTTGTGGTTGTGAGTGTAGCAAATGTGTTCTTATGTTCCATATGTATCTTGTTATGTTTCATAATTCATTTCATGTTCAATTTCAGTGAAATTTTCTAAGTGAGATCAGGTAGAATTCAACTTATATTGCCCTGTCTGTGGGAAAATTTCATGTGCAGTGTTATTCTTCTGTTGAAAAGGATTCATGCAACCATGCCCTTTTCACTATCTTCAGTAATCTTTTCATTGCACGTCACCTTAAGTCGAAATTGTTGCGCTTCCCACCTACCTTGCCTCACGGAATAATTTGTGCTTTCATTCTCAATTCTCTATTCTTTGCTAAGCGCTAGTCCCATATACATCCCAGAAGCTCGGTCACTTCAAAAATCTTTTCCAAAACACTTTTTCACTTACTAGCCTAAGGCAAATATTGCATTGCAAGTCATCTCAGACCATTTTGCTTATCCATTCGTTGTGTCACTCGGAGAGATCCCTCTCTTGCTCTCGTAGGGCTAGCTATGAGACTGAGCGTGGTTTGTGGTTACCCTAATTTTTGTCTTCCTTCAGCCTAAGGCAGATTTAGGTGCTAACAGAATGGAGGATGGGGAGGAGAAAGGAGAGGCCGATGCAAAGGGAGGAGGAGAGGGGGGGACGATGGCTCGGCCTCCATTGCTCCCTGGCCTGCTGCGCATGCAATGACGAAGCCGCGACATAGTTCTATGAGTGGGGTGGTGCAAGCTAGTGTGGGCCGAGAAGACATAATTGCTGGCTGTAAGCTAGGAATGGGCAACAAACTCTACGCTGAAGATAACAGGATTTCTGGAACCAGAGACGGAAGCGGGTGCCAAGGAATTAAGTTGCATAGTACAAAGAGCAGTATGGGAGAAGTCTACACAATTCAGGATACTGCAGCGCCTTCTTGTCTTCGTACGAGAGCTCGACTTCGCGACGTCAGGGTGGCAAGAGCAATTTTATGGAGGCGGAACAAGGTGTTGCAGACGATTCGGATCCATGGTTTTAGAATTGCAGGGGAGGTCTCGACCTACACCCCAGATTATTGGCGTCGGCCGGGTGACAAAGACTCGCCTTAAATCACCGCGAATGAGAATGCAGGTGGTCCTGTAGCCATGCCACCTGCCATACCAACGTCTCATCCACATTAATGCGGTTTTAAACACCCGCAGCCGAGGAAATTAAAACAAAACTCAATTGTAAAAATAAAAATAAAAAATAAACAAAAAATAAAAAATAAATAAAAAAAAAAAGGAAAATATTTCATAAAAAGCATAAAATTTAAATATTTAAAAAAAAATTACATCCATAACCATTTTTTGAAGTTAAAAAAAATACAACCACATAATAATAATTATCAGAAGAAATTTCAGCGTAAATCACAATCAAAAAATCATTGCCGACGCGTTTCGAACTAACCAGTGTGGTTCATCGTCAAGACGAGTTGAAGAAAACAGATCCATCTTTGCATGTTAAATAGTCTGCGCAGAGCCTCCGCAGGCTATTTAACATGCAAAGCTGGATCTGTTTTCTTCAACTCGTCCTGACGATGAACCACACTGGTTGGTTCGAAACGCGTCGGCAATGATTTTCTGATTGTGATTTACGCCGAAATTTCTTCTGATAATTGTTATGGATCATAGAAGCCTCAATTCAACCACATAATAACAATTAAAAAAAAAAAAATATATATATATATATATATATATATATATATATATATTTAAATTAAAAAAATATATATCAAAAAAAAAATTAAATTAAAAAACTAAAACAAAAATCATAACAAGTGTAAAATTAAAATTAAAACAAAAAAATAAAAATTAAAAATACAAAAAATTATAAAAAAAATATTTCAATTAGAAAACAAATAAAAACTAATCAAAACCAAAAATAAATAAAAACAAATAAATAAATATATTTAAAACAAAAATTAAAAAAAAAACAAAACAAAACAAAACAATTCCACCACCCCCGAGTGAAGTTGGTTGGCCACGGGTGTGGCTGGCCGATTCTCGGAATCGGCAAGCCCACCCACCCGAGGATGGCTAGCCGATTCTATGCAACCTACCTCCCTGCCCGCTCCCAACCCCGCTCGGGGTGGCGGAAATTTTTATTTTAATTTTTAATTTCGTTTTAATTGTTTTTTAATCAAATTTAATTTTTAATTTAGTTTTAATTGTTTTTTAATTAATTATTTTTTTTATTTTAATTTTTTAGTTGTTTTTTTTTTTAATTTTAATTTTTAATTGTTTTGTTTTTATTTTATTTTATTCAATTTATTTTTTTTAGTTATGTATTTTTTTATTTATTTAAAAAAAATGTATTCTGTTAAAAAAAGTTGTTTTTTATTAAAAAAAAAAGAGAGAATTTATTTAAACCTATTGTTTTTATTTTTATTTTGTTAATTTTTTTCTTTTTGTTAAATTATGTTCATTTTTGTTTTTTTGTTTTACTTACTTTATGATTTTTTGGTCTAATTTTTTATATTTATAAGTTATTTTTATTATTTTTTTCGGTTTTTTTTGTCCTTTTTTATAGTTGATTTTTTTGTCATGTTTTTAAGTTTTTTTTTAAATGCTGTATTTCTTGTTATTATTTAATATATATATATATATATATTTTTTTTTTTTTTTTCTTTATATATTTGATTTTTTTTTTTGAATTTTCCTTTTCTTTTTTATTATTTTGTGTGTTTTTTTATTGTTTTTATTTTTGTTTTCAATACTTAAAATTTGCTTTCTTTTTATTATTTTTTTTGTGTTTTATTTTTCATTGTTTTTTAATTTTATCAATATTACAAAAAAAAAATATCTTTTGTATTTTTTTTTTTGTTTTTTTTTTTAATTTTTTTCAATATCTGAATTTTTATTTTGTTTTGTATTTTTAATTTTTATTTCTTTATACATTTTTTTTTTTTATCTTCATTTTTTTTCTATAGGGTATGTGTCGATGCTCGTCTAACAACTCGATCCCATTATGGGTGATAGTTGATTTTAAAATTTTCGTTATAATGAATGAGGTTTGCCCCACAATGTATCAATTTCATGGTTGGTCTTTAAGTTTTCATTACAATGGGTCGAGTTCACCTACAGCGCATGTCAATTTGATGGTTGATTTATAAAAAAAAATTGCAATGTATCGAGTTGTCTTAGGCTAAAATTCTAAAATCAGTATATATTTTGCATTTAAAAAATAAATTACTCTTTAGTGTTCATTTTTAAAGTTTTGTATCATAAAAAAATTTCATAATTTCATGCTTGAAATATTTTGAAAACTTGAGATTTTTTTATAGTCATAATATTTGATTTTAATTGCATGGTTGAAAATTTTTCAAGATTTTAATGTTTTTCTAAATCATGATATTTTATCTTTAATGTTATGGTCGCAAACAATTACAATTTCAAGTTTTTTTAGAGTCAAGTTATTTTATCTTTAACAACATAGATGAAAATAGTTGGAATTATCAGGATTCGAGATATGATATTTTATCTTTAACATCATGTCCAATAATTGTTGGAATTTTACAGTTTTTCAAAGTCCGGTGATTTTCTCTTTAACTCCATTGCTAAAAAATGTCAAAATTGTAACTCGATTTTTTTTTGTTATTCCAGAATAAACAATTTTTTTAAGGGTGTTTTTTCATCCATTTAAAAAAAAAATTTACTTCCATCTAAAAAAAATGTTGAAAATTTACCCTAAAAAAAAACATCGTTCTAAAAAAACAATTTTTTTAAGGTGTTTTTTCATGCATTTTTCAAAAAAAAAAAGTTTTTACTTCCATTTAAAAAATGTTGAAAATTTACCCTTAAAAAAAAACGTTTTGGAATAAACAATTTTCATTTTTAGGTTGTTTTTTTCATGTTTTTTTTGGGTTTTGAGGTAATAGTTCTCGTTTCATCCATAACTATGTTAAATATGCTTACAAACGAAATGGAAATAAACTAGCTCAGGCGATGGTAGCTTATATCTTAGGAAAGATGTGGCGGCTACATGCCTCTAAACTGTGTTACAATGAGGCTCGAAGCTCTATTTATTGTTGAGAAACAATGGAAAACCCTAAACATCCAAAACCCTAAGAGATGAAGCACCAAACTATGGACCACGTTTTGAGTAAATTGATATATCAACTTCTCGGGGTTGTAACTTTGGCATACGATCTTCGTTTGACACACACAATACCTCATTAGAAAGATCTATCTGAGGACTACAACTTTCTATGGACTCATGTTACTTTTCGTTTTCCTAAAAAACGTCGTTTAGGGCTTCAAAACATCTCCGAAAGTTCAAGACCCGAAAAACTGTTAAAAATAGTAAATTGTTCTACAAATAAGGAAACTGAGAAACTAAAAGAGACAGTTGTGGGGGTTCAAGTGGGATAGGTGGGTGGCCACCAACATCCACCTGGATCATTCCTCCCTCGTTAGGAATCAATGGTCCCCATTGCGTTGAGTTCCTCTATGAGATGAGGAAACTTTTGTTGAACTTAGTCCCTGGCAAGCTATTATGTAACCTCTGATGTGTCCAATAATGGTGGGAAGCATGGTCGAGAGCAGTCCACATTGAACACTCGGTCCAAGCGAAGGAATGGGGGAATATTGTGCTCCAAATCATTGTTTCCCATAGCCTTGGTAATGGTGTAAGGACCATATTGAAGTGGTCTGCGCTTCTGATGGGCTCTTGTAAGGCGTTCTTTCTGCAAATGTAACCAGACTTTGTCGCCCACTTGAAACTTGCGTGGCACCCAATGTTGATCATGCCACTGCTTATACTGGGAATTTTCCACAATGGAGCAGCAATATATCGACCCGTTGGGTAGAGGTGCTCCGAGAGTCAGACTGAACGAATGCTTGACTTGACAATGCAACAGCACCCCTGTGGGTGAGGAGAAGATGTCCCTGTATCCTTTCATGAATGTATCCACCAGCTGTTGCTGCTGCGTGGAGGAACCCTTCGCGAGGGTCATGGATGTGGCGACGATCTTCCCCTTACTTTGAGAGCGAACTAGAGAGAAAATGAATTTCCTAGTCTGTGAGATGAGCTCGCTGCATTTCTTAGCAGTGATAAAAAAGGTGGCGATAGGTGGAGCTACCTTCAGTATCCTGTATAATGAATTATCCAAAGAAATAATAACAGCACGAGGCCTTGACTCATACACAGCATGTCGCCTCCATAAGTATGGTTGGCCTAATAGTACATCACAAACATCAAGAGGTGCAACATCACACAATACCTCATCTGTGAAGGGCTTGATGCTATAGGGAAGGCGGCACTGCTGGCGGACTCGGAGATCTCGTCCTTGGTGAAGCCACCCGATACTATACGGCTGTGGGTGTGGTGTAGTCGGTAGGCCCAACTGCTTCACGACCTTTGCTGAAATGAGGTTCTTTTGGCTCGCATTGTTAACAATGAATCATAGCAGCCAACATTTCACCCACATCTGTGAGTGGAAAAGACTCTCCCCCTCCTCTGGATCTTTAGGCTCATTCTTCTGGACCTTGACGGTGGCAACAGTGGCACTGGGCTCCGCATCAATGATTTTCTTCCCTTTGTCATTCCCCTTGTCGGTTTCTGACTTAGGGTAGAACATGCATTTGATTCTGAAGCCTTCAACTCAGCCACTAACGACTGCTTGGTTCGGCACTCACTTGTGTTATGAGTGGGGCTCTTATGGAACTCACACCACTTCCTGTGTCCTTTGACTTCGTCGTGGTGTTCTTTTCTTGCAGCGTCGATGGGTTTTCTTGGGTCACCCCGCCTTGGCTTTGTCCTTTGTTCTTCGGATTCGCATATCCAAAGTCTCGTTTCTTTTGTTTAAACTTTTGTTCGATATGACAGCATATCGGTATATCGTGCTGAGCGATGAGATATTCAGGAACTCCATCTCGTCCTAGATGTACCTGTGTAGGCGATTGCGGTATTTGAGTACCAAATGTAGCTCAGAATCCTTGATACCCAACTTTGTGCGAAGGGTGTGAAAAATATTTGTGTAACTCTAGCACATTTTGGTCCCTTCCCTACCGCAGCGTGGTCCTCTTTATGTATTTGTCCTCATAGCTCTTGATCGGGTAGTACTTCTCCTTAATGGCATCCCGGAATGAATTCCAAGTGAGTGCAGCTAAAAACAGTGAGGTCGTACTTTCATCCTTCTGCTTGCAGTAAATTTCCCACCAGTGCTTTGACATGTGGGGCGGCTTTGAGAAGAGCGAAAGTAATCTTTTCTTGACCGAAAAAATCATGAACAGAAAAATACCCTTCTAGCAAATTTAACCATCTATCTGACCCTCAAATATGGGAATGTCAAAGTTAACTTGTACCTTAAAGGGTGTGGCATTTCCAGAGTAACTGCTGGAAGTAGATGTGTCGCCCCTAGGCAGCCGTTGAAGGATATAGGCAAATTTCTCCATCATCGCGTTCCTTTATCGCTTGAGGGCCTCTTCGAACAAGATTTTGATAGGATCTTCTACCCTCTTGTCTTTTTCTTCATCTGCCATGGGAGGCCGTCGGGATTTGCAAGGCTAATCTTGCAAAAGTTCAACCAGTGCAAGCCTTAACTCCTTATATCCCGACCTCGTTGGGGACATGCAAAGAAAAACAGAGAAAGTGCAAACTGCTTTGATACCATTGATCGGGATTTAAACAGGGACGCAACAAATTACATAGATAACCATAAATACAGAAATGCAGCAGAAATAATACTTCATTTCATTAATGTAAAACACTAAAATATGCTTACAAACAGAAATGGAAATAAACTAGCTCAGGCGATGGTAGCTTATCTCTGAGGAGAGATGTGGTGGCTACATGCCTCTGAACTGTGTTACAATGAGGGTCGAAGGTCTATTTAATATTGAAAAACAATGGAAAACCCTAAACATCCAAAACCCTAACACTAGGAAATGAAGCGCCAAACTATGGGCCCCGTTTTGGGTAAATTGGTACATCAACTTTCCAAGGTCGTAACTTTGGCATACAATCTTTGTTTGACGCACACAATACCTCATTAGAAAGATTTATCTGAGGACTACAAATTTGGGAAGAAATGCATTGATCCATAAACCCATGTTGATCTCATTTTTCCCAAAAACGTCGTTTAGGGCCTCAAAACGACTCCAGAAGTTCAGGTCCCGAAAAACTGCTAAAAATAGTAAATTGTGCTACTTTGGAGTCCAAACAGCATAAGTGGGTGGCCACCAACATCCACCTAAATCATATCTCTAATAAAATTTTATTTTTATTAAAATATTAAACATATTTACATTATTAAACTTTATTATTAGTTTAAAATAATTTTTAAATTATCATTAAAAAATTTACACTTTAAAAAAACAATTATCCAAAAAAAACCATTTAAAATAAAAACAATTAAACTAAACATAAATATATTATACATTGTTTAAATATATTAAACATTAAAACAAATGGTTTGAGTAATTAAATGGCATGTCACATAAAAGAACGTCTTCTAATAAACAAACATCCAAATTAATTTTATCAATTGCACCCCATGACAATACCATCCCAACAGCAAACGTTCAAATTATTTTTATCAATTGCACCCACTGACATTACCATCCCAATTTAGAATAAACATAAAAAATAAACAAAACTTGGGAACAAAAGTTTAGAATAAGCCTAGAAAATAAATAAGACTTAAAGAACAATTAAACCAAGCATAAGTATATTAAATTAAAAAGCATGTCAAATAAAAACACGCCTTGAAATAACCCAGCATCCAAATTAATTTTATCAACTGCACCGGTGACAATACCATCCCAACCACAAGTGCCCATACTCTAGGCAAGCAATCAACTTATAGAGCTCAGTATTCTCATCAATTTGTATTACCAAATGAAATGTCTCATTTTGATGGGTAGGGACAAAACAACTTTATAGAGCTCAAGTATTCTCATCCATTTATGTTACCAAACGAAATGCCTCATTTTGTTGGCTAGGGACAAAACAACTTTGCAGCACCTATAATGAAGTATAAAATTAAAGCAATGGCGGATATAGATTACCAAACTTTGCAGTGTAATTTCCGTACCTGGAATAAAGTATAAAGGTAAAGCAATGGTCGACAAATCAGAAAGCAGCAGTCACAAGAAATTAGCCAATGTGTAATGAGGCATCAAATTCAATTGGACAGTGAAAATTTGTTAAAGTTTTGAAATAATTTGAGAGTAAGAATGTTTGAATTTTATTTTTAACAATGAAAATAGATTCAGCTCCATTAAAAAATTGTGATGTTCAAAATCTTAAAATTAGATAATTGTAAATCAGATTTTCAAAAATAATTGTGAGATTTTAATAAAACCTTGTCAAAATTTCCATTATTTTCAGAGTAAATTTCAACCCTAGTTAAACTAAACGACGGAATTGTTGCTGTAAGCCAATTAAATAAATTTTGCAGATATAGAACTGACCTCAGTCTAAAACTGAAACAACCAAAATCCTCGGAATATGAACCAAAGTAACCAAAATCGTAACATGAGCCAAAGTTAACGCATACAAACATAATTGCTGCTCCTACCAAAATTTCTATTATTTTCCGAACACATTTCAACCCTGATTAGACCAGAAAAAATTGTTACTGCACACAAGTTAAATAAATTTTGCAAAATCGCTGATATAGAACTGACCTCAGTCCAAAACTGAAGCAACTAAAGTTCTCGGAATATGAGCCAAAGTAACCAAAATCGTAACATGAGAATTTGCAGATATAGAACTGACCGTCCAAAACTGAAGCAACTAAAGTTCTTGGAATAGGAGCCAAAGTAACCAAAGTCGTAACCTGAGCCAAAGTTAAAGGCATACAAAAATAATTGCCCCATTTTAACAAAACCCCCCATTTTAACAAAACCTTGCTAGAATTTTCATTATTTTCCGAGCAAATTTCAATACTGGTTAGACTAGCGAAATTGTTACTGTAAGCCAGTTAAATAAATTTTGTAGAATTTGGAGATATAGAACTGACCTAAGTCCAAAACTGAAGGCCAGTTAAATAAATTGATATAGAACTGACCTAAGTCCAAAACTGAAGGCCAGTTAAATAAATTTTGCAAAATTTGCAGATATAGAACTGACCTAAGTCCAAAACTGAAGCAACCAAAGTCCTCGGAATATGAGCCAACGTAACCAAGGTCGTCGGAACATCAGCAAAAGTTAAGCCATACAGAACAATGAACCAATTCTAGGACATCTTGGTATATTCAATATATCGCAATAGAGAGGATTGCCTTCGAAAGGCTTGGGGATTGATTTACGGACAGAGAAAACCTGTCAGAAACCCCAGAAAGACGGGGAACTTGGCCAGGGGTCGATAAGTTCACCTGCTACTTTAAAACAAGTGTGCAAAAGTGAAATTTGGCGGAATTTGGCGAAAGCTTTCGCATTTCAAAATTGGGAATTTGTGCAAAGATCTCTGAAATGATGGGATATTATTTAACATAAAATTAAAATATAAAGCTTGGCAATATTGAATGATGAAGGCCGTGAATAAAAGACGACCGAGTTTGTCTAAAATAAAATCGCCTCTGGGATCACTTAAGTTTATATTTATTATAGATTTTGGATATGAAATGGGTTGGAGTACAGTTCTTGCTCCTGTCAGTTCAAAATTTGAAATATTCAAATTCTAGTAGCCACTGCGACTGTTTGGCGAAATGCAGCCAGCCCATTTGAAACCCAATGAATTCACCTTCGTCAGCGTTCTTCAAGCCTGTACCAAGCTGCCGTCTCTGAAACTAAGCCTGCAGATGTATTGGGAAATCATAAGTAGCGTATTTCAGTCTGATTTAGTAGACACGTATGCAAAATCCTAAATCAGTGTCTACTAAATCAGTATCAGAAGCTCTTTCAGAAAATACCCCATAGTGATATATGTGCCTGAACGGCAATGATCACAGGATATGCACAGAATGGGTTGCTTGACATGGCTCTGGAGCTACTTGATGAAATGCCTTGACATGGCTCTGGAGCTACTTGATGAAATGCCTCAACGCAATCTAGTGTCATGGAATGCGATGATTCCAGGATTTGCACAGACTGGTAATGGTGAAGAAACTCTCCATTCTTTTAGACAAATGTGAGGGCTGATTTGAAAACCTTTTCTAGTATTCTCCCACTGTGCGCTGGTTTGGGACCTCTGCAACAGGGTATGGAGATTCATGAGAATGTAATTAAGTTTGGGTATCAGTGTAAGGAGGCCAAATGTGGGAGGGCTCAGAGAGCCTTTAAACTGTTTAACCAAATGCATCAACTAGACGTTGTATCATGGACGGCAGGGTATGCTCAAAATGGGCAGGGAACAGAGCCCCGAGGCATTTTCACAATATGCAATAGGCAGTGGTTAGGACAGATTTAAAGCCTTTTCCAGTATTCTTCTGCATGTGCCAACTTACCAGTTTTAGAACAGGGCTTGAGGATACATGAACAATTAATCAGAGATGGATTTCGATCTGATAAAGCTGTGATAAATTCCTTGATATACATGCTCCAGGAATGTGGGAGCATGCATAACGGCTGTGAATTATTTGGCAAAATGCATAAGACGAATGTTGTCTCGTGGACAACAATGATTGCAGGATATGCTTTGGTTGGCTGTGGAAATGAAGCCCTCAAACCGTTTGAGCAAATGAAACTCTCTAGGACGAGACCAGCCCATGTTAACTTGCTTTGTGATTTGTCTGCATGGTTACATGCAGTACTAATTGATGAGGGCTGTCAGTACTTAAAAGTTTAAAACTGTATGAGAGTGCATTACAGTATAAAAGCTTATGAGAGATTATATGGATTTGGTTTGCTTGGTGTCTGTAGAACATATAGAAATCAAGAACTATGAGAGTATGTGGCAGAACACATTTTCGAGTTGGACCGTAAAATTCCTGCACCTTATGTGCTTCTATTAAACATCTACGCTACAGCTGGCAGGTGGAGAGCACATTGAAAAGGTACGTAAAATGATGAAAGGTAAAGGCATAAATAAAACACCTGGATGGAGCTGGATTGAAGTAAATAAACAAATGGGGATTGCATTCTATAGGAGGCTTCAGACATTGGCTGTTGTCAAGCTCACAGGTTATGTTCTCAATGATGTTTATATTGAATGGTTTAGGAGGAGAAACAAACTCAATATTACCATGAGAGAAGTTGGCAATTGAATTAGACTATAAAAGGTGTTTGCAATAACGGTTGTTCGAGCTATTGAAAACCCTCCAGTCTGACTACTACGCTGCCACTGTATCCATATCCAAAATTTGCTACAAGAGGAATTGCTGAGGAATGCCAACTGACCATTACATCAAGGATGGGTAGTGTCACTCGCCAGGTTAGTAGCGACATTCAGTGATGCAAGCTATAAAAAGCATAGGCATGTGGAGCTTTCATTGTTTGCCGGGGACTAGTGGCTATGGTCTGTTTCAGCTTCCAATATAGCAGAGCAGTTGAAGATCTACTCTCTGCTTTTGGCCCCGATTGAGAGGGTTAACGTGGCCAAGATTATTTTATATTAAAATTACTAATTACTTATAGGGATAGGGTATTCAAATTCTAAAAGCAAATTGTTATGATCCCATAAAACAATATTCTGATCAGACCTTTAACTATCAAATAAGCACATTCATACAACATTCAGTTAGTTTTATATATATATAGATATACTTTTTAAGCAAATATCTCCAGCTGACTCACTCAGTTTTTGATATGTATCCAGATTTTTATATTAAGGATATGTATCCAGATTTTTATATATCCTTAATATAATCTATGTCGGTTTTTTCTCTCTGAAAAAAATACTTTTTAAGCCAATAGGGAACTATCATAACTCTCTTTCCTTAATAACTTCAAACCAACTAAGAAACTATTCGTCTGATAAACATTCTGTACAGGTTTGTAAGTCATCACAAATGAATTGATGTTTTATATATATATATTAAAATCCTAAATTCAAGGGGTTACCTCAACCAGTTGTTGTCAGTGCAGTTGGATATTTGTTGTCAGTGTAGCATTTGGCTAACTTTGTGCTAGCAGCTGCCTGGTGCACATGGCCGCGTTCAAATCCCTGGGTTAGGCTCTCAAGTCTGCGGATGGGTTCGCTGGGAAAGCATCCATCATCCATAAAAATAGAGATGACAGTCCTGAATATAGGTAAGATGACATTCGTGAATATAGTTAAGAGCATTAAAAAATTAATATAGGCATGACATCGATGGATTAGGGAAGAGTATAAGTAAACATCTCTTAAATTTTCCATAGAGTTTTCTTTGGAAAAAATATATGGGAAGAACAAAAATACACGGGAAGAGCATAAAGAAGAAATAAATATACGAATGACATCCCTAAATAGGAGGAGAAGTATAAAAAATTGTCTGCTAAATTTTCCATTGTGTTTTCTTTGAAAAAGCATACATCAAGTCCATAGTGTCCATCAAATTTTCTTTGAAAATAAAAAAATACACAAGTACTTGGAAGTTCGTCCAATTCATGCACCAGTTAATATTCGGCTTTCGAAGCTTCGTCAAATGTTCTAACCTCCGTAAGCTCTTCAAGGCCTTCAAATGGACAGAATTAAATGCACACAATGCCTTCAAAAATACAAATGCTGACTTGGCAGCTCCTCCAATTCATGCAGCTGCTAGGGTTCAGCATTTGAAGTTTTGAAAGACCAGAAAGCCCTCCTACTCTCCTCAATGCGCCACCAGCCTTCCACTTTAGAGTTAGTCAGAGTTGTTGGAAATGCTCCAACCTCTACCAGACCATTACAATTCTTAATTTCGACATCTTGAAGGTTGAGGAGAACATCTTCAGAAAAGGATATATCTCTGAAGAGTCTTTTAAGTTGCTAAATGTTTCAATTGCCCCTCCATTTTTTTTGATGGCTGGTTGCTTCGCTGACAACCCTCTATTTTCAACACTGATTGTTCGACTGAGAACCAACATTCTAATAGAATCGAGTAGACATTTCAATCCGTAGCAAAAGTTGCGCTCCAATTCCTTCAAGCTCCTCAGCAGACTGAATGAGAGTATTTGCAACGATTTGCTTTTTAAATGCAGAATTTAGGAGCAGGTGGACAAGTAACGACTCGTTAAGTTGCCAAACGAACCTGATAACCCTTGCAAACTGGAGCAGCCGAAGAAGTCAATCCTTTGGAGGTTCGCTGAGTTGCCACAGGCGTCTGGGAGCCTCTGCAAGTCGGAGCAGCCGGACAAATCAATCGTCTGGAGGTTAGTAAAGTTGCCAAAGGAGTATGGACGCCTCTGCGTGTCGGAGCAACTAGACAAGTCAATCGTGTGGAGGCTCATCAAGCTGCCAAGAAAATCTTGGAGACTCGGCAGATGGGAGCAATCCGGTAAGTCAAGAGCTTGGAGGTTCGTCAGGCTGCCGAAGGAGACTGGTAGCCTCTGCAAGTGGGAGCAGTCTGACAAGATCAGAGCTTGTAGGCTTGTCAAGCCGCCAAGGGAATATGGTTGCCTCGTAGTGGTAGCAGCCAAAAAATTCAAGGGTTTGGGGATTCGTCAAGCCGCGGAGGGAATCTGGAGCCGCCTCAGCTGGTAGCAGCGGAACAACTGAAGGGTTTGGAGACTCGTCAAGACGCCAAGGGAAGTTGGGAGCCTCTGCAGCTGGTAGCAGCGGAAGAATAAAGTGTTTGGAGGTGCGTCAAACCACCAAAGGAATTTGGGAGCCTCTGGCAAGTAGGAGCAGCCGAATAAGTGAAGGGTTTGGAGGTTCGTCAAGCTGCCAAGGGAATTTGGGAGCCTCTGCAAATGAAACTGGCGGGTCAATAAAGAGTTTGGAGGTTCGTCAAGCTGCCAATGGACTCTGGGAGCCGCCGCAGATTGGACGCTGGTCAATCTGCTAAGCGAAGCTGGGAGACTCTGCAGCTAGGAGCAGCCAGATAAGTCAAGATTTTGGAGGCTCGTCAACCCGCTAAGGGAATCTGGGAGCCTCTGCAACTGAAAGCAGACAGACAAGTGAAAACCCTCCACAACCTTTTGAGAAGCTGTTGCTGGTCACTATAAACAATATCCAGAATACAATTAAGAGTCAGAAATGCAATATGCTTATCAATCCAATAAACTAAAGCTTAAGGGAAGAATTAGAGTTCTTACCCATTATAAGTTTTACCATGTCAAAACCGCTTCTGCCTACAACATTAAAGAGCGCTGCGCTCGACTCTTTAATAGTGTTGGAGTAGTATCGGAGTTTCTTCTGACCAGTTTCACAGCCGCCTGTTCTTTTTTATTAGATTTCCCAAAGGGATTCAGCATACACTCCATTTTCGCCCCTAAGGCTGCGAAGAATGTAAGGATTCCATGGGAGCATGCTCAAGACCCTATCATACAGTCCCGTTTTGCGCTGTGTCAGCCGCCGTTCTGATGGCTGGACACTGTAGAAGACCTGAATGATAGTTGTCCTAAACTCCACCTTCAACATGATCTCTTTGAAACACCAATTTGATTCAGCATATCTAGGAGAGAAAATCGCGATATGGACCGAGGGTGTTCCAATAGCTTCTTCTATTTGAGAAGTTAAGGTGATCTCCCTCTTGCAATTCTTGCTCATCCAGGAATTCTCTCAATCTATGGTTGCAAAGATGATCATAGAGATAGGTGGTCAATGTTATCTTGCAATCAGGGCCACGGTGGTCAATGAAGACCTCGTACACATAACAGCTGCTGTGAGCATACGAAGCGGATGCAGAGTCGGAGGAGGATCCGACGATGCCATACTGCCACAGATTGGAATTACACGATCGTCTGGTGGATGCAGAGGTGGAGGATGCGAGGATGCCATAATGCAACAGATTGGAACTACACGATCCTCGGGTTGATCTCAGAACAAATGCAAAGTGGTTACCAAGCAGATGACCCAAGTTATCATTAGATCACTCGGCCTCTGTTGCAATCTGCCTCTCTCAATGCTTGGCAATAATTTGAGAACAAAACCGCTCTGAAATCAGGTAGATTTCCGAGTTTCTGATCTCACTGGAGCAAGCACGGTCCTCACAAACGAAATTTATCGCCTCTTTTTCATATATTTTTTAATTTATTAATTGAACGATGGAAGTAGCAAGTTCCTGGCAATTTCGTGTGGTTTGGTTGGCACGAATCTTTACTTTTTGTAGTCATGACAGCGTGGATGATAACTGACATGACCTCTTTTTCCTATTTTTTTAATTTATTATTTGAACGATGGAAGTAGCAAGTTCCTAGCAATTTCAACTGGACAAGTCTAACGAGGCGGAGGAGGGATTGAGGGATTGACTCCATGGCCACTTTTGGTCCAGCAATTTCACGTGGACAAGTATACCGAGGCCGGGGAATTGAGGCTGGAGCTAATTAGCCATATATTAGGTATTTAATGCCCTCAGAGCAGCACATCACTTAGTCTGATAACACGGAACGGGCAAATATTATTTAATGCCGAATTTGCCCCTCCCGTGCCGAATTTGCCCGCTCCCGTGTTATCACGTTAAATCGCGTACTACTGTAAAGACATTAAATACTCAATACATACCTCGTTAGCTCTTTCCGAAGAATTGATTCCAGGAATTTGCACAAACCTTTTCCAGTGAAAATATCTTGTTCCGATGACAACTGTCATAGTTTAACAGCATCTTCAAGTTACAGTTGTTATCGGGACAAGAATTCAGAGAGGCCAACACACATTGACATGGTTTTCCGGAGAAATTAAAAACCAATTAGTGGAAGTGAGCGGGGAAGTTGTGGGCAATTCAAACATGTGAATACCTACTACCTACAACGCATTACAAATTGAGTAGACATCACATGCCTTTGCACGCATTCCACAAACCTTTTCTTCTCTTGTCGTATTATGTATAACATTTATCGCGGATCGACAAAAATATTAAATTTAATATTTATGTCGATCCATGATACTTGTTTTTTTTTAAATATATTACACTAAAAAAAATAATTTGAATATTTAGGTCGATCTGTGATACTTGTTTTTTTTTATAAAAATCATGGTGGACATAAATATTAAATTTAATATTTTAATAAAAAATTGGGTGTGATTTTTATAAAGTTTATTTATAGAAAGTCTTACTCTTTCTTGGATTTTTAAGTTTTTGTTATGGAAAATTGACAAGAATGGCTGGATTTATTTGGTTAAAGACTTTTTCTTGGGTGAAATGTTTTATTGTTTTTAGGTTAGTTTTTGGTTAATTTTTTTTATTCCATGAGTTTATTTGTGCTAGTCTAAGTATTCAGTTTTTTATTATTCTAGAGGTTATTGGCTCTTTTTTTCCTGATTCATCTTTGGAAGTCAAGATTGCTTTCGAATGAGATCATTCTATTTACAATCTGACACTTAATGGTTTAAGTTTTTCCAATGAAAAGGATAAGCTTACAATCTGACACTCAATGGTTTAAGTCTTTATAATGAAAGGATAAGCTTACAATCTAACACTCAATGGTTTAAGTCTTTCCAATGAAAAGGATAAGTTTGTTTGGGTTTGGGACAACTCTTCCGAAAAGGTAACTTCATATATGACAATCACTACCTCTCCTTGTCAGGTGGAAAACTCTTGGTGGCATAACTTCATATATGACAATCACTACCTCTCCTTGTCAGGTGGAAAACTCTTGGTGGCATTCTATAATCTGGAAATGGAACTTTTATACAAAACTCAAAATCTTCTTATGGTTAGTAATGAAGAATAAAATATTATCATGGGATAACTTGCAGAGAAGGGGCTTCCAAGGTACCAACATTTGTGTTCTATGCAATTGAAATTGGGAAAACATATATCATATTTTTCTCTAGTGCGGGATTGTTAAATCTTTATGGTATAATGTCCTTGTTACTATTAGGACTAAAATGTCAAATCAGTTTGATTCCTTTGATGATTGTCTTGTGTTCTAGTATATTAACAGGAAACTCTTCCCATTTTCATTGCTTCGAAAATATGGCGCTTAAGGAACAAATCTTATTTTTGAAAATAAAAGATCAACTTGATTATGGCCACATCCAAAGTGGTAGCCTTTTCGCAAGAATATCCACCCAAGATCAAGGCCCTACACAAGAGAAATGCAGCCAGCCTAGCTCTTAATCTTCAATATCTTGTTTTGTTCTTTGATGGTGCAGCACAAGGGGGAATTTGTGCAAGTGGATTTATTATCGTTCTAGCTAGAAATCATGTTATAAAAGCTAGCCTGGGGGTTGGCCTTGGCAACAATACTAAAGAAGAACTCCTAATTGCCTGGGGTCTCATGCACATAGAAAATTCATTACACATCCTATAGTTATCTATTGGTGGAGACTCCAAGATTATCATAGATTGGCTTTCTCGGAAGAGTGACTTGCAAGTTCTGAATTTGTCCTACTTGAAGACCAAAGTAGAGAAGCTAATCAGTGGATTTCAGTCCATATTATTCTTTCATGTTTACAGAGAAATCAATTTTCAAGCATATTCACTGTCAAAAATGGGCTTATTGTTTCAGCTCGGGACCATTCAATTAGAAGAGTGGCTTAATAGAAAGAGACTTCATTTTGGTTTATATCATTTGTACCAAAATTTCTTAAATTATGTTATATGGGTCCCTTGATCCTCTTTTCTTTGCTTCGATTTATTGGTCTTTTTGTAAATTGCCAATGAAATTTTTGATATAGTCTCGAATTAAATGGTGTTTCCTATCAGTTGTATTTAATTGTATGTCAAAAGTCTGTGTTTTGCTTTGATCTTATCCTTGGCAATCTGGACAGATGATTGTAAAGATTCCTTTTCGATTGTTGGCAGTCCCTTATAGATGTTTCCACACTTAGTCGTAGCTATTTTTTTTCAGGGTTTATTGAGCTCCCTGCAAAACATGTTTAATGTAAATATCTTTGATTCAATTATGAATAGCGAGATATTGTTTTTCTTCCAAAAAAAAAACCAATACTCATCAATTCACAACAAGGTATGAAACCACATGTATCATGAATCATAATGTGTCATTTCACATGGTTAAAAGATAAATAAAATTGACTTATTAATTTATGATAGAAATCAAAATTATAGAATTTATAAAAATTAATTTATTTTTATTTTAATTTAATTTATTCTCAATAATAATTCAAAAAAAAGAATATATATATATATATATATAATAAATAGGGGAGGAATCCTAAGGTCTGATGGGCTAAGTAAAAAAAGTCAAAACAAATTGCAGTTAGAAGAAAACCTTAGAAAATGTAAAATTAATACATAAATATTAATTAATGAATTAAAAAAGAATAACTATAAAAATTAGAGGAGTAATATTAAATAAGGTGACTTGAGTGGAATAGATGTTTATTATGTAGTAGTTTACTTGTTATAGGTTTTGGAGTTATTTCAACGATATTTCTAGTCGAATTTGCCTAGAATTTGGTAGAGATTTGTTGGAATCACAAGTTTGAGCTCTGAACTCTCCACAATCCAAGTGCCAAGGGGTTTTTGATGGTGTTGAATCTATATATGCAGCAAAAAACACATTTTAAATAGCAAAAAAATCATAATTTGACCAAAAATTGTTTTCTCGAATTTCGACCAAAAACTCTGAAACGTATAATTGTTAGACAACATCTTTTATTATGAATAATTATGAAAACAATTAAATATGTAAGTTAAACATATATGCATCTCATTTCCTTTAAACCTCTCCTCACTATTAGATCCTCCCTCAATTCTATCAAAGACCCCTTTGACCCTTCAAACACGAAAGAGGTTTATATTATCCCATACTCTTATCAGAAACTTTATGGGTGAGACTAGCCATTCTATTAGACTTAGAATTCAAGAGTTTTTTGTTGATATCAAACATAATCGTTCTCACTCTTCAACCCTAACTGAGCATTCTGAGGAAAACTAAACATCATATTTTTATTGAAGATTTTTTGGTCTTGGCTAAAATATATCACTATCACCACATGAAGTTTAGGGAAGCTATTGAAGGTGAAATACGAGCCAACAATATAAACAAGGATGGTGGTTGGAAATTGTGATCCGAATTTAAACAGGTACGCAACAAATTAAATATATAACCATAACTACAGAGATTCAGTAGAAATAACACTTCCTTTCATTAATATCAAATAATGAAATATGCTTACAAACAGAATGGAAATGAAACTATCTCAGGCGATGGTAGCTTATCACTGAGAAGAGATGTGGCGGCTACATGCCCCTGAACTGAGTTACAATGAGGCGTAAGGGCCTTTTTAATATTGAATAATAAGAGAAAACCCTAAACAACCAAAACCCTAACCCGAGGTGATGTAACACCAAGAGTTTATGGGCCCTATTGGGGTTAGTTGGGCAACCAACTTCTCAGGATCATAACTTGGTCATATCATCTCTGTTTGACACGCATGATACCTCGTTGGAAAGATATGGCCAAGGATTACAACTGAAAACTGATTTCAATGAAATCAATTGATGGAATATTGCCAAAAAACATCGTTTAGGGCCTCAAAACGGCTCTAGAAGTTCAGGACCTGAAAAACTGCCAAAAATAGTAAAACGTGCTACAATTAAGGAAACCAAAACAAAAAACAAAAAAAACTAATAGAACAATGGTGGGGGTCCAAGTTGAATAGGCGGGTGGCCACCAATATCCACCTAGATCAAAATTAGCCGCAAGTGAATCTGTTAGGTCCCTATACTACTAGTGTCACCCCTTATTGTTATTAGTAAAACCCCCTTATTATATTGTTGTGCCCATGTAGTCCCCATATTTTCATTATTGTGCCCCATAGAAGCCCACTATTGTTATTATTATGCTTTTACATTATTATTGTTATGTCGGCTCTGATTATATTATGACCCCTTAGACTCCTATATATAGAAATGAGGTTTTGTCATTTGTATCATCCAAGAATTGTTCATTTGTGTAATGTAAAGGAGGTTTCGCCCTCGAAGAGGCTGATTTCTAAGGCATTGATATTTCTTTTCTATCTTTTTGTGAGCTGGTTTCATAACATTTGGTATCAGAGCTTTGGATTCTAAGGTTTCGCTGCTCCAAACAAGTCATCGTGGAATTTTTACTATAACTATTTTTCTGCGGCATTTCAGAAGCTAAAAAAAAACCATTTGAGACTAAATGTCGATGAACCTCGGGCCTGAATTTCAGATCTTGTCTCGCTATATTTGCAGAGATATTATCTGAGGAATTTAGGGTTTTTATAGACTCTCGAATTACATTCCAGATAGGTGACCTTGGGAAAATCATCATAACTTTCTCTCTAAGCATCATATTTCACTTTCGTAAGAAGTTACAGAAAGAGGATGTCCTGTAGTTTTCTGTGTATCAACTTCAGTTGCGAAGGTTGAAACAGTGATACGAGTCACTTTGTACAAGTTCGCTCTACTGAAAAAGAATATAATTAGGTCATATTGAGAGATTGGGCATAACTATTTCTTGGAGAATCCAATTTCGATCAGACTAATGGCATTGGAAAGAGGATGCAGAGGGCTACCGCAGGGCACAATTGCAGACCTTGGAGATCCAAAATTTCAAAGATACAACATATTCAAGAGCGAGCTCCTAAAATCAAGAAAAAGAGATATGAGGAAGTTTGATGGCAAGGATCCGGTAAATTGGATACTACAGATGGAGAAATATTTTGATCTACATGGTGTACCACTGTTACA
The DNA here is from genome assembly GCA_031772625.1 of Pinus tabuliformis. Taxonomy (NCBI): domain Eukaryota; kingdom Viridiplantae; phylum Streptophyta; class Pinopsida; order Pinales; family Pinaceae; genus Pinus; species Pinus tabuliformis. Next base: position 1,135,532,095 of record CM062807.1, on the reverse strand, counting down.
AAAGGTATGTATTGCATCTAATTATTTTGAACCGAATCAATTTTTATGGTATAAAAGGCTTTTTTCTCGTAAACCACTTGTCACGTGGTCAATTTTCACTAAGGAAATGATAGCACATTATGAGGATACAAAGAAAAACATCTTCTTTAGCCAATTGATAAATCTCAAACAAAAGGGTTCAATGGCAGAGCACACAGAGGACTTCCAAAAAATGAATATAAGGGTAAATGATATTCCAGAGAAGAAATGGTTGATGTATTCATAGGGACTTTAAAGGATAACATTCAGCACGAGGTTCGTCTTTGGGAACCTGATTCATTGGAGAAGGAATTCAGGTTGGCAAGAAAAATTGAAAGCGAAATTATGGAAACAAGGAATCCCACCACTCACGACTATAATTATGGAAGTATTTTTTCTCCTAGCCTTCCACAACCTACAAGGTTTACACCACAACAATTGGAAGAAAAAAGAGAAAAAGGGCTTTGTTACAATTGTGATAGAAAATACACTAAAGGTCATAACTATGCTAAGAAGAAACTATTTTACATAGATTATGAAGAGGAGGAAGAAAAGGATCAAGAAACATCAAAAGAAGAGAATATACACCAGGAACCCATCCCAGAGAAAGAAGAAATGAATCCAACCATATCTTTTAAAGCATTGTAAAGAATTACCACTCCTCAAAATCTCAAGATAGAAGGACATCAAGAAGAAAAAGGTTCAAGAAGTGAAAGATCAAATCGATAAAGAAGGAATGAATCCGACCATATCTTGTAATGCATTGGCCGGAATTATCACTCCTCAAACTATCAATATAGAAGGACATATCAAGAAGAAAAATGTTCAAGAAGTGAAAGATCACATCGAGTATCAAAAAATGAATCCAACCATATCTTGTAATGCATTGGAAGAAATTACCACTCTTCAAACTATCAGGATAGAAGGACATATCAAGAAGAAAAAGGTAATAGTGTTGATTGATTCGGGAAGTACCCATAATTTTATTCATTGTAAGATAGCCAAGGAATTGAATTGCTTCCTATATCCAACACCAGAGTGTCAAGTGATGGTTGCAAGTGGAGGAACCATAAATTGCTCTGGAAAGTGCCATAATATCAAGCTATCCATGGGAGAATATGTATTGAATAACCCAATGCTTTCCATTCCAATGGGTAGTGTTAATGTTTTACTAGGAGTTCAATGACTACAATCTTTGGGTATGATAGCTTTTAATTTTCAAGAACTTTTCTTGAAATTTTTTTGGGAAGGAAAGGAAGTTGAATTGAGGGGTATCGAAGGGAAACCAGGAAAGATAATCAACTCTAACAGCGTGACAAAGCTTCTAAATAAAGAACAACGAGGTGTAATTTCACAATTATGTTCACTAGAGGATCCCACATCGAAATCATGTATTTCTCCAGATCTCCAAAATGTTTTGGACAATCATTCCAAGGTATTTGAGACTCCCAAAGGCCTCCCACCTATTCGTGATCATGATCATGCTATTCATTTGATTCCAGGAAGTGTTCCTCCAAACATCAGGTCTTACAAATATCCATATGCATAAAGGAGTTGGAACTCATTCAAAATTTGCAGAAGATCCCAGTTCAGACAGTACTGCGAGAACTTGACAAGGAAGGAAAAATCATATTGGAACCTAAAGCAGTCACATAACCGAGAAATCAACAGCTAAAAAATAGATCACTTTCAGAGTATCTCATCAAGTGGAAGAAATTACCCGCTGAACATTCCACATGGGAGGACAAGAATTTATACAAAAGCATCAAGAACTACTCAAGCGTTGAGGACAACACTTTTTTAAGGAGAGGGGCATGTTAGGTCCCTATACTACTAGTGTAACCCCTTATTGTTATTAGTACAACCCCCTTATTATATTGTTGTGCCCATGTAGTCCCCATATTGTTATTATTGTGCCCTTACATTATTATTGTTATGTCGGCTCTGATTATATTATGACCCCTTAGACTCTTATATATAGAAAGGAGGTCTTGTCATTTGTATCGTCCAAGAATTCTTCATTTGTGTAATGTAAAGGAGGTTGCCCCCTCGAAGAGGTTGATTTCTAAGGCGTTGATATTTCTTTTCTATCTTTTTGTGAGATGGTAGCATATCATTGAGAAGAGATGTGGTGGCTACATGCCCCTGAACTAAGTTACAATGAGGCGTAAGGACCTTTTTATTATTGAATAATAAGAGAAAACCTTAAACAACCAAAACCCTAACCCGAGGTGATGTAACACCAAGAGTTTATGGGCCTCGTTGGGGTTAGTTGGGCAGCCAACTTCTCAGGATCGTAACTTGGTCATATTATCTCTGTTTGGCATGCATGATACCTCGTTGGAAAGATCTGGTTGAGGATTAAAACTGAAAACTTGATTTCAACGAAATCAACCAATGGAATATAGCCAAAAAAGATCGTTTAGGGCCTCAAAACGGCTCCGGAAGTTTAGGACCCAAAAAACTGCCAAAAATAGTAAATTGTGCTACAATTAAGGAAACCAAAACAAAAAACGAAAAAACTAACAGAACAATGGTGGGGGTCCAAGTTGAATAGGTGGGTGGCCACCAATATCCACCTAGATCAAAATTAGCCGCAAGTCAATCCCTTCTCTTTTCTCTAGGTTTGCTTCTTATTAATTGTTTCCCATCTCTTTTCCCTTTTCGATTTTTCGCTTTCCTTTTTATTTTCTTAATTAGTTATTTAATAAATTGATCTTTCCTTTATACTTTGATATTTTATCAACCTAATAAGAATTATTATATTTTTTTATTTTCATTAGAATTTTGATTTTATTTTTCATGGATATGCAATGTGCCTATTTTGAAATAAGCAATTTAGAATTTTTATTTAATTATCAATAATTATGTTAAGAAGTGTGTTTATTTTAAAATAAAGGTTTTACTATTGCTTTACTAGGGTTTTCACGGTCTATGTATAATCAAAAGTTTTCAGAAACCCTCATGGTGTCCTTGACTATCATTGCATTAGAGTGAAAGCGGTCTGTAGTTTGAATCTCGTCAGAGGGCATTTTCCTTTGCACTTGCAGATATGTTGTCGGGAGATTGTGTGCCAAATTCATTAACTTGTTATCAGATATTTGTCAAGCTCCCTTCTGGGAAGTCACTACTCATTAGGGTTTGTTCTTCAAATTTGGTTTGAGATCTCAATTTTTATTTATAGCTTCAAGTGAGTATTCCCTAAAGCATGCCATGCCTGCTTTTTCAAGGTAAGCAGTTGGATGATGTTGATCCTCTCTCAGTTTACAACATTGGTAAAGATGTCCTTGTTTTCATTGTTATTCATCTACGAGGGGGGACTGGAAGTAAAGCTTTATTCTCTCATACTTTTTCTTATAAAGATGTTGTCCATGCTCGATCCCTCTAAGGCGGATCAGGCCCATACAACTCCTGGGCCATTTTTGGTGGAAAAATATGACGAACTTCCCTCCCCAAAAATATCTCACTCATATCTAGAGAATTTTTGTCAGTTGTATTGAAAGGAAACACTAATCTATTGTTTTAATGGCTTATGACCCCACATGTTCAATCTCTACCAATGGATCCATAGCATATTGAATAAGAATCACAAGGTTATTTTTTGCTCAAAAGTCTTCTTCATTGTTTTATTTGAGGAATTGGAAGATTATACAAAAGATTTATCTAAAGGGCCCTAGTTTTGGGACAATGCTAGATTGTTTTTAACACCTTGGTTCCCATATTTTGACCCATCCACAGTTGTCACTAAGAAGATGCCGATGTGGTTCAGGATTCATAATCTACCAACTCATTTGTGGCACTACAAAATCTTACAAGGCATTGGAGACTCTCTGACCTATTACCTTACTATTGATGCCTCTTGTGGGAAACTTAGTGTATACACCTATGGAAGAATTTGTATTGAAATTGATATCAGTAGAGGGTTGTTAGAAAAAATAAATTTAAAAATTGGTGATTTTCACTGGACCCAGGCTCTAGACTATGACAATACTACTTTTCATTGTTGCTTTGGTCATCAAACAAACCACTTATAGAATTCTTGCCCGATGTTTAATTCTCAATAGAAGTGGAACATCCACAATTCCAAATATGAAAGTTGGAAGCCCCGCAACCCTCCTCCCATGGAGGGCAAGGCCTCCTCTAAGTTGGACAAGGACAATGAAGAATTTGATGATGAAATCCATTTAGGGGACAAGGTCCAAGACTCAAGGCTTCAAACATCTCATGTGGCTCTTGGCGTAGACCATGCTCCTTTGACAACCAAAGAGATATTGAATAGTAATGCTTCTATAGGTATATTAAAATGAGTTCATGAGTCGGCTTCTTTTGGCTTTGATAAGGAAATTGTCCTTCAATGTGCAATGGTAATTTGCATATCTCTTTGACCAAATTGCCTTTCGAAAGTCAATGGGTCAAGGTTTCAAAAAAAAGAGAGGAAAGAATGGTCGCCTTGAGGATCAACTCCAATTTGGGTGATTCTCCTCTCTAGTTGTATATTTGGTCCCTTTATGTTTACTTTTGCTATTCTCAGTACCATTCATATCTACTTTGATACCATTAGTATAGGCAAATTGTTGCAGAAAATAAAACATAATGGCAAATGATATAAATTTATTTTTGTTTGATCAATAAAATTTTAGACTTACAAAAATAAAAATATGATTATATTATTTTACATTATAAACTTATTACTTTCTAAAAAATAAAACTATTAATTTATTAATTTCTTATTAGGGTTCTCTTTTTAATACTAAAAGTATTATTGATTACTATTAATCATAATTCCCCTCCCTAATAATGCCCTTGTTCTAATGATTTTTATGTGTCATTATTATGAATATGTCATATTATTAATAATTCCCCATATTATTAATTATTCTTTTTATTAATAATTTATACAAGTACTTTTACACTAATATTTTATTAATTTCACTTAATTGACTAAGAGTGTTATTGATTATTATTATTAACAAGGGGGTTTCGGAGCAACAACTTTCTGCCAGAGGGATCTTACACTCAACTTGAAACCTCCTCCCCGTCTTTGTTTCAATTGTCAAACTGATTTCGTACAGAATAGATCTTGAGGTTTATTCTTGCTTGTATACATAAGGTGATAACTAGGTTTCTTGTGCTTGGATGTTGGTAGATCAATAGGTGCGCCGGTAGCTTTTGGAAGCCAAGAAGATGACTGCGCAAATTGAAGCATAAAGTTGAATTGTCTCAAGTCGGTGCTTCTCAATGTTGCCTTCAAAACAATAGAGCATAACAAAGTGAAAAAAACAAAATAAAGAAGATAGTAGGAGAAATAGCCTTGCGGGCTAAGACATAAGCATTTGACCAAGTTTACCTGATTCCATACCTTCCAGGATTAGAAGCCTAAGCAGAGCAAGATTTAGATGTTCACAATAGATATTATGACTTTCTAAATAAGAACAAGTTGTGCATTACCGTCAGGCCCCGTCATGAAGTAGTGAATATGTTAAATTTATAATTCGACTCTAACTTGCACGAGTTATATTGATAACATTATATGTTGTATTTCCTTGATAATTCCCTGCAAAGAAGTGAAAAGACTGGGTGTTGGGGGCATGTTGGGGCCAACAATAAGGTGCTTATTCATCCCCTAACTTGTTAAAGGCTAAAAATATACTGCAATGCAAAGAAAGCTACTTGGTAAGATTCTTCTGGGATGAGTAATGTAACATCGTTATCCAAAAATATTTTAATAGCGGAGGTACGAGAGAGAGGGTCTTTCCCAATAGCCCCAAGCTAGTTTTTTTGTTCGACAGGTTGGTTGATCAGCGGCAAACCCTAGAGTGTGTCATCGTACAAAAAAAACACTATGCCTTGACTCACTAGCACTGACCTTTTTTTGCACGAGACCAAAATGCACTGTACAAAAATTCAATTTTGTTACTAAGTGGCTTTTAGAGTGAAAATAGAAAACTTATAAATTTCAAAGTGTCATAGTGCAATCAAATACATGAATAATCACTAGATATTATTTGATTGACATTTTTAGGAATCTAGACTCGTTTCTAAGATACAAAATATGTTGATATAACTGACATTATGAACAAGCTCTTTTGTTCAGAACACAACTATTCCTGATCAGAATCTGGATTAGGGGCAAAATTTTTCTCAAAAATCAAAGTGCTCATAATTGCTCAAAACCTGAAAGACCGCATTCGCCTTGGTGATACAATCCCAATGCAACTTGTTTCACTCAAAACAGAGCTCGTATGAGAAAGATATCGGGTTCTGATCATTTTGTCAAACAAGCAAAATTTTGGTACAAGCTGACTGGGATGCTAACTAGGCATCTGTACAATCCAGTCAGTAAAAAGAATATTCCAAGGAATATTCCTAAAATATTCTGACATATGGCTCAATCAGATTTTGACAAGTTTTTGTATGTTATTAGTCAAGTGCATTTTAGGTGGACCAATGAGAGGTTGACATGTGGCAAGCCCAGAGGCCACCACGTGCCCTTTTAAAGGTCAGGTAAAACTATTTAGCAGGTTAGCGAAATTGAACCCGTGACCTCACCCACACAAACCCAAAGCCTTACCGTTATGCCACATACATGTTTCTTAACATTCAATGGTTGCAGCTTGTAATTAAAGAGTTAAAAGTGGTGCATTGGGAGGTAGCCACTAACCTTAACTGCATGTGAACTCTAACCCCTTAATCGCACAAATTAAGTGGTATTAACGCTAATTAAACCATGCTTATCCAATAATTAAATGTGGATTAACTTGGCGGTAGTTTGGCATGTCCGACAAATCCGGCATTGCGCCACGTTTGGCCCGTTTAACTAGAGTTTCTCTAGACTTGGTGGAGTTTTCCTAGGGAAAATTGAAGAGACCATAACTTTTGCAGTTTTCGATCAATTTTGGCTCAGAAATAGTCATTCCTAGATGATTTGGATGCTCTAAACACAGTGGAATAGGTTGTAGAGGCAGAAAGGCACTTTTGTACGTGATTTTTCTGCGTTGAAGTTTAAGGAAGCCTAGGGCCACCAGGAGAGGAGGTCAAGCCTAGATTAGCTAAAGTCCAATTGCAGAGCTTGGAGAGTCATTTTTGGGGTTTTGGGTCTTCTAAATCCAATGGAGCAAGTTGCAAAGCCATTAGAGCATTGCAGGTGCATGTAATCATATAATTGACCATTAATCCAAAGAGGGACTAGCCATTGAAGCAGGTACAAGGAGATGTAGCCCAGGAGGGGTGAACTCCTTTATCAGCTTTGTGTTTATGAGTTTGTTGTGTTTTATTTCTTTGCAATTTAATTTATGTATATTTGTTTTAAACAACTAATTAATCTCGTAAATTTCTCATAAAAGACACTCAATACTTGACACATAATTCCTCACATTTTGGTTAATGTGAGACGATCCTAAACACATTTTTTCTAATACTAATGAGGGAGCTTGCATAGCATTAACAAGTTTTCCCAAAATTTTAGATCATGTTGGTATCAAAGCACTGTTAGCTCATTTTAACCCTGATATGGTTTGCCAGGGTTAGCTAGAAAATTAGCTATTGGTTTTGTATTTGTGCAAGGAGAAATAACTGTGTGCAAGTTTATGTGTGTAAGCTAAAGAAGGGAGATGCTTCTTTGTTGAGAAACTTTTTGAAGCTTTGTGAAGCTTTTTTACACATTACAATTGTGATGGCAGCTTCAACAAGTGATGTTTCTAATCCATCTTCCTTAGCAAGACTCTTTGATTTAGAGACATTGCAAGAGCTTATCATCATGAGAGATATGATGCAAGAGATGAATGAAGATAGGAAGGAGAACACTATACTTCAAGAGGAGTTGATGGCCATGAAGGAGGAGAAGAAAGAGCTTATTGAAAAGATGCATGAGATGGAGATTCAACTCCATGATGCCAAGGGAACCCTGGCCAAGTATGTGTATGAAAATGAGTTATGCAATTCAAGTTTATCTTCAATTTCCTCTCAAAATGAATGTTTTGGTGCTTTTGAAAGACACACTATAGGAATAGGGTCCAAATTATTGATGAAAATGGGCTATGATGGTAAAGGGTTAGGCAAACATGCACAAGGCATATTTGAGCCAATTATGGTTGAAGAAATGCCTAGGTATTTGGGTCTTGGTTATGAACAACATGATAGAGAATGCTCCAAAGCCAAGGAGGCACATGAAGGTGTTCCAAGAAGGACTTTCATTACATGTTCATTACCTCAAGCTTGTGAAGTTTGTGTTCAAGAGGAATGCAAAAGTTTTATACCCACTTTGCAAGAAGATGCTCATAAGCATGCAACTAGTGGAAATGGCAAACAAGAGGATGTTGAAATATCTAAGGTCATTGAAGCCACTGTTGGTATTCCAAAGAGAGCCACGACCTCATCAAATTCACCTCCTAAAGAAGGCGATAGAGGTGAATGTGCAAGGTATAAATATGTCTTTAATCAAGTTTCTTTATGATAAACATGGTAAATCTTCACATAAGATTTGGAGAAAATTTACATGTTCCTTTTCTAGTTTGAATAACCATATTGTTTCGAGGTGTTGGAAGAGGATAGCCATACACAAGAAACTTTCAAAACAAAAGAAATAGAAGGCCAAAGGTCCATTGGATAATGGAAACCATGCTGAAAAGAAGATGCAATTATTTTGGACTCATTTCCATAAGCAGGGTCATCTTGTAGACAAGTTTTGGACTTTGCATCCAACAAGTCATCCATGACATTTGAAAAAGGTGGAAAGAGATTTTGAAAAGAATGGAAAAGAGGATTCCAAAATTGATGTGGGTTGGAATGATACAAAAGATGAAGTGCAACTGAAAGAAGCATCATTGAAATGGTTTGGAAAGGGATGGTTAGATTTCTTAACCAATTAAGGCCTTGAATTTCTTTTGATAATTGATGCAAATCTTGCCTTATTGATGCATTTCCTTGTTATTTGGATGCATTTCTTTACTCCTGAAAGTATGTTGCATATTGCATGAAGCAAGATGTTGGAAAAGTAGAGTTATGTTGACTCACTTAGATGCAGCAAAGATGGCAATTTGCAACTACAAATTTTCATACATGTTGCATTCTTGAACTTGCATGTTTACACCAGGAAGGTGTTCGAAAGTGGAGTATGTTGACTCACTTTATTGCAACAAATTTGGTCATTTCAGTGCTTTAAGTACTCGTACATAACAATGGGATTCTTTTACTTGCGAGAGAGTTGAGAATTGTTATACATGCATGAGAATTTGTGTGTGTGAACAATGAAAGTTTTAATAGTTTCATTGTGCTTGAACATGCATGAGTGATTGACTTGTGTTGGTTGATTGCTTTGTTAACATGTATGTTGTCAAATTGAGAATGTTGATCATTTGCACATGCATGAGTGTCGGTCTATGTGGTCAATTGATTGTTACATGTGTGTTATATGGACTTGGAAGAGTTGATTTTGTCTCCAAAGATGAAAGGGAGACGTGACGATTTGTTTCATGAAAATGTGGAATTCTTGTTGTAAATAGTCAAGTTGTTGTACATACTTTTGCTTGACTTGAAATTCAGTTGATTAAAGAAGCATGTTTTGTCGACTTGTGTTTAGTCTATGGTTTATACACCAAGATGTAAGAGTACATGGCGATGTTCACATGATGTGACATTTGTTGCTTTGAAGAAGCAAAAGGAAGAGGTTGTCAACTTATATTCTTGCATGAGTGTTTTTCATGGTTAATGGTGTTACTTATGACAAGATGTCACAGGATTTTGGAAGGTCCACGCTTGAGGAAGAGGCTCATGATTAGCCTTCATTCTCAAATCATGACATGAGCAGCGTGTTAATACTGGAAGATGATGGAATAAAGAAGCGAAAGTGGACAAAAATGCCAAAAACAATTACAACCATTGTAGATCATTTGATGTGTTGACGCCAAGAAGTGAAAGAGATGGTGAATGCATTCTTCCAGATGTGGAATTTGGAACCATGGAGGAAAAAGAATGGTCATTTATTTTCATGATTATTACTAATATTGGAACTCATTGTTGTAGTTCACTCAGATGGTCTTAACTTGGAAAAGTGGTTTCCAAGGAGAAGCTTGCATCAAATGTATGTGTTGCAAAGGAGGAACATGATTCTCAGTGGGAAGGCCATCAGTTAACTTTCCAAGCACTAAGGGATCACTTTGGTACAATAGGGTGTCTAATCAACAAGCAACCAACAAGCATTGGATTGGGTCAGCAACAAAAGGAGAACATTGGTTGAAGTGCCAAGCCATTTGCAAGGTAAGGCATGTTAGTGAACCCAAGTGGTTGTCATGGATATTTTTCCAAGTAGAATCAATTGATAGAACTTGGGAAGGAGAAGAGTATTAATATCTCATCAGATAACCAACTTTTATGGGTCCAAAACCCTGTCAATGGGAAGGAGTGATCAGAATTTGGATTAGGGGCAAAAATTTGCTCAAAAATCAAAATGTTCAGAATCGCTCAAAACCTAAACAACTGCGTCTGTCTCAGCAATACGATCCCAACACAACTTGTTTCACTCAAAATGGAGCTCATATGAGAAAGATATCTCGTTCTAATCATTTTGTCAAACAAGGAAAATTTTGGTACAAGCTTACTGGGATGCTAACTAGGCATCCGTATAGCCCAGTCAGCAAAAAGAATATTCCAAGGAATATTCTTGAAATATTTCGACATATGGCTCAATCAGATTTTGACTAGTGTCTATATGTTATTGGTCAAGTGCATTTTAGGTGGACCAATAAGAGGCTGCCACGTGCCCTCTCAAAGGTCGGATAAAATTATTTAGCAAGTCGGCGGAATAGAACCCGCGACCTCGCCCACACAAACCCAAAGCCTTACCGCTATGCCACACACATGTTTCTTAACATTCAATGGTTGTAGCTTGTAATTAAAGAGTTAAACGTGGTGGATTGGGAGGTAACCACTAACCTTAACCGCCGCATGTGACTACTAACCCCTTAACTGTTAACATTTAGTTTAACGCGGCGAATTAAGTGGTATTAATGCTAATTAAAACATTCTTATTCACTAATTAGTTGCGGATTAACTTTGCGGAAGTTTGGAAGGTCCGAAAAATCCGGCATTGTGCCAAATTTGGCAGGGTTAATTGGAGTTTCTCCAGATTTTGTGGAGTTTTCCTAGGGAAAACTGAAGATACCATAACTTTTGCAGTTTTCGATGAATTTTGGCTTAGAAAGAGTCATTCCTAGATGATTTGGATGCTCTGAACATAATGGAATAGGTTGTAGATGAAGAAAGACACTTATGTATGTGATTTTTCTACGTTGAATTTTAAGGAATCTTACGGCCACCAGGAGAGGAGGTCAAGCCTAGATCAGCTTAAGTCCAATTGCAAAGCTTGGAGAGTCATTTTGGGGTCTTCTGAATCCAATGGAGTAGGTTGCAAAGCCATTCGAGCACTACAGGTGCATGCAATCATAGAATTGACCATTAATCTAAAGAGGGCCTAGTCATTGAAGCAGGTCCAATGAGATGTAGCCTAGGAGGGGTGAACTCCTTTATCAGCTTTGTGTTTATGAGTTTGATGTGTTTTATTTCTTTGCAATTTACTTGTTGTATTTGTTTTAAACAACCAATTAATATCATAAATTGTTCATAAAAGACACTCAATACTTGACACATAATTCCTCACATTTTGGTTAATTTGAGATGATCCTAAACACATTTTTTCTATTACTTATGAGGGAGCTTGCATAGAATTAACAAGTTTTCCCAACATTTCAGATCAGTTCCCTAACCTGAATGTTTCATCTATGGATGCCTCATTAAGGATACAAACAATATATCATGCATGTAGTAGCTTCACCATTTCATTATGTTTTTGACAACAAAACTCTTACCAGCCCCCATTCCAAAATATCATATCCTACAATACTTCTTGTTCAACAATCTCCTCTAATATAGATCTTACTTAAACTCTTTTCGTGTAGAATGTCAACAATGCCACTGCATAACGTTCACCTTCATTTGCTATTGTTGAACGCTTATGACAATGATACAATAATTTCATTGAGACTTTGTGCTGATACTAAATGGATTTGTGAAAAATATCATCTTCTAATTCACAATTCCCCACAAACAAGTCTAACGGGATATGTTTGGAAGGGTTGTTAACGACAATATATATAGCTTAATTTCTCATAGAAATTTACCATTATTGCTAAAAAAATCTTCAAAATATACATACATTTTGAGGGGTAACGTAAAGAATTCTTCAAAAATAAAGGAAAACATGTGCACCAGAAAATCCATGGTCTAGGAGTCAACCCTTGATTCCTGAATCCACATCAATTGGACTTGTTGAATTATTTATTGGTTCCCTCGCCTAGGATTCTTCCTTTGGTGCTAGTACACCAACATCACTTGTTGCTGATGGTTCCTCTACCTTTGTATCTTTTGCCATTGCTTGCTCATTTTCCTGTTCAATGCCCTAGATAGAATTATGAAAGTGTCATACTTGGACTCTAATTGTTGTAGCCTGAGGCCTCTAAAGGACAACATTAACAATTTTCTTTTTAAGCCATAACTTCACCCACAAGACAAGAAATTTTTGGTTATAACCACATGCAAAAATTGGTCTCCTAGTGGTTGGAGCCTTTCAACTACATGCATAAGCCTATATCCATGCAGTTGGGGCAAAACATAAGGAAAAGCATAAGACCCTCAGCTCTGAACCTTTGCCACCTGATGGATCATATTCTTCAACATCTATGCATGTGTCCAAACCACTTTCAAGCCTTGTGACACTTATGTAAATGGATCAACCATGTCTCCCAAGTGCCACTACGAAGTTAACCTAGAAGGCAACAAAAAAGGGTTTAGGAAAACTACCAAGAAGTCCTTAACTCTCCTCAAGCACCTGCACAAGTTGCAACACCTTTGTAACACACTAAAGCACATATTTAACATCATAATAAGGTCAACATACTGCTGCAAAAATTCATGAACAGGAACTAAAAATCATGAATAGGAACATAAGCATGATGACCTAATATACCATAGTCCTCAATATGACAACACCACTAACACATGAGAAATCACCAATCGCTGCCATCATCCTCCATCATCAAAAGGATGACATCAAGGGTTGACATCAATGCCAACATTACCATCTCAATTCCAACTCAACCAGCTACAACCATGCTACAAGGATGGCATAGATAAAGGTTAGCATGTGGAACACGCTAAGCACATTGTAAAAATGACAAAAATTGCACTGTTCAAGGAATTTAATGAAAGAAATCACCATGTGAATATATCCATAAGGATGTTTTAGAAATTGAAGCCATGGTTTATTAGTCCTAAAACAATCTATCATGTTAAATTTAAGCTTCATTAAGAAACTTTCCAGGAATTTTACAAGAAGAACTATCATGATGACCCTCCTCCTTCTATAGTAAGTGATTTTGTTTCATCAATATTATGTAGAAGAGAGTGAGAAGGGTTGTTTTACAAGAAAATATGTATAGGTGGGAGAAGATGCACTAAATATGGTGATTTGGAATTGTTCCATAGGAACTTTATTATTGATCCCAACCAGTATGGGATGTCATATGCCATTGTCACTTAAGGATACCTCATTAAGGATACAAACAATATATCATGCATGTAGGAGCTTCACCATTTCATTATGTTTTTGACAACAAAATGCTTAACCTCTGTAATCCAATTAAATCACCAATTAACCATGTTGAGGAGATTTCAAGGGGATTGAGCTTTGTTACTCTAACCTTGTGTGTACATCCGATTTATGAATGTCCCCCCAGGTTGAGTTGTTGTAGTTTGTAAAATTAATGACCATACTCCTAGGGATATTACCCAAGGTGAGAGCAGAGGGAAGGTCCTGTTGTACCTGGAACAGATGTTGACTAGACTCACTTGGAATTTTTGGAGGGTAATCTTCGCTTGAGATGGCATAAGTGAATTTACTTCCACTTGATCATTTCATTAAGCAGGTTATCAGTGTAACTAGTTCCACTCGCTCATATCTTAGCCACTTTTCACTTTAATTTATGTGATGTTGGATTTCATTACCAACTGGTGATTTTATTGTGAAAAACGTGTTTGCATGGTTTAAATCCTTAGATTTTTTTAGTGTGTGTTAGTTGTTTGTTTTTACTTTTTAGAGACCTTAGGGTTGGATTGTCAATATTGTTTAATTTTGTGATAAATTTTAATTCTAGTTGAATCTCCAAGACAATTGTGTAGAATGTAAGATCAACCTCTTGAATATACACCAAGTCAGTTGGAAAAGATAAAAATGGAAAAGTCAAAATCTATAGGATCAAAAGCCTCAGAAAAACCTGAAACATCAATAATTTTACAATCAAAGAAAATAGAAACCCAATTTAATCCAAAACAGTAAGCAGAATCAAGCTTAGTTCACTCTGATCCAGAAGTTATCGAGGTAGTTCAAATAGAATTTGACACCGGTGAAGTCTCAGAAACTGAACTTACCGAACCAAAAGTAGAAGAACCTGAGTCTGAACTTTCTCAGCCTAAATCACCTTCAGTTGTTATAGCTCCTACTCTTGAGCCACCTTCACCTTGAAGAAAGATGATAGTAACAACTGAATTACCTACCGGGTTAATTATTAATGAATATGTTACCGAAGAAATAGAGACACCTCATTCTCCATTTACTGGTGCTGAAACTTTTGAACCAAGAGTTCCTTTTTCTCCTTTCCGACCTGACCCTTGGTATTCTAAAAAATTGAGTTTTTTAGGTCAAAATTTATGACCACCATGCATTCCTTTTTATTCACCAGAAGTAACTATGTCAAAAAATTCTTATTGGGAGCCAACCCATTTATTCATCTATGTTTAGAACCTCCATGGAATCACTATTGTATGGTGGTCCATCAATTCCTCCTGGGTACCTGTCACTTACTGGGACCCTTTTAGGAGCATCCACTTCTCCCCAACCTTCTACTTGGTCATCTGGTTTGTCTACATCTACTATTCAGAGCACGAATTCTCTGCCTAGAGCGCTTAGAGTGTCAGACCAACAAATTCACATGGTTTCTGGTAATTCAAGTGACCCTCAAGTAACCACAACTAGAGTTTATTACCATCCTAGGGGGAAACCACCTTATCCTCCACCTGGAGGACAACCTTTCAATGGGAGTCAAACTTTTTCTAGTACCTATGGTCAGATACCTCAGCCCGACCTAGGTCAACCTTATATAAATCAACCTTTATATGGTACTCCTTATCTTGGGACGAACACAATTTGGAATCCTTATTTTAATCAATAGTATGGTCTAGGTGCTCCACAAGTGCCGATTTTTCAACCTATTCAACCTACTAGACAACCATTCCTCCAATAAATGTTCTAGGTATTGCGATACCCATATAGAAACTTGTCCAAGGGATTCCTTAGATGATCCGAATTTAAACAGGAACGCAACAAATTATAGAGATAACCATAAACACAAATATCTAGTGAAAATAATGCTTCATTTCATTAATGTAAAATACTGAGATATGCTTACAAACAAAAATGGAAAGAAACCAGCTAGGGTGATGGTAGCTTATCTCTAAGAAGAGATGTGGTGGCTACGTGCCTCTGAACTATGTTACAATGAGGCTCAAAGGCCTATTTATTGTTGAGAAACAATGAAAAACCCTTCACATCCTGAAACCTAACCCTAGAAGATGAAACGCCAAATTGTGGGCCCTGTTTGGGTAAATTGGTACATCGATTTCCCGGGGTTGTAACTTTGGCATACGATCTCCGTTTGACGCGTTCAATAGCTCGTTAGAAAGATATATTCGAGCACTACCACTTTGGGAAGGGAAACATCGGTCCATGGACCCATGTTGCCCCTAGATTTCCCAAAAAACGTCATTTATGGCCTCAAAACGGCTCCAGAAGTTCAGGACCCGAAAAACTGCTAAAAATACTAAAATTTGCTACAATTTAGGAAACTGAAAAGACTGAAAGAGACAGTTATGGGGGTCCAAATGGGATAGGTGGGTGGCCACCAACATCCACCTGGATCATTCCTCCCCCCTTAGGAAGCAATGGTCCCCATTGTGTTGAGTTGCTCCCTGAGATGAGGAAGCTTCTGTTGAGCTGGGTCTCTGGTGAGCTGTTCTGCAATCTCTGATGTGTCCAGAAATGGTAGGAAGCATGGTCGACGATGGTCCACATTGAACACTCGGTGCAAGTGAAGGAATGGAGGAATCTTGTGCTTCAAAGCATTGTTGCCCGTAGCCTTGGTACTGGTGTAAGGACCATGTCGAAGTGGTCTGAGTTTCTGATGGGTTCTGGTAAGGCGTTCTCTCTACAGATGTAACCAAACTTTGTCGCCCACCTGAAACTTGTGTGGTACCCCTGTGGATGAGGAGAAGTTGTTCTTGTGTTCTATCATGACCGTATCCCTTTACTGTTGCTGCTGCGTGGAGGAACCCTTTGCTGGGGTCATGGATGTAGCAATGATCTTCCCCTTACTTTGGGAGTGAACCAGACAGATGAATTTCCTGGTCTGGGAGATGAGCTTGCTGCCTTTCTTAGCAGTGATCAAAGAGGTGGCGGTAGGTGGGGCTACCTCCGGTATCCTATATAATGAATCACCCAAAGAAATAATGATAGCGCGAGGCCTTGACTCATACACAGCATGTCGCCTCCACAAGTATGGTTGCACTAATAGTACATCACAAACATCCAGAGGTGTAACATCACACAATACCTCGTCTGTGAAGGGCTTGATGCTGTAGAGAAGGCGACAATGCTAGCGAACTTTTAGATCTTGTCCTTCATGAAGCCACCCGATATTGTAAGGCTGCGGGTGTGGTGTAGTCAGTAGGCCCAACCGCTTCACAACCTCTGCTGAAATGAGGTTCTTTTGGCTGCCACTATCGACAATGAATTGCAGCGGCGAACCCTTCACCCACATCTGTGAGTGGAAAAGACGCTCCCCTTCCTCTGGATTTTTGGGCTCATTTTTCTGGATCTTGGCAGTGGCAACAGTGGCGTTGGGATCTGCATAAATGATCTGCTTCCCTTTGCCATTCCCCTTGTCAGGTTCTGGCTTAGGGTTGGAACATGCATTTGATTCAGAAGCCTTCAACTCGGCCACGAGTGACTGCTTGGTCCGACACACACTTGTGTTGTGAGTGGAGCTCTTGTGGAACTCACACCACTTTCCTGTGTCCTTCTTTGGCTTCATGGTGTTGTTCTTTTCTTGCGGCTTCGACGGGTTGTCTTGGATCACCCCGCCTTGGCTTTGTCCTTTGGGCTTTGGATTTGTAGATCCAAAGTCTCGCTTTTTCTGTTTGAACTTTTGCTCGATTTTGACAGCGTATCGGTACGCCGTGTCGAGCGAGGAGATGTTCAGGAACTCCACCTCTTCCTGGATGTATCTTTGTAGGAAACCGCGGTATTTGAGTACCAGATGTAGCTCAGAATCTTTGATACCCAACTGTGTGTGAAGGGCATGAAAAATGTTGGTGAACTCTAGCACATCTTGGTCCCTTCCCTGTCGTAGCGTGGTCCACTTTATGTATTTGTCCTCGTAGCTTTTGACAGGGTAGTACTACTCCTTGATGGCATCCCAAAATGAATCCCAAGTGGGTGTGGCTGAAAATACTGAGCCTGTGCTTTCATTCTTCTACTCGCAGTAGGTTTCCCACCAGTCCTTGACGTGGGGGGCTGCTTTGAGAAGAGTGAAAACAATATTTTCCCGACTCGAAAATTCATGAACAGAAAAATACCCTTCTAGCATATTTAACCATTTATCTACGACATCTGCATCTATTTGACCCTCGAAGATGGGGATTTCAAAATTAACTTGTACCTTGAAGGGTGTGGCATTTCCAGAGTAGCTGTTGGAAGTCGATGCGTCGCCTCTAGGTAGCCGCTCAAGAATCTGCACAAAGTTATCCATCTTCGCATTTCTTTGTCGCTCGAGGGCTTCTTCTAGCAAGACTTTGATAGGATCTCCTACTCCCTCGTCTTTCTTTTCATCCGCCATGGGAGGCCATCGGGATTTGCGAGGCTGGTCTTGCAAAGGTTCGACCAGTTCAAGCCTTAACTCCTTATATCCCGACCTCGCTGGGGACATGCAAAGAAAAACAGAGAAAAAGCAAACCACTATGATACCACTGATCCGGATTTAAACAGGAATGCAACAAATTACAGAGATAACCATAAACACAAAGATGCAACGGAAATAATACTTCATTTCATTAATGTAAAATACTGAGATATGCCTACAAACAGAAATGGAAAGAAACCAGCTAGGGCGATGGTAGCTTATCTCTGAGAAGAGATGTGGTGGCTACATGCCTCTAAATTGTGTTACAATGAGGCTCGAAGGCCTATTTATTGTTGAGAAACAATGAAAAACCCTTCACATCCCGAAACCTAACCCTAGAAGATGAAACGCCAAATTGTGGGTCCCGTTTGGGTAAATTGGTACATCAATTTCCCGGGGTTGTAACTTTGGCATACGATCTCCGTTTGACGCGTTCAATAGCTCGTTAGAAAGATCTATCCGAGCACTACCACTTTGGGAAGGGCAATGTCGTTTAGGGCCTCAAAATGGCTCTAGAACTTCAGGACCCGAAAAACTGCTAAAAATAGTAAACTTTGCTACAATTTAGGAAACTGAAAAGACTGAAAGAGACAGTTGTGGGCGTCCAAATGGGATAGGTGGGTGGCCACCAACATCCACCTAGATCATCAGACACCTTTTCAGCTACCGATTCAACGACCTGTTCAGAGTTCACCATAGACACCTATTCAAACAACTGCTTCACAGTTGACTCCATGTTCTCCTCAACCACCTATTCCAGGATTATCACAAACAACCATTCTAGTAACCCCTCAAATATGTGTTCCTCAAACTACTCAGGAAATCCCTCAGGCTTCTTCTTATCAAACTATTCCTACGGTCTAGTCTATACCATAGATTCCTATTGGGAAACCTATTGTTGGAACAATGCAAACACCTTTTCAAGGTCAGGCTTACTAGGTTCCACCTTTTCAAGAATTTTTTTTTCAAATTCCGCCTTTCCAAGGCCAAAATTTCCAAAACCCACCTTTTCAAGGTCAATTCTTTCAAAGCTAGTTTGTTCAAAGTCAATTTGTTCAAGGTCAACCTTTGCAAGTGCAACCTCAGGGGAAATATTACTTAGGTCAAATGGGTCAAGCTCAACCTTTCCAGACTCAACCATACCACGGTCATGCTTATAAAGTCTTTGTTCAACCTCAACTTGGTATGATTCACCCTGCCTACCCTGGTAGAATTTCAATTCCAACTGCTCAGGATATTCTAGGATATCCTGGATATCTGCCTCCAGGGGTTGGTATTAACCCGCAAGGTTATCAAACTTTACTGTAAGTCCCTAGTCGGCAGTTACCGTTTATTGCAACATTAGATATACCAGATTTATCCTGGTTAACTAATGATCCTATTCATTATTATCCATTTTGGTCGGTGATACCTACCAAGTTACCAAGTGACATACCCAAATTTGAAGGTAAATCAAGTGAGGATCCATTTAATCATGTGATGACATATCATCTTTGGTGAGCATCGAATTCTTTGATCGATGATTCCATCTGTCTACGCCTTTTCCAATGAACTTTAATCAGTTTGGCAGCTAAATGGTACATTGAGCTACCTCGCACCTCTTTCCATAAATTTAACTCCCTAGCAACAACATTTTTAACCCACTTTCAGTTACCAATCTGTTATGATACTGGTACCATACTATTGAATTCATTAAAATAATTGAAGTTGACTCCAATCTCTGTCATATCCATGAATGGAGACGTAGACATTGCTTAGTCAAAGTTTTCATTCTAGATCAAATTTTAGTTGAGTGGTTTGTAAAGTCACTTCTTCTCGTTATCCAGGAATACGTTGCCAAGGGAGGTGTCGTCACGGAAGAGTAAGTAATTTCTCATGCCCAGTACTTAAACTTATTCTACACTCAATATGGAACGTTTTATGAAAAAATCCCGAATTTACCTCACCCTATGGGTGAACCCATTATTATATCTCCTACAGGATCAGGATAATGTTGTTGATGGCATTATAGGTTCTGTTAGCCAATAGTCTAAAGGGAAAAATAATAATTCAAAAAATACTCAGAATTTGGCCATACAAGATACATCATCTAAAATCCTTCCTCCCAAAATTATTTATGAGGTTAATATCGTAGAATCATCTACTAGAAAAACAAAATCAATTGGCGGTAAAAAGAAGGGGAAAGGTAAATTGAAACAAAATTATACTCCAAAAGAGAAACCTGCTAAAGCTAAGCCCACTGACAAAAAATGAAAACCTCGCTATCCTTGCCTTATTTTCAATGAGGATCATTATATGAAGGAATTCCCACATCAGGAATAGGTTTCTAAATTCATTAAACGTTCTCCAACTCCCATTATTTTGAAGGATCCATTTCCTTCTCAAGACATCAAACTAATTTCTCATAACACATCTTCCTCTTCCACATTGCAAGATATCTTGATGATGTATTAACAAGAATTTCAGGTAGCTATGAGATCCAAATATTATGGGTCAAAGCATCCTATCAAAAATGGAAATGAGGCTAGTTCATCTCATCAACCTTCGAATTCAATTCCTCCTTCTCCTTTTGAACCATTTCAGATTGAGAATCCAAATCCTGACATGATGATATGACTACCTCCTAAAGGTGTACTTTGTAGGTTTGAACCCCGTACATGAATTACCTGCATACGAATTCTAAAACATAGAAAATAAACAATGCGAGAGCATAACACATAAAACAAATATACACAGAGAATTTCCCCTGGATCCCAAAATCGGGACTATCAGTTTGATTTTTCATTATGTTCCTTTCAATGTAATAATACATATTTATACATGCCAAAGCATCCAATACCATGGACTGAAAACCATCACTTCCAAAAACATGGGTGAAAATCATGCACAAAACCATAGGTGGGTCCGGCCAACCTAACATAGGTTCCAAAACCAAAATTTTCTGGGGCGCTGCCTCAGACCCCATAGAGTGGGGTTAACTGCACCCCTCAAGGCCCCTGTGACCCCCCCATTACGCAATTGGTGCAATGAAGGGGGGGGATCCGCCCCCCCTCTAACCCCCTGGTTAACTACGTGGGCTAGTCGTGGAAAGAATATAACACAACCCAACATTCTCCCACTTGTTGTTTTCTTTCCACAGGGGGCCACAAGAGAGCTTAGTCATTTATCCAGCCCTACAACGCCCATTGTTTCTCTACACCAAGAGAACTTCTCAGAGCTCACAGATTTTGTCAATGCATCTACAGTATTCTTCAAAGTGTCCACCTTTACCAGCAACACCTTTTTGTCTTTTATCATATCCCTCACAAAGTGATACTGAACATCAATTTTCTTTGTCTTTGAATGATATGTAGGGTTCTTTGCCAAGAAAATTGCACTTTGGCTGTCACTGTCTATCCTTATAGCTCCCTATACTAACCCCATACTTGAACACAATCTCTACAACCAAATTGCTTCCTTGCTTGCATGAGTGGTTGCCATGTATTCTGCCTCTGTAGTTGATAGTGCCACTACAGATTGTTTCTTACTCATCCAACTGACTGCACCTCCAAATAGGTTAAACACATACCCACTTGTAGATCTTCTCTGATCCAGATCTCCAGCCCAGTCTGC
This sequence comes from Pinus tabuliformis, assembly GCA_031772625.1. Lineage (NCBI taxonomy): Eukaryota > Viridiplantae > Streptophyta > Pinopsida > Pinales > Pinaceae > Pinus > Pinus tabuliformis. Next base: position 1,135,510,403 of record CM062807.1, on the reverse strand, counting down.
ATCAACAAAGCCACGAATATCCAACACTCTATCCAATCCTGGTCTTCCTTGGTAGCACAAACCATAATCACTAGTGCCACGCAAATACCTGAAAACCTGATTCACTGTTGTCCAATGCTCCTTTTCTGGTTTTGACATAAACCTGCTCAATACTCCCACTACATGTGCAATGTCTAGTCTAGTACAGACCATTGCATACATCAGGCTGCTGACTACACTTGCATATGGAACACGGGACATGTCCTCTTCCTCTTCTTGTGTCTTGGGACACTGTTCAGTGGATAACTTTACACCTATAGGAATAGGAACCTTCACCGGTTTCCTATCCTGCATATTAAATATCTGCAATATTGTCTCGACATACTTCCTTTGGTTTAACTAGAGCTTCCTCTTTGCCTGATCTCTTTTAATTTCCATGCCCTAAACATAATTTGCAGCACCAAGATCTTTCATGTCGAATTTGGAGCACAATTGGGTCTTCAAATCTTGGATAATTTCTTTGTCATTTCCAACCAGCAACATGTCATCCACATACAAGACCAAATAAATAACACGATCACCAATTAATTTAAAATACACATAGTGATCTGCTTTGCTTCTGGTGAAGCCAAGTCCCCGTGTAAATGTATCAAATTTCTAATACCACATCCTTGGTGACTGTTTTAACCCATACAGAGACTTCTTTAACTTGCATACCAGTTTTTTCTTACCCTTCACCGCAAATCCTTCATGTTGCTTCATGTAGATTTCCTCTTCCAGATCCCCGTGAAGAAATGTTGTCTTCACATCCATCTGTTCTACCTCAAAATCAAAAGTAGCAACAATATATAAAAGTAATCTAATGGAAGTTACCTTGGCAACAGGAGAAAAAATATCACCAAAATCAATTCCTGGCACCTGGGAATAACCTTTTGCTACCAACCGAGCATTGTATTTCTCCACCTTTCCTTCTGCATTTGTCTTCTTATTGAACACCCATTTTTTATAGACATTTTTGTGCCTTACAGCATGAAGCATGAAATGTCCATAATCTAAGGGATCCAAAGTCCCTAAACATGTTGTTCCTACCCCTAGAGGAACAAGGTCAGCAAACCACAGCACTGAATAAAAGTTCTCCACCTGAAAACACTCAAAAACAAGGCAATTCTGGATCATGTCAACTGCTCCACTGAGCATCTGTGCTGAATGTCAACTGCTCCACTGTCTACCTGCGCTGAATGTCAACTGCAAAGAAGGCTACCTGCGCTGGGCGAGTTGGTACATGTGGCACAGTCATTCCTCAAGGTGTTAATGCCCAGGAAGCTTCCAAAATGACACTTGGATCAAGGAATTCGACTGGTGATGAGTAAGAGGTTCTAGATCTCCAAGTGGAAGCAAGAACCTCCAAGTGGACTCAAGAACTGAAGAATAACTGAAGTGAGAGAGGACACTAGTCAGCTTCATGCCAGCCTCAAGCTGACTCATCCTTTCTCCAAAACTCCTATATATAGATCTCTCTCATGAGGTCTAGGGAGGCTGGAATCTTGTGAATGTAAGGAAGTGCTGTTGGTTTGAGTTTAGAACTATTGGGTGATTTGCTTTGAAGGAGGTGAAGAGGAGATTTCTTTCTGCTGGGAAGGTGATGCTGGATTGGGCCTCTTATGGTTGTATCACTTCCTGAACTTTACTTCTTCCATTAATAAAGAATTTGAGGTTCTTCTATATGCATGTGTTTCAATGGTGTATTGTTATACTTGTGTATTTGATTTATTCTAATCCTTGAATCAATTATGAATGTATGCTTCTTGTAGTTTCCCTCTCTTGCCGTTTTGAAGGATCTTGGTGTAGCTGGGCCAGTGAAAGAGCAAGGAGCTGGGAGCAAGTAGCAAGGAGAGAAGATTGGATCAACCATTAGCGAAAGACATCGGTTAGTGGACCTCTTTCTCCCCTATTTTACTTTCATAAAGAAGAAATCTTAGATAGCTTTGCTTTGATTGTTGCTGAGGTACTATCACCCTTAGAGTGGGATAGGGTCATTCCGTATTGGATACTTTTCCCAACAACAAATTGGCGACTCCACTGAGGATCGTATCTTGTTGGTTGTTTGTGTTTTTGCTATTCATTTCCTAAACACAGGGAGTACCGAATCGAACTGCATTTGGATCTTTCAAATGCAAAGTAGAGGGCAGCTACTCTAGCTCAGTTTCTGGGCATGTTTATGATTTGAAGAGTTGATCCACAAGGACTCTGAACAGCTCTTAGTGATAGCTTTTCATCCTCCTAATCATCCTTTAGTGTGTACTTGATTGGTAGCTTTGATTTGGCCAAAAACTGTTGATTTTTTAGCAATCTGTAACCCGGAAACCCAGAGAAACGAGAGTTTCTCTCTTCATTGCAGGCACTGTGAAGGTAGTCTGCATTTCATCGCAGGTCCCGAAGGGGCTACCTGCGCTGAATGTCAAACTGACAGTGTACTACATGCGCTGAACCAGTTTTGCCTTGTGCAACTGGGGTTCCCTGCTGTTTGTTGCCCTGTTTTCATCCCTATTTTTGCAGCTTGTTATCAGTCAATGTACCTATCTGAAACCACCTTTGTTTGCCACTATTCTGCCTCGATTGTATAAAGAAACTGTATTTTTTCTTTGTGTATTTCTTATATCATTTGCAGTTTCCCATAACGAAAGTGAACTAGTCTTGCTGTGGCCTCTTAGGTCTAGACCTGTGATAAGGGTCGTTTTGATCTTAAGAGTTAGTTTGTTTGCTGTTCATAGCTGATTGAGCTTTTGCTTTCGTCATATGGTTTGAATTTATGTATTTCTAGTGTTGAAACAAGTAAATCTTAAGGTGTCTTTTGATTTTGGACAAAAGCTTGTTTGCTTTCACTTGAAATTGAATTCAAAGTTATACAATAGCTTTCTTTTTGTAGTACATCAACATTAAGAAAGAGAAAAGAAATACTTGCATTGTGCATTTTGCATTTGATAAGTTTGCATGTTGATTTAGGAAAAAGTGCATTAGTGTGTGCTCTATGATCTGTGTGAAAAGATGATGTCTTTCTTTTCCCTCAGTAGTTAAGATTTTCATAAGTCGAAAAGATTGAAAAAGTTGGCTTATCATCTTAGACTGCATTTAGGAATTTGTATCATACATCTCGTGGTGAACCTTGAAAGGCAAACTTTAAAAAGATCAACTTAAAATATATTGAATGAACCTAACAACGCTTTGAAACATAATGCAAACACATAGAGGTCTAAGCTAGAGACGTGTTCCGGCGTCGTTAAACGTAGTGACTGTCGATCTCGAAGAAGGTGGGTGATTCCTCCTGAGAGTCGATGGCACTAATATGGATTTGTGCTCCCACGTACCGTCGCGTATATATTGGGAGACCCCTATAGGAACAAAGCCTTTGTCCATAGGAAGCCGTGTCGGCCGCCCTACTGATCACAATGCAGTGAACACAACATTCACGAAGATCGACCACCCGTATCGTAAAACATATCCTGTGGTTTTGCGAAAAGTTTGGCACACCCTCTGCCTAGACCTCCAGAGTAGTTTCTTTTGGCCTTTTTCAAACTCTATAACTGTAAAAGTCCAACCGAGCATTTGTCACTTCGGGCTCGTTAAAACGTCGAAGGAGACTAGAGTCATCTTTAGCTTTTTCTCGACTCTTAAAAAGTGAAAGAGCAAGTTGTGTCTAAAAGCGTCTAATAAAATTCATTCAATTCGGAAACACAAATTTCCCCTTTTAATATTTTGGTTGATCGAGTAATCCGCAATCGTGGAAGAAAGTCAATTGAAACCCCGTCGTTCGCGGAGGCTCACGAGTCAACCGTCTTTGTCTCCGGAATCGAAAACAGTACGGACAAAGCGGACTCGTTTAACCGGTTCAAAATCTCCTATAAAAGTTAGAACAAGTGTTCCAACGACATCTGAGGTTCCGGTTACTCCAAACATTTCTGGAAACCCTGCCTCTATAGAAGAAGTTCAACAACCACAGAAGGACAGTAATACTGATCCTAGTCTGGGGGCAAATACTTGTATAACTGAACCAGTTCCATCTGTAACCGGTCCAGAGAGTTTTGTTCCTCAAACGACTGTCGCTGTCGAAACAACCACTTCTTCGGCACCAGAAATATTTTACGGACCTGACTGTCTTCCTCTTCCACCGGGTTTGATTGCAATAGAGGAAATTGCAGAGGATCCGCAAGCAAGTACTCCAACCCATTTTGGAGTCGGGGTCACTCTATTTCCTTCATCAGAAGTTAATCCACCACAAGTGGAGGTTCCGGTAGAATCGCTAGGAAATCTATTGGATAGACTTAAAATGTCTAAACAACCGTCATCATATAGGACTATGTCAAATGACACAGCGACAGCAGAAGCCCCTGCCGTCACTCCGACAATGTTTGCCGGCATACCAGCTGTCCCGACTAGCTCACAACAGCTAGAAGGAGTCCACCAAGGGACTATTTCGACAGTATGGTCTATTCCAGTTTGTTCATCCGGAGTAATATCCGGCAACTCTTATGTTGAGACTCGCCAAATTGATCCATTTGGAGGTCAATTTGGGCAATCCAGTCCCCAAGGACAATCAATCCCCTTGAGTTCCGGATTGCTACCGTATGGGGGGCAGTATGCCCTTTCATTACCCCCTCCGGGAGGGTACCCATACGTGAGTTCACAACAGTATTCAGGTTATACTGGAATTGCATCAAGTAGTTGGGTACCTATGCTACCTCAACAACCAAGGGTTGTATATTCTATGCAACAGTGTGTACCTATGACGAACATCCCAACCACACCGGCTATTGTAACAGTGTCACAAGTTCAAGCGATGCCTGTTGCATGTCAACCTCAAATTTCTCAGGTTGTAATGCAACAGCCCCTTGACCATGGGTCACAACCACAATCGCCAACTGGTGGGGCGACACAGGTCCAAACGGGTACAATTACCCCACACCTCGGTCCAACGGTTAGCATAGCACAACAGAACATGGCTTCACAACCATGGCTAGTGCAATACCAACAAGCACAATTCCAGCAGGTATACCAAGGTTCTGAGCAGCAGATCTTTGCGAACAATGGACAACCGTATATCCAAAATGGTCAAAACCAACCACTTTACAGTGGTCAAATCCACCAACCGTATCAATCATACCAACATTAATTACATTATGCTGGTACGCAAAGGCCCACTGCTCAAGTGATTCCATCGTACCCTGGTTATGCTTCGCCTAACCTGAATCAACAATTACCATTCGTGGCAACCTTAGAGTTACCCGATTTACACCGGTTAACCAACGATTAGATTGCTTATGCCCCTTGGTGGCCAGCGATTCCTCATAAACTTCCATCTGACATTCCTAAATTTAATGGAAATCCAGGTGAAGACCCATCGAATCACGTGATGACTTTTCATCTGTGGTGTTCGTCGAACACCCTGAACGACGATTCGATAAGGCTTCGCCTTTTTCAGAGGACATTGACAGGTCCAGCGGCTAAATGGTATATTGAATTACCTAGAGCCTCTTTCGACAATTTTAGTTCCCTAGCCACAACTTTCTTAACCCATTTTCAGTTACCGATAAGGTATGAAACGGGAATAGAAATATTAACCAACTTCAAGCAGACAACTGCCACCCATATATCTGATCATATACATGAGTGGCATCGTCGTCGTAGGATGGTGAAAACATACGTTCCCGATTAGCTGTTAGCTGAATGGTTTATAAAGTCGTTACTTCCTGCTATAACGGAAATGTGGCAAAGGGGGCAGTCGTAACATAGGAGCAAGTTATCGCTCGTGCACAGTATTTGGACTTAGTTTATACTCAGTCCGGCACGCTCTACGACAAAATACCTGACGCTCCTAGACCGGAATTTTCAATTCCTCCTCCTCCTAAATCCAATAGTGAATCTCATGCCGGTGATGGATTGATTGGCACAGCAAACACGAAATCGATAAAGGCTTCGTCAAAGAAATCCCGTAAGAATTCGGATCAAAATGCAAAAGAAGAAATTCTTGCTTCGGAAGTAAATGCCGTATCAGCAGATAAGGGCAAAGAAACCAATCGACCAGGAAGCAAGAAGAAGCAAAACAAAGGGAAGAAGAAGAAACAAGGTGAATTATCTCCTCGGAAAAATTCTTCAAACCCTCCTGGGCAAGGGAAACAAATTTATCCATGTCAAATATGTGATGAAGAGGATCATTACACAAAGAATTGTCCATTCAAAGCTGAGTTAAAGAGGTTCTTTAAAAGTTCCCAAACCTCAGCTGTGTTAACTGATCCATTTCCCAACCCAGGTCAAAATATGGTTGATAGTGGAAATGCTTCCCCGTCGCAAGTACTTATGTTGTCGGTTTCAAAACAGTAGAATGATGCTTTGATTTCGACAAGGAACAAAGATTACGGGAATCCTCAGTTGTCGAACGAAAAAGGTCAAGATCAACCAAGTAGTTCGACAACAACTTCGACAGAAGTTGTACCACCCATCATTACTGAATTAACAATAAAACCGCCAAAGGGTGTAGTACACAAGTCGACATTTAATCCTCGCGCCAGAGCGGCGCAACATTATAACATAGTAGAAGATTTGGCACAATCGCCATCCGCTATGTCGACTCTTGAGGTACTACAAAATTGTCCAACCCAAAGGCAGGCGTTGTTATCAGCAATTGGTGGGGTTGATCCTAAGGATTCCAATCTTGTATCCTTTGATAACAAGGGATACGATCCTCAGTTACCAGCTCAACTAGCTTTCCTTGTTCAAGTGAAATCCCTCAACAAAACTGTTCACAGAACAATTATTGATGAGGGAGCATCAACATGTATTATGTCGATGAGTTGCTGGAAAACTTTAGGATCTCCAACCTTGTCACGATCTTCGACGACATTAAAAGCTTTCGACGGAAGGACTTATACCCCATACGGTATCCTTAATAACTTGAAGGTTGAACTAGGAGGAAAAACAGTAGAAATTGATGTTGAGGTCATCAATGGAAATCTTGACTACAACATCCTACTGGATATACCATGGATTTATGCCATGGCAGCTATTGTGTCGACTTATTTTAGGAATATCGCATTCCCGTTTGAAGGAGGGATTACGGTCGTCGACCAACAGAACTTCCTCCCTAATGGTTCACAAGTTACGGGAAGCATTCCCATGATCCATGAGAGCAACCATTCGCTTCAAGATATCGGAGTAGTATTATTGAAAGACCCCACATTGATGGGAACTTTCGCGCTACCACCTCCTATTTACATAGGAAATGTACCGTTTGAAGCAACCTACAACATGATATCTTCCACGAAGGTTGCAAAAGACAATGTCAACATGGATCATGCAGTTGTTTTGCCCCCAAGCCCTTTAGAAATATTGTAGCAATCAATGTTTCAAGCATGGGAGGCGAACCCAAATCAACGCTCGTCAAGCGTTTGGGTAGATAGGTCTAGAGAATATGGAACCCCATTAGATCCTTGGTCGAAAGTACATGGGACTGACGAAGGAATCTTACAATCAATGTTGATTGAGGGGGCACCATGGAATGATCACCACCATCGTTCCCTTCTTCCAGAATATGAAGAAGATACTCAAAGTGACCTTTATCACCCTTCAGTTTTTGAATTCCTAACAAATACTGTAAATACGGTGGATTCCGAGCGAAACTTATCCAATATTGAAGAGACTGTAGCCATAAATATCTCGACTAAAATAGATGTTTTAGAGAATATTTATGTTGGCAAAGGTTGTTCCCCTTCAGAACTGGAAATATATAACGCTCTTTTTCGCGAATTCAGAGATGTCTTTGCTTGGTCATATGATGAAATGCCATGCATTGACTCGAGTATCGTTGAACATGAAATTAAAATGTATCCTCATGTCAAACCAGTAAGACAACGGCTTCGGCAGGTGTACCCCAAGAAAGCCGCTGCCATTAAGGCAGAGGTTAAAAAACTTCTCCATGCTGGATTCATCTACCCGGCTCCTCTAACCGATTGGGTATCGAATATTGTCCCTGTTATGAAGAAACAAGGGATGATTAGAGTGTGTGTCGATTATAGGGATGTAAACCAAGCTTGTCCAAAGGACAACTATCCTACACCCTTCATCGACCAGATAATTGATGAATGCGCCGGATGTGAAATCTTTTCATTTATGGATGGATTTTCCGGGTATAATCAAATAAATATCCGCCCACAGGACCAGTCAAAGACTGCATTTATTTGTCCGTGGGGCACATTCGCTTATCGAAAATTACCCTTTGGTTTAAAGAACGCAGGGGCGACGTTTCAGAGGGCAATGAATTATGCCTTCCACGACATCAAGAACATTGTTCAACCTTATCTCGACGACCTTCCAGCTCATTCGCGAAAGCGGACTGATCATCCGTAGCATTTAAGAGCGATATTTCTACGTTGCCGACACTACAAGATAAGACTCAATCCACACAAATGTGTGTTTTGCATCGGTTCTGGTCGTTTACTTGGCTTTGTAGTCTCAAAGGATGGGATTCGTCTCGACCCCTGCAAGGTTCAGGCAATCATTAATTTGCCTCCACCTTCAAATTTGCTTCAGATTCAGAAACTCCAAGGGAAAGCGAACTTTCTGAGGAGGTTCATTCCAAATTACGCAGAACTGGCTAAAGGTTATACTCGTATTTTGAAAAAGGATGTACCTTTCGTCTGGGACCAGGTGGCGCAAGCTTCCTTTGATGCTCTGAAAGATTGTCTAGTAAAAGCATCATTAATGTATGCCTCAGACTATCAAAGAGATTTTAACCTGTATCTGGCTGCAGCGGATACGACCATTGCGATGGTTTTAGTTCAAGAAGTCGATGGAATTGAACATCCTATATATTATTTAAGTAAAAACTTAAATGATACAGAAAGTAAATATTCTTATGTTGAAAAACTAGCGCTTGCATCTGTTCAAGCGATTCAAAGGTTTCGACATTATGTCCTCTTTCAGAAAACTACCATCTTGTCAGATTGCAACCCCATGACTTATATACTGTCGCGACAGTTGCTGGGGGGCAAATATTCAAAATGGATAGCAATCCTTCAAGAGTTTGATCTGGAATTTGTAAAATCCAAATCAAAGAAAGCTCTAGTTTTCGCAAAATTATTATGCGATCTCCCATCGTCGTCCAACGATGAAACATCAGAAGAGTCAATCGTGGACGAAAGTTTGTTTCTGATATCTACAAGCGATGAGTGGTATGGAGATATCATAGTTTATCTCCAAACCCAAAAATTCAGGCCTAACACCTCTCACTCCGAACAAAAACGTATACGATACCAAGCAAAAGACTACATGATTGTCAGTGATACACTTTACCGTCGTGGTATCGATACAGTTCTGAGGAGGTGCCTTACCCATGAGGAGGCCGAAAAAGCCTTGAATGAATGCCATTCAGGCGCGTGTGGGGGGCATCAATCTGGATATGCAACAGCACAAAAAATCTTACGAGCAGGATACTTCTGGCCAACCATGTTCAAAGATTGCATAATCGCAGTCAGAAGTTGCCATGCTTGTCAAATTTTTGATAGCAAAACCAGAAAACCACCCGCACCTTTACAACCGATAGTTGCTGTTGGGCCTTTCGCCAAGTGGGGCATCAATTTCATGCAATGTAACCCCACCTCGACCGGGGGGCATGGGTATATTATAGTCGTTGTTGACTATTTTACCAAATGGGCCGAGGCGATGCCTACATTGGATAACACTGGTGAAACAGCTGCCCTTTTCTTTTTCAATCATGTAGTCGCCAGGTTCGGCATACCACAGGCTATAGTTACAGATCATGGGTCGCATTTTCGCAATCACATGATGGTCGAATTAGCTTCCAAGCTAGGGCTATCTCACGACAGCTCTACCCCATATTATCCGCAAGCCAACGGAAAAGTTGAAGCAATCAACAAGGTCCTGAAGCGTATGTTGCAAAGGATGATCGGGGTTCATAAAAGAAGGTGGCACCTAATCCTGTACTCAGCCTTGTGGGCTTACCGAACGTCGGTAAAGAACGCAACCGGGTTCACACCTTTTCAACTAGTGTATGGCCTGGAAGCAGTCTTGCCAATCTAGTGCGAAATTTCGTCGCTTAAACTCGCAATTGATCTCCTCCTCGAAACTTCAGAAGAAGAGGCTCGTTTCTTGGAATTAATCCAATTGGATGAAACCTATCGTGATGCCGCTTTGGCTAACGAAGCCCATAAGAAACAAGTCAAAGCTCAGTTCGACAAAAGTGTCAAACCTCGTGTCTTCTCAGAAGGTGATTTGCTCTTGCTTTATGACCAAGAATCCGATAAATTGGGAGCAGGTAAATTCAAATCCTTATGGATGGGCCCCTATATTGTTAAAAGGGTGTTAGCAAAAGGAGCCTACGAGTTAATGGATTATGACGAAATTCCACTGGCGCAGCCCCGTAACGGGCTGTACCTCAAGCGTTACTATGCTTAAATAGTAACCTGCATGCTTTTGTTGTATTTTGTTTTCGCTAAAGTATTTGTTCTGGTCGAGTGATCCACCTTTTCCATTTGTTGCAGATGTCGAACCTTCTGGAGACATGTGTTGGATATGCCGACGGAGCGAGTCGTAGTTCGCGAAACCTATCCTCCGCAGCCTGGGCCATTTTTTGATCCAAGCGGCGAGTTAGTAAGTTTCAGAGGTGTGTGTATTGGACAATCAACAAATAAAATCGTTGAGTATAGCGCGTTGATAGAACTACTCTTTGATGCCATCACACGTGGCATATGCCGACTAATTGTCAGGCTAGACTCACAACTCGTAATACTACAACTCAATGGTATATATTCCGTTCGCAATCCAGCTATTTATCGCATGTTCCTAAGGGTTAAGATTTTGGAAAGACAATTTGATTCAATTCAATATCAACATATTTCCATAAACTTAAACACATTAACTGACTCATTAGCAAATTATGTGTTAGATAGACATTTGCGACATTTATAAAAGAGACATATCATCAATGATTGTACATATGGATCATATAACTCAACCAGAATAAAACTCGAAAATCAAAATATATATAAGCTGTTTATAGTTCATACATAATGTTCTGTAACCAAGACAAAATTGGTCATATGACCTAAAACTCAAAAAGATGCTAGGGGGCACCCTAGCCTAGTGGTGCTCATGATAGCACGTCACGGCCTGTGCAATCATGCGCAAGAGACGAGTCCATCGTCTAGGCACACCAGTAGTGTGTCGCTGCAGCTGTAAAGGTAACTCATCAATCCTCACATCGGGAATGCCGAGAGTAAGGCTCTCAACCTGCTCCTGCACAACTGTAAGGGTCTCAGTATCGTCAAGGTCGCGGAGAATAACTCTCCTAGCAGGCTCCGCTGCCGGGGCAGCAACTGGCGGTCTCGGACGAACTGCTGGACGGACAGGACCAACATCTGCATGCACCCAAGAGTATGATTAAAAGTCTTGATAGAATAAAGCACAACAACATTATGAATAAGAACAGTAAACAATGATATGGTCAAAGAGTTTACCAATAGTGCCCCACTGTTCACCATCCGGTAGCACCAAATCCGGATCACCTCGGAAATCCATACCCACATATGGATACTCAGAGAAGACCATCTCCTGGCGCTCGAACCACCTGAAGAAGGCATTAGTGAAAGTAATCTGAGGTTGACTAGCATGCCTAGACATGTGATCGACCCACCTCTGCATGTGTGGCTCGGTCGGAGAAGGCAAGTCGAGTATAATATACTGAGGCTGCATCAGTGGGATTTTCTCCAAGGCGAAGGCAGTCAGAATAGAACCAAATCCGAAGTTCTTCAGCTTCCCGTCCTTTACCTTGGTCAATTGACTTTTCATCTGAACAAGTACTGCATCACACCAGTTGAATACTTTCGGTTGGAGACACTCCAAGGCGTGCTGCACATAAGATCTGTTCGAAACATGTAGAGCTGCGCTACTGGCCATCCTACCAATGGTATACAGAATGGACCTGAGAGACCTGTCAGTAATCTCACGGATAACAACCTTGCCGTCTCTGCTCGGCTGGGAACCTTCCCTGCAGTACAGGCGGACATAATCTCTCACGGAATCAGTCCCCCGGGCTGTACCTGACAAAGAAATGGGGGCACCTCGCCTTGACAATCCAGTCAAGAAGTAAATGTCCTCTATGGTCAAGGGGATGGATTTTCCCCTAATCTGGAATACTTGGTTAATGGGATCCCAAGCATCAAGCATATACTGCAACAAAGTGATCTGTGCTCTCATGCTAGAGATACGGAAAAACTTCAGCAGGCCACAGTTCCGCAGCGCGTTCATCGTAACAGGGTCATGGAGGGAAATCATGTCCTCCTCTTCATGTTCTCGTTCTCGCCATGTAAGGGACATTTTGTTCAAAGATCCATGCAAAAAAAACAAGAGAAGGAGTAAGTTCCTGAATTTGATGAAAAACTGGCAGAAATTCATAAAAAAAAAAGGTGCTGGAAACTCAGTTTTTTGAGCCCAACGCAGGCAGGCAGTGTCCTACCTGCGTTGAAGGTCAGGCTGCCTTAAGGAAGCTTGACATTCAACGTAGGTTTCGAATGGGAAACCTGCGCTGAAGTTAGGGCGCTCTGGAAAAACCCCTGAGGCTCAGAAGGACTGAAAAACAGGCACAAAACTGAAAAAGGAAACCATGAAAAGAAAGAGCTAGGGTGTAGCTCCTACCTGGTCCAGACGGCGCTGAAAATCGTCCGCAGAATCTCCCGGAATCAGCTGGTGAAAATCAAGGGGGAAGAGGCACCTCCATAGCTCCAACAAACCAAATGCAAATGAAATTGTAAAATGAGAGGTAAAAACACCTTTTAATGGCTTTTTACGTAGTTCAAAGCAAAATATTAGGGTTATAATCTCATTTTCATGCAGATATTATTCATTTCTAACAAAGTTTGTTGCAACAATTGAAAATGCAGTACTATCCTTGAAAAGAGAAAAGCTAGTAATGGTAAAAAATCAAAATTTTACCATATATTCGAGCAGTTTTAGCATAAAGTTCATGCTCGTTAAAAAATAAACGCAAGATCCGAGCAGTTTTAACGCGGTCTTCATGCTCGTTAAAAAATAAATAAAAGCAGTGAGCAATGTTTCCTCCAAAGTTTAAGCTCATTTTTAAATAAAAATGAACCTATCCCGGTAAAATACCGCTGTGATCGTAAATTTATCATCCATAAAAAGCCTTGGTCGTGTTTGCACCTGCCACCTCCACCGTCATTTGGCCGATCGTTCACCTCCATATGATTGTTTACCCATTTTGAGGAACAACTGCGAAGAGTGATTTCACCTAGCCATCCTTGTGACACTGCCGTGATTGGAAAATTCCAACCTGTACCTGGAATCTGCTGCTATCCCTGTTTATCACTCGTTCCTCAAAAGACGAGTCTTCTTTGAGCTCTTTTCAACTGACTCGTAAAATATGAAAAGATTGTCGAGTTTTGGCCTTCCAGCTCGTTAAAATGACTGGAAGAGCTATCCCTCCTCTAGATTTTAATCTTTTTTGGACCTGAGGGATTATTGCACAAAAAGGTCGAGCGCTTGTTTTATTCGGCTCATTAAAGTTATCGAAAATTCATCCCTTCTGTATTGTTTTATACTTTTTTGGACTTAAGGGATTAGATGACGAAAAAGGAATTTTGGAGTTAACTCTCTGTACCTTTTCAGACTCTCTAAAAATGAAAAGGACCGAGTTTTCCTTGTCGTTAGACTCGTTAAAATGGTTAAATAGCGACAAACTTGTCTTTAGACGAGAACGAGTTTCCCTATCGCTAGGCTCGTTAAAACATAGCGATGGGCTTGCCCGAAGGGCAGGTTATAGAACAATCATATGTTATCCTCCTCAAGCTTGACAAAAATAAAGAGGTACTGGTCAGAAATGACTGGGGAAAAATTGGGAGAACCTCAAAGCTGTAATGGTAGCAAGTCGCTCTTGAACATGACACTTTTCCTCCGTATCACATCGGGTTGGGTTGTTTCATTCACCGGTCTCATCACCATGGTCTTGCCAAACCATCCACATTTGGGGTAATGCTACCGATCCATCGCATCAGTGTCGTTATATGTTCAAGAGATGTTGTTCAGAAAGAGTCAACCGTGTCCCATCCACTGCCATACATTATCCTTCATCCATCCATGATCGCCACCCTGAATCATATGTCACAGATTGTTTTCACCTCCATTAAAATCATTAGCTATGTTCCGTGTCACTGATGTGGGATTCATTAAGGCCCTCCTTTGACGGATCGATTCTTGTCGACTTCAGCTCATTATCCAAGAAGTTGATCTAGGAACACCCCCCTCAGTACTTTGAAGCTTGCATGCCTCAATGGCAAGTTTCTCACTTCCGGCGACAAGTATACATCAATGACCTTCGACCAGAAGATTTTGCGTGGTGTTCGACGCCAAGTCCTTTATTCACACCACGTGAATTGTACTGCAGTACCTTGAGGGTCATTATCATTATCGGTGATTCCTCTCGCGCTTGTTAATGGTTTACATCATTGACCGGTAATCAAGTGATGTCTTTCCATGTTCGACTTCAGCGCAATTCTCACATGGATCGACTTGTACTTAGAGTGAAGATCGAACGAGTTTGAAGACCCCGGATCTAGTTTCCTCCATCCGGGCTGCGACATATATTCAGGAAATATAAAGACATTTGACATGTACATCATTGCAGCAGATGATCATCCTACTCAAAGGATGATAATTTCAGCAGAGAATTATCAGTCTACCATCAGACGATCGTCTGTTCTATGTACCAAAATGAATTTATAAATCTGAGCATGGGAATGCCCGCCTCAACTAGATCATGAAAGCAGAATGAAAAATAATGTATTGTATTGTATTTTATTACAGGTCACCTCTCAGCGATTGAATGAACTTCGGATCCTCCTGATAAAGCATTTCACCCGATAAACGACCTCATACTTTAGGGGGCAACTATTATAGACATTTTTGTGCCTTACAGCATGAAGCATGAAATGTCCATAATCTAAGGGATCCAAAGTCCCTAAACATGTTTTTCCTACCCCTAGAGGAACAAGGTCAGCAAACCACAGCACTGAATAAAAGTTCTCCACCTGAAAACACTCAAAAACAAGGCAATTCTGGATCATGTCAACTGCTCCACTGAGCATCTGCACTGAATGTCAACTGCTCCACTGTCTACCTGCGCTGAATGTGAACTGAAAAGAAGGCTACCTACGTTGGGCGAGTTGGGACATGTGGCACAGTCATTCCTCAAGGTGTCAATGCCCAGGAAGCTTCCAAAATGACACTTGGATCAAGGAATTCGACTGGTGATGAGTAAGAGGTTCTAGATCTCCAAGTGGAAGCAAGAACCTCCAAGTGGACTCAAGAACTGAAGAATAACTGAAGTGAGAGAGGACACTAGTCAGCTTCATGCCAGCCTCAAGCTGACTCATCTTTTCTCAAAAACTCCTATATATAGATCTCTCTCATG
Organism: Pinus tabuliformis; assembly: GCA_031772625.1. NCBI lineage: Eukaryota > Viridiplantae > Streptophyta > Pinopsida > Pinales > Pinaceae > Pinus > Pinus tabuliformis. The sequence goes on along the minus strand of CM062807.1, from coordinate 1,135,494,931 downwards.
AGGTCTAGGGAGGCTGGAATCTTGTGAATGTAAGGAAGTGCTGTTGGTTTGAGTTTAGAACTATTGGGTGATTTTCTTTGAAGGAGGTGAAGAGGAGATTTCTTTCTGCTGGGAAGGTGATGCTGGATTGGGCCTCTTATGGTTGTATCACTTCCTGAACTTTACTTCTTCCATTAATAAAGCATTTGAGGTTCTTCTATATGCATGTGTTTCAATGGTGTATTGTTATAGTTGTGTATTTGATTTATTCTAATCCTTGAATCAATTATGAATGTATGCTTCTTGTAGTTTCCCTCTCTTGCCGTTTTGCAGGATCTTGGTGTAGCTGGGCCAGTGAAAGAGCAAGGAGCTGGGAGCAAGCAACAAGGAGAGAAGATTGGATCAACCATTAGCGAAAGACATCGGTTAGTGGACCTCTTTCTCCCCTATTTTACTTTCATAAAGAAGAAATCTTAGATAGCTTTGCTTTGATTGTTGCTGAGGTACTATCACCCTTAGAGTGGGATAGGGTCATTCCGTATTGAATACTTTTCCCAACAACACCATTTGTTGCCAATGGGTTTCCTTCTAGCCGGAAACTCCACCAGATCCCAAGCCTCATTTTTGTGCAAAGATGCCATCATCAACCATGGCCTCTTTCCAGAGTTTTCCATCCTTTGAATCTACTGCTTCCTTCATAGTTCTGGGATCATCATTAGTAATAGATAAAGCAAAATTTGAATAGAAAGTAGATGGACTATACCTTTCTGGCTGCCCTCTTTCTCGAACTGATCTTCTCACACCCAGAGTTTGTGGCTCTTCATCTTCTGATTCCTCCTCTATTGTAGAGTCTGGTTCTTCATCCTTTAGCTCAAACTCTATCTTCTCAGGTTCCTTTGGTTGGACTTCATGTTTAATAACATCTTTCACCTCTCTGAACACCACATCTCGGCTCTACACAACCTTCCTTGTTACTGGGTTCCAAATCTTATAACCCTTTAAACCATCCTTATACCCAAAAAGATGCACTTTTCAGATTTACTATCCAACTTGGTTCGTTTCTCCTTTGGAACATGTACATATGCATCACATCCAAATACCCTTAGATGTGAAAGAGAGGGTTTCTTACCAGTCCATACCTCTTGTGGAGTTTTATCCTCCAACGTTGATGAAGGTGATCTATTGACCAGGTAACATGTTGTCTCCACCACCTTTGCCCAGAATTCTTGTCCTAACCTGGCACCACTGAGTATGCTTCTTGCCCTTTCCATCAACGTCTTGTTCATTCTTTCTGCAACTCCATTTTGCTGAGGTGTATATGGAGTAGTTTTCTTGTTGGCATTATGACTCAGGTTTGGCACTATGACACAGGTGTTGTCCTTGATGGCAACTCACTCAGATGACAGATCATAGTTCAGGCTCTCAGAATGAAAGAAGAAGAAATATACGTAGGTTCCACTTAACAAAATCGTGTATACACGCAGGATCACTGATCAAAAGGCACGTATGCGTATGCACGCACTTTCATGCAAGGAAAAGCGCGTACATGTGGGAAAACTTGTTTTTAGTCCATGGTATTTAGTCCTTGGTTGATCCAGATTTAAACAGGAACGCAAAAAATTACAGAGATAACCATATACACAAAGATGCAGCGGAAATAATACTTCATTTCATTAATGGAAAATACTGAAATATGCTTACAACCAAAAAATGGAAATAAACCAGCTAGGGCGATGGTAGCTTATCTCTGAGAAGAGATGTGATGGCTACATGCCTCTGAACTGTGTTACAATGAGGCTCGAAGGCCTATTTATTGTTGAGAAACAATGGAAAACCCTTAACATTCCAAAACCTAGCCCTAGGAGATGAAACACCAAACTGTGGGCCCCGTTTGGGGGTAAGTTGGTACATCAACTTCCCGGGGTCGTAACTTTGGCATATGATCTCCGTTTGGCGCGTACAATAGCTCATTAGAAAGATATATCCGAGCACTATCATTGTTGGAACGGGCATCATCGGTCCATTCCATGGACCCATGTTGCCCCCGTATTCCCCAAAAAACGTCGTTTAGGGCCTCAAAACGGCTCTGGAAGTTCAGGACTCGAAAAACTGCTAAAAATAGTAAGTTGTGCTACAATTAAGGAAACTGAAAATGCTGAGAAGGACAATGGTGGGGGTCCAGGTGGACTTGGCAGGTGGCCACCAATATCCACCTGGATCATTGGTATTTGGACCTATGGTTTTGGACCATGGTATCTCGTCCGAAGTGTTGAACCCAGGTATTGGGTCCCAAGTATTGGTTCTAAGTGGTTTTGGACCATGGTATTGAGTAAGGCTTAAGACTATAAAAGGGGAAGGAGATCATTAGGCAAAGGTACTCAAGTATTGAATATCTTATGAAGAGAAAGATCTAGAATATTGGTCATTGGGTTATGGTGCATAGCTAGATCTGAATCAAGGAGGAACCTGAGCGCTAGAAGAAGGATAAGTTTTATTGATGGGTCAAGATATTAAAGCTTGAAGAGAAGTATCTTTGTGTAATTTTGATCTGTTTTATTTGGTGCATGACTTGATCTGTAAATTTGATAATCTAGGTATGATTGATGTCTAAATATTTGAAAAGGGTAAATTATATTTTATAGATCTGTACGCAGGTTCAACATAGCAAAGGGGCGTATACACGCTGGTTCGGTAATTCAAAATAGCGTATACGCTGGTTATCCTTAATACAGAAGCGTATGCATGCAGGTTCTTCATCTTGAAGTAGTGCACATCTCATAAAATATGTTTTAGCTACTTCTATTTATTTCTATAGTATTCTAGGTTCAGGATTGGTGTCTGGTTACTGTTACTATATTCTGGTTATAGCATTCAGAGAAGTGATTGATTGATTTAGTTTTGGTTGGTGCAAAGGGGATTGGTTGATGCAGATTCATTTGATGTTATTTATGGACCCAGTTTGAAAATGTATGAAACGTGGTCCCTGGAAGAAAAGAGAAGGTTGTAGCCTTCTATAGGTCAGCACCAACGTACTAGTACATCAACTAGTACAAGAGCTAAGGGGGTTGTAGCCCCCTTCCAGGAGAAGTTGGAGAACAAGAGAAGGTTGTAGCCTTCTGCAGGTAGAAGCTTGCGTACTGGTATAAGACTGCAGCAGTACAGAAATATTGTAAAAATAAGTTTCTTATTAACAAGAAGATAGAGACGCATTGCAGCGGGTGGTTTTCACCCACATTGGGTTTCCACCTTATATCTTATGTTCATATGTGTGATGATCTGTTCTGTTTACTGCACCTGTTTACTGTTCTTATGGTTAATGAAGTTTTGATCCACTGATTAAAGATCAAATGGATTAACTAAATCTTAAGTTTACTGGATATATGCTAGTTGCTTTAGACACAGTTGCGTGTATACGCGGGTTCCCATATCTAAAGTAGCGTATATATATCTAAGGTTGAAAATGAAAAATTGTTTGACTTGATAATACCTATTCACCCCCCCTCTCAGTATTATTTCCAACAATTGGTTTCAGAGCAGGTCCTTTAGAAGAAGCTTGATCGCTTGAAGGAAGATCTATCATCATAAGCAACTACGAAAGGGAGGCATCCATCAGGCCGCCAATCTTTGATGGGAGCAACTTCATATATTGGAAGGTAAGAACCATAGACTATCTTCAATCTCTTGGTGTAGAATTTTGGGATATCGTGGAAGGAGGATACACATTCCCATCAACAACTCCTACAAATACAGTTGGTAAAAAGCAGTATGAAACAAATGCAAAGGCTGTCAATACTCTATTGGGGAGTCTATCTCAATCAAAATTTGTCAAGGTTATGCAGCTCAAAACTGCCAAATAAATATGGGACAAGATCATTCTAAGCTATGAAGGAGATGATCAGGTAAAACGTGCAAAACTACAATCTCTCAAAATTCAATATGAAACTCTCAGAATGCACAATGATGAAAGTGTGGCTAATTATTTCTTACGTATAGATGAGATTGTTAATCGCATGAAAAACTTGGGTGAAGAGATAAAAGAATTTACTTTAGTTGAAAATGTTTTAAGATCTTTGTCTTCTAAGTTTGAATCAAAAGTTTTTGCCATAGAAGAAAAGCAGAATCTTCATAGTATTACCATGTCACAACTGCACGGAATCCTAACTGCTTTCAAAATGAGAAAAGGGGGTCCATCAAAAATTAGAGAAGCCACATTCAAAACTTCAAAAGGAGAATACAATGAGTCAGGACATACGTCAGAAGGAGAGGAAGAATCAAACTTTGTCAAGAACCTTCAACGGGGCTCTGGAAGATTCAGAGGTAAGCTACCTTTCAAATGCTTTGCTTGTGGGAGAGTCGGTCACTATGTAGCCAAATGTCCTCATAAAGATAAGCTTGATAAAGGTAAGGAACCAGTTAAATGGAACAGAAAATAGAATGTAAGTAGGAAGAGCTATTATACACATGAAGATAGCGATGGACTTTCAAATAGTGATGAAGATGAACATGGTAATGATTATAGACTTTTGATGGCTTTTGAAGATGATGATTTCTTGGATGCTATAGATGAAGATGATCTCTATGAAGAAATTTCTAAACTTAAAATTTGTTTAGAAGAAAAGAGTATGATCATAGATACTCTGACATTCCAACTTGCTGAAAGGGAAAAACACAATGAAAAGTTAGAATGTGAAATTGTGGGACTTAGAAAAGATATTGAGAAAACAAAAGCTCTTAATCTTAGATTTGATAAAGGATCTGAAACTTTAGATGAGATTATCAAAGTGCAGCGTTCTCCTCTAATCAAGACAGGTCTTAGATATACTGAAGAAGCATCTCAAGCACAGAAGCCATCCACCCCCAAAAGCTATCTTGATGCAGCAAGGAGAAGTGAACAGGTTGACAATCGTCAGCAAAGGCATAAAGTAGATCACCAAGTAAATTGGGGTCAATCTACTTCAAGGATGAACAAAAGCTACAACCAACCGCAGGTAAATCATTCTCAATTTGCCTCAAGAATGAATGTGAATGGAAACTAAAATCACCTAGACGGTAGATTTCATAATCGCAGGAATTTCTTTAATGGCCAATGTTTTTCATGTCATAACTTTGGACACAAAGCTGCTCAATGTGTTGCCTACAAGACCATCATGACTCGAGAAGCACGGAATCAAAGGAGCGTGACTGGGATCATCAAGAGGACCTACAATAACTTTTCTGCTCTTGAAAATGAAATAGAATGCTCTATTTGTAACAACTTCGGTCATGAAGATTCTGAATGTAGGAGTAAGTTTTGGCAAACATCTCAGAAGGAGCAACCTTCATTGGGTCCCAAAACATGGAGAAAGAAAGAACCGCAGCCAGAAAGATATGGTATAGCCTTATATGCAGAAGGACAGGAAAATCAGTGGTACATCGATAGTGGATGTTCGAAACATATGACAGGTGATAAAGAAAAACTTCAGTCATATAGTGCCTTAGAAAAGGAATGGAAGGTCTCATTTGGAAATGACACCCCTGCACTCATAAAAGGTAAAGGTTCTGTTCTTTTTAAAGAAAAGGTCAAAGCTGGAAATGTTATGTATGTTGATGGCTTAAAGAATAATCTATTGAGTGTTAGTCAAATGTGTGATCAAGGAAATGAGTTAATATTTCGATCAAATGGATGTATTGTTCGTGAGCTTGATATCGGAGAAACAGTGATCAAAGGCATAAGAACTCCAAATAATTTATACATACTCAAGGGAGGACAACAACAATGCTATCTAAGAAAAAATGATGAACATTGGCTATGGCACAGAAGATTGGGGCATCTAAGCTTCCCTCAGATAAGGAAAGCATGCAAGTATCAGGCGGTTCATGATCTCCCTGACATCAGAATTCCAGACAATACAATATGCAAATCATGTCAGTTTGGTAAGCAAACTAGTACTCATTTCCCTGAGAAAGAAGGATTAGCTAGTAAGCCACTTGAACTTGTCCATACTGATTTATGTGGTCCATTAAGGAAAATGTCACCTCGAGGAGAAGAATACTTTATATTGTTCATTGACGGCTTTTCTAGGATGTGTTGGATAGGACTTCTGAAGCATAAAGACGAAGATTTCAAAAAGTTCAAAGCATTCAAAGCCTTGGTTGAAAATGAATCAAATCGCAGAATCAAATGCCTCAGGTTTGATCGAGGAGGAGAATTTACCTCGAATGAATTTTTCAATTTTTGTGAAGAACATGGAATAAGAAGGGAATTATCTACTACAAGGACTCCTCAACAAAATGGAGTAGTGGAAAGGATGAACAGAACAGTTCAACAAATGGCTCATGCTATGCTTGATGAATCTGGAACTCCTGCAACCTTCTAGGGTGAAGCTGCATTTGCTACCGTTACTATTCTCAACAAAACAAACGTCCGGGTAAATAGTACTCAAACTCCTCATGAACTTTGGTATGGTAAGACTCCCACGGTAAAATACTTCAAAGTTTTTGGAAGCAAATGTTACATCAAAAGGACTGATGAAAATCTTGGCAAGTTTGAACCTAGAGCAGATGAAGGCATTCTCCTTGGTTACTCTTCCCGAAGTAAAGGATATAAGTGCTACAATAAAAGACTTGGAAAAATTGTTGAAAGTATTGATGTGGTGGTTGATGAAGCAGGCGACAATCCAAAGCAGATAAAAACCGAAGATTTTGAAGATGAAGAGGACTATCCTTCAACTTCAAATCAGACGAATGATGAAGAAGAAACCTATGAGGCACCAGAAGAACAGATAAGGGTACAAGAAAATACTCCATCCAGATACGTACAAAAGAATCATCCAGAGACTCAAATTTTGGGGCAGAAAGAGGCAGGTGTTCAAACAAGAATAACTATTACAGAAGCTTCAAGCTATCTAGCATTGCTCTCCTCCATCGAACCACGAAATGTAAGTGAAGCATGCAAAGATGAATGCTGGTTCAAGGCCATGAATGAAGAACTTGAGCAGATTGAAAAGAATAACACTTGGGAATTGGTTCCTATACCTAATGATAAGAATGTCATAGGGACCAAATGGATATTCAAAAACAAGCTAAATGGAAATGGAAATGTTATTAGAAACAAGGCCAGACTTGTTTGTAAAGGGTATGCTCAACAAGAAGATATATACTTTGAAGAAACTTTTCCACCAGTTGCTAGACTGGAAGCCATAAGAATGTTCCTTGCTCTTTCTAGCTTTCAGAAGTTCAAAGTATATCAAATGGATGTGAAATCTGCCTTTCTAAATGGAGACTTAGAAGAAGAAGTGTATATTGAGCAACCATATGGATTCATCCTTGGAAATGATCCAAAACTTGTATGCAGACTTAGGAAGGCACTCTATGGTCTTAAACAGGCTCCAAGGGCTTGGTATTATCGTCTGGACAAATACCTCCATCAACAAGGTTTTTCAAAAGGATCAACAGATAACAATCTATATATAAAAATTGACAATGATAAATTACTAATACTTGTTGTGTATGTTGATGATATCATCTTTGGTAGCAATGAAGAAGCCATGAGTCAAAACTTTGCTTTGGTGATGCAAAAATAATTTGAAAGGTCCTTGCTTGGTGAGCTCACATATTTTCTTGGTTTACAAGTCCAACAAAACAAACACGGTATCTTCCTGTCACAAACCAAGTACCTCAAGCAGATATTGAAGAAATATGGCATGGAAGATTTGAAACCAGTATGTACCCCTATGGTAACAGGAAGCAGCCTCAGCACAAATGATGAATCAACAGCAGTACATCAACCAACCTATAGATCCATGATTGGTAGTCTGCTCTATCTGACAGGTACCCGACTAGACATCATGCATGCAGTGGGAATAGTAGGAAGATTTCAGGCAAATCCAAAAGAAGCACACCTTCAAGCAGTTAAAAGGATTTTCAAATATCTTCAAGGAACACAAAACTATGGCTTATGGTATCCTAGAGATACAAATGTCACACTTCATGCATATACAGATGCAGATTGGGCAGGAAGTGTGGATGACAGAAAAAGCACTAGTGGCGGTGCATTCTTTATGGGTTCCAGATTAGTATCTTGGTTCAGCAAGAAACAAAGTTCAATCGCATTATCTACAGCTGAAGCAGAATATGTGGTTACTGCATCATGCTGCACACAACTCCTTTGGATGATGCAAACTTTGCAAGACTTACAAATCACTTGTACTCCACCTATCTCCATGTTATGTGATAATACAAGTGCAATCAGTATTTCAAAGAATCCAGTCATGCATTCAAAGACCAAGCACATACCCATCAAATATCATTTTCTCCGGGAACAAGTGCTTGAACAAAAGGTCAAATTGGAGTATGTTCCCTCCAAGGAACAAGTTGTTGATATATTCACCAAACAACTGCCCAGGGAGACATTTGAATACCTCAGACAGAAGCTGGGAGTAGTTAATGCATCATTTCACTGTTGACACTTATCTGTTTCAGAGAAAAGTGGTTGTACGCGAGTTTCTTGAAGAGAATCCACGTACATACGCCTGTTTCTGTGGATACAGTCGTGTATATGTTGGTTTGAAGATAATTAGTGGGCCAGACTCAGGATGAAAAGAGTATGATATGGGTCTGACAGAGACCCACTTGGCACAGGTTCAGGGGGAGCATATACTTCTAATAATGCATTATTGGCACTATCTTAGAAGATCTTGGTGGAACAATTACAGAGGGAGATCATGGTTGCTGGTCTGGATGAAGATTGACAAATGTTGCTGAAGATAGTTGCTGATGACTATCATAGTCTTGTCTTAGATATTTTAGTCTCTATGCCATGTATTTCTTTTATTATCAAGGTCATGTAACGGCCTATGTTGGTTTCCCCACTATGCCTGGGATGGATGATGTAATGTTCTTGTTCTATCATGTGCAAACTGTTGATGTATCCCCACTTGGTTGGGTGGATGAGTCGATCTTGGTACATCCCCACTTGGTTGGGAGATGGATGTACGTATGAGTCTTTCGTGATAGGAAGGTCATTTATGATGTATAGAGTCATGTTCTTTCTTGTAGAACATCTTTTTGCAGACCTTGCCTACAGTCAGGGGGAGTATGGACAACACAGCAGAGCAGATATTTCAGCATGTACTCAGGGGGAGCATAACCCTTTTCCCTTGATGACAAAGGGGGAGAATGAATTTGAGTGACTTGGGGTTGCCATCAAGTCCAAAGGAGGAGATTGTTGGCATTATGACTCAGTTTTGGCACTATGAAACAGGTGTTGTCCTTGATGGAAACTCACTCAGATGACAGATCATAGTTCAGGCTCTCAGAATGAAAGAAAAAGAGATATACGCAGGTTCCACTTAAAAGAATTGTGTATACACGTGGGATCGCCGATAAAAAGGCGCGTATGCATATGCACGCACTTTCATGTAAGGAAAAGCGCGTACATGTGGGAAAACTTGTTTTTAGTCCATGGTATTTAGTCCTTGGTATTTGGACCTATGGTTTTGGACCATGGTATCTCGTCCGAAGTGTTGAACCCAGGTATTGGGTCCCAAGTATTGGTTCTAAGTGGTTTTGGACCATGGTATTGAGTAAGGCCTAAGACTATAAAAGGGGAAGGAGATCATTAGGCAAAGGTACTGAAGTATTGAATATCTTATGAAGAGAAATATCTAGAATACTGGTCATTGGGTTATGGTGCATAGCTGGATCTGAATCAAGGAGGAACCTGAGCGCTAGAAGAAGGATAAGTTCTATTGATGGGTCAAGATCTTAAGGCTTGAAGAGAAGTATCTTTGTGTAATTTTGATATTTTTTATTTGGTGCATGACTTGATCTATAAATCTGATAATCTAGGTATGGCTGATGTTTGAATATTTGAAAAGGGTAAATTATCTTTTATAGATCTGTACGCAGGTTTAGCATAGCAAAGGCGCATATACACGCTGGTTCGGTAATTCAAAATAGCGTATATGCTGGTTTACCTTAATACAAAAGTGTATGCACGCAGGTTCTTCATCTTGAAGCAGCGTACGTCTCATAAAATATGTTTTAGCTACTTATGTTTATTGCTGCAGTATTCTGGGTTCAGGATTGGTGTCTGGTTACTGTTACTATATTCTGGTTACAACATTCAGAGAAGTGATTGATTGATTCAGTTTTGGTTGGTGCAAAGGGGATTGGTTGATGCAGATACATTTGATGTTTGATTGATGTTATTTATGGATCCAGTTTGAAAATGTATGAAACGTGGTCCCTGGAAGAAAAGAGAAGTTTGTAGCCCTCTGTAGGTCAGCACCTACGTACTAGTACATCATCTAGTACAAGAGATAAGGGGGTTGTAGCTCCCTTCCAGGAGAAGTTGGAGAACGAGAGAAGGTTGTAGCCTTCTATAGGTAGAAGCCTGCGTATTGGTATAAGACTGCACCAGTACAAAAATATTGTAAAAATAAGTTTCTTATTAACAAGAAGATAGAGACGGATTGCAGTAGGTGGTTTTCACCCACATTGGGTTTCCACCTTATATCTTGTGTTCATATGTGTGATGATATGTTCTTTTTACTGCACATGTTTACTGTTCTTATGGTTAATGAAGTTCTTATGCACTGATTAAAGATCAAATGGATTAACTAATTCTTAAGTTTACTCGATATACGCTAGTTGCTTTAGACACAGTTGCGTGTATACGTGGGTTCCCATATCTGAAGTAGCGTATATATATCTAAGGTTGAAAATGAAAAATTGTTTGACTTGATAATACTGATTCACCCCCCCTCTCAGTATTATTTCCAACACTTCTATCGTGCTATACCACAATTCTTACATAATTCTTCAAATTCCTTACTGCAAAACTCTCCACCATTATCTGTCCTCAGCACCTTTATCTTCTTCTCTGTCTGGTTTTCCACCAGAGCCTTGAATTCTTTAAACCTGTCAAAGACTTCAGATTTCTTCTTAAGGAAATATATCCATGTATTCCTTGAGAAGTCATCTATAAATGATACATAGTACATAGAATTACCCAGTGATGGAACCTTCACAGGTCCAAGTACATCACTATGCACAAGCTCTAATATATGTTTCACCCTCTTACCACCAGAGGAGAAACTCACCCGATTCTACTTCCCATATACACAATTTTCACAGAAATCAAAATCCAGAGAGCTATTACTCATACCTTCTACCATACCTTTACCATGAAGTATGCAAAGGCTCTTCTCTCCAATATGTCCAAGCCTTTGATGCCACAACATGGTCTTCTCTCCAGAGAACACTAGATTTTCTACTCCACTTTCAGGAACCACAGAACTGTTGCACCAATCAACAACCATGCTACCTTGCAGCTTGTACAGAGTTCCAATCCGAACTCCCTGCATCAATACCAGTGCTCCCCGAACCATCTTGTAGGTATCCTTCTCGAACACTATTTTTACACCTGCATCATCCAACTTGCTTACAAAAATCATATTTGTGGCCAATGCATGAATATGCAGAACACCCATAAGTGTTCTAACCCTTCCACCTTGCCACTTCAACTTTACTTTTCCGTGACTAATGATTCTAACCTTCCTATCATCCCCTAAGAAGACGTCACCACCATCGTATTTCTCATACTCCCAGAACCACTCTCTATGGGGAGTGAAGTGAAAGGATGCACCTGAGTCAATCAACCATGCCTCATGATCTACATGTCTACTTGAAGAAGCCAAGTACACATCCCAACCTTCATCTAAGGTGGTTTTCACCTCTATAGAAGGAGCATCATTAGATCCCTTTCCTTTATTAGGAGCTTTAGATTTACAGTCCCTTTTGCAGTGCCCTTCCTTTCTGCATTTCTAGCACACCACCTTTACAGCTTTTCCTGGAGATTTACATCTCCCTCTAGATTTAGATCTCCCACTCGATGAATTATTTTTGTTTATGTTCTGGGACCGTCCTCGTATAGACAAGGCATCACCATTTTGGCTCTCCATATTTTCCCATCTCATCTCCTCCGTCAGCAATGATGAGACTATTTCATCGAACTGCAAGGCAGTTGCATTGCTGCCTATTGCAATAACCAGACTATCCCACGAATCTGGTAGAGAACACAACAAACTGATGTACTTATCTTCATCTGAAATTTTAATATAAACAGATGCTAACTGACTTACCACAGTGTTAAATGCGTTTAGATGCTCTATCACCGAGTCTCCATCTTTCATCCTCAGGTTATACAGCTTTTTCCGTAGGAACAATTTATTCACCAGAGACTTAGATTGGTACAAAGTCCCTAACTTGTCCCACAAAGCCTTTGCCATAGCTTCCCCTGATACATTCATCAATACTGAATCTGAGACACACAATCGTATTGTGCTCTTTGCCTTCTGATCCAACTTCTTCCATTCTTCATCAGACACTCCCATTGGTTTAGTACTCGGATCTACTGCGATCCACTAATCTTTATCCACCAAAAAATCCTCCATCTTGAGTTTCCACAACTCAAAACTCTGACCATTAAATTCCTCGATCTCTATCTTTCCACTGCTCGCCATCTTCTTTCACCACCAGAATTGATCTCGCAGATATCCCACTAAACAGGGTCCACCACAGGCCCAAGCGAAACCCCTCAGCAACAAAATCGCCCCCTTGAAGCCAAAAACAACTCTGATACCAAATGTAGGTTTGAACGCATACGGGTTTAGTACCTGGATCTACTGCGATCCACTGATCTTTATCCATCAACAGATCCTCCATCTTGAGTTTCCACAACTCAAAACTCTGACCATTAAATTTCTCGATCTCTATCTTGTTGGAAATAATACTGAGAGGGGGGGGGGGTGAATCAGTATTATTAATTTCTTTTCAATAAACCTTCTTGATTTATGCTTTAAAGTATTCTTCTGATATTGATAATTAACTTGTATATCATAACCATTTAATAATGAATCAAGAACAGTAAAAAACAGATAGTCACACAAATGAGCACCAGATATAAGGTGGAAACCCAATGTGGGTGAAAACCACCTACTGCAATCTCTATCTTCTTTCAAATAGAATTTCTTTTACAATGAGTTTGTACTGGTGCAATCTTTTACCAGTATGCAGGCTACAACCTGCAGAGAGCTACAACCCTCTCTCATTTTCCAGTCTCTCCAAGAAGGGAGCTACAACCCCCTACTTCGTTCAAGGACTGTGTTTCATTAATTTTCGGACTGGATCCAAGAAGATCAAATGGTCATCAAGTATAAACAATTCTTCAGAATTACCCAAGCATCAGATCAATACATATTTTCTTTATACAGCAGAACACCCAAGCGCCAACCCAAGCACTAGATCAAATATAAATAAATATTCAATCTGGCCACCCAATAAAACAGAGGTTGTTTATGCCGAAATCAGAACACAATGCAGAGGATATACATATAACAATGCACCCAGAGGCTAGAAACAAAACAAACCAAATATGCGCACCCAGAACCTGAACTGCAATACACCCGAAGCAATGTGATTTCTCTCGAAGAAATGTCTGAACTTTAAGCCTGCGATCTCTGTTCTGCACGCATTCTCCTTAATTCAGGTTCAGTAATTTCTCATTTACCGATCACAAGAATGTCGATCAATTAATCAATTCTCCCTTGAGATCTTTCATTCGTGATCGATTCCTTGCCGCAGGATCCCCTTTTCTTTATATATTCATGCTTTTGATAATACCAAGAATCGAAACCAGAGGATCCGAAAACCTGGGGCGCAACTGTTTTGACCGATCTCTTAAGAAAAGAGCTTAAGCGGGAAAACAATGAAAACGGTCCAAACGGGCGAAGAGGCGGACTTTTAATTGAATGCACTCATATCAATAATATATCGGGTCCGCTCCATATCGCTATCAACGATTAGATGAGGGAGGATTTTATAAAATGGGCGACTACCTCGGATGCGATATTAATATATAATGCCTTTAAACCCTTCATCGCGTCCGCCCCCTCTTATCGCAATCGGAGGATTGGGGTGGGCGACCCTTTATGTATTGCGATACGCTGTGGATGCGATATTGTTGTAAACCATGTTTGATTCCTCCATCGAGTCCGCTCCCAATCGGAGGTTTCAACGAAGTCACATAGCCGAACCCCCGACGCGCATATATGCCGAACTACGGATGCAATATTATTATAAGCCATTTTTTATCCCACCATCGGGTCTGCTCACAATCGGAGGTTTCAACGAAGTCACATAGCCGAACCCCCGATGCACATATATGCCGAACTGCAGATGCGATATTATTATAAACCAAGTTTGATATGCCATCGGGTCCATTGCAATCGGAGGTTTCAACGGTGTTACATACCTGAACCCCCGATGCGCATATATGCCAATATATATGTATTAACACATATAACTATGTTTATCCGCCGAAAAGGGGGAAATGCATACATGTTATTGTTTATTATATAATACATATATATAAGGGTTTTAAGCGCCCAAACACCTCCCGATAATATTAATGTATGCATATATGGGTTTTAATAAGCCCGATACATCCCGATAAGCATATATATATGAGAAAGAGCCTCTATTGCTCTGATACGATCCCAATGGCTCAATGCTCCCAATGGCTCAAAGGTTCCGATAAACATATGTAAATGGCCCCTCTTCTCTCCTCTGGGCTCTTCTTGTCCCCATCAAGATGTATATAAGAGAAATGTCCGTCTGTGAGAGGGTTGTCTTCAAGTTCAACACATGTCCATAAAGCTATAATGCCAACAATCCCCCCCTTTGGACTTGATGGCAACAACACCAACCAAAAAGGCACAAAAGTACTCTCCCCCTTTGACATCAAGGGAAAAGGGCGGATATCTGCTTCTCCTGACTATTTCTCCCCCTGAGAGCTTGCTCCTCCTGATTTCTCCACCTGAGGACTTGTTCCGCCTGATGATGAACCAGATTCTGAAAGTGACATCAACTTCAGAGTTTTCTGGCAACCATTTTATTCCACAGCAGTTGGCGACACCATGTTCTTTATGACAGAAAGTCGAGCTATTCTGGCTACGTATAAAATAGAGACCGCCCTGTTTTTCCCTTCAGCTGGTGCCATTAATTGAACTCGGCACCTTTATTGCCATGGATATTTACAGTTCATCTACCAACATATTACTCCTTCTGTAATACTATAATGCCAACAATGAATTATGCTCCCCCTGAACCTTATACGCGTATACCCCATAAGAACCTCGCGTACAAGCACCAATCTGAGAATTAACAACAAGATGATGCGTCGACAACCCCCAGCTTTTGCCTAAGGTATTCAAAAGTCTCCCTGGGCAATGGTTTGTTAAATATATCAGCCACTTGTTCCTTAGAAGAAACATATTCCAACTTGATCTTTTGTTGAAGCACTTGTTCCCTGAGAAAATGATACTTGATCGGTATGTGCTTGGATTTTGAATGCATGACTGGGTTCTTTGAAATGTTGATTGCACTTGTATTATCACATAAGATGGAGATAGGTGGAGTACAAGTGA
This sequence comes from Pinus tabuliformis, assembly GCA_031772625.1. Taxonomy (NCBI): domain Eukaryota; kingdom Viridiplantae; phylum Streptophyta; class Pinopsida; order Pinales; family Pinaceae; genus Pinus; species Pinus tabuliformis. The sequence continues at coordinate 1,135,479,482 of CM062807.1, read as the reverse complement.
TCTGGAAATCCTGTAAGGTCTGCATCATCCAAAGAAGTTGGGTGCAACAAGATGCAGCAGCTACATATTCTGCTTCAGCTGTAGATAAGGCAATTGAACTCTGTTTCTTGCTGAACCATGATACTAATCTGGAACCCATAAAGAAAGCACCACCACTTGTGCTTTTCCTGTCATCCACACTTCCAGCCCAATCTGCATCTGTGTAAGCATGAAGTGTGAGATCTGTGTCTCTAGGATACCACAAGCCATAGTTTTGAGTTCCTTGAAGATATTTGAAGATTCTCTTTACTGCCTGAAGATGAGTTTCCTTTGGATTTGCCTGAAATCTTCCAACTATTCCAACTGCATGCATGATGTCTGGTCGGGTACCCGTCAAATAAAGTAGACTTCCAATCATAGATTTGTATGTTGGTTGATGAACTGCAGCTGATTCATCATTCGCACTAAGACTGCATCCTGTAACCATGGGGGTACATACTGGTTTTGAATCTTTCGTGCCATACTTCTTCAAAATCTGCTTGAGGTACTTGGTTTGAGACAAGAAGATACCGTCGTTATTTTGTTGGATTTGCAATCCAAGAAAGTATGCCAGTCCTCCTAGGAGGGAAATTTCGAATTCTTTCTGCATTACCGAGGCAAAGTTTTAACTCATAACTTCTTCATTACTGCCAAAGATAATATCATCTACATACACAACAAGTATTAGAAACTTGTCATTTTCAATTTTTATATAAAGATTTCTATCTGCTGATCCTTTTGAAAAACCTTGTTGATGAAGATATTTGTCCAAACGGTAGTACCAAGCCCTTGGAGCCTATTTAAGACCATAGAGATCCTTTTTCAATCTGCATACAAGATTTGGATCATTCCCAAGAATGAAACCATCTGGCTGCTCAATGTATACTTCTTCTTCTAAGTCTCCATTCAGAAAAGCTGATTTCACATCCATTTGAAATACTTTGAACTTTTGAAAGCTTGAGAGAGCAAGGAACATTCGGATGGCCTCAAGTCTTGCAACGGGAGCAAAAGTTTCTTCAAAATCTATTCCTTCTTGTTGGGCATACCCTTTACACACCAGTCTTGCCTTGTTTCTAACTACCTCCCCATTTTCGTTCAACTTATTTTTGAAAATCCATTTTGTTCCTATGACATTCTTATCCTTTGGTCTAGGAACCAACTCCCAAGTGTTGTTCTTTTCGATCTGTTCAAGTTCTTCATCCATTGCCTTGACCCAACATTCATCCTTGCATGCCTCTCTTACATTTTGTGGTTCAGTGGAGAAGAGTAATGCCAAGTAGCTTGAAGCTTCTGCTCTTCTTTTTTGTACGCCTGCCTCCTTTTGTCCCAAAATTTGAGATTCTGGATGATTCTTCTGTACATACCTGGATGGAGTCTTCGCATCTATCATTATCTGTTCTTCAAGTGCCTCTTGAGATTCTTTTTCTTCATCATTGGTCTGATTTGGAGGGTAGACTTCATCTTCTTCAATATTTTCATACCTTACTTGCCTAGGAATGTATCCCTTTTCATCAACCACTACATCAATGCTATCAACAATTCTTCCAAGTCTTTTATTGTAACACTTATATGCTTTGCTGTGAGGAGAATAACCAAGGAGAATGCCTTCATCTGCTCTAGGCTCAAGTTTGCCAAGCTGTTCATCAGTATTCTTAATATAGCATTTGCTCCCAAAAATTTTGAAGTGCTTTACCGAAGGAGTCTCCCCATACCAGAGCTCATGCAAATTTCGAGTGCTTTTTACTCGGACATTTGTTTTATTGATAATAACAACCGCCGAAAATGCAGCTTCACCCCAGAATGTTGCGGGAGTTCCAGAATCATCAAGCATAGCACGAGCCATTTGTTGGATTTTTCTGTTCATCCTTTCCACAACTCCATTCTGCTGAGGAGTCCTAGCTGTATAGAATTCCCTTCTTATTCCATGTTCTTCACAAAAATCAAAAAATTCATTTGAGGTGAATTCCCCAACTCTGTCAGACCTGAGGCACTTAATTTTGTAATCTGATTCATTTTCAACCAAGGCTTTGAAAGACTTGAACTTTTCGAATGCTTCGTCTTTGTGCTTCATAAGTCCTAACCAAACCATCCTAGAGAAGTCATCAATGAATAATATAAAATATTCTTCTCCTCGAGGTGAACTTGTCCTAAATGGACCACATACATCTGTATGTACTAGCTCAAGAGGCCTGCTAGCTGATCCTTCCTTTTCAGGAAAGTTAGTTCTGGTTTGCTTACCAAACTGACATGATTTGCACATTGTGTTGTCTGGAATTTTGACGTCTGAAAGACCATGGACTGCCTGGTATTTGCATGCTTTCCTTATTTGTGAAAAGCTCAGGTGCCCCAACCTCCGGTGCCATAACCAATGCTCATCGTCCTTGCTCAAATAGCATTGTTGTTGTCCTTCTTAAAATATGTATAAATTATTTGGAGTTCTTCTGCCTTTGATCACTGTTTTTCCTGTATCGAGATCACGAACACTACATCCATTTGATCGAAATATTACCTCTGTTCCTTGATCGCACATCTGAGTGACACTCAGTAGATTATGCTTCAAGCCATCAACATACAAAACATTTCCAGCCTTGACCTTTTCTTTCAACTGAGCAGTGCCTTTTCCCTTTATGGCTGCAGGAATATCATTTCCAAAAGAAACCTTCTTTCCCTTTTCTAGAGTAGTATATGATTCAAGTTTTTCTTTATCACCTGTCATATGCTTCGAACATCCGCTGTCGATAAACCATAAGTTTTCTTGTCCTTTTGCATAAAAAGCTATTCCACATCTTTCTAGTTGCGGTTCCTTCATTCTCCATGTTCTGGCATTCGGGCTTTGTTCCTTCTGAGTTGTCTTCCGAAACCTGCTCCTGCATTCAGATTCTTCATGACCGAAGTTATTACAAATAGAACATTCAATTTCACTTTCATGGGCGGAAAAATTGTTATAGGTCCTTTTCTTGATTCCAGACATATTTCTTTGTTTTTGAGCTTCTCTAGTCATGATTGTCTTATAGGCAACACATTGAGCTGCTTTGTGACCAAAGTTATGGCAAGAGAAACATTTCCCATTGAAGAAAATTCTGCGTTATCAAATCTGTCATCCAACCGATTGTAGTTTCTACCAACATTCATTCTTGAGGAAAATTGGGAAGATTTTACCTGTGGCTGGTTGTAGCTTCTGTCAGTAGCTTGCCTCTGATTTTCTTGATAGTTTTTGTTCGTTCTTGAGATAAACTGTCCCTGATTTACTTGATGATTTCTATTAGGCCTTTGCTCGCTCCTTCTTGCTGCATCAAGATAACTTTTGGAGGTGGATGCTTGAGATGCTTCTCCATTATATCCCAGACCTGTCTTGATTAATGGAGAACGTTGCACATTGATGATCTCATCCAGAGTTTCAGATCCTTTAGCAAATTTAATATTAAGAGATTTTGTCTTCTCAATCTCTTTTCTAAGACCAACAATTTCACATTCCAACTTTTCAAGATGTTTTTCCCTTTCAGCTAGTTGACATTGCAGAGATTCAATAATCACATTTTTCTCTTCTAAGCAAATTTTGAGATTAGACATTTCTTCATAAAAACCTTCTTCATCTACAACATCCATGTAGTCATCATCTTCAAAAGCCATTAAGAGTTTATAGTCATTACCTCGTTCATCTTCGTCACTAATTGAGAGTCCATCACTATCTTCATGAGTGTAATAGCTTTTCTTATTAGCGTTTTGTTTCTTGTTCCATCTAACGGGTTCCTTTCCCTTGTCATTCTTTTCTTTATGAGGACATTTGGCAGCATAGTGACCCACTCTTCCACATGCAAAGCATTTGAAAGGTAACTTACCTCGGAATCGTCCAGCACCCCGTTGAAGATTTTTGACAAAATTTGATTCTTCTTCTTCTTCTGATATGTGTCCTGACTCATAGAAATCTTCTTTGCCAGAAGCCTTGAAGGCAGCTTCTCTCCTGTCTGATGGTCCTCCTTTCCTCATTTCATAAGCAGTTAGAATTCCATGCAGCTGTGACATTTTAAGACTTTGTAGATTCTCCTTTTCTTCTATTGCAAAAACTTTAGATTCAAATTTAGGTGACAAAGATCTTAGAACCTTTTCAACCACAACAACCTCTTTTATTTCTTCACCCAAGTTTTTCATACAATTAACAATCTCATCCACACGAAGAAAATAGTTAGCCACACTTTCATCATTATACATCTTGAGATTTTCATACTGAATCCTGAGGGTTTGAAGTTTTGCTCGTTTTACCTGATCATCTCCTTCATAGCTTAGGACAATCTTGTCCCATATTTCTTTTGCGGATTTATACTACATAACTTTCACAAATTCTGATTGAGATAGACATCCTAGAAGAGTATTGACCGCCTTTGCATTTGTTTCATATTTCTTCTTCTCAGGTGGATCTGTAGGAGTAGCTAATGGAAAAGTATACCCTGTTTCTATGATGTCCCGGACTTCTGTACCCAGAGATTGAAGATAGGTTATAACTCTTACCTTCCAATATACGAAGTTTGTCCCATAAAAAATAGGTGTCCTGATTGATGCTTCCCTCTCGTAGTTTCTCATGATGAACGATCTCCTTCAAGCGATCAAGCTTCTTCAGAAGGACCTGCTCTGATACCAATTGTTGGAAATAATACTGAGAGGGGGGGGTGAATCAGTATTATTAATTTCTTTTCAATAAACCTTCTTGATTTATGCTTTAAAGTATTCTTATGATATTGATAATTAACTTGTATATCAGAACCATTTAATAATGAATCAAGAACAGTAAAAAATAGATAGTCATACAAATGAACACCAGATATAAGGTGGAAACCCAATGTGGGTGAAAACCACCTGCTGCAATCTCTATCTTCTTTCAAATAGAATTTCTTTTACAATGAGTTTGTACCGGTGCAGTCTTTTACTAGTACGCAGGCTGCAACTTGCAGAGAGCTACAACCCTCTCTCGTTTTCCAGTCTCTCCTGGAAGGGAGCTACAACCCCCTACTTCATTCAAGGACCACATTTCATTAATTTTCAGACTAGATCCAAGAAGATCAAATGGTCATCAAGTATAAACAATTCTTCAGAATTACCCAAGCATCAGATCAATACATATTTTCTTTATACAGCAGAACACCCAAGCGCCAACCCAAGCACTAGATCAAATATAAATAAATATTCAATCTGGCCAACCAATAAAACAGAGGTTGTTTATGCCGAAATCAGAACACAATGCAGAGGATATACATATAACAGTGCACCCGGAGGCTAGACACAAAACAAACCCAATATGCGCACCCAGAACCTGAACTGCAATACACCCGAAGCAATGTGATTTCTCTCGAAGAAATGTCTAAACTTTAAGCCTGCGATCTCTGTTCTGCGCGCATTCTCCTTAATTCAGGTTCAGTAATTGCTCATTTACCGGTCACAAGAATGTCGATCAATTAATCAATTCTCCCTTGAGATCTTTCATTCGTGATCGATTCCTTGCCACAGGATCCCCTTTTCTTTATATATTCACGCTTTTGATAATACCAAGAATCGAAACCAGAGGATCCGAAAACCTGGGGCGCAACTGTTTTGACTGATCTCTTAAGAAAAGAGCTTAAGCGGGAAAACAATGAAAACGGTCCAAACGGGCGAAGAGGCGGACTTTTAATTGAATGCACTCATATCAATAATATATCGGGTCCGCTCCATATCGCTATCGGCGATTAGATGAGGGAGGCTTTTATAAAATGGCGACTACCGCAGATGCGATATTAATATATAATGCCTTTAATCCCTTCATCGGGTCCGCCCCCTCTTATCGCAATCAGAGGATTGGGGTGGGCGACCCTTTATGTATTGCGATACACTGCGGATGCGATATTGTTGTAAACCATGTTTGATGCCTCCATCGGGTCCGCTCCCAATCGGAGGTTTCAACGAAGTCACATAGCCGAACCCCCGACGCGCATATATGCTGAACTGCGGAAGCGATATTATTATAAGCCATGTTTGATGCCACCATCGGGTCCACTCGCAATCGGAGGTTTCAACGAAGTCACATAGCCGAACCCCCGATGCGCATATATGTCGAACTGTGGATGCGATATTATTATAAACCAAGTTTGATATGCCATCGGGTCCATTGCAATCGAAGGTTTCAACGGTGTTACATACCCGAACCCTCGATGCGCATATATGCCGATATATATGTATTAACACATATAACTGTGTTTATCCGCCGAAAAGGAGGAAATGCATACATGTTATTGTTTATTATATAATACATATATATAATGGTTTTAAGCGCCCAAACACCTCCCGATAATATTAATGTATGCATATATGGGTTTTAATAAGCCCGATACCTCCCGATAAGCATATATATGAGAATGCATGCATATATGGGTTTTAATAAGCCCGATACCTCCCGATAAGCATATATATATGAGAAAGAGCCTCTATTGCTCCGATAAGCTCCCAATGGCTCAATGCTCCCAATGGCTCAAAGGTTCCGATAAACATATGTAAATGGCCCCTCTTCTCTCCTCTTGGCTCTTCTTGTCCCCATCAAGATGTATATAAGAGAAATGTCCGTCTGTGAGAGGGTTGCCATCAAGTTCAACACATGTCCATAAAGCTATAATGCCAACATATCTTTCCACTGCTCGCCATCTTCTTTCACCACCAAAATCGATCTCGCAGATCTCCCACTGAACAAGGTCTATCACAGGCCCGATCGAAACCCCTCAGCAACAAAGGCGTCCTCTTGAAGCCAAAAACAACTCTAATACCAAATGTAGGTTTGAACCCCGTACAAAAATTACCAGCATACGAATTCTAAAACACAGAAAATAAACAATGCAAGAGCATAACACATAAAACACATATACACAGAGATTTTCCCCTGGATCCCAAAATCAGGACTACCAGCTTGATTTTTCATTATGTTCTTTTCAATGTTATAATACATATTTATACATGCTGAAGCATCCAATACCATGGACCGAAAACCATCACGTCCAAAACCATGGACCGAAAACCATCACATCCAAAAACACGTGCAAAAATCATGCACAAAACCATAGGTGGGTTCACCCAACCTAACATAAGTTCCAAAACCAAAATTTTCTGGGGTGCTACCCTAGACCCCATAGAGTGGGGTTAACTGCACCCCTCAAACCCCCTGTGACCCCCCCGCTACGCAATTGGCGCAATGAAGGGGGGGATCTGCCCCCCCTCTAAACCCCCGGTTAACTACGTGGGCTAGTCGTGGAAAGAATATAACACAACCCAACATACTTTGGAAATCAACTTTCAACCCGCATGCTAGAGCTGCACAAAATTATAACATTGTTGAAGACTTGTCTATGTCTTCTTCCGTAATGTCAGCTCTACAAATGTTGGAAACATGGCCGACACAGTGAAAGCTTTTATTGTCATCTATAGGAGCTATTGAACCATAACATTCTAACTTAATTATCTTTGATCTTGAGAGTCATATCCCGAGACTCCCTCATCAACTAGAAATCTAGATCCCAATTTTTGTTAAAACTAGACGATTCTTTTGTGTGGTTGTTGATGAAGGAGCTTCTACATGCATTATGTCGATTGCTTGTTGGAAAGATTTAGGCTCTCCAACCATTAATAAATCGCCTACCACTATGATAGCCTTTGATGGAAGAGGTTTTTTTCCATATGGGATCTTGAATGATTTTCCCATAGATCTAGAAGGAAAAACAATTGTAATCGAAGTTGAATTTGTAGATGCTCAGCTAGATTATAACTTTTTGCTTGGTCGAAGTTGGACCTATGTGATGTCAGCGGTAGTCTCGTCATTATTCTGAATGATACAGTTTCCTCACAAAGGAAAAATTTTCAAAGTAGACCAATTGTCTTACTACACTTCAGACCCTAACTCTACGAGCAGTATACATTTTGTGGAAAAACGACTTCTTCGTATGAGGATATTAGTGTTGGTCTACTCAAAGAATCATCATTGGTGGGAACCTCTGCAATGCCTCCACCGAATTTTTATTCTAATTTTTCCGAGGTAAACATCATTACATCAAGCACTAAGCAATCTCTTGATCCATGGATAGTGCCTTTAGAGTCTAAGTTATCCTCTTATGGCAATGAGACGCTTTTGAGCCCTTTTGAATTGGCTTATCAAGCAATGCAAATGTTTTCTGACCCGACATCTTCAAATATTGATCAAGTGGATATGGTTAATGAATATTATTCTCCTTTTCCTTGGTTAGAACCAGTTTCACTCTTTGATCCTTTCAATTGTGTGTTTCCAGCTCACAAAAGTATCATGGAGATTATGATGTTGGATGTAATTCCATGGAACGATCACCATAATCGTTCATCTTTTCTACCTAGCCCTGACAAAATTGAGAATTATTTTTCAAATACGTTTTCACCTCAAATAGTAAATAGTCTAGAATCACCCATTTCTATGTTGCAATCTGAATTTGAAAGAAATTTGGGGAATATATATGATACAATTTCCATTGACATCTCAGTTAAAACAAGATTTGTTGAAAATATTCACGTAGGTGCCTCATGTGCAATTAAAGGAATTCAAACATATAAGGCCTTATTTCAAGAATTCTGAAACATTTTTCCTGGTCATATGAAGAAATGCCAGGAATTGATCCAAGCATTGTAATACATGAAATTAAGACTTACCTGAATGCCAAGCCTGTCAGACAACTATTATGTCTAGTGCATCCAAGAAAATTTGTTGTGATTAAAGCTGAGATCGAGAAACTATTTGATCTGATTTAGAATGTTAGTTTGCAGTGCTAAGATCTTCCTTAAATTATAAACAAAATGTTTTTATTGTGATTAAGGATTCATCAATTTTTACAAGTGAAATGAAAAGTTTTTATGTTAATTTTATGAGCAATTTAACATAAACTAGAAACTGAACGGAAGCATAAACATGTACAAAACATCATCAAAAGCACATTACAACAAGCACATAATTAAGGAGTTCACCCCTCTTGGGTCACGTCTCTTTGGTCCAACTTCCAATGGCTTGGGCCTCTCTATTATGCTCAAAAGTGTAAAAAAATGTGTTTACAATTCTCAAATGCTTATGAAACCTACTCCAATGAGTCCATAATACTAAAAAATGGCTATCTAGCCTCCTTTTGCAACCAATTTGGTGGAAAATTGAAGAAGTTATGGCTTCTCCTAGTTCTCCCAATATTCGTTCCACAAATTTCTCTAAAACCGAAATAATCCCACAAATTCATTCCAAAATCTGCTAACCGAGAGAGAAATTTGCCGCGTGGCGGGCCATAACCTGTTGGCCGAATCACAAATCGCAATCGATAAGTGTTGCGAGCTTATGGTCTGTGGATAATAATGGGCGATTGCAATTGCGATATCAAGGACCCAATGGGATATTATATCGCAACCTATAGTGGCATCACATCTGGGGACTATCGCATTTCACAATCAGAAGAGTACCAGTGAGTAAAAATATGTGGGTCTTTGTTTTTCCTGTGATATGCGATTGTGATATCGCATCGTAACCCAAGTATGCTGGGCCGATTTCCGTAATTTCCCTCCCTTCGTCGATTGTGATTGTGATTTGTGATTTCATTATCGCATCGCAACCCTTCCTTGCTCGGGGCCGATTCTGTAAGACCTTTCCACCTGCAACTACAATTTGTGATATTTAGCAACTAATGGAAGCCTGCCACTTGGCACCTCCTCATTCGCTAAATACCTTGCCACATCATCCAATCCTACCATGTAGACAAGTCAAACTTGAACTTTTACTTTCTCTAACTTTTGCATACGAGCTCAGATTTGAGTGTCATTCACACCGTTGGATTTAGAATGACGATCTCTTTGATCTAAACCTAAGTTTAGCAAAATTCTAATGCTTTTAGTTTTGAGCATAATTTTGAGCACCTGATCACTCCTCCCCACTAGAAGTCTTTTGGACCCCAAAAGATCACTTTTAATTTACTAGCAGGTGAGGGTACAGTTCCCTCACCTTTCCAAGCTCTATACATTTGGATTTTGAAGGATTTGTATCCTTGAGCCCCATATGAAGATAATCAATACTTCCCCTTTTTGTTGTCCTTGTGCTTCTATCAAGTATAGTGTCTTGCTGAAGCTCATCAAGGAATTCTGGAGAAAATTCTTCAATAAATGGAACCTGCATATTCTTTGCTTGATCTTCAATCAAAGGAGGCTCATACAACCTCAAAATTTCAGCATTAACAATGGAATAAATTTGCATATATGAAGGCAAATCAAGCTTGAAAGCATTATTATCAATATTTTTTATAATTTTAAATGGGCCATAACGGATTGGTTTCAGCTTTTTACCTTCACCTTGAATCCTTTCCTTGCTAATGTAAAGCTAAACTTCATAACCTACTTGAAATTGATGATTCACGTGATTCTTATCATGCCTTGCCTTATACTTGCCTTAACTCTTTTATAGTTGTTCTTGAATTGTTTGGTGAATCAACTGAATTTTCTCAATGAATTTCTTTGCTCTGTCTATGCCTCTATGTCCATCTACAACTACATCTTTCTCAAAGATGAAATCCAAAGGTGATTTAGGCAAATAAAGAAGACATGCCTCAAAAGGTTAAGTTAGAGTAGAAGAGTGTTTTGCTCGGTTGTAAGCATGCTGAATATAATGAAATTGTTCATCCCACAACTTAGGATGTTTGCTACAATATCCTCTTAGCAAATGAATAATTGTCTTGTTAACCACTTCAGTTTGACGATCTATTTGTGGATGGAAGGTTGTACTTTTCTTCAACTTGGTGTCCATCAAGTTCCATAAATTTGACCAAAAATTCCCAACAAATCTGGAATCACGATCACTTACAATAGAAGTAGGTAATCCAAAATGAACCCATACATTTTGAAAGAAAAGTTGAGTTGTTTATTCAACTATAATTTGTTTTTTACAAGGCATTAATATGCACATCTTGCTGAACCCATCCACAACTATGTAGAAATAATCATGACCTTTTCTTGATAAAAGAAGACCTCCTACAAAATCTATAGAAACACTGTCCCATGGACGTGAAGGCACTGGAAGTGATGTGGAAAATCCTAGTTTCTATTAGTAGGCTTACTGACTGCACACAATCAACAACCTCTGATAAAACGTGACACACTTTCAAGCATACGAGGCTAGTAAAAATACCTCTGAAGATTTTCCATTATTTTACTTACATCGAAATGTCCAACAATGAGAGAAGTGTGCGCTTCCCTTGTGACATTTATTCTCTCTCCCTGTGGAACACAAAGTTTTCCCAAATGATACAAAAAATTATCATGTACATGGCAGTCTAATTCTTCAACTTTGTGGCCTTGAATCGAGTTTGAATATACCTCATGAAAGTCAGCATCATGTGTGTATTGTTCAACATAACTTTCAGGAAAAATAGAATGATTCTTGAGTAAAATGGCTACATTAACAACCAGTCTAGAAATCATATCAGCAACTCTGTTATAAATAACTTTCTTGTACCTGATTACCAAGTGGAATTGCTGTAAGAATCCCATGCAACGAAAGTTCCTTGTTTGTTGCAATTTTATTTGAGATTGTAGATATTACAAAGGTTGATGATCGGTGTGAATAATGGTTTATTTTCCCATTAAGTAATGCTTCCATTTCTTCACACTTTGCACCAATGCGTAAATCTCTTTATCATATGTAGGATAGTTAATAACAACACCATTAAAAATATCAGAATGAAATGAAATGGGCTTACCATGTTGTAAAAGAACTGCACCCATGGCGTAGTCACTTGCATCTGTTTGTATTTCAAATGGTTGTTTCAAATCCGGAAATGCTAAAACTGGGGCTGAACTGATCTTTTGTTTTAAAGCATCAAATTCTTTTTGATGTTTTCCTTCCCAATGGAAGACAACCTTCATGATGGTCAAAACATGTAGTGGAGCTGCTATGGAAGATAAATTGGTAATGAACTTCCTCCAGTACTGCGCTGCTCCCAGAAAACTCCTTACTTCTATGACTGATTTGGGTATTAGCCAATTCCCAATGATCGAAACTTTAGAGGGGTCAATATTTAGCTCACCTCCTCCAACTATGTGGCCCAAATACACCAAGGAAGTTTTCTCGAATTCACATTTAGACATCTTCAGAAATAATTGTTCTTTTTTTAAGACATCCAACACTTTCCTCACATGCTTGACATGCTCTTCTCGTGATTTGTTGAATATCAAAATATAATCTAAATAGACAATTACAAAGTCATCAAGAAAGGATCTTAAAACATCATTCATAACTCATGAACGTAGCTAGAGGGTTGCAAAGACCGAAAGGCATAACCAACCACTCAAACAATTTTTGTTTGATTTTAAAAGCAGTGTTCCAAATATCCTCCTCAGCTATTCTAACTTGATGATATCCACTTCTCAAGTCTAATTTAGTGAAACATTTTGCATTCTTCAACTGATCTAGAAAATCACCTAGTCTGGGCAGTGGGTATCGATTCTTTATGGTAATTTTATTCAAATCTCGATAATCTACACACATGCGCCAGATTCCATCTTTCTTGGGTACCAAAATAATTGGTGAACCACATGGTGAAATAGAGGGATGAATTACACATTTATCTAACAATTCATGGACTTGTTCTTAGTTTCTAAACTTTCCAGAATTGACATTTGATACATACTGATATTTGGGAGTGGACAACCTTGTTGTAGCTGAATTTTGTGTTGAATTCCCCTTTTTGGTGGCAATCCCTTTGATTCTTGAAACACATCTCCATATTGATTGACCACATCAACCAATTCATCTTTCAACTTCACGTCACAACCTGCAAAGGATTCACGCTTCGTGTCATTCTTCTGCTTGATCATAAGGAGCACGAGATTCTTGTTGGAATTGACCAGTCGCTTCATTTTCCCTGCGCTTGCTAAAGACAGATTAAGCTTTCTACGATGGGCTCTCACAATATACTCCACTCCATCTTTGAACAAATGATATTTGTTCTCAAATCTATGGAAAATGGCTTTCTAGTCATACATATATGGGCTTCCCAACACAATTCCAAAAATACCGAGCGACACTACATCTAATTCGGCTTCATCAATGAAATGGGCAGTAATAGAAAACTTGAAAAAACATTTCCTTGTGACCTGAAGATGTGCATCCTTGGTTATCCAACCCAACGGATACAATTTATGATGAGGCATGGTTTCCAAATTCAACTTCTTGACCAAGTTTGCAGAAATTTAGTTTGCATGGGATCCACTGTCAAACAACGTATCAATCTTGGTGTGCTTGGAAATAAATCTGATATGGAATAGCTCAATTATTTTTTCTTCATTTGAAGCATTGTTGGAGTTATTTGTGGTGCTAGTAATTGCCACGAATTCCTCTTTGCTTGTTTTTGCCACGAATTTTCCTTTAGTCATTGTGGTTGCAATCTTTGTTTCATCACCTGAGTCAGAAACCAAGTCTTGTTGTACAACAACATTTGCCTTCTCTTTCCCTTTATTGTTAAATTTCTTTGGTCTTAATTCAGGATGAAGCTTCCAGCAATGTGCTTCATCATGGCCCTCTTTGGAACAATTCTTGCACATGGGTTTCTCCCCTTCTTTCTTAACAAAAGCATTTTTTTTTTTTTTTTTTTTTTTTTTTTTCAGATTTCCTTTAGATTTATTTCCCTTTTCACCACTCTGGAATGGCTTCTTCTTACCTTCTTCTTGTACATTTTTCCCTCTTGCTTCGAGGTGTGTAGCTTGAACACAGACCTCATCAAGATTTGTGGGATTAAACATAAGAATGGTGTGTCGAAGATAGATATGCAAACCTCCTATGTATTTCAGCAAAGTATCTTGTGACTGCAAGTCTACTCCTAGCATAAGAGCTCTTCTCCTAAACTCCTGAGTATACTCTTGCACATTTTGACCTTTTAACTGTTTGAAATTTTGCCAATTCATGATATCTTTTTGCATATGAGCTAGAGGGTAGAATTGTCTTTTGATTGCAGTAATGAAATCATTCCAAGAAATAGAGATCTTACTGTGTTTTTTAATCTCCTCTTGGATATTTGATTCCCACCATATAAGTGTTGAACCCTCCATTCTCAAGGAAGCCAACTGCATTTTGATATCATCCTCTTGAAGGTTTTGAATTCTACAATACACCTCCAATTGACGAATCCAATTATCAAGTTTCTCTACATTCACTTCACCATTATACATGGGCAACTTGAATTTGACATCAAGTTTTAGAAAATGTGCTTTACCAGTTCCTTTTGAAGAATGATGATGAGTATGAGTAAGGGTTGTATTAGTGGAAGAGTGTGAAGATTCTTGTGAAGAAGAATATGAAGAAGATGGTGGAGAGGGTGGAGGTTTGTCTCCATTCCCATTACCTCCTTATCCATTACCTCCTCCTGAAGAGCCTTCTCCTTTGGGAGGTTTGGAACTTTCTCCTTGCAATCTACTATTCCTCTCTTCATAGATGACCTTCACCATTTATGTCATATTAAATAAAGCCTTTATGAAGGTCTTCTCATCTTCTGTCATGTTTGCAAGTTCTCCTTCATGAGACATCATCTCTGGAGTCTCAACTGCAACTTGAAGCTGAACTGGCGTTGGAGATTGTGGCAAGGCTTGCTCTTCTTCCCCTTGACCCAACTTTAGGGCTTCCAAACAACTTTCGTTCACCTCTTTTGAGATATAACCTTGTAAGGATGACATAAACTTGCAAACAATTAAATCCTTCTTTCACAAAGCAAAACCTAGTGCTCTGATACCAAATTTATCTAATTTAGAATATTAGTTTGCAATGCTAAGATCTTCCTCAGATTATAAAGAAAATTATTTTATTTTGCTTAAATATTTATAAATTTTTACAAGGGAAATGAAGAGTTTTTTTGTTAATTTTATGAAAAATTTAACGTAAAATAGAAATTGAACAACAACATAAACATGTACATAACATCATAAAAAACACATTACAATAATCACATGATAAAGGAGTTCACCCCTCTTGGGCTACATCTCCTTGGTTGAGTTTCCAATGTGTTAGTGTCAATCTTGTCATACTGCCATCAGTGATCAAAATATGCTCTTTTGCATCTGCATAATAGGAGTCCCATACTGTAAATTGTTAATCACTCCATTAGGTCATGGATCCACTGATGGTTGTGTTCACTTCAGTTTTCCCTCATGAAATATACTTCTTGATCCTCTTCCATATAGTTTTCAGTCAAGGTTCATACTTACTTTGCAGTTCATTTCATTAGGTCTTAGGGTTTGGTCTCATTAGGTTTTAGAGTTTCCACATAGTCAAATTTGATGGTTAAATGCCAATAAAGATCAAAAAGGACATGAGGATGCCAAATAAACTCAAGCACAGTATCTGGAAAGTCAAAAGTTATTATTTTTAAAGCTTAATGTAAATTTCACCTCAAAACATGTTTTGAGGTGAAAATAGAGTATTTTGTTTTTATTGTCATTCCTTATGTAATTTCATGTTCTTGTATGTAATATTGATTCCCAACTGCTCCTAAGCATCAATCCATACTGCCTAGCTACAAACACTGCAAAAAATTAAGTCAACATGAGCTAATCCACCTACAAAAGCAAAAGAGAACAAGCATTAAAAACAGGGTTTTCAAAAGGACAAAGAACATTGGAAAAGTGGGTTTTCAAAAAGTAAAAATCAAAATGGTGCCCATATATAAACCCTCTCATCCTACTTTTATTTCATTATGTCATATTGCAAGTCAAAGAAGCCACAGAAAGAAGTGATTTTCAAGTGGTTTTGAGCAAAACAGAGGTGGTGTTGTGCGTAGGCATTTGGCGCTGCGCTTCTGGAAGATTTTGCCTGGAGCTGCGCGTAGCGAGGAGTGTGCTACGCATAGGGAATTTCACTGCGCGTAGGCAGTTTTCTTCCTGTGTTAATTTGAACGAGCGCTACACGTAGGAGCCAGCACTGCGCTTCTGGGCAAGTGCACTATGCATAGGGCAACAAGCAACCAAAATGCTCCAAACTTCAAATTTTCGCCTAATTGCCTCCAAATTCTCCTTTTACAAGTAAGTACTCTCACTTCACTCAAGGATTGGCTTGCACATTTCAAGTTTTAGACAATTTTTTCACACCCTATATCAAACCCTAGTTTTTCACTATAAACCCTAATCATTTTGTTTTTCCCATTGCCTATGCTTCATAACTAAAACTCCTTACCCATATTTCTCTTTCCCCCTCATCTACATTCCACCATCTATCCCTCATTCCCTAAACCCTCCCCTCACTCTCATGGTTTGTCCATAACTACCTAAATTCACTCAAACTCATTCCTACAAACCCTAGAGTATCCCATTCAGTCCCATTTACATTGTCTAAAATTTGTGCAATTAAGAAGCTGGTTAAACATGGATAGAGGTGACTATGACTATGATGAGGAGAATACAACAAGTGATAGTTCAGTTGAGAGGAGCAGGCAACAGAGAAAGCCTCATAAGGGAGGCAAAATCACAAGAGAGGAGCCAACTAACCTAGGAGAACTACAAGCCTCTCCATTAGCAGTTTCATGTTTTAGACACCTTGGTTGTTATGAGTTCTGTGAACTAGTGGAGAGAGTCCAGTTTCATCATGAATTGGCTAGACTTTTTGTAGCCCACCTGCACAACAATGAAGTGACTCTTGCTGGGGTGACTTTCACAGTGTCACCATCTATTATTTTAGAGGCCACCAGGATTCCTGATTTTGGTGAGAAATAGTATAAGCCTTGGGACCTTGATGAGAATTATTATGAGCCTTACATTAAGCCTCAATATAGAAGTCAGGTGAAGAGGATTTTCCCCTTCAAATTCTTGGAGAACAGGTATGTCCCCTTGATGAGGATCATTATCAAATATTTCACTTGTGAGGACAGATTTTCCAGGTTGTATACTTACCATATCAGGCTCCTCGTGCACTTTACAAGGGTGAAGATGTTAAACCTCCCCTACTTTTTGTTTAGAAACATTGATAAGATGGCTTACCTTGTGCAGAAGAAGCCATACCCTCAGCAGATGAACAACATATATCATTACTCCTTGATCAAGATTATTGTTCTTCACCATCTCAGTCTTCTCAATATCCCTTGGGAGACTTTCATTTCTCATGGCATGTTCAGGGGACCCCAAATTCCTCCATCCATGGTGCAAGAAACAGGTGGGCCTTCTACTCATGTGGAAACAGGATAGGAAAACAAGGAGACAAAAACTGTTGAGGTGTCGGTATATTTGACATATCAGAGAGGTACAAGGAAGTTGTTTGTAGCTACTAGGCAAGTGTTTGCTCCACAGGATGTGGAAGGGACCTTTCCTTCTTCATCAGTCCATAGGCATATGTTATCTCCACAGGGTGTGGAAGGGGCTTTGCCTTCTACATCAACAAAGTAGGTACAGGTTGAGCAGCTGAACAAAGGAAAAGAAAAGGTACAGGAGGATGATTTGGATGATGAGCAAGAAAGGGAGTTTGAATTGGAAGAACATGATGAGCCTGAGCAGCGTGACATTGAGATTATTGATTTAGAAGCTCAGGAGAGGGAAACTATCAAGGACATCATCATACAAGAAAGGGAAGCTCAAATACAAGCTTTGATGGATAACCTAGAGAGGGCCAAGTATGTCATCACATACTTAGAACAATAAAACAAATAGTTGAGTGACAAACAAGTCCTCATGGAGCTGGAAGTGCTCAAAGAAAAAATGCAAATTGGCAAAGAGACACAAGTCACATTGACTCCTATTGAGCAAGAGACTGAAAACAATAGGGAGAATTGGCTTGAGAGAGTCAACCTACACCTAGAGGAGCTGTTAAATAAGGCCAATAGGGAAAAACAGATGCTTAGCCACATGGCTTATCACTACAGGACCCGCAATAAGATTTGCAACATAAGAATAAAAAAGATGAAGGTTAGGTTAAGGAGGGCTTTAGAAGGAAACATGGAGGAGGATAGACTTAAGATGTTGGCTGAAGCCTCCTTGGCTAATCAAAGCACATGATGGTGGTGCTTCATACCAATTTTGGGCATTTTTTGAGAAAATTTTGTCAATTTTGAATTTTTGAAATTCAATACACAGAAAAACTACCCAGAAGCACAGCGCTACCAGCGCTGCGCTTTTTCTAGGGGCACCCAATGGACACATGGCTTGCATTTTTGATTCAAGGCATCAAGGACATGCACCCTAGAAATTTTCAGAATTTTTGGAGTAGGATTAGTCCACCAAAAGGTCCAAAAACACTAAAAAATTGACCTTTCTGCCAGTTTTTGGACACACAGAAGCAGCCTTTGGAGAATCAACTTTTGAGGGGTCAAATGAGCTCCAAATGCAGAAATTCTAGGTGTTCCCAAAAATATACTTGAAGACCTTTCCAATGAGCTATCCTGGGCTCAATTTGGATGATGGGAAGGCCTCCAAAAGTGGCCTGAAAGTGGCACTGCGCGTAGGACCAGTGGCGCTGTGCATAGGGCAATTTTGCTCAGGAATGCCTAGTTTGCCAATTTTCGACTATTTTCTTGATTTCTCTCTCATGGTGGAGGATTTACTGATGTAATTAATGACATGGATTGTAAATATGATGGTCAAACACTAGTAGATGGTAGATTCATTAGATTAAAAGTGGTTTTGAGGGTAATGAATCAGTTTCCCCTCTTTTAGAGGCAAGTTGTTTGACTGCCTAGATTCCTGTTCCTTGTTTAGAAATGGTTGAAACAACTCCTCTTCTCATGGTTTCGACCCTGATGGTTAGGATGAGTGATTTGAATGTCTATATCATGTATTTTCTTTGTCATTGACAGGGGTTGGATTCAGCTGGATGCTCATGTACTGAACACATATCACTTTGTAGCAGTCTTGGCAGGATACTAATGAAGTTGCAGCTATTTTTATGAGATCCCTATGGTATGGCCTTTAGCATTTGTTTCTTCTTTTGTTATTATGTTCTCATGTTACTTATGTATGCCTCTTTCATATAATTTCTTCTGATTGGTTGTTTTCAAGTCAGATAGGTGGAATACATTAGGTTTAATGCTCTGCCTTGGGAAAACACCAGTATTTCATGTTTTTTCTACTGTTTAGGAAGGATTCATGACTTTCTCATGCCCTTCTTAGCTCCTCACCAGTCTATCATTTCACCCCATCAAGCCTAAAGTGTTGAAGCTCATACCTACCTTGCCCCATAGAATCCCCTACAATTTTGACTTAGTTTCCCAGACCCAAATTGCCCAGCTCCTCCTGATCTGGCAAAAACACCAACAACTTCAATCAAAACCCTTGAGCTACTATACCTAGCATAAAATCTTGTTCCTGATCCAGTCATCTTGACTAAGATTCAAAAGGAGAGAGCCCTCTCCCGACCTAGTAGGGCTAGCTACTAGGTTAAGCTTGGTTTGTGGTTAACCTGGAAATTGCCTCCCTTCAGCCTGAGGTCAATCTAAGAGATAACACAATGGCTTGGGTCTCTCTATTATGCTCAAAAGTGTAAAAAAATTGTGTTTACAATGCTCAAATGCTTCTGAAACCTGCCCTAATGAGTCTAGAATACTTAAAAATGGCTATCTAGCCTCTTTTTGCAACCAATTTACTGGAAAATTGAAGAAGTTATGACTTCTCCTAGTTCTCCCACTATTCGTTCCACAAATTGCTCTAAAACCGACATAACCCTCAAATTTTCTCCAAAATTCGCTAACTGAGTGATAATTTTGCCACGCGGTGGGCCATAACCTATTGGCTGAATCGAAAATCACAATTGGTAAATGCTATGAGCTTATGGTCTGTGAATAAAAATGAGTGATTTGCAATTGCAATATTGCGAACCCGAAGGGATATTAAATCGTAACCTATAGTGGCATCGCATCCAGAACCATTCCATTTTGCAACCGGCGGAGTAATGGTCAGTAACAATATGCGGGATTTTTTTTCCTGCGATATGCGATTGTGATATCGCATTGCAACCTAGGTACGTTGGGGCTGATTTCCGTAATTTTCCTCCCTTCATCAATTACGATTGCGATTTGTGATTGCCTTATCACATCACAACCCTTCCCTGCTCGCGGATGATTCTATAACACCTTTTTGCCTGCGACTATGATTTGTGATATGTGGGGGCCAATGGCGGCCTGCCACTTGGCGCCTCCTCACTCATTGAAGACCTTGCCACATCATCCAATCCTGCCATGTAGACAAGTCAAAATTGAACTTTGAATTGCTCTAACTTCTCTATATGAAATCAGATAAGAGTGTCGTTCACACCGTTGGATTCAAAATGACGAGCTCTTTGATTTGAAGCTAAGTTTAACAAAATTATGACACTTTTATTTTTTAGCATAATTTTGAGCAACTAATCACTACTCAAAGCAAGTTTCATCTACCTCTTTCCCCTAATTGATTGGGTATCTGATATCATGCTTGTTAACAAGAAACATGGAACCATTAGAGTATGTGTCAACTATAGGGACATTAATAAGGCTTGTCCAAAATACAATTATCCAACTCCCTATGTTGATCAAACCATCGATGAATGCATCAAAAATGAAATATTTTCAGTTATGGATAGATTTTCTGGTTACAATCAAATCAACATACTTCCAGCTTATCAACATAAAACCGCATTCATTTTCCCATGGGGGACTTTTTCATATCGAAAACTCCCATTTGGTTTAAAGAATGTAGGTGCAACTTTTCAATGGGCAATGTCTTATGCATTTCATGATATCAAGCATATTGTGCAACTATATTTGGATGACCTTCCAACTAATTCACTGAGACGGGAAGACCATCCAATGCGTTTGAGAGAAATTTTCATCGGATGTCGTCATTACAATATTCGCTTGAATCCACATAAGTGTGTTTTATGTGTGCAATATGGTCGATTTCTAGGATTTCTTGTTTCAAAGGAAGTCATTTGTGTCAGTCCATTGAAGGTTGAGTCTATCTTGAATTTACCTCCTCCTTCTAATCTACACCAACTCCAAAGTTTGCAAGGGAAAACAAACTTTCTACATCAATTTATCCAGAACTGTGTCGAGTTGACTAAAGGTTTTACTTGACTTTTGAAAAATGAGATTCCATTTATCTGGGATGAAGTAGCTCAAAAAGCCTTTGATACACTTAAATATGCATTGACCGATACACTCACGTTGCATCCTCTCGATTATCACTGAGATTATTTTTTATACTTGGTAGCATCAAATGCCACAATCGCTATGGTCCTAGTACAAGAAGATGAGTCGAACGAAGAGCATGTGATATATTACTTAATTTGTAATCTGACCAAAACTGGAGAAAAATATGCACATGTAGATAAATTGGGCTTGGAAGCTGTTCAACTTGTCCAACGTTTCCGTCACTATATCTTATTGCGCAAAACTACGGTGATTTCTCATTGCAACCCCATGGTTTATATTCTTACTAGACAATTGTTGGGGGGAAAGTATTCCAAATGGATAGTCATCCTATAGGAATTCGATTTGGAATTCATGAAATCCAAATTTAAGAAATCGTTAGTTTTTGTTGAGTTATTATGTGAATTTCCTAGTACTGAAACTGAAAACATGGCAGAAGATACTCTTACAGTTGAATCTCTCTTTCTAATCAGTACCTTAGATCCTTGTTATGGAGATATCATCATTTATCTCCAAACCCAAACATTTCGGCCAGAAATGAGTCGAACTAATCGTCACCGAATATGGTATCAATCACAGCAATACAATATTGTTAGCGGCACACTTTATCGACATGGTGTTGATTCTATTTTCCGACAATGTTAACTCATACAAAAATCGAAAAGGCATTAAATGACTACCATTATGGAGCTTGTGGCAGACATATGTTAGGTTTTTCGACTGCTCAAAAGGTCTTACGCATAGGATATTTTTGTCCTTCTATGTTTAAAGACTGTATAACCGTGGTTAAGAAATGCCATAATTATCAAATTTACGATAAAAAATTGTGTGCACATCCAACTCCTCTCCACCTAATCATTTATGTCGATCATTTTTCTAAATGGGGCATTGACTTTCTTACCTGTAACCCTCACTAGGATGGGGGGCATGGTTATATTATCCTTGTTGTACATTATTTTACAAAATGGGTCGAGTTGATGCTTATATACAAGGATGACGGTGAAACAACATCCATTTTCGTATTCAATCATGTATTTTCTTGGTTCAAAGTACCACAAGCTATCATCACGGACCGAGGTAGCCATTTTCAAAATTATATGATGAATGATCTTACCACGAAGCTAGGCCTACGCCATGATAGTTCTACACCTTATTATTCACAGGAAAATGGCCAAGTGGAAGCGGTGAACAAAGTTTTAACTACTATGATTAAACAGATTATCGGGGCTCATAAACAAGAATGGAGCCTAATGCTATATCCAACCTTGTGGTCATGTGCACTACATCAAAAACTTCAATTGGTTTTACTCCTTTTCAGTTTGTCTATGGCATGGAAGCAGCTCTATTGATTGAATGCGAGATACCATCTCTGAAACTTACAATTGAATTATTACCAGCTACTTCTACGGAAGAGGAACACTTTCTATACTTAGCACGTCTCGATGAGACTCGATGTGATGTTGCATTAGCTAGCGAGGCCCAAAAGAAACGAGTTAAAGCACAGTATAATCAAAATTTCAAACCTCATTCATATGTAGAAGGTGATTTAGTCTTGGTCTACAATCAAGAGCATGATAAATTAGGCACTGGAAAATTCGAGCCTATGTGGCATGGCCCTTATATTGTAAAACATGCACTGGAAAAATGGGCATATGAACTAGTGGATTATGATGGAATTCCTTTGGGAAAGACCAAAAATGGTCTTTACCTAAAGAAATATTATGCTTAGATTATTTGGGGAAACACTTGTATATATATTGTACCATTTTTTATTTGACTTGGATTTTTTACTACTTCTCCTACTCATCTTGTGTTACACTTGACTTGCATATGCCATGTTTCCCTTAAACTTACATTGGATTTTCCGACAACGCTAGTCGCAGTACTCGGTATTTGTCTTCCGCATCTTGAGTCATCTACTCACCCACATTAGACGAGTTAGTTTCTATTCATGGGATATGCTTCAGTCAAACAACGAATAATATTGCAGAATATAGCACAGTAACTGAGCTATTATCTGACGCCATTGCAGTTGGAATTCATCGAAAAATCATTAGGTTAGATTCGCAACTCATAGTATTAAATTAGAATGGTGTTTATTCAGTTAGAAGTTCTTCCATGTTAAGTATGTTTTTGCGAGTTAGTCTCTTGGAACGAGAATTTGATTATATTGAGTATCAACATATTTCGATAAATTTAAACACATTAAAAGATGTGGAGGCTAATTATGTGTTAAATTGGAATTTGTAAAAACATTTGTAAATAAATCAATGAAATATTCATTCACATATAGTATGAGATAGGAAAAAATAGAAGTAGTAGGTTTTTCATTAGATAAAAGTTTGTAAATAAGTGTGGCTTTTACAAAAATTTCCACCTAATGACAAGAGGCCTCGTGGCCTTTATTTTCCAAACATGTCGATACATCACCAAAAATAAAAAAATTAGCCCTCAGATTAGTCACTACACATGATGATGATTAGCATACAATGGCACGTGCAACTCAGCGTAGAAAACAACTAATAGGACCGGGAACTCCTACAGTATGCCTCTGGTAGCGGAGAGGCAAATAATCTATAGTGGCATTTGGAATGTCCAAAGTCAACCTCTCTAAGTTGTTCTTTATGTCTGTGAGTGTCTCTATCGCATCTGTGTTCTACACTATAGGAGAAATTGGTTGCCCACCACGTCGGTCATATCTGCGTAATCCAGTTGGTCTAAATGGGGCCACATCTGCATGATCATTTTGGATAATTAGTTGAATGACAAAAAATATATTAAAAAAAAATGAAAATATCAAAATCAACCAAAATGTGAAGTTTTACCTATATCACCCCACTGCATCCCAAGAGGCAGTGGCATGTCCAGATCTCTTGTATAGTCCATCCCTGCATACAGAAATTCCTCGATCATGATGATTTGGCTTTCCATCCACTCAAAGAAGTCAGGAGTAAATTTGATTGTTGGGCCTTCGCCACCTCCATGGTGTGCCATAAGTGTACCCCACTTTAGCATGTGAGGGTCATGAGGCCCTCCTCTCTCTACAGATACCTTTGGAGCCAGAAGAGGAATCTGCTCCAAAGCAAATGAAACAACAAAGGAACCATATCCAAAGTTTTTGAGTTTGCCTGTTCTGATCCTGGTTAGTTTCCCCTGCAAGTTGGC
The DNA here is from genome assembly GCA_031772625.1 of Pinus tabuliformis. Classification (NCBI taxonomy): domain Eukaryota; kingdom Viridiplantae; phylum Streptophyta; class Pinopsida; order Pinales; family Pinaceae; genus Pinus; species Pinus tabuliformis. Next base: position 1,135,455,153 of record CM062807.1, on the reverse strand, counting down.
AACTACAGCCTCACACTAGTTAAATATGGTACCATCGAAACAATCCACAACAGTCTGCATCTGAGCTTTAGTGAACAAATGTAATGACACACTCCCAGACAACCGTACAATAGTAAACTTGATGGTCTTCATAGGAATTTGAGAAATAGTCTTGATATCAATCTGACCATCTTTGAGAGAAGCCCCATCAGTCCAATATCAGATCAAATAGGTTGCGTTGGTCTCACCACTGAACTTATGGTCATACAAGTTGATTTCCTCATCACGGCATGGAATTCCACTCGGGAAGTAAATGTCTTCAGCATCAATGACAAGCATATGATCTCCCACTATTAAATAGTCTTCCTAGACATTCCACTTGCCTACTATCCATTCAAGCCAGTGCAATTGGGCCCTCATGCCCGGAATGGTGAAAAACTTGTATAACCCACAATTTGTCAGGGTTTGTATGGTTGTTGGGTCATTGAGAGAAAGTATGTTTTGTTTTCCATTCTCACGCTTTCTCCATTCCATGTTTATAGTTCAAAAGCTTTTAGTTTCATTATTTTTTTCTTGCCCTTAGTGTTGTGCACAATCGACTTTGATGAACAGTGCACATGTGCGCAGTTTCTTTCCTTGAAATTGTGCACATAGAATTAAAATTACTATCGATGTGCGGAGCCCTGACTAAGGATACTTGTGCACATCAAGGGTGAAAACAATTTTGAAAACCCTCCCCAAAAAACCAAAATCTGTGGTGAAAAGCTAAAAAATTGACTTGAAAATGAAGAGCTCGAATAGACCATTTACCTGGAGAAAGTGGCTCGCAATTTCATCCAATGTTTTTCTCGGAATCAGCTTCGGAAGTTTTTCGTAAAAATGGCTCCTATCTCACTCAAAAGGGTAAAAATGCAAATGGTGAATTTTTTTTACTATTTGAGCTTTTTTATAAGTTTTTAGGGCTAATAAAATATTATTTTATGCCTATTAACTTTTTAAGTCCAGTTTTATAAATGTTTTATTATATTTTTGAGCAGAGATAATTATTTTCAGTCTAAGTGTGCAGGTTACGTGATAATTACGAAAACATAGCATTTTGGTACTGAGTACATTTCATCACTTTTTCAAACTCATTAAAACTTGTGAAAAAGCAAAATCATGGAGTTCTATTTACACCCTTTTTAGACTCCTTAAAAACAAAAAGATCGTCAAGAATTTGATTGTTCGAACTCGTAAAATTAAATGAACAACTGTCCATTCAGTATAAGTTTACCCCTTTTACGGACTAAACCAAAATATTTTTAAGGTATACGTTGACCAATCATGGTCAATATAGTTATCTCCTATATTATTTTATCCTTTTTCTGGCTTGAGAGACTAAATTTTTGAAAGAGAACATTGTGGAGTTTACTTATGTTTTTCTTCTGACTCCCTAAAATTGAAAAACATCGAGCTTTAATTTCTTTGAGCTCATTAAAATTTTAACTTAAAATAACTAATTGAGTTTTCTTTTCATGTTTTTTAAAACTCTTTAAACATGAAAATGACATTGAGTTACCCTTTACTGGACTCGTAAAAATAAAACAACATAGGACTCGTTAACCATGACTAGACTGAACCAATCCTTCTTAGGGTTTGTTAAATATTCTTTGGACTCATCTGAAGGATGAGCTTATAGGACAAGCATATGTTATCCTCCTCAAACTTGTAAAAAATAAAGAGGTACTTGCCAATAATGGTGGGGGAAAAGTGAGAGAATTTTTTTTTTGCATTTACAAAAGGTAGTAGTCGCTCTTGAAAATGGAACTCCATCACTTTCCGTGTCCAGGTTGGGAAATTCATCTGTTACTCAGTTGAACATACCTCATTTGAAAGTATTCAGTTGGTTTGGGTTTTCTTTTTGAGTCAAATGCTGCCAAGTCATCATGTCGTGTCTCTGTGATATGTTCAAGAGAAGTTCAACCCCAGTCAAAATTACTTCGCCAATCTGTTAATGCCTCGAAAATCATTGTATCAACATTGGGGAAAACCTTCCCGGTCTGAACCTTAAAGTAGCTCCTTTTCCGTTTCATGTGGTGGCTTCGACTAGATGTAATGGGACTAGTTTCCTAGTGATATATGAGTTGATGGATGATTGGTTGGTAATGTATAACGGGAGTGATAAATGCTCTATTCTAAAGTGCAAAAATATACAAAGATAACTAATCTATCCTGGGAATTATTTCTCTTAGTGTGATTCTTAATTGTTTTTATTGACAAGTAAACATGAAGATGACTTACTCATAAATAAAAATATGTATTCATATGATAATTACTTTGCTCAATTAATTGAACAAAGTAATAATTAAAACGATATCGCATTGATCGTAATATATCACTGACATATATATATGCAAGATGACAATTCAGAAACATTCAATAGTGACAGGTTAAAGTATTGTTGTAGAAACATATACACATCAATAATAGCAAAGTTGATAAATGCTAATTCACATAGAAAAATAAAGCGAAAACATAGATAGTAGTACCATATGCATTTGGATCTCCTCCGATGTGAATCACATTCAAATCCTGTCTTCTAATTCGGGAATACATTCATAGGAAGAAAAAGTGCATATCTCATAGAAGCCTTCTTTGTCAAAATTCAAAATTCAGGTCCAGTGTTATAAAAATAAATATATCGGAAGCACAGTAGTACAACTCCCTACTTAAGTCTTAATACAAAATTCAGGACCCTTTGTAAAAACATGAAAGGGTCTATAAATATTACAAAAATAACAAACTATGAAATAAATATTTTATGCCCTGGTATAACCAAAACATAAAAATATGGAATTTATCTCGAAATAGCAGTGTGGCAGTTGGTTGAAATGATTCACTGAATCGGCTTATCTTCTTGTGATCTTAGTTGAAAAATGGCAAGCATTGGCTAGACCTCTGGTGGTTGACTCATACGAGAGTGTAACTAAGCTGTAAATGTGGCATTTACAAGTTCGGGGATCATGTGGTTGATCGCATTTGTGAGACACTTCATCGCCATTTGCTGACTATGTGGTTTTACAAGGAAAAACCAAAACGTTTCCCATGTTAAGCTGTGAATGCCTCCGATCAGTTTTTCTCTATGCATTAGCTCTTGTTTCCACTGTTGTTCTAATGATTTCACCTGTGGGAGTTTGCCTGGAGAGCATTCTGTTATTAGATTACATAAATACAGACTATTGTTGATTAATTCAATCAAATTATTTGTCGTTGATCTGCATCTGGATGTAGCTCTCTCAGATTTCATTAACTGAGACTCCCATTCGGAAAATAGGATTTCTTTATGTGACTCCTGTATCTTTGGCAGGTTGGAAACTTTTCCTTCATTTGAATCTTGCCAAGATAGAAACTTATTTAAGCTTTCATCTGCCTTCTCTAACTCAAGCCTTGCATCTACTGACTTATCGATCATAGCTGCTGAGATATCACATAAAGGAACAGCCAACAAGATATTATAACACAGAAGGTCCAACTGTTGAGATAGAGCCTTGGTCATCTCCAGGGCTTCAGTTCTGAATTCTTCTACCTTGGGATATCCTTTGAATCGCTCTATTTGATCCTTCAATTGAGCTATTTGCTCTTCTTTTTATTTATTCACCTGCTCGTTCAATAGTTGTAGTTTGCTCAATGCTTGGAATAACTCTTGCTGCTTATGGATGACCTATTCATAAATTCTCTACTTTTCCTTAATTAATTGATCATTCAATTGTTCATTAAGTTGTCTCTGTTCTGCCAACTGCTGCTCAAGTTGTTCTATTCTTTGTTGTCGTTCCACCGATTGTGCCTCTAGCTGAATGATCACTTGATCTTTTTCCTTCAATAAATGATTAACCTCTGAAACCTTATCTATTGTTGCCACTGTATATGCTCCGGCATACTGAGAAAGTTTGGTTAAATCTTCAGAGGGATTTACTTCCTCTCTCCATACCACATTCATCATTTCCATCTGAGGAGTCAAAAGAGGAGAGTGATCAATTTTTCTCTTCTTCCTCTGTATTTTGACTACAGCCCTATGCTTAGGGCTGTAGAAGACATCTAGTGCTGGTATCTCTTCTATATGAAAAACAATTTCATCAGTGGGATTTTCAGGGATGATCTCTATGACTTTATGAAGCTTGGGTGGGCCGCTTGTTCCTACAATCGGAACTGTGTTGACTACTAATTTCTGAGCTGTAGACACCTCTGGTTTAGTGAACCCTTGGGTGTTCTCTGGATTACTGATGATAGAATCGAATTGTTCGCATTCCTTGATCAACTTAGGGTCAACATTAATGTGTGTATCAAGGGGTTCACTGACTGTTACCTGCTTCTCCTCCTGTCCTAGTGTCTTCTTCTTCTCAGAAACCTTCTCTATTTCTGGATCATTCTTAGCGATTTTCTGTTCACTGTGGCTTTGTGGTTGAACCGTTGAAGTTGTAGCTAATAGATCTAAAGGCAGGATTTCCAATCTCTGAGCCCTGAGCCTATTGAATTTCTCTATTCCTTTTGTTCCCAATTTAGTCTTAGCCAATCCTTTGACCTGGAAAAATAGTTCTGCTGAAGAAAACAAGTCGTCAAAGCTATCCTCTTCATGATCAAATCTCGTGATTTTAGCCTGAGAAGTAACATTATAGGCAACCTTTTTGGGGTCATACTGTCTTTTTGGAATAGTTGCAAGATTTAACAATTTGATTTTCTTGGCCTCTTTCTCTGCATGTTTAAAATCATGCAGGGTAAAGGCGCCACACCGAAGGGGAAATGTAGGCCACATGCGTTTCTTGGAATCCCTAAGGGTCTTTGACATTCCTGCAACTATTATCTGATATGTTAATTCCCGGGCCAGTAGTTTACGAGGACATACAGAGGAAGAACATGAGGATCAGTGAGACTGTCGAAAAGCCTTATATATGTGAATTTCTCTTCTCCAAACCAACTACCCACTACTGTTAGGTCAATTGTTGCTTCCTCGGATATCCTAGGGGCAAGCTTATTGAATAAGGAGTAATGTACAGGAAGAATAAAACCATTACAAATTCTATACAAATGGTTCTTATAATGGGCCTTCCATAGCTCTTTGTGATAGATGTGAACAGGATTGGGATCTTGGGGAGTCCATTTCCATCCGAGAATGGGGTATTCGGAATTAAAACAGATGGTTTCCATTATGTAGGCACTAAAGTAAAAAGGAGGTATCACCCGGGAAACTACAGACCTCTTTCTTCTATATTCATGTATTTCGGTGGCCATTTTATTAGAGAGAATATTTGCCGAATCCATAATATAGCCGTGAACTGCAGCTTCCATTAAAGGAACCATATCTATAGAGAACTTAGTGGAATTATGGACTCCGAAGAGTCTATACATCAATGCGCCATCATAACAATAAGGAGAAGCTAATGAATCTACAGAGTACATACCTGATGTCTCATGCTTGTGTTTGGTCGGGAAGTGTCTCCATTACCTGATAGGATCTGATTCAATGTCATTTTCCTTCACAAAAGCTTCTAAGAATGCTTTATTATAATACTTCTCTAGCTTGGGTAAATGATACATTTGTCTGAGATCCTCTGCTCTAAATGACCCGAACACTTTTCCTTCGGCTGTACTAAACGTCCTGTCTGTAGTTGCAATGCTTTCAACAATCCATCTGACCACGTCATTATATGGCAAAACTTTGGGACGCGTTGTTATTCTGTGTAGGTATGAGCAGGCCAATTCTTTCAAAGTATTCTCTGATTTACTTGTAGAATCTGTTGTAGCTTCTATTTCAAGTTCTTCAAGCTCTTCCGCTTCTAGTAAATTATAGATACTCTCCCAGCTTTCTTTTCCTAAACTGAGGCGAGTCGTATCTAATATCAATCCTTTCTTATTCGGATCTGGTTCTTTAACTACGACAGGGGCCTTGTCTTTCTTCACCTTCTTTCCCATCTTTTCCGGATTCATAATCTCAGAGAAGCTCTGCACAGACAATGGAAAACGTAACAGAGAAATATTTGTGTTGAAAGCTTAATACGGAATGAAAACAGTTAAGGAAATTCGCATATGATAAACTAAATATAATTAAGAATCACCACGGGTGAAATCCTTGAAGGATTCACCCTTAATTGTGAAATTAATAACCATCATAGCCGCAAATCGTAGTAAATAAATGTCATAATTACCTGTCGCATCGGCCATATGCTTAATGATCCTTTCGAGCGTGTCTTTAGATATCCCCGATCAGCGATCAGCGATAAATTGTGAATCGCAATCGGAAGATTCAATGGGTTGGGTTTAGCATTTATGACTGATAGCTTCGATCGCGATAAAGGAAATATAATAAGGCGGGGTATGTTCAGTGAATAGTTTGGTTTATTGCTTTTAAAATTTATATTCGCAAACAATACCTTTTAATGAGGTTTCCTTGAAATGAGCGCCTATCACAATCGGGGGATTCAGAGTCATCCTTGCTATGTGTTGTGTGATACCTCTGACTGCCGATTGCGATTACATTATCGGATCAGAGGTTTTAATGAGGACCTTTTTGAGTGCATCCTTTTATCATTGCGATATGCGATCTTCGATCGCTTTATCGCATCGAAGAGTTACTTATGATGACTTTCAAAAGGATATTTCACATTTTATCAAAAGGTTTTGGGTAATAACTCTATTGCATTGGACCTTTTGTGTGATATGATTAATGCCAGGCAAGCGGTTTTATTGAATCACTAATTTTCTAAGTTTATTAAAAAGGGACCCATTTCTACTTAAAGTTTCTTGTGTAAAAATTTTAAGAAATGGGGGGGTTGTTGTACAACACAACAATTGGCGATTCACTGGAAGAAACAGTTATCTCTGAGAAAGTAATGCAATATTCTAACTTTCTTTATTTGAAAACCTTTGAGTATAGAAATTTTTTAAGAACAACTAGATAATCATGAACTCTGAATATAATGAAAAATGTTTTTGCAATCTCTTTCTTATCTTGAAAATAAAAACATTCTAAGTTCAATTAAGCCTTGATTGGTTGATAAAGATAAAACAAGAAGATTTCTCCAACTTAGCTTATATAATGACTCTGTTGTCATAGGTAGAGCCTCTGCTGCCAGCAAACATTTATAGTCTCGACAGGGTTACCTTTTAACCATTTAATCATTCATTGTCCCATCCATTTCAGAGTATAATTTCTAAGAGTAAATCCAAAAAGATATGTTTCCACATATTTTTTGTATTGCATTTTTCATCTTTTTTATTTTTATTTAAAAAGATAAAAATCCATTGTCCTGGTTTGGTGGCCAGCTATGACAATGCCATTCACTGGTTGTAATTGAACTGAACAAGTTGGCTCGTGATGAGACCCCTTGTCTTATAATTATAAGCCATTACCCTGTTTTGATATGCAGTATTGGTAATGTCAGTTTAATTATTTCCCTATGATCATGGTAAGCAGGCTCGTAATGAGACCTCTTATCTTTTATATCCAACATATTTTAGAATTACACTCTGAAAAATCACAATCTTTGAGGATGGGGTGAATGATTTACTCCTTAAGAGAATATGGATGACAATGTAAGAGTTAAAGATGCTAAGTTTGGATAGGCTTTTTCTTTTTATAGATAACCTCATTCGGGCTTCAACAACCTGGAGTGATTTACAGTATTTTCAAGGTTTGAAAAGATCTTACAAAAATAAAAGAGGTTTTCAGAGTTTAATTGTATCTAATTCCCTAGCACTTCCTTCTTTTCTTTTAAGGCTTCCATTTATCAAAAGAAAATATTAACACTATTTCCTTTAAGCAACTTTCAAAACAGTAAAGGCCAATAGAAGGCTATTTACAACCTTATTTTCTAGCAAACAAAAAAAACTACAAATCCACACAAATATAATTGCAAATTGAATATTTACAAATAAGAAGGGGTTTCCTCCTTAGGTAAATAATTTTTTCAAGATAAGCCCATTGATAGGAAGAGAATCTCTCTTTCCTAATAGATCTTGCAATATGAATGTTGATGGGCCTATCTTCTCGATGATTTGAAACAGTCCTAGCCACATTTTATGAAATTTAGTGTGTTTATCTTTATCTTCGTGGGCTTTGTCCCATTTCAAAACAAGATCACCAAAAGAGGATTTAATAACCTGTTGATGCTTTTCATGTGTAATTCTGGCTTTTTCCCTTTCTTTTTCTAATTTAAGGATTTGATTATATCTCAATTGAATAGAAGATGAGGGATTCTCTTCAATAAATTGCACTAAGGCTAGAGATGGGAGTGCTAAGTTTGCTGGTATGACAACTTCTTTTCCATACACTAAATTGAATGGAGAAGTGCCTATTGAGGCCTTCTGCGTTATGCGATCTGCCCATAGTGCAAATACTAAAGACTTGTGCCAATTCTTTTGATTCTGATCAACAGTTCTCTTAATGATTTTGATGAGATTTTTATTGGTCGATTCTACTAAACCATTACCTTGAGGGTAGTAGTTTGCAGAGTATTTCAATTTAAACCCTCTTTTAATAGCAAATTCAAGTATGGTATTTCCAGAGAAATAAGATGCATTATCGAAAATGAGAGCATTAGGTACTCCAAACCTAGTAATGATGAACTGATCTATGAAGTCGATAATTGCCTCAGAGTTGGCTACCTTCAAAGGAATTGCTTCTACCCACTTTGTAAAGTAATCCGTGGCTGTAAGGATATATCTGTGTTGTTTGGATGAATGTGGAATAATTTCTCTGATGATATCCAGTCCCCATTGTTCAAAAGGTTGTTCGATGTTGACTGGTTGCAAAGGAAAGGTTGGCTTCCTTTGTCTGCCACTGGCAGTCTGACACATTCTGCATTTTCTTACATATTCATGGGAATCCTTAAACAATGTGGGCCAATAATAACCAACATGTATAATTTTGTGAGCTGTTGTACCACCTCCAAAATGTCCACCTACTGGACCATCATCTAGTTCCTGCAAGACCTTTTGTGCCTCAGTTTTTTCAAGGCATCTTAACAAAACTGAATCATAATTCCTTCTAAACAACACATCATCAATAATCTCGAAGTTTTTAGCTTTCAATCTTATGGCACATTTATTTTTATAGGAAATATTAGAAGGAGCATATCCATTTTTCAAATAAAATATCAAATCTGCATATTGAGATTCAGGATTGATGGTACTTATCTCATTGATCTCCTCAATATTGTTTGAACCTTCATATTCCTGAATGTTAGAAGCTCCTGCTAACAACCTGCAAAAACCTTGACCTTTGACAATTTTCGCTGGTTTAATGTCCAAATCATATTCTTGTAATGTTGTAACCCAGTTTGCCCTTTTTTCTCCTAACTCCCTTTGGACTAGTAATTGTCTCACTGCTGAAAATGGGACTATTACTTTCGTATGAGTTTTTAAGAGGAAGGGCCTAAAGTGTTTAATGGATTTGAACACAGTGAAGGCTTGCTTTTCTACTTCAGAGTAATTAAGCTCAGCACCTTGAAGATTTGAACTGAAAAACGATATGTGTGCTTCCATGATTTGATCATTTATTTGTGTCAACACAACTGCATAGGAAGTATCGGATGCCAAAGTGTATAAAATGAAATGATTTGAAAAATTGGGAGTGTTTAATGCAAAAGCATTTATGATTGCCTATTTGATTGAATCAAAAGATTCCTTTTCTTTATGCCCCCATTTAAACACTAAGTTTTTCTTGATCATGGTCTGTAATGGTAAAACAATCTGTGAAAAATCTGGAACAAACCTTTTTACAAAATTTATTTGACCTAAAAATGATTGCATTGATTTTTTATTGTAAGGAAGTGGAATATCAGAAATCTTCTTGATCCTTTCTAGATCGATATAAATACAATCTTTTGAAACAACAAACCCCAAGAGTTTACCTTGGTCAAGAGCAAAAAATGATTTCTTGGGATTCAATGAAATCCCATACCTTTTACAGCATTCAAAGATTTGTTTCAAATCATGTAAGTGATTTGCTCTTTTTTTGGAGAAGACAGTAATGTCATCTAAATAGACAACAATTGACTTATTAATTAGACCTTTGAATGCTATATCCATTGCTCTCTGGAAGGTAACCCCAACATTAATCAAACCGAAAGGCATCTTTTGGTAGGCATATGTTCCCCACTTAGTTCTAAAAGTAGTCTTGAGTCTGTCATCTGGATGCACCAATATTTGGTTATATTCAGAAAAACCATCTAAGAAAGACATTAATCCAGAACCAGCTAGTGAATGAAGTGTTTGTTCCATCGTTGGTAGTGGGAAGTTGTCCTTTTGACTAACTTTATTAAGATTTCTGAAATCAATGAAAATTCTAATGTCACCATTTTTCTTTCTGACAGGCACTAAGTTAGAAACCTACTTTGAATGTCTAATAGGGAAAATTATCTTAGCCTTTAAGAGTTTTTTTAACTCTGCTTTAATATGACTTTCTAGGTTCGGATGAATTTTCCTCAATTTTTGTTGTATTGGTTTCTCTTCAATTATCATTGGAATTGTATGTTGTATGATAGAAGTATCATATGTTTTTAATTTATCATCATTCCAAGCAAAAACATTTTTATATCTATTCAAAAGTCTTATAAAAGCAAGTCTTTCATCTGAAGTAAGTCCTAATCCCAGATTGATATTTTGTGGTTTGGCTTCAGTGCCAAGGTTTATTAATTAAAATCTCAAAGTAGAACTCTGAAGTTTTGAATTAGTAACTTGTTTAAACCTATCCTTGATATCATATAGATCCTCAAGCTTGACTAAAAATTTAGGTATAGAATTTTCCTCAAGTCTTTACTTCATTTGAAGATCATGCTCACTCTCATCAATAATCTGGTCATCATAGGATATATCAGAAGTTAAGAAATTCAAAATGTCGTCGTCATGGCTGAATACCCACCAGTTAGTGACATTGTTTGGAACCAATGGTCTAAAAATTAATTCAACTGAAAATCTATTAGGGTTGTAATCCTCGGATGGGAGGAGCTTAGAAGCAACATTAGCTAGTAAATCAACCATTGCATTCTGAGATCTAGGAATGGGAGAAATATTAAACGCTAGAAAATGAGATATAATATCTTGAACCAAGGACTCATAATTCTTAAGATGACTAGAAAGGAAATATATAGTATTCCTTTCTTGATAACGATTTTAGAATCACCGAATACTTTAAGATATTGCACTTTCAGGCCTACTGCTTTGTAAAGTCCTTGGATCAACGCCTCATATTCAGCAGTATTATTTGTACACTCAAATTATAGTCTACATGATAACATAGTTTTTTCTCCTTCAATACTAACTAAAATACATCCTACTCCTGTGCCGTCATTGGATTTTGACCCATCAAAATATAAAAAACAAAATACAGGCTTATCTACAGTTTTATTTACAATTTCCTCAGCAATATTAACACACCTTGATGTATCTGTATGGGAAAAATTTTCTATTTTAGATGTGAAACTATTAACTAAGAAAGGTGATGATTGAGCATTAAAATTACCAAAGAATGATTCATATGAGTAGTTTCCAAGAATGTTATTATTGAATGCTATGGGATGGTTTTCTTGCTCAAATTCTGTTACAGTATGAGTCATATGCTTCTCCCGATCAATCTTAATCTGATTTGGCTTTCCCTTATAGGGGAGCCACATATGAGACCAATCGGTAGAAATGTAACCATGGAGTTTCTCAGACCAATCCCTGCTTAGAATTAAACCATAAAACTCAGGGATGTCAGCAATCAAAATATCAATTCTCTGAACTACTCTTGGATCAGCTAATAACCTAATGGTAACTGAATTGATTTCCCCCAAAACTTGAACCTTAGTTCTATCCAACTGAACAATATGCACTGCAGACTTTTGAGGCTCAATATTTAATTTTGAGCAAACTAAAGCTAGCATTATATTTGATGAAGCCCCTGAATCTATCAAGCAATTATGAAAGTTTCTATTGTAGATTTCATAGGTCAAGAGAAAAGGAGGGGTATGAGAATTAGATCTGTCTCTGATCAACACAACATCAGTAGCTTCTACTCTATCGGATGGTGGCTTACCTGTTCCATTAGCTGCCTTGGATAGTACAGCATTTGGAAGAGGAGAAGAAGGTACTGCATTTAATTCTTTGAGTAGCAATTTCTGTTGATGTTTGAGCTTGCTAAGCTCAAATATAGAGATATTTGCTCTAGTCTTCTTCATGTCTTCAATGATGTTGTAATCCATAGAGTCAGCAAATACTAATATCTTGGATGATGAAAGTGGATTGGAAGATGATGGTTGATTTTGAGTAGGCATTGCTGTAGATTTATTTGTGGGAACCTTATCTTTAGTAGCAGGACTCACATTTTTCTTCTTTTGAGTTGGTTGAAAAGGTTCTGCTGATCCGTTACTCCTGGTACTTACTGGGAAAGATTCCTGTTCACTTTCAGTATCTGAATTGGGAAAAATGAAGTCCCACGTACCATGACATTTTACAACCTATTCTTCCTCAATTTACTTCGATGATAAGATTGCATCTTCATCTTCATCGTTATCCGGATCTGATTCTGCATTAGATATAGCATTAGGCAGTTTTGATTCAGGTCTTTTGAAGTTTCTAAATGGCTTCTTAGCGAAGGTCTTGGCTACTTGTTTTTTAATTTCTACCATCTCATTTGACATAATCTTTAAAACCTTTTGAAGACCTTCAATATCATATGGATCTTTAGCCATTTTCTTATTTGAATCATCTTTAAAAGTAACCTTTTTGGACTTTCTCTCTTCTAGGGCAGTTTTCTTTTCTAAGGCAATGATACGTTTTTCGACAATGATTGCTTCCTTCATATTCTCTGCTAAAGTGGGCTTTGTAGCTTTGTCAACAAATATTGCTATGTTTGAAGGTAAGGCTGATATGTACCATTCACTTCTTGTTGGAAATAATACTGAGAGGGGGGGTGAATCAGTATTATCTATCAATTTAACAAATCTTCCTTATTTGATCTTTTGAATTATTCTTGCATATCAGTACCATAAAATAATGAGCATGAACAAAGAAAATAGACAGTCACACCAAAGAACACAAGATGTAAGGTGGAAACCCAATGTGGGAGAAAACCACCTGCTGCAATATGTCTCTATCTTCTTTCAAGAAATTCTTTTTACAATGATTTTGTACTGGTGCAGTCCTTTACCAATACGCAGGCTGCAACCTGCAGAGAGCTACAACTCTCTCTCGTTTTCCAGTCTCTCCTGGAAGGGAGCTACAACCCCCTACTTCTTTTCATGAAGAATCAAATGATCAACAAGTATACAACAGATACAGTCCACTACAGATATCAGATCAGTAATCACAGAAACAACCCAGAACACCTTATGAACAGAAATATACAGTCAACAGATCATCTTAAGACAGGGACGCAATTTTTCTTTTTGTGGCCTGTGGCTGGACGCAGTTTTACCTTCTGTTGCTCTGCGTGCAGATGCACTGTTCCTTTAAGCTTCTCTGCGTACCGGCGCACCCAGCAACACTATCGCGCCGCGTCTTTCGCTTCAGAGACGCACCCAATAACACAGTCGCGCCGCGTCTTTTGCCTCAGAGACGCACCTAAGCCTTTACTGTACAGCGTCCCGGCGCACTTGCCCTTCACTGAACCTGCGTCCCTTCAGATATAACAGATATGAAGACTTTAGTACTGACCCAACCAGTCAGATCTACAGATCTGATCATGCGCCATAGAGATCACAGTCCATTAGAAGATTCGCCCTCATAGATCTGGACTAGATCTCACCAAAAGATATTCAACCAAGATGATGCCTAATCCAAATGAACTCCTTTGCTTTATATAGGCAAGCTCCTCCCCAAAACATGGAAGAATACCACGAGCCAACACCATAGAAACACAAAACCGTCGGCTAGATACCACACAAGAAACCCCCACGTGCTTTTCTCTGTCTTGAAATGTGTGCACTGGGTGGACGCACCCCCTGAACGGCTGGCCTGCGTCCCTGGACGCGGCTTCTGCATGGTATACCTGCGGGGACGCACTTGCTGAACATATTTCCTGCGTCCTTCTTAAAAATAGAGAGCTGATCATCAAGAATAGTGATCTACCATCTGAATGGGTTGCCATCAAGGACAACACCTAAATCATAATGCCAACAATCTCCCCCTTTGGACTTGATGGCAACCACATAATCTTGCACTTCATTCTCCCCCTTTGACATCAAGGGCAAAGGGTATGCTCCCCCTATGCTCATGTTGCTCCAGATCTGTAACAAATAACCAGAAATCCATCATGAAGGAGATAGAGACATATTGCAGCTATTTCCAAGATCTCCTTCTCCATAATGCCAACAATGCATTATGTGCTCCCCCTGAGCCTATACCACCAATAGGAGGATGATCAACAATAAGATGATGCATCAACAACCCCCAGCTTTTGCCTGAGGTATTCAAAAGTGTCCCTGGGCAACGATTTGGTGAAAATATCAGCAACTTGTTCCTTAGAAGGAACATACTCCAACTTGACCTTCTGTTCAAGTACTTGTTCCCGGAGAAAATGGTACTTGATTGGTATGTGCTTGGTTTTTGAATGCATAACCGGATTCTTTGAGATGCTGATTGCACTTGTGTTGTCACATAAGATAGGGATTGGAGGAGTACAAGTGATTTGATAATCCTGCAAAGTCTGCATCATCCAAAGGAGTTGGGTGCAGCAAGATGCAGCAGCAACATATTCCGCTTCAGCTGTAGACAAGGCAATTGAACTTTGTTTCTTGCTGAACCAAGATACCAGTCTGGGACCCATAAAGAACGCACCACCACTTGTGCTTTTCCTGTCATCCACGCTTCCGGCCCAATCTGCATCTGTATAAGCATGAAGAGTGAGATCTGTATCTCTAGGATACCATAAGCCATAATTTTGAGTCCCTTGAATATATTTGAAAATTCTCTTCACTGCTTGAAGATGAGTCTCCTTCGGATTTGCCTGAAATCTTCCAACTATTCCAACTGCATGCATGATGTCTGGTCGGGTTCCTGTCAAATATAGTAAACTTCCAATCATAGATCTGTAGGTTGGTTGATGTACTGCTGCAGATTCATCATTTGCACTGAGACTACATCCTGTGACCATGGGTGTACATACTGGTTTTGCATCTTCCATGCCATATTTCTTCAAAATCTGCTTGAGATACTTGGTTTGAGATAAAAGGATTCCTCCTTCCTTTTGTTGGATTTGCAAACCAAGGAAGTATGTCAGTTCTCCTAGCAAGGACATTTCAAATTCTTTCTGCATGACCGAGGCAAAGCTTTGACTCATAGCTTCTTCATTGCTGCCAAAAATAATGGCATCTACATACACAACAAGTATTAGTAATTTGTCATTTTCAACTTTTATATATAGATTGCTATCTGCTGAACCTTTTGAAAAACCTTGTTGATGAAGATATTTGTCCAACCGGTAGTACCAAGCCCTTGGAGCTTGTTTGAGACCATAGAGAGCCTTTTTTAATCGGCATACAAGATTTGGATCATTTCCAAGAATGAACCCATCTGGCTGTTCAATGTACACTTCTTCATTCAAGTCTCCATTCAGAAAGGCTGATTTCACATCCATTTGAAATACTTTGAAGTTCTGAAAACTTGAGAGAGCAAGAAACATTCGGATGGCCTCAAGTCTTGCAACAGGAGCAAAAGTTTCTTCAAAGTCTATTCCTTCTTGCTGCGCATACCCTTTACAAACAAGTCTGGCTTTGTTTCTAATTACTTCTCCATTTTCATTCAATTTATTTTTGAAGATCCATTTTGTTCCGATAACATTCTTATCCTTTGGTCTAGGGACCAGCTCCCAAGTGTTGTTCTTTTCGATTTGCTCAAGTTCTTCATCCATTGCTTTCACCCAACATTCATCTTTGCATGCCTCTTTCACATTTTGTGGTTCAGTAGAGGAAAGTAATGCCAAATAGCTTGAAGCTTCTGCAACTGTTCTTCTAGTTTGTATACCTGCTTCTTTCTGTCCCATGATCTGAGATTCTGGATGGTTCTTCTGAACATATCTGGATGGAGTCTTTTCTTCTATTCTTGTTCGTTCTTCTGCTTCTTCGTGAGGTTCTTCTTGAGATTCTTCTTGCGGTTCTTCTTCTTCATCATTCTGTCTTTGAGGGTAGCTTTCATCTTCTTCGATGTCTTCACGATGTATTTGCCTAGGAATGTATCCCTTCTCATCAACCACTACATCAATGCTGTCAACAATTCTGCCAAGTCTTTTATTGTAGCATTTGTATGCTTTGCTATGTGGAGAATAGCCAAGAAGAATGCCTTCATCTGCTCTAGGATCAAGTTTGCCAGGCTGCTCCTCAATATTCTTGATATAGCATTTGCTCCCAAAGATTTTGAAGTGCTTTACCAAAGGAGTTTTACCACTCCAGAGCTCATGAGGAGTTTGAGTGCTGTTCACTCGGACATTTGTCTTGTTGAGAATAATAACCGCAGAATGTGCAGCTTCACCCCAGAAGGTTGCGGGAGTTCCTGATTCATCAAGCATAGCACGAGCCATTTGTTGGATTGTTCTGTTCATTCTTTCAACTACTCCATTTTGCTGAGGAGTTCTAGCTGTAGAGAATTCTCTCCTTATCCCATGTTCATCACAGAAATTGAAAAATTCATTTGAAGTAAATTCCCCACCTCTGTCGGATCTGAGGCACTTAATTTTGTGACCTGATTCATTTTCAACCAAGGCTTTGAAGGATTTGAATTTTTCGAATGCTTCATCTTTGTGCTTCATAAGTCCTAACCAAACAAACCTGGAGAAATCGTCAATAAATAATATCAAGTATTCCTCTCCTCTAGGTGTTCTTTTTCTGAATGGTCCACATACATCTGTATGTACTAGTTCAAGAGGCATGCTAGCTGATCCTTCTTTCTCTGGAAATTTGGTTCTGGTTTGTTTTCCAAACTGACATGATCTGCATATGGTGTTGTCAGGAATTTTGATATCTGGAAGGTCGCGAACTGCCTGATATTTGCAAGCTTTCCTTATTTGTGAGAAGCTTAGATGTCCCAACCTTCGATGCCATAACCAGTGCTCTTCATCCTTGCTTAGATAGCATTGTTGTTGTCCTTCATCAAATATGTATAGATTATTTGGAGTTCTTTTTCCTTTGAGAACTGTTTTACCTGTATCAAGATCACGAATAAGACATCCATTTGATCTGAATATAACCTCGGTTCTTTGATCACACATCTGGCTGACACTTAGTAGATTATGCTTCAATCCATCAACAAACAAAACATTTCCAGCCTTAACATCTTCTTTTAAAGGAGCAATACCTTTTCCTTTTATAGTTGCAGGAGTATCATTTCCAAAAGAGACTTTCTTTCCCTTTTCTAAATTAGAATAAGACTCAAGTTTTTCTTTATCACCTGTCATATGCTTCGAACATCCACTATCAATGTACCATAGATTTTCTTGTCCTTCTGCATAAAATGCTATCCCACATCTTTCTGTTTGAGGTTCCTTTATTCTCCATGTTTTGGTGCCTGAGGCTTGTTCCTTTTTCCGCTCTTGTACTTTTCTTTCCAGAAACCTGCTTCTGCATTCAAAGTCTTCATGTCCAAAATTATTGCAAATAGAACATTCAACTTCATTTTCAAGAGCTGAAAAGTTGTTATAGGTCCTTTTTGTAATCCCTGTCATACTTCTTTGTTTTTGAGCTTCCCTAGTCATGATTGTTTTATACGCAACACATTGAGCTGCTTTGTGACCAAAGTTATGGCAAGAAAAGCATTGTCCATTGAAGAAGCTTCTGCGATTATTGAATCTACCAACCAACTGATTGTAATTTCTATTTTCATCTATTCTTGAACCAAATTGAGAAGATTTTACCTGTGGCTGGTTGTGGCTTTTGTTCACCCTTAAGCTGGATTGCCCCTGATAGTTTCTGTTTGACATTTGTCCCTGCTTTACCTGATGATCTTCCTTGTGCTCTTGCTCATTTCTTCTTGCTGCATCAAGATAACTTTTTGAAGTGGATGCTTGAGAAGTTTCTCCATTATAGCCCAGACCTGTCTTATTTAGTGGAGACCGCTGCACACTGATAATCTCATCCAAGGTTTCAGATCCTTTGACAAACTTGAGATTAATAGTTTTTGTTTTCTCAATTTCTTTTCTAAGACCAACAATTTCACCTTCTAATTTTTCAAGATGTTTTTCTTTTTCATCAATTTGAAATTGTAGAGTATCAATAATCATGTTCTTTTCTTCTATACATCTCTTGAGTCTAGTAATTTCATCATAAAGGTTATCCACATCTACAGCATCCTCATAATCATCATCTTCAAATGCCATTAACAACCTATATTTATTACCTTGTTCATCTTCATCACTGTTTGATAAGCCATCACTATCTTCATGGGTGTAGTAGCTTTTCTTATTTGCACTTTGTTTCTTGTTCCATCTAACTGGTTCCTTTCCTTTATCCTTATAAGAGCATTTTGCAGCATAATGACCTACTCTTCCACAAGCAAAGCATTTGAAAGGTAGCTTACCTCTGAACCTTCCAGAACCCTTTTGAAGATTTCTGACAAAATTTGATTCTTCTTCCTCTTCTTCTGGAACATGGCTTGCTTCATAGTGATCTTCTTTGCCTGATGCTTTAAAAGCAGCCTCCCTTCTGTCTGATGGTCCTCCCTTTCTCATTTCATAAGCAGTTAGAATTCCATGTAGCTGAGACATAGTGAGAAAACGGAGATTTTCTTTTTCTTCTATTGCAGATACTTTAGATTCAAACTTGGGGGATAATGATCTTAGAATCTTTTGAACTACTATAGACTCCTTTATTTCTTCACCCAAATTTTTCATACAATTTACAATCTCATCTACCCGAAGAAAATAATTAGCCACACTTTCATCATTATACATCTTGAGAGTCTCATATTGAATCCTGAGAGTTTGAAGTTTAGCTTGTTTTACCTGTTCATCTCCTTCATAGCTCGTGATCATTTTGTCCCATATTTCTTTTGCTGATTTGAAGTGCATTACCTTCATGAATTCTGTTTGGGATATACTTCCTAATAAAGTACTGACTGCTTTTGCATTTGTTTCATACTTCTTTTTCTCAGCTGGATCTGTAGGAGTAGCTGAAGGAAAAGCATAGCCTGTTTCTACAATGTCCCAAACTTCAGTACCAAGAGATTGAAGATATGCAGTAACTCTTACCTTCCAATAATTGAAGTTTGTCCCATCAAAAACCGGTGGCCTGATTGATGCTTCTCTCTCGTAGTTGCTCATGATGAACGATCTACCTTCAAGCGATCAAGCTTTTCTGAAGGACCTGCTCTGATACCAATTGTTGGAAATAATACTGAGAGGGGGGGTGAATCAGTATTATCTATCAATTTAACAAATCTTCCTTATTTGATCTTTTGAATTATTCTTGCATATCAGTACCATAAAATAATGAGCATGAACAAAGAAAATAGACAGTCACACCAAAGAACACAAGATGTAAGGTGGAAACCCAATGTGGGAGAAAACCACCTGCTGCAATATGTCTCTATCTTCTTTCAAGAAATTCTTTTTACAATGATTTTGTACTGGTGCAGTCCTTTACCAGTACGCAGGCTGCAACCTGCAGAGAGCTACAACTCTCTCTCGTTTTCCAGTCTCTCCTGGAAGGGAGCTACAACCCCCTACTTCTTTTCATGAAGAATCAAATGATCAACAAGTATACAACAGATACAGTCCACTACAGATATCAGATCAGTAATCACAGAAACAACCCAGAACACCTTATGAACAGAAATATACAGTCAACAGATCATCTTAAGACAGGGACGCAATTTTTCTTTCTGTGGCCTGCGCTGGACGCAGTTTTACCTTCTGCTGCTCTGCGTGCAGACGCACTGTTCCTTTAAGCTTCTCTGCGTACCGGCGCACCCAGCAACGCTATCGCGCCGCGTCTTTCGCTTCAGAGACGCACCCAATAACACAGTCGCGCCGCATCTTTTGCCTCAGAGACGCACCTAAGCCTTTACTGTACAGCGTCCCGGCGCACTTGCCCTTCACTGAACCTGCGTCCCTTCAGATATAACAGATATGAAGACTTCAGTACTGACCCAACCAGTCAGATCTACAGATCTGATCATGCGCCATAGAGATCACAGTCCATTAGAAGATTCGCCCTCATAGATCTGGACTAGATCTCCCCAAAAGATATTCAACCAAGATGATGCCTAATCCAAATGAACTCCTTTGCTTTATATAGGCAAGCTCCTCCCCAAAACATGGAACAATACCACGAGCCGACACCATAGAAACACAAAACCGTCGGCTAGATACCACACAAGAAACCCCCACGTGCTTTTCTCTGTCTTGAAATGTGTGCACTGGGTGGACGCACCCCCTGAACGGCTGGCCTGCGTCCCTGGACGCGGGTTCTGCATGGTATACCTGCGGGGACGCACTTGCTGAACAGATTTCCTGCGTCCTTCTTAAAAATAAAGAGCTGATCATCAAGAATAGTGATCTACCATCTGAATGGGTTGCCATCAAGGACAACACCTGAATCATAATGCCAACACTTCTAGCCTCTTCACTAGGTTTAGATGCAGTAGGAACCTTATTTAAGAGCTTATTAAATTGCGAGTTGAAATATTTGATAGGTTCTCTTGATTCAGCTTTAAGATTTGAGAGATCATTAATTAATGTTGTTGTAGACCTATCATCACCGAATTTAGTCAAGAATTGCTCTTGAAAAATGTTCCAACTAGTAATGGATCCTAATGGTAATGAAAAATACCAAGACCCAGCTGCTCCTTGGAAAGTATATGGGAAAAGCCTAACAACTGCATCTTCTTTAGTTACTCCTTTTAAGTTTACTAACAACATAAAGTTGTTTATGTGTTCTTCTGCTAGTATGCCCGTATCCGGGTTAAACTTTGGTAGCCATTTTTTGGGGTGAGCCGGCAATTGACTCAAGGGTGCAGGCATTGTGACTGCCCCTAGATTGTTCCATGGTCTTTGAGCCATTGTTGAGCTACTAATAGAGGAAAGTGCAGATGAAGTTCCTAGTGGTTGGGAAGAAGATGTTGAAGTTCGAGTACCCTATTGAACAAAAATATGGAGTGGAGGAATGGATGGTTGACTTTGCAATGGATCTGATGAAATGGATGATGATGATGAAAGAGTCTCACTATCAGACCCTTCAGGTGTCTTCCTTGCTCTTTTTCTTTTAAGCAGAGGGAATTCTGTGGGTTCAATACCAAGTTTTTCACTCTGTAATCTGGTAAGAGGATGGGAAGGAATGTATTGTGAAGTCACACTGCCTTGAGATAACTTAGATTTTTGTGGTGATATTTAAAATCCTTAAATTTTATGAATTAGAGATTGAACTTTAGGAGGTTCAAGAGTAGATTTATCTGAGATGTTTTGGGGTTTAGCAGTGGCTGTTTTCTCAACTTCTCTCTTAGAAATTGGAGATTTAGAATGCAAGGGAGAAGTCGGGGAGATGTTGAGGGAGATTTACTCTCGGAATGGACTATGGGTTTGGATTTTCTCTCCATTCATAGTTCATGCCCTCCTTCTAACGCCAAAAATGTTGATGCCTCGAACATCGCTACATCAACATTAGGGAAAACCACCTAGTCCGAACCTTAAAGCGGCTCCTTTTCCGGTTGGTATGGTGGCTCCGACTGGATGTAATGGGACTAGTTTCCCAATGATATATGAGTTGATGGATGATTGGTTGGTAATGTATAACGACAGTGATAAATGCTTTATTCTAAAGTGAAAAAATATACAAAGATAACTAATCTATCCCAGGAATTCTTTCTCTTAGTGTGATTCTTAATTGTTTTTATTGACAAGTAAACATGAAGATGACTTACTCATAAATAAAAATATGTATTCATATGATTATTACTTTGTTCAATTAATTGAACAAAGTAATAATTAAAACGTTATCACAATGATCGTAATATATCACTGACATATATATACAGATATATATATATATATATATATATATGAAATATGACAATTCAGAAACATTCAATAGTGACAAGTTAAAGAATTGTTGTAGAAACATATACATATCAATAATAACAAAGTTGATAAATGCTAATTCACATAGAAAAATAAAGCGAAAACATAGATAGTAGTACCGTATGCATTTGGATCTCCTTCGATGTGAATCACATTCAAATTCTATCTTCTAATTCGGGAATACTTTCATAGGAAGCAAAAGTGCATATCTCATAAAAGCCTTCTTTGTCAAAATTCAGAATTCAGGTCCAGTCTTATAAAAATAAATATATCGGAAGCACAGTAGTGCAACTCCCGACTTAAGTCTTAATACAAAATTCAAGACCCTTTCTAAAAACATGAAAGGGTCTATAAATATTACAAAAATAACAAACTATGAAAGAAATATGCTATGCATTGGTATAACCAAAACATAAAAATATGGAATTTATCTTGAAATAGCAGTGCCGCAGTCAGTTGAAAGGATTCACTGAATTGGCTTATCTTCTTGTGATCTTAGTTGACAAATGGCAAGCATTGGCTGGACCTCTGGTGGTTGACTCATACGAGAGTGTAACTGAGCTGTAAATGTGGCATCGGCAAGTTCAGGGATCATGTGGTTGATCGCATCTGTGAGACACTTCATCGCCATTTGCTGACTATGTGGTTTTACAAGGAAAAACCAAAACGTTTCCCATGTTAAGCTGTGAATGCCTCCGATTAGTTTTTCTCTATGTATTAGCTCCTATTTCCACTGTTGTTCTAATGATTTCACCTGTGGGAGTTTGCCTGGAGAGAATTTTGTTATTAGATTACATAAATACAGACTATTGTTGATTAATTCAATCAAATTATTTGTCACTGATCTGCATCTGGATGTAGCTCTCTCGGCTTTCATTAACTGAGACTCCCATTCAGAAAATAGGATTTCTTTATGTGACTCCTGTATCTTTGGCAGGTTGGCAGCTTTTCCTTCATTTGAATCTTGCCAAGATAGAAACTTATTTAATCTTTCATCTGCCTTCTCTAACTCAAGCCTTGCATCTACTGACTTATTGATCATAGCTGCTGAGATATCACATAAAGGAACAACCAACGAGATATTATAACACAAAAGGTCCAACTGTCGAGATAGAGCCTTGGTCATCTCCAGGGCTTCAGTTCTGAATTCTTCTACCTTGGGATATCCTTTGAATCGCTCTATTTGATCCTTCAATTGAGCGATTTTCTCTTCTTTTGATTTATTCACCTGCTCGTTCAATAGTTGTAGTTTGCTCAATGCTTGGGATAACTCTTGCTGCTTATGGATGGCCTGTTCATCAATTCTCTACTTTTCATTAATTAATTGCTCATTCAATTGTTCATTAAGTTGTCTTTGTTCTGCCAACTACTGCTCAAGTTGTTCTATTATTTGTTGTCATTCCACTGATTGTGCCTCTAGTTGAATGATCGCTTGATCTTTTTCCTTCAATAAATGATTAACCTCTGAAACCTTATCTATTGTTGTCGTTGTATATGCTCCGGCATACTGAGAAAGTTTGGTTAAATCTTCGGAGGGATTTACTTCCTCTCTCCATACCACATTCATCATTTCCATCTGAGGAGTCAAAAGAGGAGAGTGATCAATTTTCCTCTTCTTCCTCTGTCTTTTGACTACAACCCTATGCTTAGGGCTATAGAAGACATCTAGTGGTGGTATCTCTTCTATATGCAAAACAATTTCATCAGTGGAATTTTTAGGGATGATCTCTATGTCTTTACGAAGCTTGGGTGGGCCGCTTGTTCCTACAATCGGAATTGTGTTGACTATTGATTTATGAGTTGTAGACACCTCTGGTGTAGTGAACCCTTGGGTGTTCTCTGGATTACTGATGATAGAATCGAATTGTTCCCATTCCTTGATCAACTTAAGGTAAACATTAATGTGCGTATCAAGGGGGTCACTATCTGTTACCTGCTTCTGCTCCTATCCTAGTGTCTTCTTCTTCTCAGGAACCTTCTCTATTTCAAGAGCATTCTTAGTGATTTTCTGTTCACTATGGCCTTGTGGTTGAACCGTTGAAGTTGTAGCTAATAGATCTAAAGGCAGGGTTTCCAATCTCTGAGCCCTGAGCCTATTGAATTTCTCTAATCCTTCTATTCCTAATTTAGTCTTAGCCAATCCTTTAACCTGGAAAAATAATTCTACTGAAGAAAACAAGTTGTCAAAGCTATCCTCTTCATGATCAAATCTCGCAATTTTAGCCTAAGAAGTAACATTATAGGCAACCTTTTTGGGGTCATACTGTCTTTTTGGAATAGTTGCAAGATTTAACAATTTGATTTTCTCAGCCTCTTTCTCTGCATGTTTAAAATCATGCAGGGTAAAGGCACCACACCGAAGGGGAAATGTAGGCCACATGTGTTTCTTGGAATCCCTAAGGGTCTTTGACATTCCTGCAACTGTTATCTGATATGCTAATTCCTGGGCCAGTAGTTTATCGGGGACATACAGAGGAAGAACATGAGGATCAGTGAGACTGCCGAAAAGCCTTATATATGTGAATTTCTCTTCTCCAAACCAACTACCCACTGTTGTTAGGTCAATTTCTGCTTCCTCGGATATCCTAGGGGCAGGCTTATTGAATAAGGAGTAATGTACAAGAAGAATAAAACCATTACAAATTCTATACAAATGGTTCTTATAATGGGCCTTCCATAGCTCTTTGTGATAGATGTGAACAGGATTGGGATCCTGGGGAGTCCATTTCCATCTGAGAATGGGGTATTCGAAATTAAAACAGATGGTGTCCATTATGTAGGCACTGAAGTAAAAAAGGAGGTATCACCCGAGAAACTATAAACCTCTTTCTTCTATATTCAAGTATTTCAGTGGCCATTTTATCAGAGAGAATATGTTCCCAATCCATAATATAGCCGTGAACTATAGTTTCCATTAAAGGAACCATATCTATATATAACTTAGCGGAATTATGGACTCCGAAGAGTCTGCACATCAATGCGCCAGCATAACAATAAGGAGAAGCTAATGAATCTACAGAGTACATACCCGATGTCTCGTGCTTGTGTTTGGTCGGGAAGTGTCTCCATTGCCTGATAGGATCTGATTCAATGTCGTTTTCCTTCGCAAAAGCTTCTAAGAATGCTTTATTATAATACTTCTCTGGCTTGGGTAAATGATACATTTGTCTGAGATCCTCTGCTCTAAATGACCCAAACACTTTTCCTTCAGTTGTACTAAACGTCCTGTCTATAGTTGCAATGCTTTCAACAATCCATCTGACCACGTCATTATATGGCAAAACTTTGGGACGCACTGCTATTCTGTGTAGGTATGAGCAGGCCAATTCTTTCAAAGTATTCTCTGATTTACTTGTAGAATCTGTTGTAGCTTCTATTTCAAGTTCTTCAGGCTCTTCCGCTTCTAGTAAATCATAGATACTCTCCCAGATTTCTTTTCCTAAACCGAGGCAAGTCATATATGATATCAATCCTTTCTTATTCGGCTCTGGTTCTTTAACTACGACAGGGGCCTTGGCTTTCTTCACCTTCTTTCCCATATTTTTCGGATTCATAATCTCATAGAAGTTGTGCATAGATAATGGAAAACGTAACAGAGAAATATTTGTGTTGAAAGCTTAATACGGAATGAAAACAGTTAAGGCAATTCACATATGATAAACTAAATGTAATTAAGAATCACCACAGGTGAAATCCTCGAAGGATTCACCCTTAACTGCGAAATTAATAACCATCATAGTCGCGAATCGTAGTAAATAAATGTCATAATTACCCGTCGCATCGGCCATATGCTTAATGATCCTTTCGAGCGTGTCTTTAGATTTCCCCGATCAGCGATCAGTGATAAATCGTGAATCACAATCGGAAGATTCAATGGGTTTGGTTTAGTGTTTGATACTGATAGCTCTGATCGCGATAAAGGAAATATAATAAGGTGGGGTATGTTCAGCGAATAGTTTGGTTTATTGCTTTTAAAATTTATATTCGCAAACAATACCTTTTAATGAGGTTTCCTTGAAATGAATGCCTATCGCAATCGAGGGATTCAGAGTCATCCTTGCTATGTGTTGTGTGATACCTCCGACTTCCGATTGCGATTACGTTGTCAGATCAGAGGTTTTAATGAGGACCTTTTTGAGTGCATCCTTTTATCATTGCGATATGAGATCTTCGATCACTTTATCGCATTAGAGAGTTACTTATAATGACTTTCAAAAGGATATTTCACATTTTATCAAAATCTTTTGGGTAATAACTCTATTGCATCGGACCTTTTGTGTGATATGATTAATGCCAGGCAAGCAGTTTTATTGAATCACTAATTTTCTAATTTTATTTAAAAAGGGACCCATTTCTACTTCAAGTTTCTTGTGTAAAGATTTTAAGAAATGGGGGGGGGTTGTTTTACAGCACAACACAGTATTAGCCTTCAGTTGAATAGACCATCCCCGAGTCAATCCTAGATTACTCTAAATTATTTTTCTTCAAAATTTGACATGAATTTCGTGTCATAGGCCCTCCTACGACAAATTGCTTCCTATCGAATTCAACTCATTATCTAGGGAGTTGATCTAGAAATCTTTAACACCTTGAGGTCTACATGCCTTCATGGCAGGTTTCTCTTCTTCGAACAGGTTCTCATCATTTACCTTTGATCGGATGATTATATGAGTGTACGACATCAACACATCTATTCACACTTCATAGATTGTACAGGAAGAACCTTGAGAACCATTGTCATTATTGTCGGTTTCTCTCGTGCTTGTTAACGATTCACATCATTGACCGATAATCAAGTGGTTTCTACCATGTTTGACTTAGTGACATTCACTCACATGGCTAGCTTTTTACTATGGATTGAGAGATGGAGATCAAGACCTTGGATCTAGTTTCATCCATCCAAGTTGGGTGGAGTTACTAAATATTCATGATTGTAAACATAGGTCTATTGATGGTTGTGTCCATACTGTGTTGCGTATTGACATGGATCTTTAGATGTATTTCCATATTGTGCTATTGAAACATTTAAGATCTGAGTATGGGAATGCCTACCTCAGCAATGATATTATATATTTCATTGTAACATTTGTTTGATTGTTTCAGGTCTCTGATTACAGTCTATATCCCAAACTTTTGCATGATAAAGCACTTCAGTCATCAAAATATTTCTTCTAACTTTCCGCTTTAGGGGGCAATTTGTTACACACTATTTTGTCACATCAAACAAATGACCAACAGTTTTCATCTTTTGCTATCCACAAATGCGTCCAAAGAACCTTACCATACAAAGTTTGAATCTAAATTATCATTGAGAAACTGGAATGTCTAGATCCTATGGTACAAAACCCTATTTTGGCTATATTCATAGTTTCCTAGTCACTTTTTGCACATATGCGAGGAAGACCATTATTATCTACACATAAGTACGAACTGTCTTTCGCTATGACCTACGAACATGACTTGAAATACGTAAAAATAAAAATTACAGCCTAGAAGCATTTCTAGTAGAATCTATCTTAATCAACAAGCTTCAAATGAGTTCTTATTCAATGTTGATCCCTCCCATCATGGAGTAATTCCCATTCCTTTGTGGAACCTCTATCCCACTAATAGTGGATCTCATCCCTTGGAGAATGGATCCATAATTTCTCATCCTTAGCCTATAAAGCCACTACAGGTTTGAGGATTGAAAGAGGATTGTTGGAAGTAGGTTTATGCTGTTGAGATTAGGTTGGAAGGCTTGTCTTGCTAGGGAGAGGGTTGGAGACTGTAGAAAGGGCTTGCTACATCAAGGCTATATGTTTGTAAGGATTTTCTCCAGTTTATGAATATAATAAATTGTTATTTCTCAGTTAGATCTCTATGGATTTAATTTGTAGGATTCCTTAATCACCTACATGAGTTTTGGCTGCATAATTGATCAGTTCACATGTATAATTGGTTAATTAATTAATTTATCTCTTTGATTATATGATGTATTATTTTATTTATTGTTTGTCTTTGTCTTTGTAGATCTCTTCCAGAACATTGTGGAGAAGTTTTTGAGAGCAACGAGAGGACATTTGGAGCATCAAGGAGCTAAGGATAGAAAGCTTTGAGGGACTTCATCAATCATTTCACTAAATCGGGAAGGAGGCCTCCTTCATTCTATTTTCTTTCAAACGATCAGTGCTTAGAGAAAGGTAGAAATTACTGTGTGTTTGTTACTAGGGTTCTTAGAAGCCTAGGGAGATCACTCTTGTCCGCAAGAGGGATTTTTCCTCATAACAGTAGGGGACTATTTAAATGCAGAGTTCAAAATCATTTATTTCCATATTGTTTATTTTGCACAAATAATGTTCTAATTAATTTTAATTTGAATGTGTTATATTGTATTATTGGATTATGAACGCTCACTCTGCGCAATGTAACATACATAAGAGTTTTAGAACTGATACTTTCTAGAGTGAATCATAGATAATTTGTATATTTTTAGGCCCATTTCATAGGGCACATTCACATGTGATGTGCATACTTTGTATATTTTCATACATGGACAAATTATGGATGCATATTATTTCAATTTGTGGATGTTCATGTATAATGTAATTTGTATATATTTTCATATGGATAATTCATTGTCATACATAACTAACAAGATAACAATTTTGACTTCTCAGGAAATAAACTAAGAAAATAAGTACAATCTTAAACTATGATGCAAGTCACTTTGATACTTAAAATGAACTAAAATATATATTCATGGTTCAATTAAAAAAACACAAATAGGATTGAAATACATTTTAAATTCAATTTTAAAAAATATCTTCAGCTAGTAATGTTCAACTAATAAGTTTTATTAAAAAAAATTATTTTGAGATAATCTACAAGAGCTTAGTCATAACACATGATATATGTCATATCTATTGAAATTTAATATACCAAAAAACAATTAATGATATGTTTTTAGATAATTTTAGATAATTTTAAGAACTTTCCTAAATGTATTTGGCTATCAAATATTTCAATCAATTCTTTAACTTGAGATATTCAATTAAAAACATTCAAGAAGTAAAATTTTACAAAATAACAATTTTGAATTCTAGTTTCATAGACTAAGGAAATAAGTACAATCATACTATGATGCAAGTCACTTTGACACTTAAAATTAACTAAAATATATCACATACATCAATTTAATATTCAATTTGTATAAAGTGTCTTTTAGTGCAGCCAATGTATGTTAATTTAAACAATTAATGATATGTTTCTATAATTTTATGCACTTTCCTAAATTTACTTGCCTATCCAAGTATTTCAATCAATTCCTTATCTTAAGACCTTCAATTAAGAACATTCACGGAGTAAAAATTTACAAAATAACAATTTTAGTTGTAGTATTGGCTTGTAGAAAGTGTCTTTTAGTGCACAATCAATGTATGTTAAATTACAATGATTTTAATTTAGATGTCAAGATGTAAACTACAAATAAGTTTTATTCAATTTTATTTCTTTTGAGGTTATCTAAAAGAGCTTAATAGTCATAACATGGTGTATATATATATACCAAATAACCAGATATATAGCAATGAACCAGGTATACAGCAAAGATGCGCCAAGATATATATTTGCTTCTCAGATAATTACAGACTCCAGATATGAGACCAGATACGAGACTAGCGCTCCGTGATGCAAGCAGATCGAGAAAACTTCTCGCAGATGCAGAGCAGGGAAATCGCGTGTCGTCTAAACTCAAAGAACTCGAACTTCACAATACAGACTATAGAGATAGCCTCCGTGATGCAAGCAGATCGAGAAAACTTCTCGCAGATGCAGAGCAGGGAGATTTCACTCAGACCACCACACTATTAGTAAATATTGATTGCCTTGATTATAATGAAGTAATTGTTGTTTTGCATAATGTCCATGCTTGGGCATTACAGAGGAAAGCCGAAGCCAAAGTGTCATGGTCTGATGTAGTTACTCAGATTGTATGGTCTTTTACTGGCATACTAAAGCAATGGTGGGAAAGGCTTGCAGAGGAAGAGAAAGATCAAATAGTTGAACATAGTACTGATCCATTAAGAGCACTGTTTGAAGCTTTAAAACATGAATTTGTTGGATTAGTCCCCGAAGATTCAGCCCATCATTCACAGTTATTTCTCTCCCAGAAGTTATGCGACATTGATTACTTGCAAGAGTATTTTTGTGTTATGCAAAAGCTTCTGTATCAGGCTATGATCCACATAATGTTGCCTATCTGAGATATTATATCCAGTCTATGCCTGGAAAAATTCCTGATCTAATTAACCAGTACATAGCAGATCATAAAGTAAATTTGGAAGGACAATCATTTGCAGCTATTCACCAATTGATTGTCACAATATTGCAGAAAGAATGTGCAGAGAGCAAAGCCAAGAAGAATTTTTCAAAACAGATGCACTTTAGCACAAAGCTTTGCAATAATTTCAAAGAAACCTATAATTTTGGTTGTCACAAGAAAAGTGAAAGAAAGGTTTCTAAAAAGACAAAGTTTGATAACTCTTGCTCGTGCAAGGCTGATAAATACTTTCCTAAAAAGAAAAAATACTTTCCTTCCAAAAAATCATTTAAAGGACGAAGGGTAGTATTTAGGAAAAGATCAAAACCTTCTAAAAAAGGTGTGTGTTTTATTTGCGGTAAAGAAGGTCATTATGCTAACACTTGCAGAGAAAGAAAGGATAAAAAGCAGATGAAGATAATGAATATCTTTTCTACAATACATGATCCACAAGATTGGGATCTCATATCCCACTCTGATGGAGAATATTTTGAAGTTTCAAGTTCTTCTTCAGAATCTTCGGATAGTGAAATTCCTGAAATCAGGAAATTAACAATTGATTCAGAATCATCTGATTCTGATGAAACCTTCATTCCTGATATTAAGATGTTTAGTTTGAATTCCTCAGGAGAGATACAAGCAAAGATTGCAGCAGTCAAAGCTGATCTAGCACAGTTAGATCCAGTTCAGTTTACGGCAAGAAGAAGATTGACTGAAAAACTTGAAAATCTTGAGAAACAACTGCCATCCAAAAGGAAAGAAAAATTTTCAGAGGAAGAAATAGATGATGACGACTTCATCGAAAAAGAGTTTGATTCAATGTTCAGACCTTTGCAGATTTCAGTATCTCCAGGTATGAATCAAATTGATACTCTTAAAAAGAAGATCACAGATTTGGAATCTTCAATTCACCATACAAGGTCAGAAATGTTACAGTTGTCTTCCAAACTTCAAATGCTTATTTCTGATTATGATGATTGTAATTCCAAATTAACCAGCCTACTGATGAAAAATGTGCCAGTCATGGAAGAAATATCCCCAAAGAAAAATGTTGAGCTTTTTAATGTTATGGGCATCGGAGATAGAGTAGTTGTTCCAATAAGAATTAAAGTCCCTAGCATTAAACAGTATACCTTGGATGCTCAAATAGATTCTGGTGCTATGAGTAGTTGCTGCAAATATAAAGCTATTCCTCATTATTATTGGCAGCCTACTAAACTCCAATTCAGGGCTATCACTGGTGATTTAATGGAAATAAGTCACATAGCTCCTGAATTTCCTATTTTCTTGAACGATGTCCAGGTTTTTGTCACTTTGTATAGTTTTGATACTGGTGCTGATGTTCTGTTAGGACAAGATTTTCTGAAGAAATATTTGCCAGTCACTTTCGGACAAGATTATGTTACATTCTCCACCACTGCTGGTCCTATCACAGTCCCTGCTTCTAGTGACTATAAAATTAATGTGCAACCTGAAGAACAGGATCCTCTCCAGTATAGTCTGCAAGATCTGACCAAGATTAATAAGATCGTAAAAAATGCAGAGTTACATGGTCCCAAAACTTTGCAACAAATTTCTGATAAACTTCGTGCAGATTGTACTTCAAGTAGGCCAGATGCTTTTTGGGCAAGAGAAAAGTATTTTGTTGCACTACCTTACCGAGAAGGATATATTCCTAAGCCACAAAAAGCCAGTGCAAATCATATGAGTCCAAAAGAGCAAGAATTATGCAAAGCAGAAATTGAACAATTGTTAGAACAAAAGCTTATTGAATCCTGCAAGAGCCCTTGGGCCTGCCCGGCTTTTTATGTCAATAAGCATAGTGAGCAGAAAAGAGGCAAGAAAAGGCTTGTGATTAATTATAAGGCTCTGAATGATGCTCTTCTTCCTATTCGATATCCTCTGCCTAACAAAGAATTATTACTTGCCAAAATTGCTAATGCTAATGTGTTCAGCAAGTTTGATCTTAAAAGTGGATTCTGGCAGATTGGTATTATTCCTGATGATAGGTATAAAACAGCCTTCACTGTTCCTCATGGCCAATATCAATGGACTGTGATGCCCTTTGGTTTGAAAAATGCTCCATCTGAATTCCAAAAAAGGATGGAAGACATTTTTGGTGGGGTAGAGTACATTATTGTATATATTGATGATTTGCTTGTATTTAGCAGAGATGTAAATATGCACAAGATCCATTTAGAACAATTCTACCAACTTGTATATAAGCATGGATTAGTACTTTCAGATTCAGAAGAGAAGTTTCAGATTGGAAAAGTCAAGATTGATTACTTGGGGTTACACATAGAAAAAGGACATGTAGAACTTCAGCCACATGTGCTAATCCATCTATTAAAGTTTCCTGATATAATTGCCAATGTAAAGACCCTGCAGAGATTTCTTGGATGCCTGAATTATATAAGAAAATTTTATGCTAACCAATCAGAGGATACAAATATACTGCAGGACAGACTAAAGAAGAAAGGTGTCAGATGGACAGATGAAATGACAGCAGCAGTAATTAGTATTAAGAGTAAGCTTAATGATTTGCCAAAACTCAAGCTTCCTGATACTAATCTTCCTTTTATACTTGAAACAGATGCTTCTTATCACACTTGGGCTGCAGTTTTGCTACAAAAGCATGGAAGAAAAGAATTGGTTTGTGCCTATTCCTCAGGATCTTTTAATGACACAGAGAAAAAGTATCCTTCTTCTCATAAAGAAATACTTGCAGTAAAGAGAGGAATAAAAAGATTTCGCTTGTTCTTGAAAAGTGTTAAATTTATTGTTAGAACAGATCTAAAGCATATGAAACAGATGTTGGCAAACAAA
The DNA here is from genome assembly GCA_031772625.1 of Pinus tabuliformis. Taxonomy (NCBI): domain Eukaryota; kingdom Viridiplantae; phylum Streptophyta; class Pinopsida; order Pinales; family Pinaceae; genus Pinus; species Pinus tabuliformis. The sequence continues at coordinate 1,135,422,031 of CM062807.1, read as the reverse complement.
AGGTTGTTAGAAGAAGGCAGTACCAGGGTACTAAGATGGGCACTATGGCTAGAAGGTTTTGATTTTGATATTGTTTACAAATCTGGTGCAGAAAATTATCTTGCTGACATGCTTACCAGAGAAGGTGCTCAAGAAACCAAGGAGATCAAGATGTTCAGACCACTTAACCAGCACGAAGCTTCTACAAGTCAGTCCAGTCATGTCGAGTCTAAAAGAGTTAAGTATGTTACAGTCTGTGGTAACTGTCATTATGAGTTTTGTCTAGAATGTCTATCAAAACAGTTCCAAGTCTTGCCATTATGCTTAAGACAAATCATTCTGCAAAAATGGTTTGATTCCGAGGAGTCTAGATGGTCATATACAAAAGAGTTACCATATAGGATTAGGCCATGGCGTGTTTATTATGCATTGTCTAGGGAACCAGATCCTGTTTATTTTGGGTGCATTCAAAATACTGACTGGACATGGGCAGACTACTTTTCCATTCAAAAAAGAGCTAGGATACATGGTTCGGTTAAGGTCATATTTTATGTTGCCGCTATAGATCCCTCAAACAATTGGTGGAGTCCATGGTTTAAGCTATTCATGTTTAGATATTTGCCTAGAGCTAAAAGCATTTTCGATAGGACTTTTGCTGAGTTTGTCAGAATCTTTCATTGGGAAATGCATGTAGCTGTCCAAAATGATTTCGTCTTAGAGTTTGAATTCATCCACAGACACACAATTGTCTTTCCTAATGAAGAAGATGAATCCTTTAAGCTTTCTGTCAGATTCAGAGGATTGATATCAGTGGACCCACATGACAGGCCAACATTCATGTTCACATTTCCATTCTTTTGTTGTACCAGAGATGTAGCACCATATTGGCTAGATGAATCTGTCCCATATGAAGTGCTGGCTCCAAACAATGAAGAGCTAATTGAAGAATTAATAGAACAAGACCAAATCAGGCTTGGCCATAATAATCCAGCTGTTCCAGATACTCATGCACATGATTATGAAGACAGGGCTAACAGTGACTGATTGAAGGGATCAATCAAATGAAATCCTTTCATATCCTACTTTATTTGTACATATACTGCTCTTCGGTTTCCGTGGGATTTACTCCGAATAAAATCTCCACTGTGTAATTACTTTTGTATAAGAGCCGACGTCCTAGATTCCGGCCATCTTTTCACTTTATTTGTACATATACTGCTCTTCAGTTTCCGTGGGATTTAGTCCGAATAAAATCTCCACTGTGTAATTACTTTTGTATAAGAGCCGACGTCCTATATTCCGGTCATCTATTCATTTCAGAGATGTCATGATTCGGTCCCCATATGGCTTAGCCTCCAAGGGATGAGATAACAAGTGGTTGTCCCCACTTGCCCGAATCTTTAGGACTATTCATTACTTTTGTACAAAGTTCTTTAGTGATTCGTGATAGACATCTTGCATGATGATCTAACGAATCTTTTGAAGTTTCAAGTTCCCGGTAAAACCTTTCATCGGATGACCTGCTAGGATACTATAAATACTAGCATTGTAAGCTCATTAGGGGCATTAGAGTCTTGAGAGTTTTGAGAGAGTCTGAGTAGTGTGGTGGTCTGAGTGAAATCTCCCTGCTCTGCATCTGCGAGAAGTTTTCTCGATCTGCTTGCATCACGGAGGCTAACTCTATAGTCTGTATTGTGAAGTTCGAGTTCTTTGAGTTTAGACGACACGCGATTTCCCTGCTCTGCATCTGCGAGAATTTTTCTCGATCTGCTTGCATCACGGAGCGCTAGTCTCGTATCTGGTCTCATATCTGGAGTCTGTAATTATTTGAGAAGCAAATATATATCTTGGCGCATCTTTGCTGTATACCTGGTTCTTTGCTATATATCTGGTTATTTAATTAGATCAGGAATTTTTCCAGGCATAGACTGGATATAATATCTCAGATAGGCAACATTATGTGGATCACTAGCCTGATACAGAAGCTTTTGCATAACACAAAAATACTCTTGCAAGTAATCAATGTCGCATAACTTCTGGGAGAGAAATAACTGTGAATGATGGGCTGAATCTTCAGGGACTAATCCAACAAATTCATGTTTTAAAGCTTCAAACAGTGCTCTTAATGGATCAGTACTATGTTCAACTATTTTATCTTTCTCTTCCTCTGCAAGCCTTTCCCACCATTGCTTTAGTATGCCAGTAAAAGACCATACAATCTGAGTAACTACATCAGACCATGACACTTTGGCTTCGGCTTTCCTCTGTAATGCCCAAGCATGGACATTATGCAAAACAGCAATTACTTCATTATAATCAAGGCAATCAATATTTACTAACAATGAATTTCCATATCCTCTGGAAGAAGGATTGTCTAGCCTTACAGGTACAGATTGCAGATTTTCAGTATATCTGCTGAACGGGCTGGATGCTGATGCTTCATGTGCATTGGTATCACTGGCACCTCTTTTCCCTTTGTTGGGATGGAAAAATGAATCACTTCTGTCTCTTTTAGAATTTGATTCACCATGTGTTTGCTCACCATTTACTTCTGACATGGCCATTATAGAAGGAGCAGATGGTTGGCTATTTTGTTTCATCAAAGAACTAAGGCTAACATAGTTCTTTGGTAGTCTTAGACTTTCAACAGAAGGAATATCAGCTAGTCTATTTTTCATCAACTCTGTCTTTTCTCTAGCTAGATTGATTCCTTTCTTGATTTTCTCAAGTCTGGCTTTATCTATATTCTCTATCCCTTTAAAATGAATTTGCTTTGATTCATCAGATTTGGAGGAGAATTTCAGCTTTGAACTTAAGACATCTACTTCTCTATAATGAGGTGGAGAAGCAGGAGTGGGGAGTGCATTTGTAAGATGTTCTAAAGACTTGGAGATAATACCCATGTTTGACTGAATATTATTCAACTTTTGTGTGTTTTCATCTTGGATCCCCAATGTCTCAACATAACCAGTATGCATCTTTTTGATGTGCTCTTTGATTTCTAAAACATCTCGGGCTATATCATCAATATTCTGAAGCATACAAACTATTTGGTAGTTTGTATAATTATGCAGCTTTTCATTTTCATTCTGATCGGGATCAGAAGTTGCTTTCATAGATAACCATTGGAAATCTGCTTTCTTCGTTCCATTGCTAAATGTCCTTCTAGAATTTCCAGATTCTAAATATCTTTCTGGTATTTTTGCAGTAACTTTTGACTGAGCTCTAGGAAGTGAGAAACTTTTGATATCAGGTATAAAGACTTCAGAGCTAGGAGGTTCATCAGTCTGGAATGTAGAAGATGAAGATGGAACACAGAACTGACAATCATCAGGTAGCTGAGAGGTGGATTTTCTATGATCCTCTCTTGGAGCAGAATGTCTTGATGATAAATTTCTAGGAACAGGGGGTATCTGTGGATTCCTACCACCCAAGATTGTAGATCTAGGGAAGGATGACATAGATCTAGTAAGTGAAGGAGTAGTAAATTTAAGACCAGTGGATCCGTCAGGATGATGGATGAGAGACAATTTCGGAGGAACTTTAGAGGTTTGCAGTTGAGGATATTTCTGTGAAAGTGGAACATAAGTACTATTCCATTCATCTGGAAGAGTACATTCTGCAAAACCAATTTGTAGGGGAGCAGTGTTACCAGGGCCAACAATAACACCTTCTTTTAAAGCTCTACCAGTTAATTTTGGATTCATAGGTGGCATGGAAGTGGAGACAAATCTCAGGCAAGTAGAAGCATGGAGCTGAGCGATCTGTGACTGTGGGGCAACATTAAAACCATAAAACTGAATATAAGCATTCAAGAATTCATTGATATAAGGGTCTGTCAATGAAACTTGATACCTAGGGATAACTGATGACCAAACAGGGCCATTATTGAGGGGACTTTGGAATCCTCCCAATAAAGCATCATCGAAGTTATTCATTCTTGTATCAAGGACACATGTCAAGCATGAAGTATTTAGACCAGGACGGACTAGAGGATTAATTCCAAATTGTACGATACCGATATGGATATATCTATAACCATTTTCTAAACCCCATTTGATATCTTCTGGCTGTATTAGTGGGATTTGATATACAGACTGGCCAGTGGAAATAGGAATATTCACAGATGTAAATCTAAATAACTGGGCAGCTCGAAACTGGAAAACAGGCATTTTATAGAGTTTATCAATATCAATCTCTGGCAATGTCCAGTTAGGCTGTGGTTCAAATTCTTGTACTAATACTTTTTCATCATAGAGAACATCTTCATTTCTGGTTTTATTCAAAAACTTATTCATAAAAGACCATCGATTCTTATGAGCTATCTTTCTGTCTTCGGGCTTCTGAAGAGAAAACTCATTCATATAACCAGCCATTGAAAGAAAGTATGAGTAAGCACCTGAACAAAGGAGAATCAAAGCTTTTGTGCACCAGGAAAGCAAACACGGTAGTCCTTCACCTTCACAGCTCTCTACCAGCGCCTTATCGCAAACTTAGACTCGTGGACAATAGCTCGGACAAATACTACTCAATGGAAGAACCAGACAATTTAAAACAGCTCTTGGACAAAGAACCAGATGGCTCCGATACCAAATAACCAGATATATAGCAAAGAACCAGGTATACAGCAAAGATGCGCCAAGATATATATTTGCTTCTCAGATAATTACAGACTCCAGATATGAGACCAGATACGAGACTAGCGCTCCGTGATGCAAGCAGATCGAGAAAACTTCTCGCAGATGCAGAGCAGGGAAATCGCGTCTCGTCTAAACTCAAAGAACTCGAACTTCACAATACAGACTATAGAGTTAGCCTCCGTGATGCAAGCAGATCGAGAAAACTTCTCGCAGATGCAGAGCAGGGAGATTTCACTCAGACTACCACACTACTCAGACTCTCTCAAAACTCTCAAGACTCTAATGCCCCTAATGAGCTTACAATGCTAGTATTTATAATATCCTAGCAGGTCATCCGGTGAAAGGTTTTACCGGGAACTTGAAACTTCAAAAGATTCGTTAGATCATCATGCAAGATGTCTATCACGAATCACTAAAGAACTTTGTACAAAAGTAATGAATAGTCCTAAAGATTCGGGCAAGTGGGGACAACCACTTGTTATCTCATCCCTTGGAGGCTAAGCCATATGGGGACCGAATCATGACATCTCTGAAGTGAATAGATGGCCGGAATCTAGGACGTCGGCTCTTATACAAAAGTAATTACACAGTGGAGATTTTATTCGGACTAAATCCCACGGAAACCGAAGAGCAGTATATGTACAAATAAAGTGAAAAGATGGCCGGAATCTAGGACGTCGGCTCTTATACAAAAGTAATTACACAGTGGAGATTTTATTCGGAGTAAATCCCACGGAAACCGAAGAGCAGTATATGTACAAATAAAGTAGGATATGAAAGGATTTCATTTGATTGATCCCTTCAATCAGTCACTGTTAGCCCTGTCTTCATAATCATGTGCATGAGTATCTGGAACAGCTGGATTATTATGGCCAAGCCTGATTTGGTCTTGTTCTATTAATTCTTCAATTAGCTCTTCATTGTTTGGAGCCAGCACTTCATATGGGACAGATTCATCTAGCCAATATGGTGCTACATCTCTGGTACAACAAAAGAATGGAAATGTGAACATGAATGTTGGCGTGTCATGTGGGTCCACTGATATCAATCCTCTGAATCTGACAGAAAGCTTAAAGGATTCATCTTCTTCATTAGGAATGACAATTGTGTGTCTGTGGATGAATTCAAACTCTAAGACGAAATCATTTTGGACAGCTACATGCATTTCCCAATGAAAGATTCTGACAAACTCAGCAAAAGTCCTATCGAAAATGCTTTTAGCTCTAGGCAAATATCTAAACATGAATAGCTTAAACCATGGACTCCACCAATTGTTTGAGGGATCTATAGCGGCAGCATAAAATATGACCTTAACCAAACCATGTATCCTAGCTCTTTGGTGAATGGAAAAGTAGTCTGCCCATGTCCAGTCAGTATTTTGAATGCACCCAAAATAAACAGGATCTGGTTCCCTAGACAATGCATAATAAACACGCCATGGCCTAATCCTATATGGTAACTCTTTTGTATATGACCATCTAGACTCCTCGGAATCAAACCATTTTTGCAGAATGATTTGTCTTAAGCATAATGGCAAGACTTGGAACTGTTTTGATAGACATTCTAGACAAAACTCATAATGACAGTTACCACAGACTGTAACATACTTAACTCTTTTAGACTCGACATGACTGGACTGACTTGTAGAAGCTTCGTGCTAGTTAAGTGGTCTGAACATCTTGATCTCCTTGGTTTCTTGAACACCTTCTCTGGTAAGCATGTCAGCAAGATAATTTTCTGCACCAGATTTGTAAACAATATCAAAATCAAAACCTTCTAGCCATAGTGCCCATCTTAGTACTCTGGTACTGCCTTCTTCTAACAACCTTTTGTTTGCCAACATCTGTTTCATATGCTTTAGATCTGTTCTAACAATAAATTTAACACTTTTCAAGAACAAGCGAAATCTTTTTATTCCTCTCTTTACTGCAAGTATTTCTTTATGAGAAGAAGGATACTTTTTCTCTGTGTCATTAAAAGATCCTGAGGAATAGGCACAAACCAATTCTTTTCTTCCATGCTTTTGTAGCAAAACTGCAGCCCAAGTGTGATAAGAAGCATCTGTTTCAAGTATAAAAGGAAGATTAGTATCAGGAAGCTTGAGTTTTGGCAAATCATTAAGCTTACTCTTAATACTAATTACTGCTGCTGTCATTTCATCTGTCCATCTGACACCTTTCTTCTTTAGTCTGTCCTGCAGTATATTTGTATCCTCTGATTGGTTAGCATAACATTTTCTTATATAATTCAGGCATCCAAGAAATCTCTGCAGGGTCTTTACATTGGCAATTATATCAGGAAACTTTAATAGATGGATTAGCACATGTGGCTGAAGTTCTACATGTCCTTTTTCTATGTGTAACCCCAAGTAATCAATCTTGACTTTTCCAATCTGAAACTTCTCTTCTGAATCTGAAAGTACTAATCCATGCTTATATACAAGTTGGTAGAATTGTTCTAAATGGATCTTGTGCATATTTACATCTCTGCTAAATACAAGCAAATCATCAATATATACAATAATGTACTCTACCCCACCAAAAATGTCTTCCATCCTTTTTGGAATTCAGATGGAGCATTTTTCAAACCAAAGGGCATCACAGTCCATTGATATTGGCCATGAGGAACAGTGAAGGCTGTTTTATACCTATCATCAGGAATAATACCAATCTGCCAGAATCCACTTTTAAGATCAAACTTGCTGAACACATTAGCATTAGCAATTTTGGCAAGTAATAATTCTTTGTTAGGCAGAGGATATCGAATAGGAAGAAGAGCATCATTCAGAGCCTTATAATTAATCACAAGCCTTTTCTTGCCTCTTTTCTGCTCACTATGCTTATTGACATAAAAAGCCGGGCAGGCCCAAGGGCTCTTGCAGGATTCAATAAGCTTTTGTTCTAACAATTGTTCAATTTCTGCTTTGCATAATTCTTGCTCTTTTGGACTCATATGATTTGCACTGGCTTTTTGTGGCTTAGGAATATATCCTTCTCGGTAAGGTAGTGCAACAAAATACTTTTCTCTTGCCCAAAAAGCATCTGGCCTACTTGAAGTACAATCTGCACGAAGTTTATCAGAAATTTGTTGCAAAGTTTTGGGACCATGTAACTCTGCATTTTTTACGATCTTATTAATCTTGGTCAGATCTTGCAGACTATACTGGAGAGGATCCTGTTCTTCAGGTTGCACATTAATTTTATAGTCACTAGAAGCAGGGACTGTGATAGGACCAGCAGTGGTGGAGAATGTAACATAATCTTGTCCGAAAGTGACTGGCAAATATTTCTTCAGAAAATCTTGTCCTAACAGAACATCAGCACCAGTATCAAAACTATACAAAGTGACAAAAACCTGGACATCGTTCAAGAAAATAGGAAATTCAGGAGCTATGTGACTTATTTCCATTAAATCACCAGTGATAGCCCTGAATTGGAGTTTAGTAGGCTGCCAATAATAATGAGGAATAGCTTTATATTTGCAGCAACTACTCATAGCACCAGAATCTATTTGAGCATCCAAGGTATACTGTTTAATGCTAGGGACTTTAATTCTTATTGGAACAACTACTCTATCTCCGATGCCCATAACATTAAAAAGCTCAACATTTTTCTTTGGGGATATTTCTTCCATGAGCTGTTTTAAATTGTCTGGTTCTTCCATTGAGTAGTATTTGTCCGAGCTATTGTCCACGAGTCTAAGTTTGCGATAAGGTGCTGGTAGAGAGCTGTGAAGGTGAAGGACTACCGTGTTTGCTTTCCTGGTGCACCAAAGCTTTGATTCTCCTTTGTTCAGGTGCTTACTCATACTTTCTTTCAATGGCTGGTTATATGAATGAGTTTTCTCTTCAGAAGCCCGAAGACAGAAAGATAGCTCATAAGAATCGATGGTCTTTTATGAATAAGTTTTTGAATAAAACCAGAAATGAAGATGTTCTCTATGATGAAAAAGTATTAGTACAAGAATTTGAACCACAGCCTAACTGGACATTGCCAGAGATTGATATTGATAAACTCTATAAAATGCCTGTTTTCCAGTTTCGAGCTGCTCAGTTATTTAGATTTACATCTGTGAATATTCCTATTTCCACTGGCCAGTCTGTATATCAAATCCCACTAATACAGCCAGAAGATATCAAATGGGGTTTAGAAAATGGTTATAGATATATCCATATCGGTATCGTACAATTTGGAATTAATCCTCTAGTCCGTCCTGGTCTAAATACTTCATGCTTGACATGTGTCCTTGATACAAGAATGAATAACTTCGATGATGCTTTATTGGGAGGATTCCAAAGTCCCCTCAATAATGGCCCTGTTTGGTCATCAGTTATCCCTAGGTATCAAGTTTCATTGACAGACCCTTATATCAATGAATTCTTGAATGCTTATATTCAGTTTTATGGTTTTAATGTTGCCCCACAGTCACAGATCGCTCAGCTCCATGCTTCTACTTGCCTGAGATTTGTCTCCACTTCCATGCCACCTATGAATCCAAAATTAACTGGTAGAGCTTTAAAAGAAGGTGTTATTGTTGGCCCTGGTAACACTGCTCCCCTACAAATTGGTTTTGCAGAATGTACTCTTCCAGATGAATGGAATAGTACTTATGTTCCACTTTCACAGAAATATCCTCAACTGCAAACCTCTAAAGTTCCTCCGAAATTTAGTATTAAGAGTAAGCTTAATGATTTGCCAAAACTCAAGCTTCCTGATACTAATCTTCCTTTTATACTTGAAACAGATGCTTCTTATCACACTTGGGCTGCAGTTTTGCTACAAAAGCATGGAAGAAAAGAATTGGTTTGTGCCTATTCCTCAGGATCTTTTAATGACACAGAGAAAAAGTATCCTTCTTCTCATAAAGAAATACTTGCAGTAAAGAGAGGAATAAAAAGATTTCGCTTGTTCTTGAAAAGTGTTAAATTTATTGTTAGAACAGATCTAAAGCATATGAAACAGATGTTGGCAAACAAAAGGTTGTTAGAAGAAGGCAGTACCAGGGTACTAAGATGGGCACTATGGCTAGAAGGTTTTGATTTTGATATTGTTTACAAATCTGGTGAAGAAAATTATCTTGCTGACATGCTTACCAGAGAAGGTGCTCAAGAAACCAAGGAGATCAAGATGTTCAGACCACTTAACCAGCACGAAGCTTCTACAAGCCAGTCCAGTCATGTCGAGTCTAAAAGAGTTAAGTATGTTACAGTCTGTGGTAACTGTCATTATGAGTTTTGTCTAGAATGTCTATCAAAACAGTTCCAAGTCTTGCCATTATGCTTAAGACAAATCATTCTGCAAAAATGGTTTGATTCCGAGGAGTCTAGATGGTCATATACAAAAGAGTTACCATATAGGATTAGGCCATGGCGTGTTTATTATGCATTGTCTAGGGAACCAGATCCTGTTTATTTTGGGTGCATTCAAAATACTGACTGGACATGGGCAGACTACTTTTCCATTCACCAAAGAGCTAGGATACATGGTTCGGTTAAGGTCATATTTTATGCTGCCGCTATAGATCCCTCAAACAATTGGTGGACTCCATGGTTTAAGCTATTCATGTTTAGATATTTGCCTAGAGCTAAAAGCATTTTCGATAGGACTTTTGCTGAGTTTGTCAGAATCTTTCATTGGGAAATGCATGTAGCTGTCCAAAATGATTTCGTCTTAGAGTTTGAATTCATCCACAGACACACAATTGTCATTCCTAATGAAGAAGATGAATCCTTTAAGCTTTCTGTCAGATTCAGAGGATTGATATCAGTGGACCCACATGACAGGCCAACATTCATGTTCACGTTTCCATTCTTTTGTTGTACCAGAGATGTAGCACCATATTGGCTAGATGAATCTGTCCCATATGAAGTGCTAGCTCCAAACAATGAAGAGCTAATTGAAGAATTAATAGAACAAGACCAAATCAGGCTTGGCCATAATAATCCAGCTGTTCCAGATACTCATGCACATGATTATGAAGACAGGGCTAACAGTGACTGATTGAAGGGATCAATCAAATGAAATCCTTTCATATCCTACTTTATTTGTACATATACTGCTCTTCGGTTTCCGTGGGATTTACTCCGAATAAAATCTCCACTGTGTAATTACTTTTGTATAAGAGCTGACGTCCTAGATTCTAGCCATCTTTTCACTTTATTTGTACATATACTGCTCTTCGGTTTCCGTGGGATTTAGTCCGAATAAAATCTCCACTGTGTAATTACTTTTGTATAAGAGCCGACGTCCTATATTCCGGTCATCTATTCATTTCAGAGATGTCATGATTCGGTCCCCATATGGCTTAGCCTCCAAGGGATGAGATAACAAGTGGTTGTCCCCACTTGCCCGAATCTTTAGGACTATTCATTACTTTTGTACAAAGTTCTTTAGTGATTCGTGATAGACATCTTGCATGATGATCTAACGAATCTTTTGAAGTTTCAAGTTCCCGGTAAAACCTTTCACCGGATGACCTGCTAGGATACTATAAATACTAGCATTGTAAGCTCATTAGGGGCATTAGAGTCTTGAGAGTTTTGAGAGAGTCTGAGTAGTGTGGTGGTCTGAGTGAAATCTCCCTGCTCTGCATCTGCGAGAAGTTTTCTTGATCTGCTTGCATCACGGAGGCTAACTCTATAGTCTGTATTGTGAAGTTCGAGTTCTTTGAGTTTAGACGACACGCGATTTCCCTGCTCTGCATCTGCGAGAAGTTTTCTCGATCTGCTTGCATCACGGAGCGCTAGTCTCGTATCTGGTCTGATATCTGGAGTCTGTAATTATCTGAGAAGCAAATATATATCTTGGCGCATCTTTGCTGTATACCTGGTTCTTTGCTATATATCTGGTTATTTGGTTCTTTGCTATATATCTGGTTATTTGGTATCAGAGCCATCTGGTTCTTTGTCCAAGAGCTGTTTTAAATTGTCTGGTTCTTCCATTGAGTAGTATTTGTCCGAGCTATTGTCCACGAGTCTAAGTTTGCGATAAGGCGCTGGTAGAGAGCTGTGAAGGTGAAGGACTACCGTGTTTGCTTTCCTGGTGCACAAAAGCTTTGATTCTTCTTTGTTCAGGTGCTTACTCATACTTTCTTTCAATGGCTGGTTATATGAATGAGTTTTCTCTTCAGAAGCCCGAAGACAGAAAGATAGCTCATAAGAATCGATGGTCTTTTATGAATAAGTTTTTGAATAAAACCAGAAATGAAGATGTTCTCTATGATGAAAAAGTATTAGTATAAGAATTTGAACCACAGCCTAACTGGACATTGCCAGAGATTGATATTGATAAACTCTATAAAATGCCTGTTTTCCAGTTTCGAGCTGCCCAGTTATTTAGATTTACATCTGTGAATATTCCTATTTCCACTGGCCAGTCTGTATATCAAATCCCACTAATACAGCCAGAAGATATCAAATGGGGTTTAGAAAATGGTTATAGATATATCCATATCGGTATCGTACAATTTGGAATTAATCCTCTAGTCCGTCCTGGTCTAAATACTTCATGCTTGACATGTGTCCTTGATACAAGAATGAATAACTTCGATGATGCTTTATTGGGAGGATTCCAAAGTCCCCTCAATAATGGCCCTGTTTGGTCATCAGTTATCCCTAGGTATCAAGTTTCATTGACAGACCCTTATATCAATGAATTATTGAATGCTTGTATTCAGTTTTATGGTTTTAATGTTGCCCCACAGTCACAGATCGCTCAGCTCCATGCTTCTACTTGCCTGAGATTTGTCTCCACTTCCATGCCACCTATGAATCCAAAATTAACTGGTAGAGCTTTAAAAGAAGGTGTTATTGTTGGCCCTGGTAACACTGCTCCCCTACAAATTGGTTTTGCAGAATGTACTCTTCCAGATGAATGGAATAGTACTTATGTTCCACTTTCACAGAAATATCCTCAACTGCAAACCTCTAAAGTTCCTCCGAAATTGTCTCTCATCCATCATCCTGACGGATCCACTGGTCTTAAATTTACTACTCCTTCACTTACTAGATCTATGTCATCCTTCCCTAGATCTACAATCTTGGGTGGTAGGAATCCACAGATACCCCCTGTTCCTAGAAATTTATCATCAAGACATTCTGCTCCAAGAGAGGATCATAGAAAATCCACCTCTCAGCTACCTGATGATTGTCAGTTCTGTGTTCCATCTTCATCTTCTACATTCCAGACTGATGAAACTCCTAGCTCTGAAGTCTTTATACCTGATATCAAAAGTTTCTCACTTCCTAGAGCTCAGTCAGAAGTTACTGCAAAAATACCAGAAAGATATTTAGAATCTGGAAATTCTAGAAGGACATTTAGCAATGGAATGAAGAAAGCAGATTTCCAATGGTTATCTATGAAAGCAACTTCTGATCCCGATCAGAATGAAAATGAAAAGCTGCATAATTATACAAACTACCAAATAGTTTGTATGCTTCAGAATATTGATGATATAGCCCGAGATGTTTTAGAAATCAAAGAGCACATCAAAAAGATGCATACTGGTTATGTTGAGACATTGGGGATCCAAGATGAAAACACACAAAAGTTGAATAATATTCAGTCAAACATGGGTATTATCTCCAAGTCTTTAGAACATCTTACAAATGCACTCCCCACTCCTGCTTCTCCACCTCATTATAGAGAAGTAGATGTCTTAAGTTCAAAGTTGAAATTCTCCTCCAAATCTGATGAATCAAAGCAAATTCTTTTTAAAGGGATAGAGAATATAGATAAAGCCAGACTTGAGAAAATCAAGAAAGGAATCAATCTAGCTAGAGAAAAGACAGAGTTGATGAAAAATAGACTAGCTGATATTCCTTCTGTTGAAAGTCTAAGACTACCAAAGAACTATGTTAGCCTTAGTTCTTTGATGAAACAAAATGGCCAACCATCTGCTCCTTCTATAATGGCCATGTCAGAAGTAAATGGTGAGCAAACACATGGTGAATCAAATTCTAAAAGAGACAGAAGTGATTAATTTTTCCATCCCAACAAAGGGAAAAGAGGTGCCAGTGATACCAATGCACATGAAGCATCAGCATCCAGCCCGTTCAGCAGATATACTGAAAATCTGCAATCTGTACCTGTAAGGCTAGACAATCCTTCTTCCAGAGGATATGGAAATTCATTGTTAGTAAATATTGATTGCCTTGATTATAATGAAGTAATTGCTGTTTTGCATAATGTCCATGCTTGGGCATTACAGAGGAAAGCCGAAGCCAAAGTGTCATGGTCTGATGTAGTTACTCAGATTGTATGGTCTTTTACTGGCATACTAAAGCAATGGTGGGAAAGGCTTGCAGAGGAAGAGAAAGATCAAATAGTTGAACATAGTACTGATCCATTAAGAGCACTGTTTGAAGCTTTAAAACATGAATTTGTTGGATTAGTCCCTGAAGATTCAGCCCATCATTCACAGTTATTTCTCTCCCAGAAGTTATGCGACATTGATTACTTGCAAGAGTATTTTTGTGTTATGCAAAAGCTTCTGTATCAGGCTAGTGATCCACATAATGTTGCCTATCTGAGATATTATATCCAGTCTATGCCTGGAAAAATTCTTGATCTAATTAACCAGTACATAGCAGATCATAAAGTAAATTTGGAAGGACAGTCATTTGCAGCTATTCACCAATTGATTGTCACAATATTGCAGAAAGAATGTGCAGAGAGCAAAGCCAAGAAGAATTTTTCAAAACAGATGCACTTTAGCACAAAGCTTTGCAATAATTTCAAAGAAACCTATAATTTTGGTTGTCACAAGAAAAGTGAAAGAAAGGTTTCTAAAAAGACAAAGTTTGATAACTCTTGCTCGTGCAAGGCTGATAAATACTTTCCTAAAAAGAAAAAATACTTTCCTTCCAAAAAATCATTTAAAGGACGAAGGGTAGTATTTAGGAAAAGATCAAAACCTTCTAAAAAAGGTGTGTGTTTTATTTGCGGTAAAGAAGGTCATTATGCTAACACTTGCAGAGAAAGAAAGAATAAAAAGCAGATGAAGATAATGAATATCTTTTCTACAATACATGATCCACAAGATTGGGATCTCATATCCCACTCTGATGGAGAATATTTTGAAGTTTCAAGTTCTTCTTCAGAATCTTCGGATAGTGAAATTCCTGAAATCAGGAAATTAACAATTGATTCAGAATCATCTGATTCTGATGAAACCTTCATTCCTGATATTAAGATGTTTAGTTTGAATTCCTCAGGAGAGATACAAGCAAAGATTGCAGCAGTCAAAGCTGATCTAGCACAGTTAGATCCAGTTCAGTTTACGGCAAGAAGAAGATTGACTGAAAAACTTGAAAATCTTGAGAAACAACTGCCATCCAAAAGGAAAGAAAAATTTTCAGAGGAAGAAATAGATGATGACGACTTCATCGAAAAAGAGTTCGATTCAATGTTCAGACCTTTGCAGATTTCAGTATCTCCAGGTATGAATCAAATTGATACTCTTAAAAAGAAGATCACAGATTTGGAATCTTCAATTCACCATACAAGGTCAGAAATGTTACAGTTGTCTTCCAAACTTCAAATGCTTATTTCTGATTATGATGATTGTAATTCCAAATTAACCAGCCTACTGATGAAAAATGTGCCAGTCATGGAAGAAATATCCCCAAAGAAAAATGTTGAGCTTTTTAATGTTATGGGCATCGGAGATAGAGTAGTTGTTCCAATAAGAATTAAAGTCCCTAGCATTAAACAGTATACCTTGGATGCTCAAATAGATTCTGGTGCTATGAGTAGTTGCTGCAAATATAAAGCTATTCCTCATTATTATTGGCAGCCTACTAAACTCCAATTCAGGGCTATCACTGGTGATTTAATGGAAATTAGTCACATAGCTCCTGAATTTCCTATTTTCTTGAACGATGTCCAGGTTTTTGTCACTTTGTATAGTTTTGATACTGGTGCTGATGTTCTGTTAGGACAAGATTTTCTGAAGAAATATTTGCTAGTCACTTTCGGACAAGATTATGTTACATTCTCCACCACTGCTGGTCCTATCACAGTCCCTGCTTCTAGTGACTATAAAATTAATGTGCAACCTGAAGAACAGGATCCTCTCCAGTATAGTCTGCAAGATCTGACCAAGATTAATAAGATCGTAAAAAATGCAGAGTTACATGGTCCCAAAACTTTGCAACAAATTTCTAATAAACTTCGTGCAGATTGTACTTCAAGTAGGCCAGATGCTTTTTGGGCAAGAGAAAAGTATTTTGTTGCACTACCTTACCGAGAAGGATATATTCCTAAGCCACAAAAAGCCAGTGCAAATCATATGAGTCCAAAAGAGCAAGAATTATGCAAAGCAGAAATTGAACAATTGTTAGAACAAAAGCTTATTGAATCCTGCAAGAGCCCTTGGGCCTGCCGGCTTTTTATGTCAATAAGCATAGTGAGCAGAAAAGAGGCAAGAAAAGGCTTGTGATTAATTATAAGGCTCTGAATGATGCTCTTCTTCCTATTCGATATCCTCTGCCTAACAAAGAATTATTACTTGCCAAAATTGCTAATGCTAATGTGTTCAGCAAGTTTGATCTTAAAAGTGGATTCTGGCAGATTGGTATTATTCCTGATGATAGGTATAAAACAGCCTTCACTGTTCCTCATGGCCAATATCAATGGACTGTGATGCCCTTTGGTTTGAAAAATGCTCCATCTGAATTCCAAAAAAGGATGGAAGACATTTTTGGTGGGGTAGAGTACATTATTGTATATATTGATGATTTGCTTGTATTTAGCAGAGATGTAAATATGCACAAGATCCATTTAGAACAATTCTACCAACTTGTATATAAGCATGGATTAGTACTTTCAGATTCAGAAGAGAAGTTTCAGATTGGAAAAGTCAAGATTGATTACTTGGGGTTACACATAGAAAAAGGACATGTAGAACTTCAGCCACATGTGCTAATCCATCTATTAAAGTTTCCTGATATAATTGCCAATGTAAAGACCCTGCAGAGATTTCTTGGATGCCTGAATTATATAAGAAAATTTTATGCTAACCAATCAGAGGATACAAATATACTGCAGGACAGACTAAAGAAGAAAGGTGTCAGATGGACAGATGAAATGACAGCAGCAGTAATTAGTATTAAGAGTAAGCTTAATGATTTGCCAAAACTCAAGCTTCCTGATACTAATCTTCCTTTTATACTTGAAACAGATGCTTCTTATCACACTTGGGCTGCAGTTTTGCTACAAAAGCATGGAAGAAAAGAATTGGTTTGTGCCTATTCCTCAGGATCTTTTAATGACACAGAGAAAAAGTATCCTTCTTCTCATAAAGAAATACTTGCAGTAAAGAGAGGAATAAAAAGATTTCGCTTGTTCTTGAAAAGTGTTAAATTTATTGTTAGAACATATCTAAAGCATATGAAACAGATGTTGGCAAACAAAAGGTTGTTAGAAGAAGGCAATACCAGGGTACTAAGATGGGCACTATGGCTAGAAGGTTTTGATTTTGATATTGTTTACAAATCTGGTGCAGAAAATTATCTTGCTGACATGCTTACCAGAGAAGGTGCTCAAGAAACCAAGGAGATCAAGATGTTCAGACCACTTAACCAGCACGAAGCTTCTACAAGTCAGTCCAGTCATGTCGAGTCTAAAAGAGTTAAGTATGTTACAGTCTGTGGTAACTGTCATTATGAGTTTTGTCTAGAATGTCTATCAAAACAGTTCCAAGTCTTGCCATTATGCTTAAGACAAATCATTCTGCAAAAATGGTTTGATTCCGAGGAGTCTAGATGGTCATATACAAAAGAGTTACCATATAGGATTAGGCCATGGCATGTTTATTATGCATTGTCTAGGGAACCAGATCCTGTTTATTTTGGGTGCATTCAAAATACTGACTGGACATGGGCAGACTACTTTTCCATTCACCAAAGAGCTAGGATACATGGTTCGGTTAAGGTCATATTTTATGCTGCCGCTATAGATCCCTCAAACAATTGGTGGAGTCCATGGTTTAAGCTATTCATGTTTAGATATTTGCCTAGAGCTAAAAGCATTTTCGATAGGACTTTTGCTGAGTTTGTCAGAATCTTTCATTGGGAAATGCATGTAGCTGTCCAAAATGATTTCGTCTTAGAGTTTGAATTCATCCACAGACACACAATTGTCATTCCTAATGAAGAAGATGAATCCTTTAAGCTTTCTGTCAGATTCAGAGGATTGATATCAGTGGACCCACATGACAGGCCAACATTCATGTTCACATTTCCATTCTTTTGTTGTACCAGAGATGTAGCACCATATTGGCTAGATGAATCTGTCCCATATGAAGTGCTGGAATAACCAGATATATAGCAAAGAACCAGGTATACAGCAAAGATGCGCCAAGATATATATTTGCTTCTCAGATAATTACAGACTCCAGATATGAGACCAAATATGAGACTAGCGCTCCGTGATGCAAGCAGATCGAGAAAACTTCTCGCAGATGCAGAGCAGGGAAATCGCGTGTCGTCTAAACTCAAAGAACTCGAATTTCACAATACAGACTATAGAGTTAGCCTCTGTGATGCAAGCAGATCGAGAAAACTTCTCGCAGATGCAGAGCAGGGAGATTTCACTCAGACCACCACACTACTCAGACTCTCTCAAAACTCTCAAGACTCTAATGCCCCTAATGAGCTTACAATGCTAGTATTTATAGTATCCTAGCAGGTCATCCGGTGAAAGGTTTTACCGGGAACTTGAAACTTCAAAAGATTCGTTAGATCATCATGCAAGATGTCTATCACGAATCACTAAAGAACTTTGTACAAAAGTAATGAATAGTCCTAAAGATTCGGGCAAGTGGGGACAACCACTTGTTATCTCATCCCTTGGAGGCTAAGCCATATGGGGACCGAATCATGACATCTCTGAAATGAATAGATGACCGGAATATAGGACGTCGGCTCTTATACAAAAGTAATTACACAGTGGAGATTTTATTCGGACTAAATCCCACGGAAACCGAAGAGCAGTATATGTACAAATAAAGTGAAAAGATGGCCGGAATCTAGGACGTCGGCTCTTATACAAAAGTAATTACACAGTGGAGATTTTATTCGGAGTAAATCCCACGGAAACCGAAGAGCAGTATATGTACAAATAAAGTAGGATATGAAAGGATTTCATTTGATTGATCCCTTCAATCAGTCACTGTTAGCCCTGTCTTCATAATCATGTGCATGAGTATCTGGAACAGCTGGATTATTATGGCCAAGCCTGATTTGGTCTTGTTCTATTAATTCTTCAATTAGCTCTTCATTGTTTGGAGCCAGCACTTCATATGGGACAGATTCATCTAGCCAATATGGTGCTACATCTCTGGTACAACAAAAGAATGGAAATGTGAACATGAATGTTGGCCTGTCATGTGGGTCCACTGATATCAATCCTCTGAATCTGACAGAAAGCTTAAAGGATTCATCTTCTTCATTAGGAATGACAATTGTGTGTTTGTGGATGAATTCAAACTCTAAGACGAAATCATTTTGGACAGCTACATGCATTTCCCAATGAAAGATTCTGACAAACTCAGCAAAAGTCCTATCGAAAATGCTTTTAGCTCTAGGCAAATATCTAAACATGAATAGCTTAAACCATGGACTCCACCAATTGTTTGAGGGATCTATAGCGGCAGCATAAAATATGACCTTAACCGAACCATGTATCCTAGCTCTTTGGTGAATGGAAAAGTAGTCTGCCCATGTCCAGTCAGTATTTTGAATGCACCCAAAATAAACAGGATCTGGTTCCCTAGACAATGCATAATAAACACGCCATGGCCTAATCCTATATGGTAACTCTTTTGTATATGACCATCTAGACTCCTCGGAATCAAACCATTTTTGCAGAATGATTTGTCTTAAGCATAATGGCAAGACTTGGAACTGTTTTGATAGACATTCTAGACAAAACTCATAATGACAGTTACCACAGACTGTAACATACTTAACTCTTTTAGACTCGACATGACTGGACTGACTTGTAGAAGCTTCGTGCTGGTTAAGTGGTCTGAACATCTTGATCTCCTTGGTTTCTTGAGCACCTTCTCTGGTAAGAATGTCAGCAAGATAATTTTCTGCACCAGATTTGTAAACAATATCAAAATCAAAACCTTCTAGCCATAGTGCCCATCTTAGTACCCTGGTACTGCCTTCTTCTAACAACCTTTTGTTTGCCAACATCTGTTTCATATGCTTTAGATCTGTTCTAACAATAAATTTAACACTTTTCAAGAACAAGCGAAATCTTTTTATTCCTCTCTTTACTGCAAGTATTTCTTTATGAGAAGAAGGATACTTTTTCTCTGTGTCATTAAAAGATCCTGAGGAATAGGCACAAACCAATTCTTTTCTTCCATGCTTTTGTAGCAAAACTGCAGCCCAAGTGTGATAAGAAGCATCTGTTTCAAGTATAAAAGGAAGATTAGTATCAGGAAGCTTGAGTTTTGGCAAATCATTAAGCTTACTCTTAATACTAATTACTGCTGCTGTCATTTCATCTGTCCATCTGACACCTTTCTTCTTTAGTCTGTCCTGCAGTATATTTGTATCCTCTGATTGGTTAGCATAAAATTTTCTTATATAATTCAGGCATCCAAGAAATCTCTGCAGGGTCTTTACATTGGCAATTATATCAGGAAACTTTAATAGATGGATTAGCACATGTGGCTGAAGTTCTACATGTCCTTTTTCTATGTGTAACCCCAAGTAATCAACCTTGACTTTTCCAATCTGAAACTTCTCTTCTGAATCTGAAAGTACTAATCCATGCTTATATACAAGTTGGTAGAATTGTTCTAAATGGATCTTGTGCATATTTACATCTCTGCTAAATACAAGCAAATCATCAATATATACAATAATGTACTCTACCCCACCAAAAATGTCTTCCATCCTTTTTTGGAATTCAGATGGAGCATTTTTCAAACCAAAGGGCATCACAGTCCATTGATATTGGCCATGAGGAACAGTGAAGGCTGTTTTATACCTATCATCAGGAATAATACCAATCTGCCAGAATCCACTTTTAAGATCAAACTTGCTGAACACATTAGCATTAGCAATTTTGGCAAGTAATAATTCTTTGTTAGGCAGAGGATATCGAATAGGAAGAAGAGCATCATTCAGAGCCTTATAATTAATCACAAGCCTTTTCTTGCCTCTTTTCTGCTCACTATGCTTATTGACATAAAAAGCCGGGCAGGCCCAAGGGCTCTTGCAGGATTCAATAAGCTTTTGTTCTAACAATTGTTCAATTTCTGCTTTGCATAATTCTTGCTCTTTTGGACTCATATGATTTGCACTGGCTTTTTGTGGCTTAGGAATATATCCTTCTCGGTAAGGTAGTGCAACAAAATACTTTTCTCTTGCCCAAAAAGCATCTGGCCTACTTGAAGTACAATCTGCACGAAGTTTATCAGAAATTTGTTGCAAAGTTTTGGGACCATGTAACTCTGCATTTTTTACGATCTTATTAATCTTGGTCAGATCTTGCAGACTATACTGGAGAGGATCCTGTTCTTCAGGTTGCACATTAATTTTATAGTCACTAGAAGCAGGGACTGTGATAGGACCAGCAGTGGTGGAGGATGTAACATAATCTTGTCCGAAAGTGACTGGCAAATATTTCTTCAGAAAATCTTGTCCTAACAGAACATCAGCACCAGTATCAAAACTATACAAAGTGACAAAAACCTGGACATCGTTCAAGAAAATAGGAAATTCAGGAGCTATGTGACTTATTTCCATTAAATCACCAGTGATAGCCCTGAATTGGAGTTTAGTAGGCTGCCAATAATAATGAGGAATAGCTTTATATTTGCAGCAACTACTCATAGCACCAGAATCTATTTGAGCATCCAAGGTATACTGTTTAATGCTAGGGACTTTAATTCTTATTGGAACAACTACTCTATCTCCGATGCCCATAACATTAAAAAGCTCAACAATTTTCTTTGGGGATATTTCTTCCATGACTGGCACATTTTTCATCAGTAGGCTGGTTAATTTGGAATTACAATCATCATAATCAGAAATAAGCATTTGAAGTTTGGAAGACAACTGTAACATTTCTGACCTTGTATGGTGAATTGAAGATTCCAAATCTGTGATCTTCTTTTTAAGAGTATTAATTTGATTCATACCTGGAGATACTGAAATCTGCAAAGGTCTGAACATTGAATCGAACTCTTTTTCGATGAAGTCGTCATCATCTATTTATTCCTCTGAAAATTTTTCTTTCCTTTTGGATGGCAGTTGTTTCTCAAGATTTTCAAGTTTTTCAGTCAATCTTCTTCTTGCAGTAAACTGAACTGGATCTAACTGTGCTAGATCAGCTTTGACTGCTGCAATCTTTGCTTGTATCTCTCCTGAGGAATTCAAACTAAACATCTTAATATCAGGAATGAAGGTTTCATC
Source organism: Pinus tabuliformis (assembly GCA_031772625.1). Classification (NCBI taxonomy): domain Eukaryota; kingdom Viridiplantae; phylum Streptophyta; class Pinopsida; order Pinales; family Pinaceae; genus Pinus; species Pinus tabuliformis. The sequence continues at coordinate 1,135,399,975 of CM062807.1, read as the reverse complement.
AGAATCAGATGATTCTGAATCAATTGTTAATTTCCTGATTTCAGGAATTTCACTATCCGAAGATTCTGAAGAAGAACTTGAAACTTCAAAATATTCTCCATCAGAGTGGGATATGAGATCCCAATCTTGTGGATCATGTATTGTAGAAAAGATATTCATTATCTTCATCTGCTTTTTATCCTTTCTTTCTCTGCAAGTGTTAGCATAATGACCTTCTTTACCGCAAATAAAACACACACCTTTTTTAGAAGGTTTTGATCTTTTCCTAAATACTACCCTTCGTCCTTTAAATGATTTTTTGGAAGGAAAGTATTTTTTCTTTTTAGGAAAGTATTTATCAGCCTTGCACGAGCAAGAGTTATCAAACTTTGTCTTTTTAGAAACCTTTCTTTCACTTTTCTTGTGACAACCAAAATTATAGGTTTCTTTGAAATTATTGCAAAGCTTTGTGCTAAAGTGCATCTGTTTTGAAAAATTCTTCTTGGCTTTGCTCTCTGCACATTCTTTCTGCAATATTGTGACAATCAATTGGTGAATAGCTGCAAATGATTGTCCTTCCAAATTTACTTTATGATCTGCTATGTACTGGTTAATTAGATCAGGAATTTTTCCAGGCATAGACTGGATATAATATCTCAGATAGGCAACATTATGTGGATCACTAGCCTGATACAGAAGCTTTTGCATAACACAAAAATACTCTTGCAAGTAATAAATGTCGCATAACTTCTGGGAGAGAAATAACTGTGAATGATGGGCTGAATCTTCAGGGACTAATCCAACAAATTCATGTTTTAAAGCTTCAAACAGTGCTCTTAATGGATCAGTACTATGTTCAACTATTTGATCTTTCTCTTCCTCTGCAAGCCTTTCCCACCATTGCTTCAGTATGCCAGTAAAAGACCATACAATCTGAGTAACTACATCAGACCATGACACTTTGGCTTCGGCTTTCCTCTGTAATGCCCAAGCATGGACATTATGCAAAACAGCAATTACTTCATTATAATCAAGGTAATCAATATTTACTAACAATGAATTTCCATATCCTCTGGAAGAAGGATTGTCTAGCCTTACAGGTACAGATTGCAGATTTTCAGTATATCTGCTGAACGGGCTGGATGCTGATGCTTCATGTGCATTGGTATCACTGGCACCTCTTTTCCCTTTGTTGGGATGGAAAAATGAATCACTTCTGTCTCTTTTAGAGTTTGATTCACCATGTGTTTGCTCACCATTTACTTCTGACATGGCCATTATAGAAGGAGCAGATGGTTGGCCATTTTGTTTCATCAAAGAACTAAGGCTAACATAGTTCTTTGGTAGTCTTAGACTTTCAACAGAAGGAATATCAGCTAGTCTATTTTTCATCAACTCTGTCTTTTCTCTAGCTAGATTGATTCCTTTCTTGATTTTCTCAAGTCTGGCTTTATCTATATTCTCTATCCCTTTAAAAAGAATTTGCTTTGATTCATCAGATTTGGAGGAGAATTTCAGCTTTGAACTTAAGACATCTACTTCTCTATAATGAGGTGGAGAAGCAGGAGTGGGGAGTGCATTTGTAAGATGTTCTAAAGACTTGGAGATAATACCCATGTTTGACTGAATATTATTCAACTTTTGTGTGTTTTCATCTTGGATCCCCAATGTCTCAACATAACCAGTATGCATCTTTTTGATGTGCTCTTTGATTTCTAAAACATCTCGGGCTATATCATCAATATTCTGAAGCATACAAACTATTTGGTAGTTTGTATAATTATGCAGCTTTTCATTTTCATTCTGATCGGGATCAGAAGTTGCTTTCATAGATAACCATTGGAAATCTGCTTTCTTCGTTCCATTGCTAAATGTCCTTCTAGAATTTCCAGATTCTAAATATCTTTCTGGTATTTTTGCAGTAACTTCTGACTGAGCTCTAGGAAGTGAGAAACTTTTGATATCAGGTATAAAGACTTCAGAGCTAGGAGGTTCATCAGTATGGAATGTAGAAGATGAAGATGGAACACAGAACTGACAATCATCAGGTAGCTGAGAGGTGGATTTTCTATGATCCTCTCTTGGAGCAGAATGTCTTGATGATAAATTTCTAGGAACAGGGGGTATCTGTGGATTCCTACCACCCAAGATTGTAGATCTAGGGAAGGATGACATAGATCTAGTAAGTGAAGGAGTAGTAAATTTAAGACCAGTGGATCCGTCAGGATGATGGATGAGAGACAATTTCGGAGGAACTTTAGAGGTTTGCAGTTGAGGATATTTCTGTGAAAGTGGAACATAAGTACTATTCCATTCATCTGGAAGAGTACATTCTGCAAAACCAATTTGTAGGGGAGCAGTGTTACCAGGGCCAACAATAACACCTTCTTTTAAAGCTCTACCAGTTAATTTTGGATTCATAGGTGGCATGGAAGTGGAGACAAATCTCAGGCAAGTAGAAGCATGGAGCTGAGCGATCTGTGACTGTGGGGCAACATTAAAACCATAAAACTGAATATAAGCATTCAATAATTCATTGATATAAGGGTCTGTCAATGAAACTTGATACCTAGGGATAACTGATGACCAAACAGGGCCATTATTGAGGGGACTTTGGAATCCTCCCAATAAAGCATCATCGAAGTTATTCATTCTTGTATCAAGGACACATGTCAAGCATGAAGTATTTAGACCAGGACGGACTAGAGGATTAATTCCAAATTGTACGATACCGATATGGATATATCTATAACCATTTTCTAAACCCCATTTGATATCTTCTGGCTGTATTAGTGGGATTTGATATACAGACTGGCCAGTGGAAATAGGAATATTCACAGATGTAAATCTAAATAACTGGGCAGCTCGAAACTGGAAAACAGGCATTTTATAGAGTTTATCAATATCAATCTCTGGCAATGTCCAGTTAGGCTGTGGTTCAAATTCTTGTACTAATACTTTTTCATCATAGAGAACATCTTCATTTCTGGTTTTATTCAAAAACTTATTCATAAAAGACCATCGATTCTTATGAGATATATATATATATATATATGACATGTATATAGATCTATAAAAAAATTGCATGTTCAACATGAAAACTAGACCCATGACATTTAAAATATTTAAGATATAAATTTTTAATTAACTCTAAATATAAATCCCTATTGGTTCTAAATTTTAATTAAATTTTAGATCTATGGGTTTCACATAAGGATCTTATCCCTAAAAATAAACCTCCTTGAAATTTGGTGTACTTTAGAAACTTAAGCACCTCAAGGAAACTAAAGCTTATATAACATATATGTACACCATTATGAATCCATCCTAGATAAGAGTGAAATATTTCTCTATTCAAAATTGCAAAATTACTATAGTATTCAACTGTCACATTTATAGATTACAAAAATCATACATTTGAGATCTCTTATACTAGATTAGATTAAACTTGACTGTTATAGACTCGGCTTCAGGGCTTTCCATTTGCATCATCTACTCATTTGGCCAATGGCTCATAGGAATGTAAGTCTCCATAATACATTCATGGTCTGATTATTTCATCTTCCATCTCCTTGGTTCACCTTTATTTGTTTTTATTTCTATGAGTTTGATCTGAAATGCTATAACTAGATGAATTTATTGACAGGATATATATTCAGGCATAAAATCTCTATAAATGTTGTGATCAGTCTGTTTTTTAAACTTCTAAAAAAATGTCCCATCACAACCATTCCACCAATTTGGTATGTGAATTTTCCATCTTCATATGGTCTCACCAACCTACTTTTCACATGTGTGCATCACATCAAATAGTAGGCCACATTCTCTTCATTTTTTGTGGGGGCAATGACAACAAAAACATCATCTAGAACCAAAATAAAAAAACACGTATTAGTTAAATACGTTCAAGATTTCAATTTATAGATGAAATTATTAATGATATATGGGCCACATACCTTCCCTTACAAGATTAGAGACTTGATCATGATCAAGTGAAATGATGGCCTATTCATCGTGCATCTCTTGCCATGTCGGAATTGGATGAGGTCCCTTTGGATAAAGAGGGACATATTTCCATCTTTTCATGTACCCATGTTTTCACAGTGATTAAGTCTACATCCATCAAAACCAATGAAAAACTAAAAAAAATATGCGAGTTTTTTGGTCTCGATGGCAAATATTTCCCCTCGTGTCTTTTCTTTGCATTTAGTGTAATTCCCTTGTTCCTTCTACAATATTACAATACCAAGGAATTGATCTATTCACATCGCCAAGTTCAACATTCTAGAAGAACCTACGCATAGGCCGTATAGATTCATAGGCTTCATGTCCTAAATGGGATCTGCACCAATTGACCACCTCTAGTGATGATTTGAGTCGAAATGCATTATGAATCATTTGGTACCTCCTAAGTGCTCGCTTAATACAAGCACCCGCACTAGCATGCTCACCCTTTCCACATCTTGTTTCAAAGTAGCTCCAAGTATGATGAATGTTTGTCTTCTTGTGTAGTCGGCTCAACCAATAAAAATTGTGTGCTAACTTGAATTGCCATGCATAAGCATCTGACCATATCCAATGCTTCCTGAATGATATGCCATTTTTTTTAATGATTCATAAATTAGGTCAAAGCAATGTTGCATGAACAATGTGTCATGCTCACGATCATCACTGATGTAAAAGTGATACTCCTTAATCACATCACATGACTCATCAGTGTTATCCCTACCATCAAGGTTCAATTATGCATGTATGTACAGAACATGTACGAATATGGACACTTGATCTGAGTGATAATACTCACTCTATATCTTTGGCTAAGGAGAAAATGTGTAATTCTCAGCAAATTCCACCACTGATAAAATTGTGCCTGGCTGAAATACTTTGCGAGAATGCTTAAATTCATACGCTTACCACCTGGACATGTGAAAGTGTTTGATATATTTATGGATCTGGTTTTGAAACATGCCCATGAATTGTGAAATAGGAATCTCATCCTCAACATAGTTGATCCTCTTAGGTGCCAGAGTTGAATAAGATGGTTGATTTCGCACGACATTCTCATAATGCTTCCAAGTGACGATGGCATATGACATCCCAGACTGGTTGGGATTAATAATAAAGTTCCTATGGAACAATGCCAAATCACCATATATAGTGCATCTTCTCCCACCTATACATATTTTCTTGTAAAACAACCCTTCTCACTCCCTTCTACACAATATTGATGAAACAAAATCACTTACTGTAGAAGGAGGAGGGTCATCGTGATAGTTCTTCTTGCAAAATTCCTAGAAAGTTTCTTAATGAAGCTAAAATTTAACATGATATTGGTAACAACACGTGTCACAAGTTGTTTTAGGACTAATAAGCCCTGGCTTCAATTTCTAAAACATCCTTATGGATATATTCAGATGGTGATTTATTTCTTGAAATTCCTCGAACAGTGCAATTTCTGTTATTTTTACAATGTGCTTAGCGTTTTCCACATACTAACCTTTAGCTATGCCATCCTTGTAGCATGGTTGTAGTTGGTTGAGTTGGAATTGAGATGGTTATGTTGGCATTGATTTCAACCCTTGATGTCATCCTTTTGATGATGTAGGATGATGGCAGTGATTGGTGATTTCTCATGTGTTAGTGGTGTTTCCATGTTGAGGACTATGGTATATTAGGTCATCATGCTTATGTTCCTATTCATGATTTTTTGCAGCAGTATGTTGACCTTATTATGATGTTAAATATGTGCTTTAGGAGAGTTGAGGACTTCTTGGTAGTTTTCCTAAACCCTTTTCTGTTGCCTTCTAGGTTAACTTCGTAGTGGCACCTGGGAGACATGGTTCATCCATTTACATAAGTGTCACAAGGCTTGAAAGTGGTTTGGACGCATGCACATATGTTGAAGAAGATGATCCATCAGGTGGCAAAGGTTCAGAGCTTAGGGTATTATGCTTTTCCTTATGTTTTGCCCCAAATGCATGGATATAGGCTTATGCGTGTAGTTGAAAGGCTCCAACCACTAGGAGACCATTTTTTGCATGTGGTTATAACCAAAAATTTCTAGTCTTGTGGGTGAAGTTATGGCTTAACACGGAAACTGTTAATGTTGTCCTTTAGAGGCCTCAGGCTACAACAATTGGAGTCCAAGTATGACACTTTCATAATGTTATCTAGGGCATTGAACAGGAAAATGAGCAAGCAATGGCAAAAGATACAAAGGTAAAGGAACCATCAGTGACAAGTGATGTTGGTGTACTGGCACCAAAGGAAGAATCCTAGGCAAGGGAACTAAGAAAGAATTCAACAAGTCCAATTGATGTGGATTCAGGAATCAAGGGTTGACTCCTAGATCATGGATTTTCTGGTGCACATGTTTTCTTTTATTTTTGAAGAATTCTTTACGTTACCCCTCAAAATGTATGTATATTTTGAAGCATTGTTTTTAGCAATAATGGTAAATTTCTATGAGAAATTAAGTTATATTTATTGTCATTAACAACCCTTCCAAACATAGTCAGTTAGACTTGTTTGTGGTGAATTGTGAATTAGAAGATGATGTTTTTCACAAACCCATTTAGTATCAGCACAAAGTCTCAATGAAGTAATTGTATCATTGTCATAAGCGTTCAACAGTAGCAAATGAAGGTGAACGTTATGCAGCAGCAGTGTTGACAGTCTACACTAAAAGAGTTTAAGTAAGATCTAGATTAGAGGATATTGTTGAACAAGAAGTATTGTAGGATATGATATTTTGTTTGCTTTTATTAACCTCTGCAATCCAATTTTTTCATGTTTCTAGTGAAGAAAATACAAATAGAGAATCTAGATGATGACAAAGGGGTAAGAGGATTCTGCATTGTATGAAAATATTTTGTTAGTTGATTGAACACTAAACTAAATACAACTTCTTTGTTTTTCTTATGTAGTAGGTGGAACGATATTAGCTAAGTTATATAAATGAGAAGACAACTTATGCTAGTATAATTGTACCTCTATTCAATATGGAAGCCTGAGTATATGTTACAACAGAAGGTTGAGAAGGGTTATTATCTCATCATGTTCATTTCACTTTGCCATCAACTAGATTACATGTGAGGATGAATGTAATGTCCCTAGGGAATTTTTTTCCCTTTTTGTTTCAAAAATCCAAGAAACATTTCACCAAATTCATAGCATCCTCTAAAACCTTTTCCAATGACAAATAAGATACAATAGTGAATAGATAAGCAACATCAATAGAATATACCAATTTATAGATCTCACAGGCTCATTCCCTAATGCAATTCTAGCACTAGTCCATTAATAGTATTCCAAAGCTTGCTTTGCAACCATTCTCAGCTCATGAACATGAAACCAAGTATGTGGAACTTGAACCACAATTCACACAACAATTGTAGTACAATTGACTGCTAAAGTATTTAACTGTTCTACTAGTCTACTAGATCTAGTCCTGACCTTATAGTAAGCCTCATAAATAAATCCACTTGTAGGCTTCCTACTATTTTTTATAACTAATCAATTACTGCTACATACCCAATGAAATTATCATTGTTATCCGAGTATGGTTTGTTACCTCTTAAAATACCAAAGATGGGCCTCACTACTTCAGAGAATGATTAATTCCTAGATTGTTTCCCTAAACATCCTCAAGATGGATTTAGGGTGGTGTCGCTATCCTAAGTAGCCTTAGGAAGGAAAACCCAACCTTAAACCATGCCCTAATGTGCCTCCAGTCAGCCATAGGAAATTTGGGAGGGTTTCCACAATGAGTTTATTTGTTGATCCATCCACAATTAGGCCTCTATGCCTTAGAGAGGGCCTTCTCTACCATGATCCCCCTCAGTCAGGATATCGGTGACCATGGAAAGCCTCAGTAAATATGATCCTTTCTTTCCAAGGCAAATCAAAGGTATCTCAAGAGCTATCTCATTGCCCTACCTTAAAGAAATCCTTTTGGCCTCAGGTATCCTCAGAATTGGCCCTTGCTACCCTAAATTAGAACCTTTGTGACTAGATAAGCTTAAGGAAAGACCTTCACTACTCTTGTAATGGAATTTAGTGATCAAGAAAAGAACCATAGATAAATTGCTTCCTTGCTTGGAAAACCAAACCAAATATTGTCCAAAACTTTGTGTTGTTGAAATAGGACAATGAGAGGGAGAAGACTAGACAGGGTTGGAATTTGTAGTCAGTAGAATATTGTCTCCTTTGAATGTTTATACTAAAGAACATTTGACATTAATAAATTATGGATATTGTTGACTAATATTTAGAAGGTACAACTGCTCAAGGTTGTTCATTCACATTTCGGTTATTGAATTGCTAAAGAAGAAAAATCTGGAACTTCCTGTGAGCTACATGGACTCCTATAAGAGATAATCTACTACCTAGTTTCACCATAAAATGCCTATGGTCAGATCTAGAACATATTGCAAAAAATTCTTAAAAGAAGGAATTTGCAGTGGGCACTTCAGATTCTTGAAATATACATGTTTCATTAACCACTGAAATTAGCTAGCAATATATTCAATCTAATTGTGTATTTTGAGAGGTGGATATTGATAGCTTTTTCAGATTCCAAAATAATATTTAATCATAGTCACCAAATTTACATAATAATATACATGAATTCGATTCTAACACACGTCATAATATTTTCTAAACCCACTTTACATTCACATAAAAATGAAATAAGAAAATATTTGAAAAGCATACATGTTGAGGCTTCAACTATTGTCATTGATAGCAAGAACCAAGAAAATAACATAGAAATATACATATAGCACAGCATGTTCCAAAGTATTAAAAAATAAATTTCTCCCACTCGTAATAGTTTGATAGATAACAGATGGTGTGTCATCTTTTAAGAATTCCAACGAGACTAGAACCATTTGAGATAAGTGTTCCAAGTTCTTCAAACCAATCTCTTCTATCATCCTGCCAAAGCAAGTTCAATTCAGTTACACTTTAACACATACATTGTTAATCATAGTAAATTCCAAAACATACCGTTAAGGTATAATTTCATATTTATCAATTGAAATTCAAACCTTATAAATACAAACAAAACAACATTTAAATCATAAATACATTGAACATTTCTTTTAAAAATGACATAATAATAAATTTTAAAACATTATATTAAAATATAATTTCAAATTTATCACCTTAACAACAAGCCTATCAAATATAAGGTCATTCATTCAAAATCTTAAACGAATATACTTATCATATATTGTAGCATTTATTTGCAGAGAGTTGTTTTGAGATGTCTCTTTAGTTAAGGTTGTTTAATTTTCTGTAGGAATTATTGTATAGTGCATAATCTATTTTCCATGAAAGACACAACAAAAGTAAGGTAAGCTTTCAAATACTTGAAGGTTGGTCCACTAACTCCTCTCCAAATACACATTATCCTCACTTAACAATGAAAATATATGTGGAGGATCACATCACTTGATGCCTTGAGACATTTCAACAAATACTTAAAAGGAAACAATTGAGTTCTATAATGTTGATTCTCAAATGGTTAAATTCAAACAAGCTAGCAGAAACTCTTCAATATTGACAAGAGTGTTATCTCTATAGTCCAAAGGTTTTTGTTCTATGTTTTCTCCATAAATCAAGCAATTTTCACTCCTTCTATCAATATAAGAATGGGGATTAAAATAGTTGAGGGATTTTTGAAATATTCTCTTGCAAACAACCATGCCTCCTTACCAGGAAGAAAAAAGTAACAAATTTTTTAAATAAGTTAGGTCTACTTTTCTATGGCTCAAGAAATTTGAGAAACTCTAGCAAGGCCCTATTAAGCTTAAGAAGACCTTAATTCTATTTGTAACTTCACCAATCTTAGCCATTGCTCCAGATTTCTAAGATAGACTTAGCCCCATCATATGCCATATTTGGAAGAGTCCATCATCCAAATCTAATAATGGTATCTTAGATCAAAGATAATTTGAATTTAGGAAAGAAAGCATAACTTGTATACAATGGTATTGAAAGGTTTACATGCAATCCTTATTGAAAGGTTGGCCTTAAAAGGCCTTACTCACTTGGTCCTGACTAGAAGTTTATTCCTCCTTAGCCAATTAAGTTTGCATTGAGTGAAGACTTTCCGGATTGATTGTGACATAAAAAGCAGACCATTGCCTCGGATCATTGCATATGCTTAGAATAAACAACCATCTTGGGCCATTATAAACCTCTCTTCTCTGTTCATCACCTCAAATTATGTTTTCTGGTGATTTTCTGGAAACATCTATATTTGTTGTAGTTTCATATCTGTCTTTTAAATATGTAGTCTAAAAGTCACATTATTAGAAAAGAATGATTTATGACAATACCATATGGGGTTTCAATAGTTTAAATCCTGAGAAACAGTTATTCAGACTGCAAGTAAGATGGGCATGGGATATGATTTTGAGCTTTATTTAATTAACTAGTTAAAAACCATTTTTTAAAATTCATTGCAAGTTTTTATTAGTTAATTAAATTATTTATATATGCAATTGGAGTATTGGTATCAGTGTCCCCTAGTAACAAAACTAAGTTAATGGTACTCGAATATCTCTGGTAGAATTCAAAGGAAAAAGAAAAGAAAATAAACAAGCAAGCCCAAATGATGTCAAGAAAGAAAGTCGTAGAAAACCCTTCAAGTCTAAATGAAATCTACAAAGAGCCACATAGAGATTTCCAAATGTTAAGGGGACGGAGAAAAAACAGGTCCAAAACCCAGCTCCCGAGGACAAATAATCTGGTAAATATGTGATGTGTATTAGTATATTGAGTTTGTTATGATCTAGGGGTTCTCAGAGCACAAAGGGAGATTTTACTTATTTTTATCAAGAGTCTATTTATAGGTTGGTCTATTCAATGTCGAGCTTATATATTTAACACAATTACAGCTTGTCAACATGGGTTACAAGCAATAGTAAAGATATTGGGTTCAAATAGATGATCGAGCAATGTTCAAAACCCATGGAATACATGAGTGGATATCAGGCTGAGAAACAAAAACTGTGTAACAAATAAAAATGCTCTACTTCTATTTTTATAGCTTGAAGAGAAGGAATTTAGAAGGAATCATGCACATACCATGGATGAGAGAAAATAAGCTTCCATTTGGATAGTGATAATAGACAAGAAGCTTCTCCTTGGCTTGGAAATAATCTCTCTGAGAAACTATATTATGGTGTCAAATATTGCCCACATATGCCTCTCAAATTCATCCCTAGTCATCTTGTTATAATTCTTCAATATCTTCACAGTTACAGTCATTTTGTTCTCCATCAGAGCCTTATAAGTAGTCCCTAGCATGCCTCTCCCCATAATTCCAACAAATGCATGGAGAAGATCCTCCAAAGTGTACATTTGAGCTTTCCCACTGCAGAACATAAGAACTCAACTCCTCTATTGCTCATACTGAAGGCTCTTAGCATCTGTATTAACATAATAAATATCAGAACCAATATCCTCAACTAAAAGCTTCTCACCTACAACATTTTCAACCTCATCCCTAGGCTTCTGTTGTTTGTACCTCTTGTCATAAAAGCTAATAAGGAACACCATGGCAATCACCCCAACAACGGATCCTGCAATAATCCCTGTTATCTTTCCTCGATTTAGCCTTTCATTCCTCGTAACAAATGCCCTAAAATATTACTCCATTGCTAAGCTTGTAATAATAGGGCATGGAGAAGGGGTCACTATTATGTTAAGCACACAGGTCCTAGGAAATGGGCTCACACAGATCCCAGTATTTCCATAAAACAAAGAATCGTTGAACATAGACGTAACTATAGTAGTTGGTATTCTTACATAGATTTGGTTATTAGAAACATTGACTACTTTCATGATAGACTGATTAAAACTAGGAACAAGACCCTCCAAACGATTGTTCTCCAACAGAAGAACATATAGGATGACTCATTGCTCCATCGGAATTTGAAGGGAATGGACTCTTTGAGTGCTCATTATTGCCTACAACATCCCCCTGCTCCCTTTGAACATTCACTATCTGAGACATAGGAGATTGAGTGACTCGAGATTCTGTCCATGCCATAATTGGACCCATTCCTCCTCGACTCCCCCAGTTTTCCATATTTCTCCACTTCACAACCCTTCTTTTCCAAAATGAAAAAACATGCCCATGGTTACAAACTTATGTCAAAAAGTCAATCATACAGTGACCCTGCTGAAGCCATTACCAACAACAAATTAAATCCATCATAAGCTTTAAGTTATTCTATGCAAGTGAAATCCAATCCTAGATATAATAAAATTTGGGTATTTAAACATACATCATATATTAACAATGTCATTCCACACATCTCCGAAAATCACCTGAACATTACATAAAATCATCGGTGAACCTCACGTAGAATTTATCAGAACAACAAGAACTAAATGCATATTACCACCACATTCAAAATAAAGACCCTAGAATCAAAATGTAGTAAATGCAGTCAACATTTGGGATGATAAGCTTCACCTTAGGGCCAGGAAGGACAAAGTCTTGATGGATATTGGTTCTCAGATGCAACGGTAACAGTTGAAATAAAATTTTAAACTCTGATGTTGAAGCTCCCACCAAATTACTAAATGCCTAGAAGAAAATATAAAAGGAAAGAAGCAAAGTTGTGATCACTAAAAGCACAAGGAGGGAAACAAAGAGGGCTTTGTTGCATCTTAATTTGATGACAAAAGAAAATTGGGTAATGAAAAAATGATGAGTTACAATAAGTAAATATAACACATCATATGACTTCTAGGCAACCTTTTTTTTCTTTAGTAATTTAAATAATTTTTTTTTTCTTTATTCATTTTTGTAATCCTTTGCCTTGAAGAGAGTGGCACAAGATTTAAGAAGGAAGAGATCACACATTAGATTACATTTAAATATTCTTATATATATATATATATATATATATATATATATATATATATATATATATATATATATATATATATATATATATATATATATATATATATATATATATATACACACACACATATGCATATATATTCATTTTTGTAGTCCTTTTCCTTTTTCCTATATCTTTAAGTTTTTTTTTTAATTCTCTTTACTTTCTATGTTGCTAGGAAAATTTAGGCAAATAGTCGAAAATCTGCCTAAGTTAAAGTGATCAAAGAACAAAAGACTAATAGATGTTGATCTAAAGGCATGGAAATAAATTCTTAGGAAATTACAAGAGGAGGGAAAGATTACAAGTGAGAGTGTAACATGACAAGTGGACCTTAAGATACTAGCTTGTTTGGCGGAATATTTATAACCCTTACACCTTGTCAATTTTTAATTTCATATTACTAGATGGAATTATTTGATAAATTGAATTTTATTTCACTATGTTCTTCTAGACTAATGAATGCTAATAGTGAAAAAGGACCACTACCCTATGTTCAATTCTTTATTACACATTGATACACATACGTTCTCATTCAGTGTATACATATATATATTCAATTGTTAAAAACTAAATCAAGGGAAAATGTGGTCATTGTGAAGTCATTGAGAAGAATCGTGTATTGGAAACAGTGTTAATACTGAGAGCGGGGGTGGGGGGGTGAATCAATATTAAGGCTAATTTTAACTTTTATGTCAATTTATCTTTATTCATTCAAATTTGGCACCCATTATATGAGATCAACGATTAACAAGCCATAACAGTAGCCATATCAACTAATACAAGCAATGGCATCATGAGCAGCAAACACATGAGACACTGAGGTTTTATGTGGAAACCCTTTTGGGAAAAAACCACTAATGCTCGTTGTTTTTATTGATGTAAAAATAATAGCACATACTCTATTACATCAATCTGTTTGTGAGCCACCACTCACAGGAAACAACAACTCCCTTTGATTGTTTACTAGCACCCACTAACACGAAGCACCAACTCCTCATTTTGCAGACAGTTGATCAGCTAACCAGAAGCACCATGTGAAGCACCAAATTCATAGATTTGTTACAAGCACCAACTTGTAGCTCCTTGGATTTATGCAAACACCAACTTGTAGGAGGTACCAACCCCTAAGTTTTCTTCAGATACCCACTAGATATGGAAGCACCAACTTCCTGTATGCAGGCTCCAACCCACACTTAATAAGGAACTATTGTTATTTGTAAATGGAAGCTACTCTGCATGATATCAACTATGTTCTCCTCTGCATCCTTTCCTCTAGTCATCCCATGTTGCACTCTATCTTCTGCTCACTCTATAGCAACACATTATCCTACTCCATAGTCTACACTAATACGTAGCACTCTTTGCACTCTACCCACTCTGCAACAACATACTCACTCTGGATCTCTACTCTCAACCCATATAGTAAACACTCAGCCCCTTCTGTTCCATGGGCTCTTCTCGACCTCTTCTCTTCACTGGCTCTTTTCGGCCTCTCACACAGCAGCACAAGCTCTCAGGGTCTCTTTCGATTACATAGGCACTCTCAAACTCTTCTTTGCAGCACAAGCTCACTTAGTATTTCCTCATCAATGCACTCACACCATAGAGCTCTCCACACAACTCACTAAAAACAATGTTTCTTCCCCCCCTTTGCTCAATTGTGCTCTTAGGTTTTTTTCCACTAAGACAAAGTGATCAATGTTGTCTCTGTCAGCCATCATTCTTCCATTCACACTACCCGAGTGTACTCCTGCATAGCTTCTCCATATTGTTGTTGCTTCTCTTGATGGAAATTTGTCACTGCATTACGCATGATAATATACACCTAAGTGTTTCCATTCTGAGAAATAAATCCTCAGCCCACCTGCACACTCCAACGAGGATTTCCATGCTTATTCATGTCTCACAGATCTTGGCAGGTACTTCAACATGGCTTCTATGTTCTTCATTTAATTCAAATAAGGTGTGCATGGGAGATCAGATGTAGCTTATTTCAACTTCAAGGCAAACTCATCACTCTTCTCTCAAAATCATGGGCCTCATCTCCCTTGAATTAGTGATCTTGACAGTCGCCATTTATTCCAGCGACTTACGTTCCTGTATACATTTAATCTTAGTTGTTGACTCATTCATCCTCCATACACCTTTTTGTTGCAATATCAAAGCCTCTCATTTCATAACTTTTATTAACATGGCATTACCAAATCGCGAGCTTCTAAATAGCCTTTAGCCCTTTTTCTTAGCCCCTTATCGCATTTCAACCATAAGACTAGGAGTTGTTAGGGGCGACATAGAACTTAGGTGTTAAGCCCTTCAGGAACCTGCTGGGGGCCTATCACCTTGCGTATTTTATCTCACCCTTGGTTCTTTCGCCTCCACGACCAAGTGTCTTTCAACATCGGAAGATCCTTGTTTCATAACATTCTTCAAATTACAATTGTAGAGAGTTATGAAAACTCTGACCTCTGAAATACTCATGTGGCATCTCCATAACTCTTAGATGTTGAGCCCTACTCTGCACCCTTGGTTCTTTGGGTCTCCATGACCAAATGCCAAACATTGGAGTTCCCTATATCGAGACTTTCTCCAAAATGAAATTATGGAGAAGTTACAAAATCCCAACCACCGATATTCCGACCTTCGAGATGACGTCATGCTCTCATTATCAACTCCACGTGGCGTCTCCTTAAGGGTGACACATTTCACCCAAATTTACCCCATTAAGTCACCTAATAATGTTGAATTTTAATGCCATGTGTCCTCCATACTGCCACATCATGTTGGCGTCATCTACCACCATCAACCCCTAAGGTCTAATCACCTGTTGCCATGTGTCGTTTCAGAGGAGAGAGAAAGGGCCCTTTAGTCCTTGGTGTTGCAAGCGATTTATTTGTAATTCCTGCTCCCTAGAGCCCTCAACGACTTCAAAAGAATTCAATTTGTAAGGGGTTATGAGGTCCCGAAATCCCAATATACGAACCTTCCAATTGACTAAGACTCTGACCCCCAATATTGCGACCTCCCGAAGCTCTGACAATCTGAGAATTGGCTCCCAGTATTAGATCAGAACTTTATCAAAAGAACAATTATAGTGAGGTTACAAAATCTCTTTCCTCCGATAATCTGACTTCCCTAAGATCTAATATTTGGCCTACTCGATATTCTCCTTCTTTCTGAGGTATTGAAGATTCGAGGATCAACTCTGTGATATTAGATCAAAACTTTCTCAAAAAGAAATTATACGAAGTGTCGACCTTCGATATTCTGATATTCTCTAGGCTCTGATATTCCTTACCTTTTGAGGTCCCAAAACTCTGACCTTCCGAAATTTTGGGTTCTGAAATTCAACCTGCTCCTCTAGTTCCAAAATCGGCTTGCTCGTAAGAACTTCAAGGTACTTACTTCAACTATCAATAACTTTTGATCCTGATGGCCATTTATGGACTTCCACATATCGTTGAAAGTTATTTCTAAGCACTAATCAATTGTGCTAACTCATTAGAAAACTTGTGTGGTCTAAAATGGGCCTCCTAAGAAAAATATACAACCAAAATAATCTTTATAAGAACCAATAGGATTCAAGATGATGTCAACCATGGGGGATGATTCACCATTTTTGGGGTAAAAAGTAAAACAATTAAAAAATAATAAAATAATAAAACTACTTTTTCAACTTGTATTTTTAGCTTATCTCCTTAAGGCTTTACTCAAATTTCGAGTGGTAGTACTCGTTGGATGCAAAATTTAATTCCTCATCCAAGGAGTACCCATGTTACATACTTTCGATGGGCCCTGCAACACAAAAAATGAAAAATACATGAAAATTTTTGATTGCAATCATATTTTTCATGTAGAAAGGTCCATATAAAGTATACAACATGGGTACTCATTGGATGATGAATCAAATTATGCATCCAACGAGTGCTCCCACTCGAAACTTAAGTAAACCCATAGGGAGATAAGTTGAAAACACGAGTTGAAAAAATGGTTTTTTCTTTTTTCCCCTAAAAAATTTGATGATGTAATCTAATCTTACTTTATTATTTCCACTATTATTTTATAATTTCCTTAGGAGGCCCATTTTAGACTTCAATTTTATGACTATGATGCTGATTTAGGAGGCCCATTGGTTGATGTGCATTTTGCTCAAATGACTTACCTTCAAGGGCTAATAGTTTTTGCTAGTCTATAAACTGGATTTGTGTGATATGCTCCCCTTGAACATATACTTCCTCATTTTTAATAGACCTCCAGTTTTGGACACCTTATGGCTGCTAGCTAAATATTGTTTTTTCCAATGCATCTTTTGTACCAATTAAAAGAAATTGATACCTATTAAAATTTCTCATGGTATTGTTGCTATTGCAAATATCAATCATTAGTGATGCATTGAGCTTTCTCTTCACTGTTGTTGTTGCTTCATCATTTATGTTCAGTTCTCTTGAGCATATTAAAACACTTCTCCCCTTCAGATCATACTTCTACAATAGGGACTGTTGCTTAAATAATACCAATTGCACTAAGAAATTGATACAAATTGGATGTTATACCAGGCAACCTCTTATAGCTCTTTCTCAAAAATAAATGTACACTTACACAAAAAGGCTCTCCATATGAACCCAGACCATCAATTGACATAGTGATACCAATTGAAGACTAAGGGACATTGAAATATTATACCCATTGCACTTCATGAACACAAGACTGCTAGGAAAAATCAAATTCACAACTTAAATGAAATAAGGGTATTTCACCAAAGATGAAAACCTTTCATTCTTTGTGCAATCTTTCTTCCTGAAGCTTGGAATTTTTTTTTTCTGCTACTGCTATCAAAGCAGCTCCCCCTGAGACAATGCTTCTTAATCTCCTACATTTGCTTCATTGCTTCTACCTATGGACTTGACTTGATTGTGGGCCTCTTGTCATTCCACGCTTCTATTGCATCTCATCTTCTTCTCTCGCAACATACAATTTTGTTGTGTATCCCCCCTGAAACCATGCTAGTTTCTCTTTCATATTTCTCTTTCAATGCTGATACACTTGAAATAAACAAATATATTACTGTAATCAACAAGGGGCTCAACCATACCTCAATTTTCAGATGCATCTCGTTTGTATGAGATTTTATGCCTGCATATGGCTTATTAAGCCTCCCTTAAGTCCATTCTATTATTTTACTGAAGAGAAATAGAGGATCTACTCCCCTTGAGCACATCTTCTTCCTTCTTCTTCCAAACCTTCTTTGGTCAAGTGTTGACAGGAGCATTGCTTTCCAGCTTCTTCTTTGCCCATGTTTGGGCTTTCTCTTGGTTGTGCATGGCTAGAGGAATCTTCTCCTTCAACTCCTCTTTCTTCACCCAAATCCTCATGTTGCCTTTTTGCCTTACAAAGGGGTCTACTACAAGAGTAGGAGGATCATTCTTTCTGGTTTTCTTCTTATTTCTTCCTCCTATTTTAATATTTCTCTTTTGACACAGAGCACTAAATACAACCTTGCATTCTTGTATTCCATTGTTTCTTCTTGTCTTCAAATATAGAGCTGCTACATTTGCATTTATATGCTAAGAAACATTATTTTTCTTCTCATATCTGCAGCTTTCTCTCTTGTGCTCAAGATTGCCACAATTGTAGCATTCAATATGGCTTAAGAATGGGGCAAAGGAATTGTCATATCTTCCAGCAATCTTGTCACAACCTCTCGTGTTGCCAACATTCCTTCTCCAAGCCAATTTTTGCATTCTTGGGTTGCTTCTACCCAACACATCTTGGTTTCTTGCATGTCATCTATAGTTCATGGTTTTATGTCCAAAAATATTGCAAGAAAAAAAATAACCATGAAAAGGCTTTTGATGACAAAAGTTACCTTTTCTTTAAAGGCTTTGTCCTTGAGGGGGAAAGGACTTATTTTGGTTCTTTATGTGCCTTCAATAGTAGTTTGCATTACTTCCTTGTACTTTTTCTTGCAACCACTTAGCTTTCTTTTGGTGCTCTCCTCGCTATTGTTGCTCACCATTCGGTTGTTTCCTTTTCTTCTCTTGTTGTTGTTGCTTTCCTTCCTGCTACTAAATTTCAACAACTTATTTTCTTCTATTGTTGTTGGAACATCCAACTGCCTTTACATGGGTGGTTGACCCTTCAACGTTTTCCTCCTTAGGGTTTGGTTCTTCTTTGAAACCCAATCCAGCCTTGATGAGAGGGGATCTTTTCTTGGCAAGAATCTCATCCAAGATTTTCTTGCTCTCCCCAAGCTTATGATGTTGAGACACTTCTTTATTTTTCTTTTGTAGATCATGTCTCAATGAGACTACTTCATTTTGTAGTCTCTCACAATGAGCTTCTCTTTCACCTAGCTGAATGATTAACCTCCCATGCAATCTGATAGCCTCTTCTTGTTGAGAATTTAGATCAACTATTTTTTTTCTCAACTTTTCATTCTCAAGCTCATAAATTTTCAATTTCTCCTCTTGCTTGAGATTTGCCTCTAATAGATCCTTAACCTCCCTTAGAGTAGAGATCAACTTCTTTCTAAAGTAGATCATTTCATTTAGATCCTTCTTTTCGCTATCAGAGGTACTAGCTGAGTTACCACAGAGATCTAAATTCATTTATATGTCAATGGATTCTTCCACGGGTCTGAGGGATATCCCTTCTTCATCACTACTAGGGGTACTCTTATTTTCTCCTATGGATGAGCATGCTTGGGATCCCTCTTTTGCTATTGCTACTAAAGTAGGTCTATCTTCATTACTACTACTATATGCATGGTTATCTCTATCTTAAATTGATTCACATGAACATCTAGATAATGAATGACCTATTTCTTTACATTTATTACAAAGCAATAGCTTACCTTCAGAGCAACATTGACTCTCATCCAGGTCTTCTTTTTCACCATCCTTGGAGTGAAGATCAAAAGTTTTCTCACAGGAAGAAATATATTCAATCTTTTCTGCATCTTTCCTTTGGGATGTCTTCTTCTTCTTCTTCCTTCTCTTCTTCTCATTATTAGAATCCTTCACAGATTCAGATTCACTGCTTGAGCAACAAGGTTCTTCGACCTCCACTGACTTGTGTAGATTTCTCCTCCATATAGACATTGCAATTTGTCTAGAATTTCCTTTGCTGAATCATAGTGCCTCACTTTATCAACATCTAGCTTAGACAACCCTTTCATGATGATTTCCTTGGATTATATATTAAACTCATTCCTCTCCCCATATATCACAGACATCCAAATGTCTTCATTGACTACCATCACGTAGGCTTCTATTCTGATCTTCCAGAGCTCATAGTATAATCCATTTCAGAATGGAACTCATTTTGTTGTTAGCCAAAATTGATTAGCCATTATTTCCCTCTGATCTACCTTCTCATGATTAAGTTATTCTTGAAAGAACCTTGTCTCTAATACCAATTGTTGGAACGAATGTTAATATTGGGGGGTGGGGGGTGAATCAGTATTAAAGCTAATTTTAATTTTTATGCCAATTTATCATTACTCATTCAAATTTGGCATCCAATAAATGAGATAAACCATAAACAAAGTGTAACAACAGTCATATCAACTAATACAAACATACACATCATGAGCAGCAAATACATGAGACATGAAGGTTTTACGTGGAAACCCTTTAGGGAAAACACCACCAAAGCTTGTTGTTTTTATTGATGTGAAAAATAAGAGCACCTACTAATATTACATCAATCTGTTTGTGAGCCACCACTCACGGGAAGCACCAAATCCCTTTGATTGTTTGCTAGCACCCACTAGCAGGAAGCACCAACTTCACGAATTTGTTGCAAGAACCAACTTCATGTATTTGTTGCAAGCACCAACTTGCAACTCCTTGGATTTATGCAAGCACCAAATTGCAGGAGGCACCAACTCCCATGATTTCTTTAGACACCCACTAGAGATGGAAGCATCAACTTCCTGTATGCAGGCTCCAACCCACACTCAATAAGTAACTAATGTTCTCTATAAATGTTAGCTACTTTCCCTGATATCAACTTTGTTTTCCTCAGCAGTGTTTCCTCTACTCATCCCGCACTGCACTTTGTCCTCTGCTCACTCTATAGAAACACATTGTTCTTCTCCATTGTCTACATTAATACATAGCACTATCTAAACTATTCCCACTCTACAGCAACATACTCACTCAAGATCTTTTCTCTTGGCCCTCTACTCTTAACACATATAGTCAGCACTTGACCCCTTCTATTCCACAGTCTCATCTGGGCCTCTTATGTTCACAAGCTCTTCTCGACCTATCACATAGAAGGATAGGCTCTCGAGGTCTCTTTCCATTGCATAGGAACTCTCATCCTCTTCTTTGTAGCACAGGCTCACTCAACGTTTCCTCAGCAATGCACTCACACCCATAAATCTTTGCACACAACTCACTAGCAACAATGTTTCTTCCCCCCTTTGCTTAACTTTTCTCTTGGGTTTTATTTCACTGAGACACAATGATCAATGTTGTCTCTGTCATCCATCACTTTGTCATTCACACTGCCTGAGTGTACTCTGGCATGGCTTCTCCATCCCACTGTTGCGTCTCTTTCTTGAACTATGTCGCTGCATTAGAATGGGCACCTAAGTGTTTCCATGCTGAGAAATAAATCATCAATCCGCCTGCACACTCCAACAAGGATTTCCATGCTTATTCATGGCTCACATAACTTAATAGGTACTTCGGCATGTATTATTTGTTCTTCATTTAATTCAATAAGGCATGCACGAGAGATCAGAGGTAGCTTATTTCAACTTTGAAATAGGCCCAACACTCTTCTCTATGCCCTTGGTTCTTTGGTTCTCCACGACCAAATTCCAATCAAAATTATAGCTCCCTATATCAGGACTTTCTCCAAAATTCAATTATGGAGAAGTTACGAAATCCAGACCTTCAATTTATTGACCTTTGAGATGACATCATGTTGTCATCATCAACTCCACGTGGCATCTCCTTAGTGGTGACATGTGTCACCCATATTTGCCTCATTAGGCTACCCAATAATGTTGAATATAACTGCCACACGTCCTTTGTAATGTAACGTCATGCTGACATTATTTTCCACAGTCAACTCCTGAGGGCTAATCACCTGCTGCCATGTGTCATGTCAAATGAGAGAAAGGGTCCCTCGGTCCTTTTTTTTACAAACGAATTCTTTGTAATTCTTGATCCTCACAACCGTCATCGACTTCAAAAGAATTCAATTTGTAAGGAGTTACGAGGTCCTAAAATCCCGATATACCAACCTTCCGATTGACTGAGACTTTGACCTCTGATATTGCGACCTCCCGAAGCTTCGACGATCTGAGAATTGGCTCCCTAGTATCGAATCAGAGCATTCTCAAAAGAATAATTATAGTGAGGTTACGAAATATCCATCCTCCGATAATCCGACCTCCCAAAGCTTCGATATTCGGTCTACTCTGATATTCGCCTACTATGATATTTGTCTCACTTTGATATCTGACCTACTCCAATATCCAGCCAGCAAGGAAAATTTTAAGGATCGAAAATTTTCTTGAAGTTTAAAACATTGGCGAATCTCACTAATCCCTAATATGCAAATTATAAATGTTTATTGATATATTTGCAAAATTAATCAAATTTATAATTATTTTATATATAGTCTCTCTATAATGTTGGCGATTTTTAAGGTAAAATAATTTTATATTCTAAAATTTGGGCGAATCGTCTTTTATAAAATTGGAAATTGGCGAATCTTTTTTGTGGAAAAATCATGGAAAATTAGCCCACTGGGCGAACATTAGCCCCTAAAATTTTCCATGCCAGCCAGCTACGATATTTGGCTTGCTCCGATATTCGCCTGCTTTCTAAGGTCCCGAAGATCCAAGGATCAACTCCCTGATGTCGGATCGAAACTTTCTCAAAAAGAAATTATATGAAGTATCCAACCTTTGATATTCCAATATTCTCTAAGCTCTGATATTCCTTACCTTCTGAGGTCTCAAGACTCTGACTCTCTGAAATTCGGCCTGCTCCTCTAGGTTTGAAATCGTCCTGCTCCTAAGGACTTCAAGGTCCTTATTTCGGCTATCAATAACTTTTGATCTAGATGGCCATTTATGGACTTCCACATGCCAATGGAAATTTATTTCTAAGCACTAACCAATTGTGCTACCTTCAAGAGTATCTGATTTCATCTCTCGAGGCATAATATCCTCAAAAGTATCGGACTCCCAACCATCATGGCCATCATTTTATGGCTTCTCCAATAATCTTGCTACTATTGTGATTCTCTACCAATGACTATAGAAACCATAGGACTCCCCCTGAGCTTGGCACATCAAGCACATCAATGCCAGCATTTGCTACTATCGCAACTAGCCTGGTGGCATCAATGTTGTCTTGCCTAGCACATACATCCATGCTAATCTGGTTGACATCAATGCCAACACACTTACTTCCACTAGCAAGATAAACAATGCCAATTGTCCAACACTGTGTGTGTGTGTGTGTGTGTATATATATAGATTCACAATGTTAATATGTCTTAAGGTTAATCATTTTATTAAAATGATGGGAAACTTCTATGTTGGTTTAGTAGCATTTTCTTTGTTTTTTAATATTCGAACATATGACCTTTTAAAGTCAATATTAGTCCTCAAAACATTGAAGCTCAACTACAAAGTTAAGCTATAAAAAAAAGTGTTTAAGCAAGTATAATATTTTAGCCAGTCTATAACAACCTATAAATATCCTATCACCTGTAAGTTTAGATTTGAAGTGACACAATTAAAATTACTAACATAAACGACCAAATGATATTATTGTAGTACTTGTTAAGTAGTCATATTTTTGTTCCTAGACTAAATTAGTCATTCACGTTAGTCATTTTTAGTTGTTACTTTACTTATTAGCTAGATGTATATTTTTAACTAATGACTAAATTAGTCATTTATGTAGTCATTTTTAGTTGGGTCACTTAATATTTCTTAGTTTTGGTAGTATTTCACTTGGAAAAGCTACAATGACTAATTTTTCTAGTCACCTAGTCACTAATTTCCCATTTTCTACTAGTGCTCAAACTCCTACTCTTAACATCTTATCTCTTATCCATAGAAATTATCCTCCCTCTAATGTGGATCTAAGTTCTAGAACGATAAATCCCAAACCACCTTTTTAACATGTAAATTCACTGCCTCCCATAGAGTTTGGGTTGGCTTTTGGAGACTCTTAGTTATGCCCTCATGTTGTTTCTTGTGCCTAGGTATCCATTATCCATGTTGGGTGTGTGTTATATTCTTTCCACGACTAGCCACACGCGCGATGTAGGAGGGTTAGAGAGGGGGTAGCACCCACCCCTTCATTGTGTCGGGTGTAGCAAGAGGGTCACAAGGGGGATGGAAGCCCCTCCTGTCACGGGGTTTGGAGGGGGGCGGTAGCCCCCCTGCACAGGGATCAGACCAGTGTCCCAGGAATTTTTTTTGGACCCTATGTTAGGTGGGAAGACCTACCTATGGTTTTGTGCATGGGTTTCACGCATGGTTTTGGGCATGATGGTTTTCTACCCATGGTATTTTGTAGATCTAGTAAAGGTAACTACAATTATGTTCTAAACCAAGGTTAATAGATTGGGGTTTATGAATGCTTCGACATGTATATATATGTATTGTAACATTAAAAGGAATATAATGAAAAATCAATTTGGTAGTCCCAGTTTTGAGATCCAGGGGAAAATATCTATGTATTTGTTTCGTGTTTCTCGCCATTGTATATTCTTATGCTTTTAAGAATTCGTTTGCAGGTAATTGCTACACATAGTTAAAACCTACAATCCATCCATGCACTTGAGTTGTGGTTGAAGGTTTGTTTTGTGGCAAAGGAAGGACAAGATAGTTGGGAGACATCTACAAGGTCAAGATCTGCAAGGGTTGTATCTTCTCCTACATTCATTAGTACAAAAGTGCTTTGGTTTCCTATACTTATGTCTCATTTATGCATATGTAGAACAATGTCTTTTGAATAATTGTTTAGAGATGTTAGTATATGTTAGTTGTATATTTTGGTTCTCTTGCTTTTTTTAGTTGTTTTGCAGGTTCCACTTTTAGCATTTGGAGTTGAAACTAGAGCGTACAAGAAAGGAGAAGAGGAGAGTTTGCATTGGATTCTAGGTAAGTCTTTCTTCCATATTCTAAACTCTCTAAGGAAAACATAAGTATTTTTGTCTCTGTTGTTTCTAGATCAAGCCACTAATTCTAGGGAGTTTGTTTCTGTCCGCAGAAAGAAATTATTCGTCAAATAACTTGGTGACTTCATTGGTCTGCGAAATCAAAATTAGGTCAAAAACATTAAAAAATATTAAAAATAGTGACTTATTTTGACCATAAAAGTGAAAAAAAATAATTTTGTTTCTTACCATTGTCATTTTACCAATTTGGGAGAGCTTTGAGCAGGTTAAATGATAATTGAAGGACATAATGCAGGTTACATTTAAAATGCAGGTCATTTTGCTACAAGAGTATAACTTTATCGCTTTTTTGGGTTCATAAAACTTACGAAAAAGGAACCCTCTCGAGTCCTCTTTAAGCTTTTTTTAGACTCCCAAAATATGAAAAGGTTGTCGAGCACTTGTCCTTTCAAACTCGTTAAAGTAAATGAAAAGACGTTTGTCAAGGATAAGTTTAACCATTTTCTGAGGTGGATAGATTATTTACGAAAAATAAATACTTTAGTCAAACATGGCTAAAAGGTTATCTTGGGTATTAATTTACACCTTTTCAGGCCCAACAGAAAAATTTGCAAAAAGGAACCTATTGGAGTTTTCTTTTTTGCCTCTTTTTCAAACTCTCTAAACATGAAAAACAAGTTGAGTTATGCCTTCTCTGGACTCGTAAATTATTAAACAACATTGGACTCGTCAAACATGACAAGATTGAACTACTCATTCTCAGGGTTTGTTAAAAATACTGGGAAGGATTCATTCGAAGGATGAACTTATAGATCAAGCATATGTTATCCTCCTCAAGCTTGTAAAAAATAAAGAGGTCATGGCCAGAAATGGTTGGGAAATTGGGAAAACAGGGCATCATACCTATTATCGAAAGTGAGTCGCTATTGAACATGACACTCTTTCACTTCATCTCTATGACTGCTTTGGGTTGGGGAATATTCTTGCCACTCTGTTGATTACACCTCATTAAAAGTCTTCATGATGGGTCTTTGAGTCAATGATGCCAACTCCATATCAGTGTCGTTGATATTGTTGAAATGTGGCAACAAGAAAATTCCAATTTTAATTTGTCCTTGAATTAAGTTGTGAATTAAAATCAAATTTAGTCTTAACAGCTACTTGGAAATAATTAATTAAGTTATTTTGACTTAATTAGTTGGAGAAATTCAAGTTAGAAGTCTTTCTGAATTCATGCAACAGTTATCCCTAAAATTAAGGAGATAAGGTTGAGTTATATTTGAGTTGTAATTAATTAACTCAGTTTACTGAGTTAAGTCTAGTTAAATTAGTTCCAAACTATTTGAGGAACTAATAGAGAGTTAACAGTCAGTTGATGCATGCATGCACTCAACTAGTGTACTCCAGTTAACTGAAGATTCCCTCATTAGAAAATCATGCATGTCTAGTCTGAGAAAGACCTAGTTGAGATTAAAGACAAGGACAGTGTACTATCAATTTCATGTGGTTTCTTATAAAGAAAACTCATGCATGCAGAAGGAATCAATTCCTTGAGGATTGCATAGTTCTGACAGTGTGTGAGATCAGGAGATCATCCACTTGGTAAATCGAGTTTTTCCACATGGTTGAAGGAGATCATCCCAGAGGAACAGTGCAAGGAAATAGGAGCTTGGAGGGAAAAGAGGAAGGCTTGAGAGAAGCCAAGTTTTCATGAGAGCATCTGTGAGGATTGTACTGAGAGATGGATATCTGTGAGAGCTAAGGCTTTGTATAATTCTTATGTATTTCCACCTTGTATGATAATAAAGATAGTGGGATTTTTAGTTGAGGTTTTCCCCAAAGTATTTTCATGTGTATTGTGCATTGATTCTTCTTCTTCTGGTTATATTGTTCAACTCGCTATTTAAGCTTCCGCAAATTGATAGTAGAAGTAGGTTATAGTATTTTGCTTTGATTTATATTGCATTATCAGGTTACAGTAGATTTTCTACATGGTATCAGAGCTGGATTTGTAGAAATTTTCTACATGGTATCAAAGCCAAGTTTATGGAGCTGTGAACAGTGTACTGAGAAGAGAATTCGAAGTTTGAAGTTCGGGGTTGCAAGTGCAAATCGAATTCTTATCATACTTCAAGGTTGGCCAATGGTGTTCTATGGCTTGAGACTCGAGTATGCCTTGGAAGGTATCTTGAATCACATAGCATGCAAAGATAAAATGGAGGTTGTATTAGAAGACAATGGCTTGAAGGAATTCATTGATCAAGAAATCCAAAAGCCAGCTTTAACTAATGCACAAGAGTTGGCTGAGTGGAAGAAGTGTGTGGCGAAGGCAAGATGGATCATCCTTGAGGGAGTTCGAGACCATATTGTCTCAAGTCTCCATGGGAAGGATACTCCATATTAAATGTCGAAGACATTGAAGGACCTCTACCAGAACAATAGCGACCAGAGGAAATTGGCGCTCAAGGATAAGCTTCAAAGAATCAAGATGGAGAAGGGCGATACTATTTCCACATTTCTGAACAAGCTCACCACTTGCAGATATGAGCTTGGCAGTGTGGGAATAACTACTGCCTATGATGATATGGTGAGCCTCACTCTCCTTGGCCTTCCAAAAAGTTGGAATAGCTACCAGGACTCTGTGAATGGAAGCGAGAAACTGCTGGATTGGGAACGACTGTGGTCAAATCTGATGCAGGAGGAGCACGCGAGATGGTTCATCTTCAAAGGATGATGATGAAGAAAATCTGGACTTAGCAAGTAAGGCAAGGAAAGGGAAGGGGAAGGCTTCCCATTCCAAATCGAATTCTTCTCATGGAGGGAAGAAGGGTGACAAGTCTAAAGTGAGATGCTTTAATTGTCACGAGATGGGACATTATGCGACTAATTTATCATCGAAGAAGTCCAAGAAGGGATCCTTGGAAGGATTGGAAGGTGAGGCATTAGCCTCTTAGTTTGAAATGGACTCTACCCTCATCGCATGCATGGTGTCATCGATGATGGGTTGTGTTTGGTATCTTGACAGTGGAGCCTCATTCCACATGACGAGTGATAAAAAATTATTCAGTACCTTGGAGGAGAAAGACCTTAGATGCGCATAGAGATGGGTGACGACATAAGGTATAATGTTTCAGGAGTGGGCACGGTTGCTTTTCAGAGGAAGCATGGAGCTCCTATCACCTTGACAAATGTGAAGTATGTGCCTGGACTGAAGAAGAACTTGGTATCGGTTGTGATGTTGGAGGACAAAGGCTACAATGTTGTCTTCAGTAAAGGAAAGGTGTTCCTAAGACACATAGCCATGGGTCAGACCAAGAGGATAGGGATTTGAGTGAAGAATCTCTATAAGCTAAAGGTAGATGATTGTGCAGCATTGAGTATGAAAGCATAATTGGTGCAAAGCCAAGACATTGGCGAGTTGTGGCACAAGCAGTTGGGCCATTTGCATCATGGGGCTTTGAAGATAATGCAGCAGATATCTACAAGACTTCCCAAAGGTAAACTTGAGCAAGTTGACACATGCAAAAGTTGTACCTTGGGAAAGTACACCAAGTCTTCCTTTCATGATTGAGACAATCGAGCAAAGTCTATCTTAGAGCGAGTTCATACTGATGTGTGTGGAACATTCTCGACGGCATCCATAGTGAAGCAAAGGTATTATATGATTTTCATTAATGATTATTCTTGTAAATGCTGGATTTATTTCATGTAGAAGAAGGATCAAACCTTCACAAAGTTTTGTGAGTTCAAAGCTTTGGTTGAGAAAGAGTTAGGGAAGAAGATCAAGGCCTTGAGAAGCGACAATGGTGGAGAATATTTCTCTCAAGAGTTTAAGGACTTCTGTGCAGCGGAAGGAATTAAATGAGAGTTGACGAAGCCTCATAACCCACAACAGAATGGGGTAGTTGAGAGGAAGAACAGAACTATTGTAGGGGCAACACGAGCAATGCTACATGACCAAGGCCTACCACTTCACTTGTGGGTTGAGGCATGCAACACAACGGTCTATTTGCAGAATAGAAGCCTGCATCGCATACTTGGGATAAAGACACTAGAGGAAGCTTTCTTCGGTAAGAGACCGGATGTGGGTCACTTCAGGATCTTTGGCTCATCGGTATATTGCCGTGGGACAAAGGATGCACGGAAGAAGCTTGAGCTGATAGCAGAGTTGGGGATACTTGTGGGGTACACTGATACACCTCACAAGTATCGGGTGTACTTGCCTACTAGTCGGAGGACAGTGGTTTGCAGAGATCTCAAGTTTGATGAGCAGAAGGCCATGCGAGTTTCCCTTGAGAGGGATCTGCAACTATAGGTTGCGGAGGAACTGTTGGTTCCTAAGGAGGAGGAGCCTCAGACTGATGCGGATCAGCCGCATGCAGAGGTCCCAAGAGTGGAGACATCCACTCAAGCAGAGTCTTTCAAAGATGGACGGAAGTGCACAAGAGAAGCTGACAGATTGTTGGAGGATGCGAGAGAGAATGTGGGAGTACCATCTTCTCAGCAAACAGAGGAGGTCACCTGAGAGGTACACTGGATACATGTCCCTTGCTAGGGAATGTGTTGAGATCGAGCCATCCTACTTTGAGGAAGTAGTGCAGCAGTCGATTTGGGTTGATGCTATGGTGGAGTATGACTCCATAGTTCATAACTGTGTTTGGGACGTGGCTCCAAGACAGGAGAACAAGTCAGTTGTGAGTTCCCGTTGGCTTGACAAGGTAAAGCAAGCTGTTGATGATGGGAGGATCATGTTGTTGCAGTATAATTCCTTGCTTTTTGAGAGGGATTATTGAAATGTGGCAACAAGAATATTCCAATTTTAATTTTTCCTTGAATTAAATTGTGAATTAAAAATCGAATTTAGTTTTAACAGCTACTTGGAAATAATTAATTAAGTTATTTTGATTGTTCCAAACTGTTTGAGGAACTAATAGAGAGTTAACAATCGGTTGATGCATGCATGTACTCAACTAGTGTACTTCAATTAACTGAATATTCCCTCATCACAAACTCATGCATGTCTATTCTGAGAAATACCTAGTTGAGATTAAAGACAAGGACAGTGTACTATCAATTGCATGTGGTTTCTTATAAAGAAAACTCATGCATGCAGAAGGAATCAATTCCTTGAGGATTGCACAGTCTGAGAGTGTGTGAGATCAAGAGATCATCCACTTGGTAAATAGAGTTTTTCCACTTGGTTGAAGGAGATCATCCCAAAGGAACAACGCAAGGAAATAGGAGCTTGGAGGGCAAAGAGGAAGGCTTGAGAGAAGCCAAGTTTGCCTGTGAGAATCTGTGAGGATTGTGCTGAGAGCTGGTTAGCTGTGAGAGCTAATACTTTGTACGATAATACAGATAGTGGGATTTTTAGCTGAGGCTTTCCCCAAAGTATTTCATGTGTATTGTGCATTGATTCTTCTTCTTCTGGTTATATTGTTCATCTCGATCTTTAAGCTTCTGCAAATTGATAGTAGAAGTAGGTTATAGTATTCTTCTTTGATTTATATTGCATTATCGGGTTAACCCACAACAGATTTTCTACAGATATGTTCAAGAGAAATTCCACCCTCAATTAACATCTGCTACAATACCCTTAAGCCTAACTTCATGTATGTTTCCCCTGAACTAGTTATGCATCATCATATTCTATCTCAAATATTGATACTCGTTTTGTGTCATTAATGGGGGATACATTAAGGCCCTCTTGTGACCAGTTTCATCCTGTTGACATCGGCACATTATCCAGGAAGTTGATTAGAAACTCCTTTTAGTGCCTTGGAGCTTGCATACCTTAATGGCAAGATTCCTCGCTTTTGGCGACAGGATTTCATCATTGGCCTTCGACCGAAAGATTTCGTCTGGTGTTCGACTTCAGCTCATTTTTCAC
The DNA here is from genome assembly GCA_031772625.1 of Pinus tabuliformis. NCBI lineage: Eukaryota > Viridiplantae > Streptophyta > Pinopsida > Pinales > Pinaceae > Pinus > Pinus tabuliformis. The sequence goes on along the minus strand of CM062807.1, from coordinate 1,135,369,012 downwards.
ACCACATAGATTCTACTGTTAGAAAATTATATAATACAAATCAATGGAACACATAAAATATTGCAGAAATATAAACACAGAAAATGCATAAAACAAGAGAGACACAGATATACGTAGTTCACCCAGTTTGGACTACGTCCATGGAGAAACAGTCAGTCCTTCATTTTATATTATCCAACAAACTGAAGAGATACAACCTACAGTAAATCCGTTGTAATTCCCTCTTCACTCTCAATATCCTCTCTCTTCCTCACTCAGAATACAGATCTACTTAGATGCAATACAATTCCCTCATATATAGCAAGGGGTTGCCTTCTAGGGCAAAAAAACCTAAATTAAACATAACTTCTACCATCAGATCTCCGCCTAATGAACGACCCAGATTGACTACGAAATTACAACATTTTATAAGGAAATTTTACATCTATTTTTAGCTTCGGGGGTGCTGCCCCATTCCCCCACCAGGGGGGGGCTCCCGAAGGTCGCAGATGCCCTCCCCTGGACCCCCCCTGCAGCAAATATTTTATGGGTGGCGTTGCCACCCCATTACGAACTAGGGTCCAATGCAGAAATACCTATGAATACAGAAGGTAATCAGGCTCCACACCCAACATGTACTATAATACCTTGAGGGCCATTATCATTAGCGGTGGTTCCTCCCACATCTATTAACGGCTTACATCATTGGTCGGTAATTAGATGGTGTCTACCGTGTTCAACTCCAACACATTTCTTCACATGGTTAGACTTGTACTATCGAGTGACAAGGTAGAAGACCCTGGATCTAATTTCATCCATCTGGGCTGTGATTTCAATATTCATACAAGCTTACAAAGTATGATGGTTATGATCATTCAGGAATCTATCCAAGCATGGATCCACAATCTGTCATATGTGGACATGATTCTAATTAGTGTACATGTACATGTAAATTGGCTTATATGCTGAATATGGGTATTATGACCTCAAACATGATATCATGATGATTATGTATTGTAATGTACCATTGATGATCTCGACCAATCTATTCTGGATCTGGACTTACCACATGATAAATCACTTTAGTCCTCATCCACTACTTCGGACTTTGTACTTTAGGGGGCAATCTGTTATAGGTCATTTTGTTACATGTAATAAAATGGCCTTGAAACCAAATCAATCAACATCCATTGACACTTTACATTCATCCCACACAAAGCCAAGAGCATCATCTTTCCAAAAGTTTCAATAATTCTGGATTAAACAACTCAAAACCTTAATTTTTTGCCCCATCACACTTAGCCTTCATGAAAGCTACATTGTTGCAAGTTGTACGTAGAGAAACTACACTACCCAATGCATATTGCTTTTACTACAAGTGTGATGGCCTCTAGAATTTAGTAAAAATAAAAAATAATTTCGAATCTTCTCTTTCTAGAACCTTCCTAAGGATTTTTAACTATTTACTGTTGGATCAGATCTCAAACTCCTACTCTTGAGGTCTTATCTCTTATCCCTAGAACTTATCCTCCCTCAAATGTGGATCTAAGTCCTAGAATGATAAATCCCAAACTACCTCTTTTACCCTATAAATTCACTACCTCCCATAGAGTTTGGGTTGGCTTTTGGAGACTTTTAGTTATGCCCTCATGCTACTACTTTGTGCCTAGGGATCCATTTTCCATCCATGCACTTGAGTTGTGATTGAAGGTTTGTTTTGTGGCAAAGGAAGGAAAAGACAGTTGAGGGATATCTACAAGGTCAAGATTTGCAAGGGTTGTATCTTCTCCTGCATTCATTAATACAAGAGTGTTTTATTTTCCTATAATTATGTCTCATTTATGCATATGTAGAACAATGCCTTCTTGACTCATTGTTTAGAGATGTTAGCATATGTTATTTGTATATTTTGGTTCTTTTGCTTAATCTAGTTGTTTTGCAGGTTCCACTTTTAGCATTTGGAGTTGGATCTAGAGCATACAAGCAAGGACAAGAGGAGAGCTTGCGTTGGTTTCTAGGTAAGTCTTTCTTCCATATTTTGAACTCTCTAAGGAAAACATAAGTCTTTTTGTCTCTGTTGTTTCTAGATCGAGCCACTAGATCTAGGGAGTTCGCTTATGTCCGCTGAAGGAAATTATTCGTCAAACACACCAGCATAATCATTAACAATGCTCATAGATCACAATAGAAAAATATTTCATATTAACATGTGAAAATGTCAACCAAGCTAGGGACTTCCACAAACCACCCAACCATAGATTGGGTTGAACCAAATCTCTTTTTTAGTCAATCGCCTTCCCGCCGTATTTCAAGCATGGATATGGCATCTCGTGGCTTAACCCAAAACAAAACAAAACCAAGGCTTCAAGAGGACAAAACACCTCAACCCTTAACCAAAATGATCTCACCTATGCAGTCCATAAATCACTAACATCAACCATATCAGCCTCTACCCAAGTTGTCTAGGGCTCCAAGAACTAGTAATCAACCCACAACCTTCCAGGGCTCTAGAGCATTTGTTCCAACCGCGAATCAAGAACTAGTAACTCAATGATCCAGGTGGATCTTCAGATACAATGGCATGGAAAAAATCAAAAGATCAAAGTGATCGGAAGGATGTCAACTCAGGATCAGAGCATAGATCTCGTCATCCTGTTTCCAACGGCATGAACAACACTTCAATCCGAGTTCGGATGATGAAGTTATCACACAGGGAAGGTTGCTTTGATCCTTAAGGAAATGAGGATTTTTCCTTTGAAAAATGGATTTAAGCCTTAAAGGCCAAATCGAAATCGGAGGACTTGTGGAGGCGGAAATAAGAGCGGTGCAGTGGAACCCCCAATCGCCAATCTTCGATCAAATCGAATCGACGGACTGGAGGCAACCGGATTGAAGGTCTTACACACACACACACATATATATCAACGAACAGGCAGAGCGATCGGCGATCAAACAATCGATGGGATCGTTATCAAGACACCGGAGCGATCTATGAGCGAGAGATGGACGCGATCGGCCGACGCCGATATCGGCGATCGACGGTCGGCACTTTCCCAGTTACAGGACTTTAGAGACACCGATATGCCGATTTGTGACCTCAGGGCGGACCCAATATGCAAATGCGCCTGATTTAATGTTTTTTGAAATCCAGGTAAAAGAGATTTTGCCGGATTTTAGTGGTTATGTGGGTTTTACTTGTATTTATCCGTGCAACGATAACAAGGCCATTTTTAGAGGCGGTTATGCCCGCCGATCCTTCCACTCTACCGACCTCCATTGTTATCAGGCAGTCCCGATTTAAATGGGATTCTGTCCGAAAACGCATTATAAAACCCGATCGATGGAAAGAGCAGGGAGGAGGCATTTTTGTTGTAACACGCTATTTCGTTTAGCAGGAGGCTGAGAGCGCTATTTTTCAGTGTTTAGACAGTTTACATGAATCCATCCCCTTCATTACTACGGACGCTTTGGTGTTGCTTACCATTGAAGCCCCGAAAATCGGGTCGACAACAAGGGGGATACCCACCCGGTCCGGACCTTGGTTGGCAGCTCCTTATCCGTTTGGTATAGCGGGTCCGACTGGGGATAATGGGACCAGTTTCCCAATCTAATGGTGTGTGTGTGTGTAGAGTTGAATGATGCTGATCTAAGAGTACTTAAAGCTAATTTAATTCAAACTTTTAAACTAACTCTATGCTATTGTAATCTAATGAGAAACAACACATCTAATCTACGCTAACCCGGGGTGAATTTCTTCTATTATGCGATCTAAAGAGATTTCAAACAATAACTGGTAATAAAGATCATTCAGCTATCATAAGAATAGAAATCAATTAAGATAAACCACTTTGCATAAAATGTTAGGCAAAACAGTTGTGAACAGCATATCGCATAATAAGTTATTCATATATCAGACATAAATAAATGGCTCCACCGTACAAAAGTGCCAAATGGTAACTCATACATTCATGCAGTAACATATAAACAACTAAAAACTATATATCACTTTAAGAATATAAGCAGAAATGGCCAAGAGATAAAAGTACCATTTATGACTAATCCTACCCATAAGCTTCAAGCAAAAACGATTTATCTCTACTTGTTCTAACATCTACTAAGAGTACAAAAGTGCAACATCAGTAGTAGAAATTAAAATGCAAAAATTAATAAATCTCGATCCATCCATTCATCAAAACCTCCTCTAAGGGTGCAGAAGTGCATGTTCCGAGGACAAGCTTTTGACAAATTTCTGGACCCTTCTCCAAATGCAATGAGAAGGGTTAAAATACTACTTCCTAATTCTAATAATAGTGTTTTTACAAAATTTAGGATGCGGTTTTCAAATGACCGTCCTTTTTCTAATCTAATTTAAAAGAAAAAAACAACATTCTAAAATAAGGCTACTTCTGAACTTGGTTTTTAAAGTTGCAAGTGTTCATCATGGGCTTGAGGAGAGTCAGCTGGCTGATTTCTACGTTGAGCTGGGCTGTGAAAACAGAATCTATGAGAGCTGGCACTACTTTTTCGGCCGCGTTTATGATGCATTTCACAGTCATCCATTGACTATGCGGCTTGACCAAGTATGCCCAGTAATACTCCCAATTCAACCTGTTTAATGCTTGGATCGCTTTTCCCTTTTCCTGTGCCTTCTGCTTCCATTCTGCTTCCAGTCGTAGCTTATTTGGTAGGTACCCCGGGGTGGTCTCTTCGATTAAATTGGCCCTGTGTAAATTCTCATTTACACAGTCGATAAGAATGCTTGCTTGTGTGGCCGCTGTCTCCGCTGCTTGTTCCGCCTGCCTGATTTGATCGTCCCATTTATTAAAGAGCAATTCTTTATGATTCTCGTTTATTCTGGGTGCATTTGCTCTTTTCCCTTCATCTTCATCCTGCCAAGCTAAGTATTCTGTCACTCGTCTGTCACTCTGATCATAGTCACTCCGCAAGTCTACCACTTGATTGGTGATTTTATCGCTCAGCTCTCAATAGTGACTCCACTGTGATATTTTACGTCCCAACTCTTCATGTTGCTACAGTAGTTGCTCATTTAAGCCAATAGATTCTGAAATAAATTCCGCAAGCTTAGGCTCATCTTTATGCATTTCTTGTAAAATTTGCAATTGCTTTCCTTTCTCGTCTAGGCTTCTTTGATAGCCTATCTGCATCTGCTGAAAGTCTTCCTGCAGCTTCTCGAGCTGTTTGGAAGCTTCAATATTAACATTGGCTTGTTGCAACTGTCATTGTAGTAGTTGTATTTGATCTTCTTGTTCTTTCAACAGTTGCTAAACTTCTGATGCCTTGTCAATAGTTGCAGAAGCATATGCTCCTGCGATCTGAGACAACTTAATGAGATTTTCAGTTGGGTTATTATTGGGGTCTTTCCATAAGACGTCCAAATGTTCAACATCTTGTGACAATGTATTTTCTAGTTTTCTCTTCTTCCTCTGTCTCCTTACAACTGCTTTATGTTGGGGACTATAGAATACGTCCAGTGGGGGAATTTCTTCTACATTAAGTAAAAGCTCAGAAGGTGGAGCGATAGGATGCTCCATTTCTGTGACACTACTGACTATGGTCGAAACCACTTCTTGCACTACCTGTGTATTGTTCACAGGTGTTCTTGGGGCTTGTCCTTCAAGATTGATCAACTCATTGAAGGTTTCCCATTCTTTGTCCAGTTCTGTTGTGACGAGTGGCGCTTCAATGACAGGAGGGGGGACATCTCTTGGCGAGGAGACGATAACTTGTTGTTGCGACATTGCACTTGACTGAGCTGTATATTTAGCTGTTTCTTCGTTTTTTCCTTGGTCGCTTCCAGACCATTTAGAATGTTCAGACACTCCTTGAGCGGTGTTAGATTTAGATCTGGAAGTGCTAGAGTTTCCGCTGAGGCTAACGCTTGGAGTTGGTTCTCTGGCAGGCAGTCGCAGCTTCTCTAGAGGAACACTGACTAGCCTTCTTTCCCTGTATAACATGAATCTTTGGAGGTCATCTGGAGACAACTTCGACCGAGCTTCCCGCAAAATTTCCTGGAGTGAGCTTCTACCATGAAACAAATCATCAAACAAATCTTTCTTTCCAACGAATACTTTTATTTTGACGTTCGTAGTGAAATCTTGGGAAACATCATTTGGGTCAAATGGCCTTGCTGGGAATTTAAATAATTGTAGACACGTCACATTCTCCACTTTGGTGAAAGCGTGTCCTACATCGAACAATGAAAAGGCCCCACAAGCTACAGGAAACTGAGGCCATATGGCCTTCTTTTTGTCTTTTAGGTCTTTGGTCAGGCCGCCTTCTGAACAGGTTTGATAAGCAATTTCCCGAGCCAAAAGTTTATCGGGGATATACAGAGGCAAGACATGATGAGGTACAGTGCTTCCAAACACTCTAATATAGGTGAACCATTCTTCCCCGAACCATCTTGCGGTGGGGATGATGTCTATCTGTGCCTCGGGGGGTCTTCATCATACATCATTCTATACAAGGGTAAGATAAGCTCGTGACAAAGCTGGTAGAAGTGCGGGACGAACTGAGAATCCCATAACACCTTATGATAAACATGGATAGGTAATGGGTCTTGAGTAGTCCATTTCCACCCCATAGTGGGAAATTTAGACACATAACAAATAGAATCCATAACATAAGCAGACAGATAAAAAGGAGGATAGATCCTTTGAGACAAGGATCTTTTAGACCGGTAATTGATAATAGCCGTGTATAGATTATCAGAAAAGATCTTAGCCCAATCCATAATATCGGCATTTGTGGCAGCATCTATTAGTGGTAGCCATTCAGACGAAAACTTATTGATATCTGGCATCCCAAACAATCTACAAAGCATGGCCACAGCAAAACAATACGGAGAGGTGAGGGAACCAGTGCTGTACATACCGTTTTTATCTTTTTTAAGCGGCTCCTCTTTTCTGGACCAATCTTTGGTGGTCTCTGCTAGGCTTGGGTTTTCTGCCACAAATTTCTTAACGAATTGTGCGTTGTAAGTCGCATGCAGTTCAGGAAGATGATACATAAGCTTTAAATCTTGCGCAGCGAATGATCCGATGAGCCCATGTCCTTGAACCTTGAATTGTCTGTTGTTCATCTCTGCATTGTCAAGTATCCACTTAATCATATCCGTATATGGTAGAATTTTGGGCCTTGCTGCTATCCGGTGAAGAAATGAACAGGCTAGCTCCTCTAAGGACGCCTCGGAAGAGCGTTGTGAGCCCGCGACAACATCAACCTTCATTATTCTAGGATTTTCTTCTTCAAGCAGCCTATACATGCTTTCCCATGTCGATATCCCTGCGTCTCTGTTACAGGCTGTGTCTGTATACAAAATCACCATCTCCTTCATCTTTTCCTTCACCTCAGAGCCTTGAGCTTTATTTTTCTTTCCCATTTCTTCCTGTGTTTGGCTTTGAATCGTCTTAGCTCTTCGTTCCTGCAGATTACGAGTGAAATGGAAATGACTGATCAAGAAAGGCGATGGGAGAGTTTTAAATGCAACAGATATATCAAATATGCCACCTTACGTGAAGTAATTATTTACAAAAGCACGCGTCCTCATTTCATTTAATAGTTGACAACTAATTCATTTACTTGTTGGGTGTGGAGCCTGATTATCTTCTATATTCAAAGGTACCGCCACATAGGACCCCAGTTGGAAATGGGGGCGGCAACGCCGCCCGTAAAATATTCGCTGCAGGGGGGGTCCAGGGGGGGGCGGCTGCGACCTTTTGGAGCCCCCCCCTGGTGGGGGGTTTCGGGGGCAGCCCCCGAAGCTAAAAACATCTGTAAAATTGCCTTGTAAAAGTATAGTAATTTCTAGTCAATCTGGGCCGTTCATTAGGCGGATGATCTGACGGTAGAACTTGTGTTTAGTTTAGGGTTTTTTTTGCCCTAGAAGGAAACCCCTCTCTTTGTATGAGGGTATTGTATTTGAGGCTGTGAGATAGATGTGTATTCTGTGAGCGAGAAACAGAGAGGTGAGACTGTGAGAGAAAACATAGGATATTACAGCGGATTTGTTGTAGGTTGTGTCTCTTCATTTTGCTGGATAATAAAAAGGAGGGACTGGCTGTTCGGGGTGGACGTAGCCCAAACTGGGTGAACCACGTATATCTGTGTCTCTCTTGTTTTGTGCGTTTTCTGTGTTTAGATTTCTGCAATATTTTATGTGTTCCATTGCTCCGTAATATATAATTTTCTAGCATTACTATCATTAAAAACGCATGATCTTGAGTCAGATTATGGTAAGTGGCTTTTCTTTGAATAGCGTGCCCGAAGGATTCGTGATGAAGTGATTTATGATTTGCTTACGTAACATCGCAGATCGCGCCATCGCAAATCGCACCATCGCAGATCGCGCGAACATAATATCGCAGCGATCGCAACATCGCAGGTCGCAGAAGTTTAATGTTTGCCGAATCTTGCCAGCTCATTTCTGCGATATGCGATCTTGCGATCGACGTTATCGCAGATCGACAAATCTTGAAGTTTTTTCCTTATAAGTATTACTTTATTGGGATGCGATATTATGCTTAACACGAGAGTCTTGCGCATACCGATATTATAGGGAAATGGAGGCATTTCCTATCTTTTTTGCAACGCGGCTTTAAATATATTTCCCTTATCATAGACTTAGGTTAAAAAATATTCAAAGGACCTTTCTAAGCTTACGATGGTAACCTTATTTTGAAGAAAGGAAACTCTTAATTTTTTCCTAAAATTTAACTAAGGGTCCGCATTCATTTAGTATTTTGGACAATACCTAAATGAACAAGGGGGGGGTGTTGCTGGCCACAACAATTGGCGATTCACTTGGGAGAACCAGTTATTTATGATCTTCTATTGACGTTTTCAAACTTCTGAAAAAAAAAATTTCTCAAAGAACTTAAACTTTATTATAAAAAGATAAAGCATATTATACTTCAAATTGTCAATGATATTTCGTTTCAACCTCTTTCTATTTTAATTACTTGTATCCTCAGCTTGTTCTTGCATTTACATCAGCCATTACTTGGTCTTGTAAAACATAAAATAAATTTTCCCCTGTGTAGCAGCCTTTTAAATATGCTCCTTTGTCGCAGGTAGAGCCTCTGCTGCCATCAGGCGTCCATAGCCTCAACAGGGTTACCTATTACCCAGTAATGATTCTTTATCCTGCTTAAGGCTATTTACAACTTTTCAGAGAAAAACCCATTTTGACACTTTTTTCCTTTTTATTCTCTAAAGAACAATGTCTTGGTTTGGTGGCCAAATTATGACACAGTCATTAACTTGATTTACACTTTTACTGAACAAGCTGGCTCGTGATGAGACCCCTTGTCTTTTGATTGCAACAATCTTGAGTCGTTGCCCTGTTTTCGTGGACAGTATTGGCAAAGTCAGCAAGTTATAATATCTATGATCATGATAAGCCGGCTCGTGATGAGACCTCTTATTCTTTGAGATATAGTGTTTTTTCGGATTGTTCCTCTGAATGATGTGATTTCCTTTAGCAGGGAGGAAGTCAAATTTTCTTTCCTTAAGAAAGTTCTGGACGACAATAATAGAGTTTTTTGGAAATGGTTGTTCCTACAGAGAATCTTTATTTCAGTATTGATACCTTTCATTGTACTGACATAAAACAATTTCTTCACTAAGATAGCTTTCTTCAAATTTCTTGGAGTTGAAACTAGTATCATATCTGGGTTAAAGTTCTATTGATAATAAAGATCAAGTTTCCAAAAGATTTGTTGTTCATAGAAGCAGAAGTTCAAAATCTTTGATAGAGAAAAGGTGTCTTTAGTAAATGTCAAATGCTTGTTAACCATGGCAAATTTTATTACGGAGAAAAATATTTAACGAAATGAGAGGTAGACATTCCCTAGGGTTATGTACAGAATAGGGATAATCTCTTCTCTTATTTTGCCTACCAACTATTAAAATTAAACCTAATAGCCTAGCTAAATTACTCCTACTCCTATTCTAACTATATACAGAAAATTAACTAGGTGAAATGATATTTCCAGTGGAACCATCTCTTCATTTTTATTCCTACACGTATGTAACTTTCAAACATCAGTGTTAAGAACAAAATTTTTCTTGGACTATTAATGTTGGATGTGGAATAAGAATGTGTAACTTCAGTTGGAATTCTGTCTGAAATCTCTTTCCCATGAAAACTTCTTTCCAACTAGATACCTATTGGATCATAAAAATCAGGATGAATTTCTGTTATGGATTGATGATCTCGTAATAGGAAAGATGACAAGCCAGGTTGCGAATATGATTTTTTAGTTTTAATGGCCTGTAACCTACTGTGGGTTGAAGTTGAGCTTTTAGCAATTTCTTGTAAAAGGAAAGTTTCCATATATGAATCACTAAATAAATCAATGAAAAATAGATGGAAATTTCTGGAAAGATATTTATCAATTGGCGCGAATTGCCGGCAAGTTTCGAAAGGTACTTTCCTTCGTTGATAGTGTTTTGGATGCCAAACAAGTTTTCTAAGGAAGTCTGATATTGATTGATCTTGGAATTGAAAAAGCTCTATACTTCCTTGACACAGTTTAGCTTTCCAAAATGGTAGCACATCTTTCGAATGTTCTTTGATAAGGTGCTCAACATACCACAGTAATCTATCAAAAGTCTGAAAATTTAAAACACAATCCGATTTTGTACAAAATGAGTGCAAGTGAGAAAGAAAGAAATGATTATCTGTACAAATAGTGTTATAGCACAACTGGGATTGACTTGGAATATCTTGTTTTTCACAAGAACTGGCCAGAATTATGGGATCCATGCAATTTCGAATTTCGTCTTGTGAATCAGAAGACAAGTTATGATTGTGAACAGGCATGGAGGTTTCCTCATGATATGAGTCATAGATCGGGGTATTGTCTTGGATAGTAAAATCATGCAAATGATATTTTATTTTGAAATGAGGATTGACTGATATGATTTCTGCATTAGAATATCTCTCATTATCTGAGCTTTGTTGAGTTACTTGGGATAAATCAACAACATCATCGTTGTCAAAGTAGCTATCATAAATGATTTTACAAGTTTCCCTAGATTTCTCTTTTTCGTCATATATTTTCAGACAAGGAAGGTCAAGTGGTTCTTGTTTGAAAATGATCAAAGGATGTTCTATAGCTGTCTTATTATCTTGAAAACCTAATGATGATTCATTTGAATAATCCTCTGTACTTTTTGAGATATCTTTAATATTGAGAGGGGAAAAATTATCATCACTAAAAACATCAGGATAAAGAGAAAAATGCGATTCTGGAACAATGCATTTGAAAATATCATCATGGAAAAATCTTTGTTCATCAGATTCATCATAGACATCGGGCTTTAGATCATACCTTTGTGTACTGATACTTTTTGAAAGAGAAATAGTTTGTTGTTCTAACCTTGGCATCTGCATTTGTTGGTTTGCAACGATATTATCTGACCTTGTATCGAAGTCATCTCCTGGTTCCAAGGCAGGCTTTCCTCCAGCATTCTCGCTTTTGTCTTCTTGCATTAGAGCATGCATGTCTCCTAGGCTTTGGGAACTTTCTTCATCATGGGTGATTTGTATATTCAAATTGGAATCCTCATTCACATTAGAAGAAAATGAGACAAAGCTTGAACTAATTTCTGCTTGATCAGACATAGGAGGCAGGGAATACTCAGCATAATCCGAAGATTCTTCATCCATGAGTTCACTTTCAAGATCATACTTTAGACAATTAAGATGAAATCGCATATTAAAATCCCTAACAGATTCATCTTGTTTCCATAGATAATCAATTTCATCATATACCTGGTCATAGTCATAACAATCAAATTCAAAAATGAAAATCTTGACGAATTGGTCCCAGCTGTGAATTGATGCAACTGGGAGGGTTCTGCACCATTTTCTAGCTTCCGTCGTGAATGTAAGAGTAAAAATTCTGCATAAAATACCTTCATCAATTCTTTGAATATCCGAACTTGAAACTCTTTGAATAAATTGAAGAGCATGATTAAAAGCAGAAGAATTATTCTTACCATTTAATTTTACCTGAGACAAGAGTCTTACCACTTCAGGTGGAGTGTTGGAAGAGGTAGGAACATGGATGCAACTCCAAATGGGAAGTTTGTGGGCAGCCATCCTGATTCAGATGTTACAATTGAAAATCATTCCAACAGACACTATGTTCAGGCCCTCCTTCTAGCGCCAAATATGTTGAAGCCCCGAAAATCGGGTCGACAACAAGGGGGATACCCACCGGTCCGGACCTTGGTTGGCAGCTCCTTATCCGTTTGGTATAGCGGGTCCGACTGGGTATAATGGGACCAGTTTCAAAATCTAAGGGTGTGTATGTGTGTAGAGTTGAATGATGCTGATCTAAGAGTACTTAAAGCTAATTTAATTCAAACTTTTAAACTAACTCTATGCTATTGTAATCTAATGAGAAACAACACATCTAATCTATGCTAACCCGGGGTGAATTTCTTCTATTATGCGATCTAAAGAGATTTCAAACAATAACTGGTAATAAAGATCATTCAGCTATCATAAGAATAGAAATCAATTAAGATAAACCACTTTGCATAAAAAGTTAGGCAAAACAGTTGTGAACAGCATATCGCATAATAAGTTATTCATATATCAGACATAAATAAATGGCTCCACCGTACAAAAGTGCCAAATGGTAACTCATACATTCATGCAGTAACATATAAACAACTAAAAACTGTATATCACTTTAAGAATATAAGCAGAAATGGCCAAGAGATAAAAGTACCATTTATGACTAATCCTACCCATAAGCTTCAAGCAAAAACGATTTATCTCTACTTGTTCTAACATCTACTAAGAGTACAAAAGTGCAACATCAATAGTAGACATTAAAATGCAAACATTAATAAATCTCAATCCATCCATTCATCAAAACCTCCTCTGAGGGTGCAGAAGTGCATGTTCCGAGGACAAGTTTTTGACAAATTTCTGGACCCTTCTCCAAATGCAATGAGAAGGGTTAAAATACTACTTCCTAATTCTAATAATAGTGTTTTTACAAAATTTAGGATGCGGTTTTCAAATGACCATCCTTTTTCTAATCTAATTTAAAAGAAAAAAACAACATTCTAAAATAAGGCTACTTCTGAACTTGGTCTTTAAAGCTGCAAGTGTTCATCATGGGCTTGAGGAGAGTCAGCTGGCTGATTTCTGCACTGAGCTGGGCTGCGAAAACAAAATCTATGAGAGATGGCACTACTTTTTCGGCCGCGTTTATAATGCATTTCACAGTCATCCATTGACTATGCGGCTTGACCAAGTATGCCCAGTAATACTCCCAATTCAACCTGTTTAATGCTTGGATCGCTTTTCCCTTTTCCTGTGCCTTCTGCTTCCATTATGCTTCCAGTCGTAGCTTATTTGGCAGGTACCCCGGGGTGGTCTCTTCGATTAAATTGGCCCTATGTAAATTCTCATTTACACATTCGACAAGAATGCTTGCTTGTGTGGCCGCTGTCTCCGCTGCTTGTTACGCCTGCCTGATTTGATCGTCCCATTTATTAAAGAGAAATTCTTTATGATTCTCGTTTATTCTGGGTGCATTTGCTCTTTTCCCTTCATCTTCATCTTGCCAAACTAAGTATTCTGTCACTCGTCTGTCACTCTAATCATAGTCACTCCGCAAGTCTACCACTTGATTGGTGATTTTATCGCTCAGCTCGCAATAGTGACTCCACCGTGATATTTTACGTCCCAACTCTTCATGTTGCTGCAGTAGTTGCTCATTTAAGCCAATAGATTCTGAAATAAATTCCGCAAGCTTAGGCTCATCTTTATGCATTTCTTGTAAAATTTGCAATTTCTTTCCTTTCTCGTCTAGACTTATTTGATAGCCTATCTGCATCTGCTGAAAGTCTTCCTGCAGCTTCTCGAGCTGTTTCGAAGCTTCAATATTAGCATTGGCTTGTTGCAACTGTCGTTGTAGTAGCTTTATTTAATCTTCTTGTTCTTTCAACAGTTACTGAACTTCCGATGCCTTTTCAATAGTTGCAGAAGCATATGCTCCTGCGATCTGAGACAACTTAGTGAGATTTTCAGTTGGGTTATTATTGGGGTCTTTCCATAAGACGTCCAAATGTTCAGCATCTTGTGACAATGTATTTTCTAGTTTTCTCTTCTTCCTCTGTCTCCTTACAACTGCTTTATGTTGGGGACTATAGAATACGTCCAGTGGGGGAATTTCTTCTACATTAAGTAAAAGCTCAGAAGGTGGAGCGATAAGATGCTCCGTTTTTGTGACACTACTGACTATGGTCGAAACCACTTCTTGCACTGCCTGTGTATTGTTCACAAGTGTTCTTGGGGCTTGTCCTTCAAGATTGATCAACTCATTGAAGTTTTCCCATTCTTTGTCCAGTTCTGTTGTGACGAGTGGCGCTTCAATGACAGGAGGGGGGACATCTCTTTGCGGGGAGGCGATAACTTGTTGTTGCGACATTGCACTTGACTGAGTTGTATCTTTAGCTGTTTCTTCATTTTTTCCTTGGTCGCTTCCAGACCCTTTAGAATGTTCAAGCACTCCTTGAGCGGTGTTAGATTTAGATCTGGAAGTGCTAGAGTTTCCGCTGAGGCCAACGCTTGGAGTTGGTTCTGTGGCAGGCAGTCGCAACTTCTCTAGAGGAACACTGGCCAGCCTTCTTTCCCTGTATAACATGAATCTTTGGAGGTCATTTGGAGACAACTTCGACCGAGCTTCCCGCAAAATTTCCTGGAGTGAGCTTCTACTCTGAAACAAATCATCAAACAAATCTTTCTTTCCAACGAATACTTTTATTTTGACGTTCGTAGTGAAATCTTGGGAAACATCATTTGGGTTAAATGGCCTTGCTGGGAATTTAAATAATTGTAGACACGTCACATTCTCCACTTCGGTGAAAGCGTGTCCTACATCGAACAATGAAAAGGCCCCACAAGCTACAGGAAACTGAGGCCATATGGCCTTCTTTTTGTCTTTTAGGTCTTTGGTCAGGCCGCCTTCTGAACAGATTTGATAAGCAATTTCCCGAGCCAAAATTTTATCGGGGATATACAGAGGCAAGACATGATGAGGTACAGTGCTTCCAAACACTCTAATATAGGTGAACCATTCTTCCCCGAACCATCTTGCGATGGGGATGATGTCTATCTGTGCCTCGGGTGAGCACCTCGGGGGGTCTTCATCATACATCATTCTATACAAGGGTAAGATAAGCCCGTGACAAATCTGGTAGAAGTGCGGGACGAACTGAGAATCCCATAACACCTTATGATAAACATGGATAGGTAATGCGTCTTGGGTAGTCCATTTCCACCCCATAGTGGTAAATTTAGACACATAACAAATAGAATCCATAACATAAGCAGACAGATAAAAAGGAGGATAGATCCTTTGAGACAAGGATCTTTTAGACCGGTAATTGATAATAGCCGTGTATAGATTATCAGAAAAGATCTTAGCCCAATCCATAATATCGGAATTTGTGGCAGCATCTATTAGTGGTAGCCATTCAGACGAAAACTTATTGATATCCGGCATCCCAAACAATCTACAAATCAGGGCCGCAGCAAAAAAATACGGAGAGGTGAGGGAACCAGTGCTGTACATACCGTTTTTATCTTTTTTGAGTGGCTCCTCTTTTCTGGACCAATCTTTGGTGGTCTCTGTTAGGCTTGGGTTTTCTGCCGCAAATTTCTTAACGAATTGTGCATTGTAAGTCGCCTGTGGTTCAGGAAGATGATACATAAGCTTTAAATCTTGCGCAGCGAATCATCCGATGAGCCCATGTCCTTGAACCTTGAATTGTTTGTTGTTCATCTCTTCATTGTCAAGTATCCACTTGATCATATCCATATATGGTAGAATTTTGGGCCTTGCTGCTATCCGATGAAGAAATGAACATGCTAGCTCCTCTAAGGACGCCTCGGAAGAGCGTTGTGAGCCCGCGACAACATCAACCTTCATTATTCTAGGATTTTCTTCTTCAAGCAGCCTGTACATGCTTTCCCATGTCGATATCCCTGCGTCTCTGTTACAGGCTGTGTCTGTATACAAAGGCGCCATCTCCTTCGTCTTTTCCTTCGCCTCAGAGCCTTGAGCTTTATTTTTCTTTCCCATTTCTTCCTGTGTTTGGCTTTGAATCGTCTTAGCTCTTCGTTCCTGCAGATTACGAGTGAAATGGAAATGACTGATCAAGAAAGGTGATGGGAGAGTTTTAAATGCAACAGATATATCAAATATGCCACCTTACGTGAAGTAATTCTTTACAAAAGCATGCATCCTCATTTCATTTAATAGCTGACAACTAATTCATTTGCTATCATTAAAAACGCATGATCTTGAGTCAGATTATGGTAAGTGGCTTTTCTTTGAATAGCGTGCCTGAAGGATTCGTGATGAAGTGATTTATGATTTGCTTACGTAACATCACAGATCACGCCATCGCAAATCGCACCATCGCAGATCGCGCGAACATAATATCGCAGTGATCGCAGGTCGCAGAAGTTTAATGTTTACCGAATCTTGCCAGCTCATTTCTGCGATATGTGATCTTGCGATCGGCATTATCGCAGATCGGCAAATCTTGAATTTTTTCCTTATGAGTATTACTTTATTGCGATGCGATATTATGCTTAACATGAGAGTCTTGCGGATACCGATATTATAGAGAAATGGAGGCATTTCCTATCTTTTTTGCAACGCGGCTTTAAATATATTTCCCTTATCATAGACTTAGGTTAAAAAATATTCAAAGGACCTTTCTAAGCTTACGATGGTAACCTTATTTTGAAGAAAGGAAACTCTTACTTTTTTCCTAAAATTTAACTAAGCGTCCCCATTCAGTTAGTATTTTGGACAATACCTAAATGAACAAGGGGGGGATGTTGCTGGCCACAACACTTACCTCGCCATCTTAGGCATCCATTTCACAGGCCATCTTGCATATTGGAGGTATAAGCCTCTTGTGGATAGTTGATGAATGTAATTCTTTTCTTTCATGCCATTTAATAAGAAAGGCCTCCCTATTGTTGAGCTAGGCCCGGAGATGTAGTCTAAATTGGACGAACTCCATTATCAAGCCTTGGAGTCTTCTTTTGTGCCTTTTATGTGTTTACTTCTTCTTTTCTTATGTGCACATTTCTATGTTAAGTTGCAATTTTGCATGTGATTATTTTCTATACATCTATAAGCAAAAACATCCTAGATCAAGTGGTATCAGAGCAGGGCTTTTTAGATGTGAATTGCATGTTTGCATGCTAATAAGAGGAAGGCTTCAAAGAGGCGAAGGGAATCTAGAACTTTTTGATCTAGAAGAAGGGCGTGCACCTCGAAGGAGAAACATGGCAGAAGATGAAGCTCATATTGAAGAGGAGCGTAATTTCAGAAAGACTTTCTATTCAATGGCAGAGAACATCAGTCAGCTGGTTTTAAGACTGGAGAAAGCAGAGGAGAGAAATCCAGAAGGACAAGGTTCAGCACATGGGAATGGTGGAGAAGAACCCCCTCCTTCTCCTTCTGGTAGTGAAGGCTCTCCTTCCTCTCACCACCATCATCAGAGAAATCCAAAGGATGCATCTAAGAAACCTTTTTTTAAATTAGATGTTAAATTTGATATTCATGTGTTTAATGGTGAAAGTAACGCAGAGAAGCATAATAATTGGATCAGGTAGATTGAGGTTTACTATAGGATTCAAAAAATCGTAGAGGATGAGGCAAAAATCCAGTTGGCCTCTCTACGGCTGGGCAGCATAGCTCTCGTTTGGTGGGAGAGAAAATTGTAGAGCAGTAAAAAAGTGGGTGAGCTCTTTTCCTCATGGTCTCATTTCACTTTTGCGTTAAAGGAACAGTTTTATCCCTTAGGATACAAACAGAAAGATTTGATGAATTAGCAATATTTAAGGCAAGGCAAAGGGTAGGATGTTCAGAGTTTTACAGAAGAGTTTAGGAAGCAAGCACTGAATTTGGGTATTGCACTTGATGCACCTGAAGTTGTAACTAAGTATATTGGCTCACTGCATAGTTATATTAGGCATTCATTGTTGTTGTTTGAACTAACCACTATTGATTCAGCCAGCATGAAAGCAATTCATATTGAGAACAGGGGCAAGAATGAAAGAGAGGATCAGTCCAGAAAGCCACCATTCAAACCTCCCAATGGAAAAACCAAAGCGAAATGGAAAGGGAAGGAGAAGAAAACAGCAGTAGCCAAAGAGGGCGAGCGGCCTTATTGCAATCACTACAAGAAGGAAGGCCACGATAACGATAACTGTTGGAAGCAACACCCAGAAAGGCATCCAAAGAAGTATGGAGGAAAAGGGAAGCAGAAAACAGTGGTAGCGACACAACATGATCTTGGATCAGATTTGGGAGATGAAGTGCTGGTCATAGTAGCGGGAACAAAAGGTACCCTTACACCTCCTGTTGATTCTAAATTGCATGAAAGCACCAGTTCTGTAGATGAGTCCCTTTCGAATGATAGAAAAAGAATTGAATTATTTCATATCAGAGTTGTAGTAAATCACACCAAAGTAGAAATTCTGTTTGATACTGGGTCCCAAGCAAACTTAATTGCAGAATCCCTGGTAAAGAAGCTTGGCTTAGAGACAAAACCACACCCAAAACCTTACCCACTGGGATGGATACATGATAAAGCGAAATTGAATGTAACCCAACAGTGCAAGGTCAAATTTGTGATTGTGTCTAAGCTGGTAGATGAAGTAGAAATGGATGTAATACCACTGGATATATGTGGCATGGTATTGGGAAGCACATAACTGTATGACAGAAAAGCAGTTCTTTTCCGCCATGAGAATAAATATCACATCACTAAGGATGGGGTAGAATACATAGTGCGGGCTCATGAAAATAAGATTAATGTCAGCCTTGTAAGTGCTGGGAAAATGAAAAGACTGGTGAATTCCAGTAAAACATGCATGCTTATGGTTGTAAGGGAGAAAGAGGTCGAATTAGTTGATGCGTTCCAGGGCTGTGATGGGAAGCATAAACAGGAATTAATGGAATTGATTTCTGATTATAATGAATTGTTTTAGGAGCCAAAGGGACTACCTTCGTAGAGGGAAATCCAACACAAAATCCATCTATTGCATTATGTGTTGGCTTATTGGGGCCTGACCCAAGTTCAGAAATGATTTAGCCAAACAAATCCCACATTGTCGACCCTTTTGGCAACAGTCTGCGGAGCGTGAACTGAAGTCTCACCCGAGGTAGTAGGGGAGGGTACTGGAACTAGGTTTCTGTACCCTGGGGATGTCTTGATGTGGTCGGGAGGGGTTTCTAACCAATCTGCGCCCTCGCACCACTCTGCACTGTTGTCAGGCTTCCGCGTAGATCCGTGCTGCTGCGCTTTATTATTAATGAGTTTGTTACAAATCTGATCTCTTTATTATAGTCTTTAAGCAAACATTTAACAGTAATAACCCATGCGCACCATCATAATTCTCAAAGACAGTCGTAAACTCATAAAACCGATGCATAAACCAGAATATAAACAGATCTACAATAGTCCAGAATCAACACAATATTTCAGAACCAACTTATCTTTATTAATATCTTCGTTTAGTACAATCCACTTCCTGTCCTACGCACTCAGCTGCAGGGGTCCATGCACACAGCTGCAGACTCTATCAGGCCTCCGCGCACATAGCTGTGGAGCCTCTATCTAACCACTAACACCCACGACTCGGACTTATAGACTCAGATCGACTATTGCTTTTTCAAAACCATAATACCTTAGATCTTCCAAAAAGCTACCTCTACCCTTAGAGCCTCGCTCTATTTATACATTCCCATGGTCCGCAAACCATGGGTAGGCCGACTTACTTCTATTATTTTACATTATTTTCGGGCGGACAACCCTTTGACTCGACCTATTATATTTCGTGCTTCACGCACTTTGCGAAACGTTTTACAATATCTTTACCCTAACTTATGGACTTTAAGCACCAAAACCGTTACGCGGGGCCTCCGCTACCCAACAAGCCCCCAACACAATCATCGTGACTCGTCCCGAGTCACTCATTGGTACGGTGATACGCACTGCTACGGCTTCGCGGTCCACCATCCCTGTGAGTGACACACTACGTTCTGCTGCTCCCTCTTTGCCTCCTGCTACCCTTCTTCAACCTCCTGCTCCATTGCCTCTACTAATTTGCGCAACCGATGATGCTCATTCTGCTATTCTCGGTTAACACAGAGCACCCCCTCATAGGATTTTAGCTCAAGCTAGGGTGCCACATACAGGGACTCTTCGTGCCAACGCAACAAGTTTCCAATTTCTGGTCTACTATACGCACTGTCTACTGCAGCTTGTGTTTCATTTTTGCAAGAGAGGTGTTGTTGTTCGCGAGATCCCAATCTTCAAGGTGCATCATAGACGGGTTATTAACTACAATTCCTTCATTTGTCTCATTATTCATGGTATTTTCCTTATCTTTCATGGGTCACCGGCCAGCCTGTGGTTTAGGCAGCGACATTCGGACCAGTTCTACTTCGTGTATAAGAACTTCTGATACCTCCCCTACCATAGGTGATGAACTCGCCGCAGTGTCCGTAGCCATCGACACCACACTATCCAGAAGGTCCTACATCCCAAGGGGCCATATTACAACCCCTGGGCTTACTCCTTTAGCAACAACGACCAACAGTTCCATACCAGTGGGAAGGCACAATAGCTCACTTTTCTTGATACCACAGATCGTGTGATGGATGCCCCCCTGCGATTTATAGGTGTGTTGAAATTCAAATTCAGTCGTTCCCTCCTTTTCTGGCATTTTAACGCTACATCTACGGTGGATTGTTCCAAATCTGGCTCGTACTTCGTATCTTAATTGCCCGTTTCCCGCTCCTTTTCACCTTAGCTCAGACATCTTGTCATGAACAGTGATGGCGATGGTAACCTCTAAGTTTATCCATGTAGCAACGCAGCCTCTTCGGCGCAACCGTGACCCTTGTGACATACTGATTCTACGCACACCCTTGTTGTCACATAGCTCCCTCACAGACTACTTTATCGTCTCGCGCTCTCTATCAATTGTCTGGAGCATTGAGACTGTACTTTGGTTGGTTAGTCAGGCGGTCGGCCCACTCGTGTAGAACTTCAGGTGACTGCCATTTACTCTGCCTGGGAGGGGTTCTCCATTAAGCTTGCCAAGCTGGACCGTGCCTCCATATGTGACTTCTTTGACTACATAGTGTCCCAACCAATGCATTCGAAGCTTTCCAGGGAATTTCTCGAACTTGTTGTCATATAGTAATACTAGATCATTTTCTTTGAACGTGCGCAACTTGATATGGCGATCATGCCAAGATTTTTCTCGCTACTTCTATACCTGCTGATGGAATCCTGCCAAAAACCATTCCTCCTCAAGTTCTTCCAATTGCGTGATCCTTTCTTCCAAAGCCCCGCGGTCTGCCATGCCTATCGTTGCTGCTATTCGAAAGCTAGGTATAATGTATTCCTTTGGCATGACATCTTCCTTGCCATAGACTAACTGGAAAGGTGTATGGCCCGTCAATTTCTTGCATGTTGTTCGGTATGCCCATAGCACAGTAGGTATGCGCAAATCCCAATCGTTTCGTTGCGCATTACATACCTTGGTCAACGCAGTCTCCAAAATCTTGTTAAAAGCTTCAACGGTCCCATTTGCTTGCAGATGGTACAGCGCACTCTATTGATGATATATCTGGAACTCCTTAGTGAGCGCACTGATAGTCTCATTCAGGAAGTGCGTTCCACGATCGCTCATTAGAATTTTTGGGCATCCAAACAGCGTCAACACATTTTTGAACAAATATTTCACAGTTGTAGTGGTTGTGCAGTCCTTAACCAGTTGTTCTTTCGCCCATCGAGTCAATTATTCTATCATGGTGATGATATAGTGCACACCTGTCTTCCGTTGAGGTGTGATAGGCCCCACAAGGTCGATTGCCATTTTTTGAATGGTTGCAGCATCATCTGTGGCTTAAGTGGCATTTCGTCCCTTTGCGATGGTTTCCCAGTCCATTGACATACGTCGTAGGCCCGACAATATGCTTTTGAGTCTTGATGCAAAGTTGGCCACCATAGTCCAGCGCGAAGAATATTCTATGCTATGGCGTGTCCCGCATACTTGTTGGGGGGGAAAGTATCCAACTCGGAATGACCCTAACCCACTCTAAGGGTGACAGTTCCTTAGCAACAGCTGAAAGCAAAGCTATCTAAAGTTTCTTCTTTATGACACGCAAGAGATGAAAGGAATAGATCCACTTACCGATGTCTTGCGCAAATGGTCAGTCCAATCTCCTTTGTTTGCCGCTTGCTCCCAGCTCCAAGTCTTTTCACGGGCCCAGCTACACGAGATCCTGCAAATAAGACAAGAAAAGGGAACTACAAGAAGCATGCATTCATAATCGATCTAAGGATTAGCATAAATCAAAGACGCAAGTAAGACAATTCACCATTGAAACACATGCGAATAGAAGAACCTCAAATGCTTTATTAATATATGGAAGTAAGGTTCAGGCGGTGATACAACCATGCGAGGTCCAATCCAGCATCACCTTCCCGACGGAGAGAAATCTCTTCTTCACCTCCCTCAAGCAATCACCCAATGCTCTCAACTGTAAACCAACAGCAATTCTTTGCACTAAATTCCGCCTCCAGATCCCATGGGATGAGATCCTTATATAGAGTTTTGGAGTGAAGATAAGTCAGCTTGATGTGTGACTTGTTGTCCTCTTCAACTCCAGTTGTTCTTCAGTTCTTCACTCAGAGTTTCTACCTTCCACTTGGAGTTTTAGAAGCTCTTAACTCATCATTAGGCGAATCTTATGATCAAGTGTCTTTTTGGAAGCTTCCTGGGCACTGGCACATTGAGAGAAAGATTCCTCCACATGTCAAAGTACACCCAACGCAAGTAGCCTTTGTTGTACTTGCAATGCAGCGCAGGTAGCCTTTGTTGCACTTGCTATGCAACGCAGGTAGCCTTTGGAGCAGCTGCTTTGACCCAAAATTGACCTGTTTTTGAGTGTTTTTCAGTGGAGAACTGATTTGCAGTGCTGTGGTTTGCTGACCTTGTTCCTCTAAGGGTAAGAACAACATGTTTAGGGACTTTGGATCCCTTAGATTATTGACATTTCATGCTCTATGCTGTAAGGCACAAAAATGTCTATAACAGTTGCCCCCTAAAGTATGAGGTCGTTTATCGGGTGAAATGCTTTATTAGGAGGATCCGAAGTTCATTCAATCGTCGGGAGGTGACCTGTAACAAAATACAATACAATACATTATCTTTTCATACTTTCTTTTCATGATCTAGCTGATGCGGGAATTTCCCATGCTCAGCTTTATAAATACATTTGTTGTACATAAACAGATGATCGTCTGATAATAGACTGATAATTCTCTGCTTTTAATTATCATCCTTTTAGTAGGATGATCATCTGTTGCACATGTCTATGTTTTTATCTCCTGAATATATATCGCAACCCGGATGGATGAAACTAGATCTGGGGTCTTCAAACTTGTCCGATCTTCACTCTAGTACAAGTCGATCCATGTGAGAATTTCTTGAAGTCGAACATGGAAAGACATCGCTTGATTACCAGTCAATAATGTAAATTGTTAACAAGCGCGAGAGGAATCACCGATAATGATGATGACCCTCAAGGTACTGCAGCATAATTCACGTGGTGTGAATATAGGATCTGACGTCGAACACCACGCAAAGTCTCCTGGTCGAAGGTCATTAATGTATACCTATCGCCGGGAGTGAGAAACTTGCCATTGAGGCATGCAAGCTTCAAAGTACTGAGGGGGTGTTCCTAGATCAACTTCTTGGATAATGAGCTGATGTCGACAAGAAGTGATCCGTCAAAAGAGGGCCTTAATTAATCCCACATCAGTGACACGGAACGGAGCTAGTGATGATGGTGAAAACGATCTGTGAAATATGATTCAGGGTGGCGGTCATAGAAGGATGAAAGATGATGTACGGTAGTGGATGGGACCTGGTTGACACTTTCTGAATGACATCTCTTGAACATATAACGACACTGATGTGATGGATCGGTAGCATTACCCCATGTATGGATGGTATGGCGAGACCATGGTGAAGGGACCGGTGAATGATAATAACCCAACCCGATATTTACGGAGGCAAAAGTGTCATGTTCAAGAGCGACTTGCTACCATTAAGCTTTGAGGTTCTTCCCAATTTTTCCCCAGTCATTTCTGACCAGTACCTCTTTATTTTTGTCAAGCTTGAGGAGGATAACATATGCTTGTTCTATAACCTGCCCTTCGGGCAAGCCCATCGCTATGTTTTAACGAGCCTAGCGATAGGGAAACTCGTTCTCGTCTAAAGACAAGTTTGTCGCTATCTACTATTTTTTAACGAGCCCAGCGACCAAGACAACTCGATCCTTTTCATTTTTAGAGAGTCTGAAAAGGGTACATAAAGTGGACTCCAGGGGTCCTTTTTCGTCACCTAATCCCTTAAGTCCGAAAAAGTATAAAACAATACAGAAGGGATGAATGTTCGATATCTTTATCGAGCCGAACTAGACAAGCACTCGATCTTTTTGTGCAATAATCGCTCAGGTCCAAAAATATTAAAATCTAGAGGAGGGATAGCTCTTCCGGTCCTTTTAACGAGCTGGAAGGCCAAAACTCGGCAAAATTTTCATTTTTTACGAGTCAGTGAAAAGAGCTCAAAGAAGACTCGTATTTTGAGGAACGAGTGATAAACAGGGATAGCAGCAGATTCCAGGTACAGGTTGAAATTTTCCAATCACGGAAGTATTACAAGGATGGCTAGGTGGGATCACTCTTCGCAGTTGTTCCTCAAAATAGGTAAACAATCAAGTGGATGTGAATGATCGGCCAAATGAACAGTGGAGGTGACGGTGCACAAACACGACCAAGGCTTTTATGGCTGATGAATTTACGGTCTCAAATGGTTATTTACCGGTTCATTTTTTCTGAATGAGATTGAACTCTAGAGGAAGCCTGCTCACAAGCTTATGTTTATTTTTTAACGAGCATGAATTTCCGCATTAAAACTGCTCGGATCTTGCGTTTATTTTTTAACGAGCATGAACTTTGCCAAAACTGCTCGTTTTTACCAGTCATAAAGTAGGAAGGTCTCTTGGAAGATTGCTATTTTTTAAAAAGCTTCATCTCCCTACGCTTTGCTCCATACCCTCTCTTTATGCAAGCTGGGTATCGGCTAATCCTACGAGTTTAACGGGTTAGACCTACAGGTTTAAAGGGAGGACCTAAAAAACTAAAAAACAAAATAGCCGCCCGTGCTTGCATTCCAAGAGGTTTGCATGCCCCCAGGTGTAAGTCTAATTTCAAGGCTGCCCCTACTTTTCCGTCAAAAACCTTTGTTTTCAACAGGTGAGGCTTACCTCTTTCAGGTTACCCAAAGATTGTTCTGCTAATTCTTTTAAACAGAAACTTTCTTCGGCGATGTCTATCATTAGGTTACACAAAGATGGTTACAATTTGTTGCAGCAATTGAATCCCTTTCTTTGGAGGCTTCCCCTACTTATCCTCTAAAACATTTTTTTTAATGGGTGAGGCTTGCCTTTTATCCAAAGATGGTTACTACTTGCTGCCACAAATGAATCCCCTTCTTTGGCAGCGCCTACTTATTTAGACAAAGGTGAATGACGACGCTCCGCCACACACTTAACTTTAACAAAAGAATCTTTTTCCAGAACAACCCCACTCCCAATTACCCCTTCTGAGAGCCCATATCTCTCTTTGTCTTCTTGTCCTTCTTCTCCACGAAGATGGCTCAGAGGAAGATTCTCAAAGATGAAGGAGGGGATGGGGTACGGACTAGTCATATTCTCCCGCGGAAATTCTACTTTACACCCAAGGTTTTTTCTGCCTCCAGAGCAGACCAGGATGCATGCCCCCTGGGTTCCAGCCTTCCTTTCCTGAATTACTCGCACTCATCAGGAAGAAGAACCGGAGGTAGAGACCTTTCTTGATCAAATAGACCATTCAGGATAGGTATGTGACTATTTGCGATGCGTGATCCCGGAAATGAAAGTTGGTCTACGAGCTTGACCATTCTTCCTTCGTATGGAAAACACATTATTCGAAAGAGTGAGGAGACTATTGCTTCCATGCAATATATGTATTCTCGTCCAAGGAGTAGGTTATAATCCAAGGGTCCTTGGACGACCATCAAATTTATCTTGACAGCCTTCCCTTTCAGTGTAATAGGCACATTAGGTAGAATCCCTAATGGTCGACTGGTTCCTTTGTCAAAACCCGAGAGCTTCCTTGTCTCGGGCAAAAGCGCCGAGCAACCCAGTGCTTTCCAAGCAATAGAGGACAGGATACTCACAGATGCCCCTTCATCAATGATAGTTCCAGCCATCACCATTTTGTATATTTGGACTATAATTCTAAATGGTATACTGGCTGGTAACCGGGGTCTGCCTAGCTGGTTCCAATCAAAGGACACAACCAGGTTGCTTGGTGGTGGGACCGAATATACGGCCGGATATGACCCTGACGACGCGCCTTCCTGCGATAAAGGAGTGGGCACATTGCCCTGACGTTTATCAGAGTCGGTGTCGATGAAAAGAATCTGGACGGTGTCATCCTTACTCTCTTCGGTAGGGGTGTCAACTGAAGATGAATCCTCAGTGACTATGGTATCTGAAGATGAAACTTCTGAAGGGAGAATCGGGTCAACTGCCGTTTCGACCTTTGGACTTTCGTCCGGTCCGGATTCAGTAGGTTCATTTTCAGTGACTGACACTTCAGCTGGCCCTATGAGCGGGGCAGCTGTATTTTCAACCAACGAAGGACTTGGCGCGAGTTTTTGATATCCAGGAGGAAGTAGCAATGGTGCAATCGGTTGATCTTCCAAAACTCTCTTTGCTTCGTCTAAAAAGGGACAACGGCGAAGGGTGTGATTGCCTTCACACAGTTCGCAGGGGAATCTCATCCCCCTTCGTCGTCTAGGACCTTCACTTTCGTTGGTCGATGGTAAGCATTCAACCTGGTTGTCAGAGGTTGACGCTTCTGAACTGTGCAAACGAGGGGACCAGTCCCTTAGTATCTGGGGAATACTGGGACAATCACTGTGGAAGTGGTCTCCTCTACATATGACACATGGCGATTTGGGCCCGGTCCGTGCTGTGTGTGGGTTTTCGTTAGATACCTTTTGCTTGCCCCCAGGCGCCTTTGGCTCCTTCTGCTTCTTTTCTTTCTTCTTCTTTTCCTTCTTCTTTTCTATGGGAGCCGCGCTTTTGGCGGCTTGACCTTTCGAAGAAGAAGGATCGGAGGAAGGCTCATAAGAAGTGGAAGGCTGGAGGGTAGCTCGAGACTGGTCTAACTGTTGACTCGACTATTCAAGAACCGTGGTGGTCTGAACTACAGCGGTTGAGAATAGCCAAACTGGCAGGCCAATTGTCAGTCCTGGAAGCGACAATGTGGCCATGTGGGGCGCACCAACTTCTCCCCAAGAGGAGAAAGGGCTAGGGGTCCCATCGCGTGGAATCCCTTGATTGGTGTGTTCCATGTTCTCAACCTGAAGATCAACGTAGGAATAAGGGGTGATTATGTTCCGTTTAGAATGAATTTTATATGACGACGCTTTTTAAGACACAACTTGCTTTTTCACTTTTTAAGAGTTGAGAAAAAGCTAAAGATGACTCTAGTCTCCTTCGATGTATTAACGAGCCCGAAGTGACAAATGCTCGGATGGACTTTTTCAGTTATAGAGTTTGAAAAAGGCCAAAAGAAACTACTCTGGAGTTCTAGGCAGAGGGTGTGCCAAACCTTTCGCGAAACCACAGAATACGTTTTACGGTACGAGTGGTCGATCTTCGTGAATGCTGTGTTCACTGCATCGCGATCAGTAGGGCGGCCGACACGGCTTCCTATGGATAAAGGCTTTTTTCCTATAGGGGTCCCCCAATATACGCGACGGTACGCGGGGGCACAAGTCCGTATTAGTGCTATCGTCCCTCAGGAGGGATCACCCACCTTCGTAGAGATCGACAGTCACTATGTTTAAAGACGTCGGTTCACGTCTCTACCTAGACCTCTACTGTGTTTCGTTATGTTTCAAAGCGTTGTTAGATAAATTCAGTTCTTTTTAGGTTGATCTTGCTTAGCAGTTTGCCTTTATGGATCACCACGTGATGTATGATACAACTCCTAAATGCAGTCTAAGAATGATAAGCAAGCTTTTTCAATTCTTTCAACTTATGAAAACCTTAACTACTGAAGGAAAAGAAAGACATCATCTTTTCAAACAGATCATAGAGCACACACTGATGCACTTTTCCTAAATCGACATGCAAGCTGTCAAAATGCACATGCACAATGCAAGTATTTCTTTTCTTCTTCCTTAATGTTGGTGTATTACAAAAAGAAAGTCGTTGTATAATTTTGAATTCGATTTCAAGCGAAAGCAAACAAGTGTTTGTCCAATAATCAAAAGAACACCTTAAGATTCACTCGTTTCAACACAAGAAATACTGAAATTCGAACCATATAACGAAAGCAAATGCTCAAGCAGCTATGAACAGCAATAAACTAGCTCTTAGAATCACAACGACACTTTCTCATAGGTCTAGATCCAAGAGGTCATAGCAAGACTAGTTCACTTTCGCTATGGGAAACTGTGAATGACAGCAAGAAATACAATAAGAACAATCACGGTTTCTTCATACAACTGAGGCGGAATGAAGGCAAAGAGAAGTGGTTTCAGCTGGGTATACAGGTTGACAACAGGCTGCAAAAACAATACTGAAAACTGGGCAACAGACAGTGGAGAATCCAAGTTGCACAAGGCAAAACTGGATCAGCGCACGTGTTGCACTGTCAATCTGAGATGCAGCGCAGGTAGCCCCTTCGGGACCTGCGTTGCAGTGCAGGTAGCCTTTTTTGCAGCTGCACTGATGAGACAACTCTCGTCTCTCTCAGATTCCGGGTCACAGTTTGCTAAAAAATGAACGGTTTTTGGCCAAATCAGAGGCTATCAGTCAAGTATACACTAGAGGATGATTAAAGGAAGATGAACACTATCACAAAGAGCTAAAAAGAGTCCTTGTGGATCAGCTCTTCAAATCATAAACATGCCCAGCACTGGGCTAGAGTAGCTGCCCTCTACTTTGCATTCGAAGGAATCGAATGCAGTTCGATTCGGTACTTCCTTTGTTTAAGGAATGAATAGCAAGAAACACAAGCTACCAACAAGACACGTTCCCCAGCGGAGTCGCCAGTCTGTTGGGGGGGGAAAGTATCCAACTCGGAATGACCCTAACCCACTCTAAGGGTGACAGTTCCTTAGCAACAGCTGAAAGCAAAGCTATCTAAAGTTTCTTCTTTATGACACGCAAGAGATGAAAGGAATAGATCCACTTACCGATGTCTTGTGCAAATGGTCAGTCCAATCTCCTTTGTTTGCCTCTTGCTCCCAGCTCCAAGTCTTTTCACGGGCCCAGCTACACGAGATCCTGCAAATAAGACAAGAAAAGGGAACTACAAGAAGCATGCATTCATAATCGATCTAAGGATTAGCATAAATCAAAGACGCAAGTAAGACAATTCACCATTGAAACACATGCGAATATAAGAACCTCAAATGCTTTATTAATATATGGAAGTAAGGTTCAGGCGGTGATACAACCATGCGAGGTCCAATCCAGCATCACCTTCCCGACGGAGAGAAATCTCTTCTTCACCTCCCTCAAGCAATCACCCAATGCTCTCAACTGTAAACCAACAACAATTCTTTGCACTAAATTCCGCCTCCAGATCCCATGGGATGAGATCCTTATATAGAGTTTTGGAGTGAAGATAAGTCAGCTTGATGTGTGACTTGTTGTCCTCTTCAACTCCAGTTGTTCTTCAGTTCTTCACTCGGAGTTTCTACCTTCCACTTGGAGTTTTAGAAGCTCTTAACTCATCATTAGGTGAATCTTATGATCAAGTGTCTTTTTGGAAGCTTCCTGGGCACTGGCACATTGAGAGAAAGATTCCTCCACATGTCAAAGTACACCCAGCGCAAGTAGCCTTTGTTGTACTTGCAATGCAGCGCAGGTAGCCTTTGTTGCACTTGCTATGCAACGCAGGTAGCCTTTGGAGCAGCTGCTTTGACCCAAAATTGACCTATTTTTGAGTGTTTTTCAGTGGAGAACTGATTTGCAGTGCTGTGGTTTGCTGACCTTGTTCCTCTAAGGGTAAGAACAACATGTTTAGGGACTTTGGATCCCTTAGATTATTGACATTTCATGCTCTATGTTGTAAGGCACAAAAATGTCTATAACAATACTGTCCTCCTACAACCCAGCTATTAGTGCCTACATTGACCTCAGGCTAAAGGGAGGCAATCCTAGGATAACCATAAACCAAGCTTAACCTGGTAGCTAGCCCTACCAGGTCGGGAGAGGGCTCTCTCCTTGTCAATCTTAGTTGAGATGACTTAATCAAATATGGATTTTAGGCTAGGTAGTAGCTCTAGGGTTTTGGTTGATTTTGATGGTTTTGTTGCTGGATCAAATGGAGTAGGCAGCTTTGGGTCCGGGAAATGAAGTCAGGATGCAGGGTGTTCTACGGGGCGAGGTAGGTAAGTGTTTTGGCACTTATAATCGAGTGAGATGGCAGGTATAAGACTGATGAGGAGTTGAGGAGGGCATGCAGAGATCATGTATCCTCTTGAAACTGTAGAAAACATCAAAAACTAAATGGATTCCCAAGGTAGAGCATTGTAACCAATGTATTCTACCTATCTATCTTGATTTCATTTAGTTTAGAAGAATGAATTAGATGTAGGTTTTAACCCTGTAGAGAAATTACCTGCATACGAATTCTTAAACAAAGAAAATAAATAATGCGAGAGCATAACCCATAAAACACATATGCACAGAGATTTTTCCCTGGATCCCAAAACCGGGACTACCAGCTTGATTTTTCATTATGTTCCTTTCAATGTTACAATACATATTTATACATGCCGAAGCATCCAATACCATGGACCGAAAAACCATCGCGTCCAATACCATGTGCGAAAATCATGCACAAAACCATAGGTAGGTTCGCCCAACCTAATATAGGTTAGTCGTGGAAAGAATATAACACAACCCAACATTAGATTTTGGCACACATAACACATGAGAAAAAACTAATGATAGAAGAAGAAACTATGCAAAAACACATTACCACAAGAATCCCACAAAAATAGCTGCAAATCCTGGTTTATTTCCTTGCCAAACTGTTGTAAAGATGTACAATATAGCTCAGAGCATACAAGAGAGTCCAACCTTTTCTAATGACTGAAAAAATACATAATATAGACATCAAAACCACCTATGCTAGCCATCAGGGATCGAATCCAAGAGATAAGGAAGTGTTTCAACCATATCTAAACAAAGAACAGGAATATAGGCAGTGGAACAGCTTGCCTCTAAAACCATGGACACTGATTCATTGACCCCCAAACCACCTCAAAATGATGAATCTACCATCTAAGGTCATTTTACAATTACATTTACATATCATAGCATCATTTACAATCATAAATTCATCCATGGAGAGAGAAAAAATCAACTTGCAGAGAAACTGGGCGAAAATTGAATTTTTGGGCAAACTGGCT
Source organism: Pinus tabuliformis (assembly GCA_031772625.1). Taxonomy (NCBI): domain Eukaryota; kingdom Viridiplantae; phylum Streptophyta; class Pinopsida; order Pinales; family Pinaceae; genus Pinus; species Pinus tabuliformis. Next base: position 1,135,337,382 of record CM062807.1, on the reverse strand, counting down.
CTATGCGTAGCACCACTGGCCAGGTGCGGAGCGCCACTGGCTAGGTGTGTAGCGCCACTGGCCAAGTACGTAGCGCCATTGGCCAGGTGCATAGCACCGCTTTACAGCCACTTTTGGAGGCCTTCCCCTTAGCAAAATGAGCCCAAGATAGCTCATTGGAAAGGGCTTCCTATCTAGTTTCTAGAACATCTTGAATATTTGCATTTAGAGGTCATTTCCCCCCTCAAAATTGAAATCTCCCAAGGCTACTTTTGTGTGTCCAAAAAGAGGCAGAGAGGTCATTTTTTGATAGTTTTTTGACCTTTTGGTGACCAAGTTTTTCTCCAAAATTGTTGAGATTTTCTGCGTTTGATGTTCTCATCATGCTGAATCCAGATATGTAAGCCATTTCTTCAAAAAGTCCTCTAGTGAAAGGCGTAGCGCCAATGGCGCTACGCACCTAGGGCAATTTTCTATGTTTAGTATTTCAAAATTTCAAAATGACCAAAATTTATCAAAATTTGGCCAGATTTGGCACAAGGCACCACCATTAGTTTCTTTAATGAGCTAGTGAGGTTTCAACCAAGATTTTCAACTTGTCTTGCTCTTTCTTGCTCTTTAAGGCCTTCCTCAACCTAGCTATAAGCTTCCTGATTCTCATATTGCAATTTTTTTTTTCGAGTCATATAATGATATGACATGTGCCAGAGCACTATATTGTCCTTATTGGCCTTGTTGATCAGTCCCTCAAGATGCATGTTGACCCTCTCAAGCCAATTTTCCGGGTCATGTTCAATCTCTTGCTCAATGGAAGTCAAAGTGACAAGGTCCTCTTTGTCATTTTGCCTCTTCGGTTTCAACATTCAAGCTCCATTAGGCTTTGCTTATCCTCCAACTGTTTGTTCTCTTTCTTGTTCATCATCTATATCATCCTCGTGCATCTTCTCTTTGCGTTTTCTTTGTTGCTTATGTCTCTCCATGGAACTATCACTGACGGTGTCCTCCTCAAACTCATACTCACTATCTCTTTCCATTATTCTCCTTTGGTTTTGCAAAATGTGGTTGTATATAGATTTTTTATGGATAATAGTGGAAATAGGAGGAGGAATGGAATGGGCATAGGGTATGAAAGAGGGAGTGTGAAAATGTATGTTGAACAGAGTTTAGGGATGAGAGTAAGATTTTAGGGATGTGAGTAGGGTTTAGAGATATGGATAGGGTTTGGGGAATGTAGAGTTTGGGAAATTATATGTGGATAATGAGATTAAGGGGAAAATGTATGAGGGGAATGCGATTAAGGGGATAGGGTATACAACCACTAGTGCAATGAATAAAACTAGGGTTTCACCCTAGAAGCTAGTAGGGTTTTAGTATGAAGAACACAAAACACCAATCTTAATAAACAAACCCTAACACACAAGATAGGAGTGAAGTACTTACTTGTTTAGAGGGAGAAACTGAAGATTTAAGGTGAAATGGAAACTTGGTGAAGTTTTTGGGTATGACTTCCAGGTGCGTAGCGCCAGTGCAAATTAACAAAGGAAAACCTTGCCATGTGCGTAGCGCCTCCCACGTGCGTAGCGCCTTTTTTTAGGACACTTTTTAAGGCCTTCCCGGTGTCCAAATTGAAGGTGTGATAGATCATTGGAAATCTTGGCGAGTCTACTTTCCAGAACATCTTTAATTTTTCAATTTGGAGTTCATTTGCCTTGTCAAAAGTCCAATCTCCCAAGACTGGTCAAAATGTGCAGAATGAGGTTGCCTGAATGCAGAGTGTTGTTGTAGTCAACTTTTGAAGGTCTTCCTCAACTTCAAATTGAGCTCATGATAGCTCATTGAAAATATCTTTGTGTCTACTTATCAGTTGACTCATCAAGCAAGTCATTTGGTCATTCCATCTAGGAGAAAAATTGATTTTACCAAGTTCACTCCAGAGGTGCAGCAACCCTCCCGAGGCACATGATGTTTTCGAAATTTCTATAAAACCAAGACACCTATGTAAAAAGTGAATAATTGTTCTCTTCCTTAGCCTATTGTGGACAAAAACCTTTTTCCGAATTCATTTTGTCTTTCTCAGAAACAAAAACCCTAGGAGAGGGAAATGAGCCTTACCTAAGCACAAATGAAGCACAAACAAGGTGTAAAATGACCCATTGGAACCTGAAATGATGATGACAACCTTTTGAATGATGGCACACTCAGCTGAATGGTGACATGGACCGAAATTTGGAAAACTTTGAAAGGAGTGAAAACAAATCCTAGACCTAATACCTAGTGACCAAATTTTACTTGAAGACTCACTGAAATAACAAAATTTGACCTTGACACCCTAAAATCACTTTGTAAGAGCATGTTTGATCACTAGTGGAAGGCTTCAAAGACTGACACTAACACCAACCATGTGCTTCGGCAAGGATCTGTCCTCGCTCAAATTCAGGTACATACCTGCGTAATATTTCATCATTGCCCATTTTGTGGAGGTGCCCTGCAATAACAGTAAAGTCTGTTGCATGTATCACCAGTTATTTCCTCTGCTGAACAGAATACCCCTGTGGCTCGATTCCTGTGGTTAAGAAGTGGATTATATCCTCAAAGTGGCCATCCGCGACGCGCACTGCATAAAGTTGTGCATCAGGTAGTCCTTCTTCCAAGTTTATGGGCTTTTCACCATTCTCAATTCATGATAGATGATCTGGGCCTGCGTTTAGATGTCTCAGCTTTATGATGACTTCAAAATCATATTCTTGAAATAATAACAACCATATGCAAATGTTCCCCCCCAACACAGGCTTATTCACTAGGTATTTTAACGCAAAGTGATCAGTCTACATCTTAAAATGTCCTCTGAGTAGATAGTGGCGGTATTTTTGGAGCGTGTATACCATCGCCATCCCCTCACGCTCAGTAGTGGAGTAGTTATTTTCAGCTTTGGAAAATCATCGACTTGCGAATGCGATCGAGTGATCAATTCCTTCCGCTCCCTCCTGTGTGAGTATCGTGCCCAGCGCGATACACGACGTGTCAGCATGTACATGAAATTCGATATCCCATTTTGTAAAAACCGGAATGGGAGTTGATGCCATCTTTTCCTTGAGAGTCTCTAGACTTTTGTTACATTCCTCATTCCAAAAATAAGTAGCATCCTTTTTCAACAACTTTTCCATTGGTGCTATGATCTGTGCGTAGCTCTTGATGAACTTTAGATAGTAACCAGTGTGTCCCAGTGTGGCGCGCAGTTGTTTGCGGCGCTTGCAGATTGAGTATGACAACAATCTTTGCCGAGTAGGAAAGTACACTTCTTTAGATTTAGCGCAATCTGGTGCCGTCGTAAAGTATCCAACATTAATCGTAAGCTCGCGGTATGTTTCTTGACTAGCCCAAATACGGTCTAATCATCAAGATATAGCTCCAAAAACTTGTGTATAAATTCCTTGAATGCAGTGACGATGACGTGCGACAATATCGTCGGCGCGTTCTTTAGTCCAAAGGGCATCACAGTGTATTGAAAACAGTGCCATTCAGTTGCAAAAGTTGTTTTACTCCTATCCTCCGGTGCAATCTTGATCTGGTGGTACCCCGAGAAAATGTCCATGAAGGAGTTGGCTTCCTATCCAACAACATTTTCCAGTACTTCGTCTATAAATGGTGTCAGGAATGGATCGTGAACACATGCATCGTTGAGCTTCCTGAGATCCACACAGATGCGAATTTCTCCCATCTATTTTTTCTCCTGTACAACCATAGGACTTACCCAATCGGATTCCTCCACTAGTTCAATTATTCCTGCTGCAAGCATTTTGTCCAACTCTTCACGAACCTTTGCTTTATATTTTGGATTCAACTGATAAGGTCGCTGCTTGACTAGCTTTGCATCTGGCTTCAAAGTTATCTTCATCATTCCTAGGTCGTCAAGGATCCCTTTTAACTCCATGATTTTGGTCGGGAATAAATCTTGATATTCGCAAAGTAACTCGACAACCTTATCCACCGTGGCATCATCCCAATATTCCCCAAGCGTTGCATACTTCGGCTCCTCCTTCGTACCAATATTCACTTGTTTCGTTTTCAATGGCGTGGTGATATCGGGGTCCTCGATCGCTGGACTGCGAACCTCACGACTCCCCTCTGTTTCCAGAATATTGATGTTTCTAGGGTCGTCCGCATCAGCTTCTACTTGCACGTTGTAACATTCGAGGGCCTTGCTCAACTGATGCGACCAATCTGGCTGCACTATTTCTTATGGTTCCAGTGGTACTTTGAAAATGGTAGCCTTCACAACTTGCAACGCATCGTAAATAGTATCCATCTGTTATAGACATTTTTGTGCCTTACAGCATGAAGCATGAAATGTCCATAATCTAAGGGATCCAAAGTCCCTAAACATGTTGTTCCTACCCCTAGAGAACAAGGTCAGCAAACCACAGCACTGAACAAAAGTTCTCCACCTGAAAACACTCAAAAACAAAGCAATTCTGGATCATGTCAACTGCTCCACTGAGCATCTGCACTGAATGTCAACTGCTCCACTATCTACCTGCGTTGAATGTCAACTGCAAAGAAGGCTACCTGCGCTGGGCGAGTTTGGACATGTGGCAGAGTCATTCCTCAAGGTGTCAATGCCCAGGAAGCTTCCAAAATGACACTTGGATCAGGGAATTCAACTGGTGATGAGTAAGAGGTTCCAAATCTCCAAGTGGAAGCAAGAACCTCCAAGTGGACTCAAGAACTGAAGTGGGAGAGGACACTAGTCAGCTTCATGCCAGCCTCAAGCTGACTCATCCTTTCTCCAAAACTCCTATATATAGATCTCTCTCATGAGGTCTAAGGAGGCTGGAATCTTGTGAATGTAAAGAATTGTTATTGGTTTGAGTTTAGAACTATTGGGTGATTTGCTTTGAAGGGGTTGAAGAGGAGATTTCTTTCTGCTGGGAAGGTGATTCTGGATTGGGCCTCTTATGGTTGTATCACTTCCTGCACCTTACTTCTTCCATTAATAAAGCATTTGAGGTTCTTCTATATGCATGTGTCTCAATGGTGTATTGTTATACTTGTGTATTTGATTTATTCTAATCCTTGAATCAATTATGAATGTATGCTTCTTGTAGTTTCCCTCTCTTGCCATTTTGCAGGATCTTGGTGTAGCTGGGCCAGTGAAAGAGCAAGGAGCTGGGGGCAAGCAGCAAGGAGAGAAGATTGGATCAATCATTAGCGAAAGACATCGGTTAGTGGATCTCTTTCTCCCCTATTTTACATCTCATAAAGAAGTAATCTCAGATAGCTTTGCTTTGATTGTTGCTAAGGAACTATCACCCTTAGAGTGGGATAGGGTCATTCCGTATTGGATACTTTTCCCAACAACAAATTGGCGACTCGTTTTCTTCTTAGAAAAGAAAAAAACAGGGGACGATTTAGAGTGTGCATCGATTATAGGGATGTAAACCAAGCTTGTCCAAAGGAAAACTACCCTACACCCTTCATCGACCAGATAATTGATGAATGCGCCGGATGTGAAATCTTTTCATTTATGGATGGATTTTCCGGGTATAATCAAATAAATATCCGCCCACAGGACCAGTCAAAGACTGCATTTATTTGTCCGTGGGGCACATTCGCTTATCGAAAATTACCCTTTGGTTTAAAGAACGCAGGAGTGACGTTTCAGAGGGCTATGAATTATGCCTTCCACGACATCAAGAACATTGTTCAACCTTATCTCGACGACCTTCCGGCTCATTCGCGAAAGCGGACTGATCATCCGCAGCATTTAAGAGCGATATTTCTACGTCGTCGACACTACAAGATAAGACTCAATCCGCACAAATGTGTGTTTTGCGTCGGTTCTGGTCGTTTACTTGGCTTTGTAGACTCTAAGGATGGGATTCGTCTCGACCCCTGCAAGGTTCAGGCAATCATTAATTTGCCTCCACCTTCAAATTTGCTTCAGATTCAGAAACTCCAAGGGAAAGCGAACTTTCTGAGGAGGTTCATTCCAAATTACGCAGAACTTGCTAAAGGTTATACTCGTCTTTTGAAAAAGGATGTACCTTTCATCTGGGACCAGGTGGCGCAAGCTTCCTTTGATGCTCTGAAAGATTCTCTAGTAAAAGCATCATTAATGTACGCCCCGGACTATCAAAGAGATTTTAACCTGTATCTGGCTGCAGCGGATACGACCATTGCGATGGTTTTAGTTCAAGAAGTCGATGGAATTGAACATCCTATCTATTATTTAAGTAAAAACTTAAATGATACAGAAAGTAAATATTCTTATGTTGAAAAACTAGCGCTTGCAACTGTTCAAGCGATTCAAAGGTTTCGACATTATGTCCTCTTTCGGAAAACTACCATCTTGTCAGATTGCAACCCCATGACTTATATACTGTCGCGACAGTTGCTGGGGGGCAAATATTCAAAATGGATAGCGATCCATCAAGAGTTTGATCTGGAATTTGTAAAATCCAAATCAAAGAAAGCTCTAGTTTTCGCAGAATTATTATGCGATCTCCCATCGTCGCCCAACGATGAAACATCAGAAGAGTCAATCGTGGACGAAAGTTTGTTTCTGATATCTACAAGCGATGAGTGGTATGGAGATATCATAGTTTATATCCAAACCCAAAAATTCAGGCCAAACACCTCTCACTCCGAACAAAAACGTATACGATACCAAGCAAAAGACTACATGATCGTCGGTGATACACTTTACCGTCGTGGTATCGATACAGTTTTGAGAAGGTGCCTTACCCATGAGGAGGCCGAAAAAGCCCTGAATGAGTGTCATTCAGGCGCGTGTGGGGGGCATCAATCTGGATATGCAACAGCACAAAAAATCTTACGAGCAGGATACTTCTGGCCAACCATGTTCAAAGATTGCATAACCGCAGTCAGAAGTTGCCATGCTTGTCAAATTTTTGATAGCAAAACCAGAAGACCACCCGCACCTTTACAACCCATAGTTGTTGTTGGGCCCTTCGCCAAGTGGGGCATCAATTTCATGCAATGTAACCCCACCTCGACCGGGGGGCATGGGTATATTATAGTCGCTGTTGACTATTTTACCAAATGGGCCGAGGCGATGCCTACATTGGATAACACTGGTGAAACAGCTGCCCTTTTCTTTTTCAATCATGTAGTCGCCAGGTTCGGCGTACCACAGGCTATAGTGACAGATCATGGGTCGCATTTTCGCAATCACATGATGGTCGAATTAGCTTCCAAGCTAGGGCTATCTCACGACAGCTCTACCCCGTATTATCCGCAAGCCAACGGACAAGTTGAAGCAATCAACAAGGTCCTGAAGCGTATGTTGCAAAGGACGATCGGGGTTCATAAAAGAAGGTGGCACCTAATCCTGTACTCAGCCTTGTGGGCTTACCGAACGTCGGTAAAGAACGCAACCGGGTTCACACCTTTTCAACTGGTGTATGGCCTGGAAGCAGTCTTGCCAATCCAGTGCGAAATTTCGTCGCTTAAACTCGCAATTGATCTCCTCCCCAGAACTTCAGAAAAAGAGGCTCGTTTCTTGGAATTAATCTAATTGGATGAAACCCGTCGTGATGTCGCTTTGGCTAACGAAGCCCATAAGAAACGAGTCAAGGCTCAGTTCGACAAAAGTGTCAAACCCCGTGTCTTCTCAGAAGGTGATTTGGTCTTGCTTTATGACCAAGAATCCGATAAATTGGGAGCAGGTAAATTCAAATCCTTATGGATGGGCCCCTATATTGTTAAAAGGGTGTTAGCAAAAGGAGCCTACGAGTTAATGGATTATGACGGAATTCCACTGGCGTAGCCCTGTAACGGGTTGTACCTCAAGCGTTACTACGCCTAAATAGTAACCTGCATGCTTTTGTTGTATTTTGTTTTCGCTAAAGTATTTGTTCTGGTCGAGTGATCCACCTTTTTCATTTGTTGCAGATGTCGAACCTTCTGGAGACATGTGTTGGATATTCCGACGGAGCGAGTCGTAGTTCGCGGAACCTATCCTCCGCAGCCTGGGTCATTTTTTATCCAAGCGGCGAGTTAGTAAGTTTCAGAGGTGTATGTATTGGGCAATCAACGAATAACATCGCTGAGTATAGCGCGTTGATAGAACTACTCTCTGATGCCATCACACGTGGCATACGCCGACTAATTGTCAGGCTAGACTCACAGCTCGTGATACTACAACTCAATGGTATATACTCCGTTTGCAATCCAGCTATTTATCGAATGTTCCTAAGGGTTAAGATTTTGGAAAGACAATTTGATTCAATTCAATACCAGCATATTTCCAGAAACTTAAACACATTAACCGACTCATTAGCAAATTATGTGTTAGATAGACATTTGCGACATTTATAAAAGAGACACATCATCAATGATTGTACATATGGATCATATAACTCAACCAGAATAAAACTCGAAAATCAAAATATATATAAGCTGTTTATAGTTCATACATAATGTTCTGTAACCAAGACAAAAATTGGTCATATGACCTAAAACTCAAAAAGTGCTAGGGGGCACCCTAGCCTAGTGGTGCTCATGATAGCACGTCACGGCCTGTGCAATCATGCGCAAGAGACGAGTCCATCGTCTAGGCACGCCAGTAGTATGCCGCTGCAGCTGTAAAGGTAACTCATCGATCCGTACATCCGGAATACTGAGAGTAAGGCTCTCAACCTGCTCCTGCACAGCTGTAAGGGTCTCAGTATCGTCAAGGTCGCGAAGAATAACTCTCCCAGCAGGCTCCACTGCCGGAGCAGCGACTGGCGGTCTCGGACGAACTACTGGACGAATAGGACCAACATCTGCATGCACCCAAGAGTATGATTAAAAGTCTTGATAGAATAAAACATAGCAACATTATGAATAAGAACAGTAAACAGTGATATGGTCAAAGAGTTTACCAATAGCGCCCCACTGTTCGCCATCCGGTAGCACCAAATCCGGATCACCTCGGAAATCCATACCCACATATGGATACTCAGAAAAGACCATCCCCTGGCGCTCAAACCACCTGAAGAAGGCATCAGTAAAGGTAATCTGAGGTTGACCAGCATGCCTAGACATGTGATCGACCCACCTCTGCATGTGTGGCTCGGTCGGAGAAGGCAAGTCGAGTATAATATACTGAGGCTGCATCAGTGGGATTTTCTCCAAGGCAAAGGCAGTCAGAATAGAACCAAAACCAAAGTTCTTCAGCTTCCCGTCCTTTACCTTGGTCAACTGACTTTTCATTTGAACAAGTACTGCATCACACCAGTTGAATACTTTCGGTTGGAGACACTCCAAGGCGTGTTGCACATAATCTGTTGGCAACATGTAGAGCTGCGCTACCGGCCATCCTACCAATGGTATACAGAATGGACCTGAGAGACCTGTCAGTAATCTCACGGATAACAACCTTGTCGTCTCTGCTCGGCTGGGAACCTTCCCTGCAATACTGGCGGACATAATCTCTCACGGAGTCAGTCCCCCGGGCTGAACCTGACAAAGAAATGGGGGCACCTCGCCTTGACAATCCAGTCAAGAAGTAAATGTCCTCTATGGTCAAGGAGATGGAATTTCCCCTAATCTGGAATACTTGGTTAATGGGATCCCAAGCATCAAGCATATACTGCAGCAAATTAATATGTGCTCTCATGCTAGAGATACGGAAAAACTTCAGCAGGCCACAGTTCCGCAACGCGTTCACCGTGACAGGGTCATGGAGGGCAATCATGTCCTCCTCTTCATGTTCTCGTTCTCGCCATGTAAGGGCCATTTTGTTCAAAGATCCCTACAAAACAAACAAGAGAAGGAGTAAGTTCCTGAGTTTGATGAGAAACTGGTAAAAATTCATCAAACAATGTGCTAAAAACTCAGTTTTCTGAGCCCAACGCAGGCAGAGAGTGTCCCACCTACGTTGAAGGTCAGGCTGCCTTAAGGAAGCTTGACATTCAATGCAGGTTTCGAATGGGAAACCTGCGCTGAAGTTAGGGCGCCATGGCAAAACCCCTGAGGCTCAGAAAAGCTGGGAAACAGGCACAAAACTGAAAATGGAAACCATGAAAAGAAAGAGCTAGGGTTTAGCTCCTACCTAGTCCAGACGGCGCTGAAAATCATCCGCAGAATCTCCCGGAATCAGCTGGTGAAAATCAAGGGGGAAGAGGCACCTCCAGAGCTCCAACAAACCAAATGCAAATGAAATGGTAAAATGAGAGGTAAAAACACTTTTTAATAGCTTTTTACGTAGTTCAAAGCAAAATATTAGGGTTTTCATCTCATGATTATGTATTTCTAACAAAGTTTGTTGCAGCAATTGAGAATGCAGTACTATCCTTGAAAAGAGAAAAGCTATTTATGGTAAAAATCAAAATTTGACTATATAATCGAGCAGTTTTAGCATAAAGTTCATGCTCGTTAAAAAATAAACGCAAGATCCGAGCAGTTTTAACGCGGTCTTCATGCTCGTTAAAAAATAAATATAAGCAGTGAGCAATGTTTCCTCCAGAGTTTAAGCTCGTTTTTAAATAAAAAATGAACCTATCCCGGTAAATAACCATTGTGATCATAAATTTATCAGCCATAAAAGCCTTGGTCGTGTTTGCACCTGCGACCTCCACCTTCATTTGGCCAATCGTTCACCTCCATATGATTGTTTACCCATTTTGAGGAACAGCTGCGAAGAGTGATTTCACCTAGCCATCCTTGTGACACTGCCGTGATTGGAAAATTCCAACCTGTACCTGGAATCAGTTGCTATCCTTGTTTATCACTCGTTCCTCAAAAGACGAGTCTTCTTTAAGCTCTTTTCAACTGACTGATAAAATATGAAAAGATTGCCGAGTTTTGGCCTTCCAGCTCGTTAAAGGACCGGAAGAGCTATCCCTCCTCTAGATTTTAATCTTTTTGGACCTGAGGGATTATTGCACAAAAAGGTCGAGCGCTTGTTTTATTCGGCTCGTTAAAATTATCGAAAACTCATCCCTTTTGTATTGTTTTATACTTTTTCGGACTTAAGGGATTAGATGACGAAAAAGGAATTTTGGAGTTAACTTTATGTACCTTTTCAGACTCTCTAAAAATGAAAAGGACCGAGTTATCCTTGTCGTTAGACTCGTTAAAATTATTAAATAGCGACAAACTTGTCTTTAGACGAGAACGAGTTTCCCTATCGCTAGGCTCGTTAAAACATAGCGATGGGCTTGCCCGAAGGGTAGGTTATAGAACAAGCATATGTTATCCTCCTCAAGCTTGACAAAAATAAAGAGGTATTGGTCAGAAATGACTGGGGAAAAATTGGGAGAACCTCAAAGCTTTAATGGTAGCAAGTCGCTCTTGAACATGACACTTTTCCTCCGTACCACATCGGGTTGGGTTGTTTCATTCACCGGTCTCATCACCATGGTCTCGCCAAACCATCCACATTTGGGGTAATGCTACCGATCCATCGCATCAGTGTCGTTATATGTTCAAGAGATGTGGTTCAGAAAGAGTCAACCGTGTCCCATCCACTACCATACATCATCTTTCATCCTTTCATGACCGCTACCCTGAATCATATTTCACAGATCGTTTTCACCTTCATCACAATCATTAGCTCCGTTCCGTGTCACTGATGTGGGATTCATTAAGGCCCTCCTTTGACAGATCGCTTCTTGTCGACTTCAGCTCATTATCCAAGAAGTTGATCTAGGAACAACCCCCTCAGTACTTTGAAGCTTGCATGCCTCAACGGCAAGTTTCTCACTTCCGGCGACAGGTATACATTAATGACCTTCGACCGAAAGATTTTGCGTGGTGTTCGACACCAAGTCCTTTATTCACACCACGTGGATTGTACTGCCGTACCTTGAGGGTCATCATCATTATCGGTGATTCCTGTCGCACTTGTTAACAATTTACATCATTGACTGGTAATCAAGCGATGTCTTTCCATGTTCAACTCCAAGAAATTCTCACATGGATCGACTTGTACTTAGAGTGAAGATAGGACGAGTTTGAAGACCCCGGATCTAGTTTCCTCCATCCGGGCTGCGATATATATTCAGGAAATAAAGACATTGACATGTGCAGCAGATGATCATCCTACTCAAAGGATGATAATTTCAGCAAAGAATTATCAGTCTACCATTAGACGATTGTCTGTTCTATGTACAGAAAAATGTATTTATAAAGATGAGCATGGGAATGCCCGCCTCAGCTAGATCATGAAAGCAGTATGAAAAATAATGTATTGTATTGTATCTTATTACAGGTCACCTCTCAGCGATTGAATGAACTTCGGATCCTCTTGATAAAGCATTTCACCTTATAAACGACCTCATACTTTAGGGGGAAACTGTTATAGACATTTTTGTGCCTTACAGCATGAAGCATGAAATGTCTATAATCTAAGGGATCCAAAGTCCCTAAACATGTTGTTCCTACCCCTAGAGAACAAGGTCAGCAAACCACAGCACTGAACAAAAGTTCTCCACCTGAAAACACTCAAAAACAAAGCAATTCTGGATCATGTCAACTGCTCCATTGAGCATCTGCGTTGAATGTCAACTGCTCCACTGTCTACCTGCGTTGAATGTCAACTGCAAAGAAGGCTACCTGTGCTGGGCGAGTTTGGACATGTGGCAGAGTCATTCCTCAAGGTGTCAATGCCCAGGAAGCTTCCAAAATGACACTTGGATCAGGGAATTCGACTGGTGATGAGTAAGAGGTTCCAAATCTCCAAGTGGAAGCAAGAACCTCCAAGTGGACTCAAGAACTGAAGTGGGAGAGGACACTAGTCAGCTTCATGCCATCCTCAAGCTGACTCATCCTTTCTCCAAAACTCCTATATATAGATCTCTCTCATGAGGTCTAAGGAGGCTGGAATCTTGTGAATGTAAAGAATTGCTGCTGGTTTGAGTTTAGAACTATTGGGTGATTTGCTTTGAAGGGGGTGAAGAGGAGATTTCTTTCTGCTGGGAAGGTGATGCTGGATTGGGCCTCTTATGGTTGTATCACTTCCTGAACCTTACTTCTTCCATTAATAAAGCATTTGAGGTTCTTCTATATGCATGTGTCTCAATGGTGTATTGTTATACTTGTGTATTTGATTTATTCTAATCCTTGAATCAATTATGAATGTATGCTTCTTGTAGTTTCCCTCTCTTGCCATTTTGCAGGATCTTGGTGTAGCTGGGCCAGTGAAAGAGCAAGGAGCTGGGGGCAAGCAGCAAGGAGAGAATATTGGATCAATCATTAGCGAAAGACATCGGTTAGTGGATCTCTTTCTCCCCTCTTTTACATCTCATAAAGAAGTAATCTCGGATAGCTTTGCTTTGATTGTTGCTAAGGAATTATCACCCTTAGAGTGGGATAGGGTCATTCCGTATTGGATACTTTTCCCAACAACACCATCCATTGATCCTCAAATAAGAATGTCAATAAAAATCCCTCACATAAGCTATCCCATTCGCCTGTACCACGGCGGAGTTCTGTTTCAGTATACCAATTTCTTGTGATGACATCCAAGGTATGATCAAATAAGTGTACCCACTCCGACTGGGGTTCTTCTCCATAAGCCTGGGTCCATCTAGTGAGGTGCACACGCAGGTCATCACGTCCATCATATTTCTTAGTTATTCGTAGTTCCAACTTCCCAAACCTTATCTGCATCATCTGCCTACAGTCGCGCCAGTCTTCAAAGGTTCCGTCATGTGTTCCCCACCAACATGCAGGCGTTGTGTGCAACACCCATTTTAATGCATCAAACCGCTGGTGCTCTGGTACCGCGGTCTCAAACTTGGTCAGGGATTCGTCCACTGCTGTCAGCCCATCATACATCGGCAGCTCTCGATCCTGAGCTTTTACGCAATACAGTGACCTAGTCATCATGTTGCAGTTTACCGTGGTTACTTCATTCAACCGATTATGCCATCGTTTGTCTTCTTCATCTGAATCTGAATTGCAGGCCTCGACGCGTTCCCACAATATCCTTCCTTCTGCAGTCGGATTTACCCAATCCTGATCTCATGTAGTTATCTTATAGATGTGATCCAAGTCCTCATTAATTTCATCGTCGCGTATGGGTTCAGTGCAGCGCACCCCTTCGGCTGGGTCCACCGAAACCACTATGCGGAGAGACTTTTTCTCGAATATCATTTTTTGTCTCTTTAGGTTGATGACTCCATTCATATCCGTAGCCCAGTCTATTCGTAACAATGCAGGATACGGGCTACTGTCAGCCACAATTTCTATTACTTCAAAATCTGTCTGTGTGCTCGCACCTTCGATGTCTACGGTAAGTCCTTGCAGTCTCCCCATAGGCAAGAGCTTTTGTTCGTTCACCATCCGTAATTGAATAGGAGACCACTATAATGTGGGCTTGCCCATGCGTTCCCATGTCTTCTTAGGTATCATGTTTGCATCCGAGCCCAAGTCTAGAATGATCTGATTCATCTCATAGTCATCGATCTGCGTTGTTAATCTTATTTCTCGTCCAATGCGCAAAGCAAGTTTTCCCAATTTCCGGACCACGCGAGGTTCACCTAGCCCTGCGCATCTAGTTATCAGCTCTTGTAATCGTTTAGCTGCCTTATTGTCACGTAGAAACTTCATACATGTCTCTAAAAAGGTAGTTAGCATCGAAGGATCCATTTCCGGTGTGGGTTGATCCTTACTGCCTGGAGTAGAGACCTCTGCAAAGCTCTTCTTAGCTTCCATAAACGTCTTCTTCGCGCTTTCCAAGTCAAACTCGTGCTGCTTTGTAGGGGTTTTGCGAACCCCTGGGCCTACCTCGGTTAATTTCCCCTTATCTTCCCCTGTAGCCGCGCCACTTCTGAGCATCATGTTCACAGTGGGGTCTTCCTTGCGCGGTTCGGACCTCATCATTTGGACGTTCTGCGTCGCCGTAGGTTGTGCTGCCCTTTTCTCATGTATCTGCGCTATCAATGTGGGGCAATCTATCATTTCATGATCGAACTGCTCGCAGTAGGGGCACGATATTCTGGTCGGGTTGGTACAATCACGCACGTAGTGCCTTGGTCCTCCGCAGTTGTAACAGATGACCATTCCTCCCCATCCTCGTCCTTGCCCCTGGAACCCACCGCGCGCTATCACCGTGGCTGGATCCTGACCTCGCACCTCAGTCTGCATCCTGTAGGCAGGTGTTCGATCCATCAACAATTCATAACTCCGGCAATCTCGTTCATCGTGGCCCACCGATCTGCAAAAATTGCAAAATAGCTGCTGGGGGGTCTGGGTAAACTTTTGCAGTAGGTGACAATTGTCTGTGTTGTGCTTTCCTCCCACCTGATAGATTGCACACCAGAGTGAGGGTGTCGCGCTCGGCCCCGCCTGTGCCTCTGGTCGCAACGGCTACGGTCCCCCCGCTGCCAAATAATTCACGAATACCAGACAGTGATCCTTATTGTGGCCCTAGCTTCTACATTTTATGCACCACACTTCCTCTCGCGTTTCTGGTCGAGGTGCCTTCTCCTGTTTCAAACTCTGCATTTCTAAGCATAGGTTTTGTAGTTGCGTGTGGATCTACTGAACTCCCAACCCAAGATCCTGTATTGGAGTCTCATGCAACTGTTGTCCTAGGTTGTCATTGATGTCAATATGGCAATATTCTAGATATTAGAGGATGACATGAAGCGAAGGGGAAGCCGATTGATCCATGAAGAGACAGGAGCAAGGCCATCAGGATAGCCAAGCCATAAGCAAGAGGAGTTATAAAAGGAGGTAGATCAAAGCATATCACAGGATATTAGAGCAAGAGAGGCATTCATATATGAAAGGAGGTCTTTGAAAGACACTGCCACACCAGAGGATCCACATTGGAGCAAGAGGGGCTACAAGAGGAGCCACACACACACACACACACACATATATATATGCCAAAACAGAGTTAGCGGAGCTACAGGAGCAAACTAAGCGAGTAGAACAGACCATATATATGTATATGTCAGATATATATGCCAATGAAGAGGAGCACACAGAGCAAACGGAGGAAACATAGAAACAGAGCGATCAGAGAGCTTATACTCATGCATTAACAACTATCGGGAGCAGAAATCACATGTATGTGTGCAACTGCATTATCGGGAGCCATCGGAGGAGAAATTGATGCATTTAACAGCAAACAAAGCCATCAGAGCCACGGAGGAAGCAGACAAAGTTATCGGGAGCCATCGGGGGCAGAACTCATATAGATATATCCAGTTACGTTATCGGGCCTGTAAAACCCATGTATGCATGCTTTAACACTATCGGCGGAGAGAAAGCCCATATATATAGGCTTAACACTATCGGCGGGCAAAACTATGCATCCCCAGCAAATACGCTATCAAAGGCCAAAACCTTACATATATGTGTTTAACACTATCGGAGGCAGAAAGCGGACTTGAAAATATATGCACGGGAGATTTGGGACCCTATTGGTTCCGGCACATCGCATCACTATGAGGGGTCTATGTTAACGATGAGTCTTGACCATGTGCGACTTGCGATCGCTCATAGCGATTATCGCATCGGCACTTCGGGAGCGGCGTTACAGTGTTTCAAGTGGACCATTGCGATTGCCGATAGCGATTATCGCATCGAGAATTCGGAGCGGAAGTCATACAGTGGTAAGCGGCCCCTTTGTGATCGCCGATAGCGATACATATATATGCGGACCTGCTGCAACATTGCAATATAAGTTAATCTATTATTGCATCCGTCACAATCGCATATGTTATGAAGCCTTGCCACAACCAAGCGCCGATTGCGATAATGTTGCAGACCCAAAGAGAATATTAACTATGGTTTAATACCATATCGCATCTGCCCATCGCAATGCTACACAGAGGGTTGTCCGACTAGAAGCGCCGATTGCGATAAAGCAGCAGACCCGATACAGGAATAGACGAGGGTAAAATAAATTTGAAGTCCGCCTTTAGCGTTTTTCGCCTGTTTTTCATATATTTCCTGTGTAACTCAAAAATGTATTGTGCTGGGCTTTTGAGGAAAAAATACATTAAGGAACGGTCCCGATAGTTCAGGAGGCTGAACTACGCTGGTTGCAATTGCAATAGGATGTGGCATGTCTGTTACACCGTAAAGCTCTGTGTATGCCTGCTATCATTGTCGAAAGGAGCGTTGTTACAGTTTTAACCGGGAAGATGTGTTCTCCGTGGATTATCTGGCACTCTCTTATGAATTAACATGTCCTGTGAGCACGAATAGACAGAGGAAACTAAAAGATGGGAAGTTGAAGAAGCAAGCGAGCACAGAGGAAATGACAGCGAGCGTTGAGGAAGTCTAAGAGGCGGTGTAAGAGGAAACGAATGGACAGAGGCATGGGAATGCATAAAACAGTAAAACCAGAGGACAGTGGTGAATGTTGTTGAAGGAGGGTGAACGTTGTTGAACATTTTTGTGGAAATAAGCTGGAGGAGACAGAACCAGTGAGAGGATCCAGCTAAACGGAAAGAGGGCCGAAGGGCCAACATGATAGCAGACAATCGAAGGGGAGAAGTAGCCAGCAGAGAACATAAGCTTGAACAAGAATTTGTTCTTTATGCAGAGCTTAGTGCAGCTAACAGTAGACTGACTAGAGCTGTGTGAAGACATTATCAGAGAGCATGAAGGCTATTGGAGACTATGTGTGGGCAGTGTGCAGAGTTGTAAAGACTCATTCATAAGAAGACTAGTTGTCATTGATACTGTAGCTTGGAGACTACAGTGAAGCTGTAAATAGACAGAACTCAGCAGAGAAGAGTTCTGAGAGCAAAAGATTACTATCAAACATGCCTTGACAAGATTGGGTTGGAACCCTTGGGGTTAGTGCCTCAGAAGTGAGAAGGATTGGAGTCCTTGGGGCAGGTGCCTCAGAAGCAAGTAGGATTGGAGTCCTTGGGCTGGTGCCTCAAAAGCAAGAAGGATAGGAGTCCTTGGGGCTGGTGCCTTAGAAGCAAGAAGGATAGGAGTCCTTGGGGCTGGTGCCTCAGAAGTGAGAAGGATTGGAGTCCTTGGGGTTGATGCCTCAGAAGTAGGAAGGATTGAAGTCCTTGGGAGTTTGTGCTCCTAAGTCCAAGATTGGTGTCTTGGCGAAATAGAGTTGGTGCTCTGGAGGTTGGAGCCTCACCAAAGTCCAAGTTGGAGCTTGGAAACTAATTGTAACCATCTATATATTGTATCTATTTTACTGCACAGTTTATATTAATAAAAGCATTTATTCTTGCTGTTCATCTTGTGTTCTGAATAGATATGTTTTAACTGGTAAAACAATAGTGGGAAAAAGAAATACTGATTCACCCCCCCTCTCAGTATTTCCAACAGCAACCTCATCACTATCTCTCATTCTTCAGCTTGGGTCGAGATGTTATGTTGTGATAGCGCCATCCGCAGATGTGGCACTAAAGACGCCACAAACCACACGCGGTGCTGCCCATCTGTTAGCGTCATGTTAGCCTCTTGGATCGTACTTTTTAGTCTCTGATCCAGATCCCAAGGGGTTTCACCTGGCAGCATCACGATCTCCTTGAACCCGATGATTGACTGTGTCTCTTATTTCGGTCGGCTAAACTCTTTGTTCAATGCATCTTGGATCTTCGCTATCCTGGCATTTGGATGATCGCTAGAGTGCTTGATATACCAAGTCAGTGCGCGGTCCTGTAGCGCACTCACCAAGGTATCCTTTTTAATATTATTGTCCGTAACTTCGTGTGCTTCCCACACTGCCACTACTACGAACCAAAACTGTTTTGGATCTTCGCTTCCTACTCCTTTGAATACAGGCAACTTGATCGTGCTCGCCATGTTAAGCTTTTGGTTTGCGCGCGGGTGTGCTAAGGCCAACTACGAACTTGCACTACTTCTGATCCAACCAATCTTCAATCTCTTTCTTCGTAGGGTTTCAAAAGTTCGACATCAAACATCCCTTAGGCAGATCCTGGTCCCGACAATGGAACCATTTGTTGGCTTATTGGGGTCTAACCCAAGTTCAGAAGTGATTTAGCCAAACAAATCCTGCACTACCGGCCCTTTCAGAAACAGTCCGCGAAGTGCGAACTGAAGTCTCACCCGAGGTAGTAGGGGAGGGTACTAAAACCAGGTTTCCGTACCCTGGGGATGTCTTGATGTGGTCGGGAGGGGTTGCTAACCAATCTGCGCCCTCAAACCACTCTGCATTATTGTCAGGCTTCCGCGTAGATCTGTGCTGCTGCGCTTTATTATTAATGAGTTTGTTACAGATCTGATCTCTTTCTTATAGTCTTTAAGCAAAAATTTAACAGTAATAACCCATGCGCACCATCATAATTCTCAAAGACAGTCGTAAACTCATAAAATCGATGCATAAACCAGAATATAAACAGATCTACAATAGTCTAGAATCAACACAATATTTCAGAACCAACTTATCTTTATTAATATCTTCGTTCAGTACAATCCACTTCCTGTCCTGCGCACTCAGTTGCAGGGGTCCGCGCACATAGCTGCGAACTCTATCAGGCCTCCACGCACACAGCTGCGGAGCCTCTATCTAACCACTAACACCCACGACTCGGACTTACAAACTCAGATCGACTATTGCTTTTTCAAAACCATAATACCTTAGATCTTCCAAAAATCTACCTCTACCCTTAGAGCCTCGCTATATTTATACATTCCCATGGTCCGCGAACCATGGGTAGGCCGACTTACTTCTATTATTTTACATTATTTTCGAGCGGACAACCCTTTGACTCGACCTATTACATTTCACTCTCTGCTCACTTCGCGGAACTTTTTACAATATCTTTACCCTAACTTATGGACTTTAAGCCCCAAAATCGTTACGCGGGGCCTCTGGTACACAACATGATGCCCTTCTGCCAAATATCGGCATGTACAGGATGTCGACAATCGAGATGGAAGAGATCAAGAGGCAAGTGTAAGAATTGCTGGACCAAGGCATCATCAGGCCGAGCTCCTCTCCATGTGGTTCGTTGATTGTTCTAGTACCAAAGAAAGACGACAACTGGAGAATGTGCGTGGATTACTGCGTGCTCAACAAAATATAGGTGAAAAATTGTTATCCCCTCCCATGCATAAATGATTTATTAGACCAATTAAAAAGTGTTTTTTATTTAACAAAGTTGGATTTGCACAGTGGCTATCACCAGGTCAGAATTGCGGAGCAGGATGTGTGGAAAACTGCTTTCAAGACCAAGCAAGGGTTGTTCGAATGGATGGTGATGCCATTCGGGCTTTGCAACGCTCCAGCCACCTTTATGCGGGTTATGAATGAAATATTTCAGCCTTTCATTGATGAGTTTGTTCTTGTGTATTTAGATGATATATTAGTTTTTAGCAAAAGTTGGTTGGAACATATGAGTCATGTAAAGTAAGTGCTTGATGTGTTGAAAAAAGAAAAACTCTTTGTAAAATTGTCAAAGTGTGAATTCGGGAAAACCTCTTTGGGTTACCTAGGTCATATTGTTGGTAATGGTAGTTAAAAATTGATCCCTCTAAAGTTGAAGCAATTGTAAATTGGCCTAGGCCTGCTAGTGTAACTGAGGTCCGTAGCTTTTTAGGTGCAGTCCATTATTGGAGGAGATTTATTGCTAATTTCTCTGTTATTGCAGCACCTTTGCACACCTTGACAAGTGTGAAATATGTCTTCCAATGGGGAGGAAGACAATAGAAGTCCTTCGAAACATTGAAGGAAAAAATTAGCACCGCGCCAGTCTTAGCCTTACCCGATCTCCAACAGCCATTTGAGATCGAAACCGATGCCAACAGTTATGCCATGGGAGTTGTACTAATGCAGCAAAAGAAGCCAATTTGTTACCATTCTGAGAAGTTTTCTCAAGCTGTGATAAACTATCCCACCTATGACAAGGAGCTTTATGCCTTGGTGCAAAGCGTGAAAAAGTGGAAACACTACCTAATCGGAAAGGAGACCATCATCCATACAGATCATCAGCCCTTGCAATACCTTCAGTCACAAACCAAGTTGCAACAATCTCGTCATTTCAAGTGGATGGGCTTTCTTCAACAGTTTCATCTGGTAATAAAGTATAAGAAGGGAACTAGCAATAAAGTGGTTGATATGCTATCTCGCCCTCCTATTTATGCTTCTGTTATTTTTCATAATGCTTCGTTATCTTTTGAGAGTTATGTTGAACAATATGCTAACGATGATGACTTTAAGGAGGTTTATGCAAAACTAACCCATGGTTCACAGGTGGACAACTATCACTTGCAGGGGAAATTGTTGTATCACCTTGGTAAATTGTGTATTCCCACAGGAGAAAGAGTACATGTAATTCAAGAGGCCCACACCTCTCTTGTGTCTGGACACTTTGGTGTTGAAAAGACTTTATGTCATGTACAAAGATTTTGTTTTTGGCCTCATATGAAAAAAATTGTGACTCGCTATGTAAAGGGTTGTGTGATGTGTTCTGTTTCAAAGCCCTCTAATAGAAAACTTGGGCTCTACACACCACTCCCTATTCTGAGTCGTCCATGGGAAAGTGTGTCAATGGACTTTGTAGGAGGTTTACCTTTGTCTAGGAAGAGTCACAACTATTTGTATGTTGTCGTTGACCATTTCAGCAAAATGTGTATTCTTATGCCTTGTAAAAAAGAAGATTACTGCAGAGCAGAATGCTTCTCTTTTCTTTCAGCATGTTTGGGTCTGTTGTCGCACAGATTGTCACGACAACGCTTAGATCGGGGGCTGTCACCCTGATCCCCGATCTCTCCGTTTAAGCCTGTGTCCCGCGGCTAAGGGGGGTAGACCCTATAGGAAAATGGATGACCAACAACGAATCAGTTGGTTGGGAGACACGAGATACGATATAAAAAGCACTAAAATGATTTGATTAATTGAGCAGACCAGTGCCTTAAGAGATTATTGTTAAAATGATTACTTGTTAGATATAGAAAAATAAACCGTGAATAGCAATCATTTGTCATCAAAAGGTATCAGCGAAATCACATAACCAAACGATATCCAGCGACTGAGAATTTTGAAAAAAAATAAATGCTTTAAACCACCACGAGAATCCTAGACCATTAACTAGATATCATATTCGCATCTCGACTTGAAAAATTCAGATCTTAAGATATAACATGAAAAACAACTGAAACTGGCAAAAATGATTTTCCAAATTTTTTATGTGATAAAATGAAACCTAAAAACCCTAAACCCTGATAAAAACTGCATAAAGCAAAAATTTGAAACCCTAGATCAGAGAAAATTGAAACCCTAAGACCACTGATTAATTTACAGATTTGGCCCCTTAACAGCGAGATTCAGCAATAAGAACGGAAATATTTTAACGAAACGAAAATTTCAGATTTGTCACTGTGAAGAACTTCAGAAAATTTCTCATGCAAATCAAATAAATAAACCGAATGATAGACCCAGGATCAAATCCAACTGGGCTCAGCAAAAAATGCTTGCGGGAGTTGGCTGGTTCAGCCGAGAACTTCCCCGAACGCCCACAAAATTCTTTCAGAAAATGTTTTCTGCACAGCTCAAAACAACCGTCAACAAAGAGGGCAAAAATGCTGCTAGATCTCAAACAGTAATGGAGATACCTGCCATTACTTCAGAAACCCTAACAGCACCCAAACCCCAGCAAGTGAACAAGATACCTGTGCTCACGATACTCTATAAGAAGCTAATATTAATGGCTGAAAATAACATATGCAAAAAATGAAATGATCTCACAGCATTCCAAGAGAGTAACACCAGCAAGATATGGACCCCAAAGTCTTCCTTTATTAACCAGAAACAGATTTACAAGAGAGCTTCTTCAGTATCTGACTCACAGATCGAATGAATCTGAAATGACCACCTAAGACCCTATATAAAGGAAATGATCCCAACGACTAGTTCGAATGATCCATGTAGAAATGATCTCGACCGTTGATGAAGATCAAGACATCTCTTGATCTCATCCGTCGATTTATTCAATTAATTTTTTATTATTATTTTTTAAATTTTTTAAATTTCTTATTATTTATTATTTTATTATTATTTTTTAAATTTTTAAATTTTTTTTATTATTTTTTATTTATTTTATTTTTTTTTAATTTTTTAAATTTTTTATTATTTATTATTTTTTAAATTTTTAAATTTTTTATTATTTTTTATTTGTTTCATTTTTTTAAATTTTTAAATTTTTTTATTATTTATTATTTTTTAAATTTAAAAAAAAAATTATTATTTTTTATTTATTTCATTTTTTTAAATTTTTAAATTATTTATTATTTTTTAAATTTTTAAATTTTAAATTTTTTTTATTATTTTTTATTTATTTCATTTTTTTTAATTTTTTATTTATTTTATTATTTTATTTCATTTTTTAAATGGATCATCGAACTAAACCTTTGGAAACATCACCCAGGACCTAGGACTTAGGACTCACGAGGGGATTTAAAACATTTTTCGACCCTCAAGACACATTACATCATGACTTTTACAACTTACATCTCAAGGGGACAAGCCCACTTAACACAGACCCTCATAAATCACCCAGTTCTGCGACACAACTATAATCTAGCATATTAACACACTAGGATTCTCCTAAAGTTCTAATGACAAAATCCATCCCGGCTTTGGGGTCAGGTTTGAAGGAAAACTCTGCTTTTCCATGGATTGGTGAGAAGAAAAACCTTCCGGGACATAGATTATCATAGAAAGTTAGGTCCACCTAGGCAATTTTACATACATGACTCTGATCTGCTTAGATTATTTACAATTCATACATGCAGACTGGGTTTACAATCAAAATGATTAAGCTGCTGATGACTGCAGGCTGGCACGGACACGTAGATCAGGTGCTGCCCCTTTCTGCCAAGAAAAGGGGGTGTACTGCATGGGTAGTTGACCAGTAGAGGTCAACATCTGGCTCTACTTGGGGACACGTTGCTGCTTGCAGGAATGTGAGAATCCAGAATCTGCATCCATACAACACAAGAATAAGTAGCGTCCATCCAAAAAATCAGCATATACATTAAGCACAGGAAAGAAAAAAAACTCTTCATTTATTAACTATCTAAAGCAGAAACGAAAATGCGGAAAAAACAAGGAGTAGGGTTAGAAATACGATACAAAGGATGCCCTACGGCATCAGATGTGTTCAATATAGTGCATACTGAGCATTTGCCTGCTTTCAAGCAAATCTATCGGCTGCTTATCGGATGTACCATGTCCAATTCTGCATATGGTAGGACTCTTTCCTATCCGAAAATCAAGCTGCTCACGGCCGTCCGATGCATCAAATCTTTGTCTCATTTTCTTTCTTTTGCGCTTCTTTCTTCTGGCAGGTTGACTTACTGATGACCTGGAACTTTCTGTTTCAAAACTATCAGATGAAGTATACGTGATATGTCTTTCTTTATCCTGCATCTGATCTTTATCATTCTTAAGTCTGTCCGGATCACCTTCAATTAACCATCTTTCAATCGAATCAATAACCTCCTCATAATAAGATGGAGCTTGTTGCAGCAAATGAGAAGATTCCTGATATGTTGATGTTACCTGGTTTCTTTCATCTTCCAATTGCTGAAACCTTTGAACCTGTATTCTAATGGCATCCATCTGTCTAGAGTGTTCAACCTTTATATCACTGATTTGTCTGGCATGATGTTCTTCCATGTCTTTTATCATCTTATTGTTCTTTTCCTTTATGTCCATCAAGTAATGCTGCATGAAATTTATTTCTTCTTTATGATTCGCTTGCATGTCAGCCAACTGATTATTATGATTGAACGTCATGATAGTCATTTCCTCTTCCATAGTTAGTAACTTGTTTTGCATAGAGTCAATTTCCCTATCATGATCAGCTTTCATGGTCACCATATTTTCCTCTAAGACTGACATCTTGCTATGCATGTTTCAAATTTCTGTTTCATATTTAGTTTTCATGGCCTCAATTTCTTTAGCATGCTGATTTTGCGTGACCTTAATCTCCCTATTACGTTTTTCCAGGTGGGTGCATAAAATTTTCACATCATTGACATAATTAGTTTGATTGATTTCCATATTTCTCACCAGCATCATTTGATCTCGTAAAATTTGCTTTTGCTCTTCCCTTTCATTGTCATTTGTCCCTGATTTTTCACTATCATGAACTTGATCTGCAATATTTCCGGTGGATGACACATTCTGACATGATGAATCGTCTTGGGATCTTTGAACTGGACCTCTTATCAAATTATTTTCATTTTGTTGCACAATTTTAGATGCAGAAGGCAAGCTGTTTGGACTATCATATCTATCTTTAAAAGCATTGAGAATGTCTTGTAAAGAAGTGAAAAAATCATTAGGAAAATTATTAAACCAATTCAAGGCATCACCCTCTAATGAATGGACAAATAGACGCATCTTGAAATCTTCATGATTATATTGAGGAAATCTACAATATAAGATCATTACACAAGTAAACCTGTTTAAATGCTGTCCAACAGTGACCGAATCACCACCCGAGAACTTAAATAATTTACCAACGGCCTCTTTCGGAAGATCATGGAGATTATCAGTAAAATGACATGGTTTACATGAATAATCCATGATGAACAGTAAGGGATCAAATGGATGATAGAAAGAGATTTCTGCTCAAGAAAATTAAGAGATGAAAGAAGTGGAGTCGCCACTTGAACAATAAATCTGATTCTAAGATCTGAGAAGCAATCAACAAACAGATATGTGGTAGGCTTCTTGTCTGGGAAAAATAAGAAAATGGAGTCGCCACCCAAACAGGAAACAAACCCAAGAGGTGCTGCTGATATGTGATGAAAAGATGCCAAAATATGAATCTGCCAGCTCAACTGAGAGATGAGAGATGAGAAGGTGAATGTCGATGAAACTCCAGGAATAGGAAAACTCTGTCCCCAGCAACGGCACCAAAAAATGTTGGCGTTGCCAGGCCAGATGAAAAGATAAAAATGAGAAGGATGATTTTTCGTTTGAAACGCCGAGAAAACAATTTCCCCGGCAACGGCGCCAAAAAATGTTGGCGTTGCCGGCTCAAACGAATGATAGACAGATGAACGATGAATGATGAAAAGATGATGAAATGCCGAGAAAACAAAGTCCCCGGCAACGGCGCCAAAAAATGTTGTCGCACAGATTTTCACGACAACGCTTAGATCAGGGGCTGTCACCCTGATCCCCGATCTCTCCGTTTAAGCCTGTGTCCCGCGGCTAAGGGGGGTAGACCCTATAGGAAAATGGATGACCAACAGCGAATCAGTTGGTTGGGAGACACGAGATACGATATAAAAAGCACTAAAATGATTTGATTAATTGAGCAGACCAGTGCCTTAAGAGATTATTGTTAAAATGATTACTTGTTAGATATAGAAAAATAAACCGTGAATATCAATCATTTGTCATCAAAAGATATCAGCGAAATCACATAACCAAACGATATCCAGCGACTGAGAATTTTGAAAAAAAATAAATGCTTTAAACCACCACGAGAATCCTAGACCATTAACTAGATATCATATTCGCATCTCGACTTGAAAAATTCAGATCTTAAGATATAACATGAAAAACAACTGAAACTGGCAAAATTGATTTTCCAAATTTTTTATGTGATAAAATGAAACCTAAAAACCCTAAACCCTGATAAAAACTGCATAAAGCAAAAATTTGAAACCCTAGATCAGAGAAAATTGAAACCCTAAGACCACTGATTAATTTACAGATTTGGCCCCTTAACAGCCAGATTCAGCAATAAGAACGGAAATATTTTAACGAAACGAAAATTTCAGATTTGTCACTGTGAAGAACTTCAGAAAATTTCTCATGCAAATCAAATAAATAAACCGAATGATAGACCCAGGATCAAATCCAACTGGGCTCAGCAAAAAATGCTTGCGGGAGTTGGCTGGTTCAGCCGAGAACTTCCCCGAACGCCCACAAAATTCCTTCAGAAAATGTTTTCTGCACAGCTCAAAACAACCGTCAACAAAGAGGGCAAAAATGCTGCTAGATCTCAAACAGTAATGGAGATACCTGCCATTACTTCAGAAACCCTAACAGCACCCAAACCCCAGCAATTGAACAAGATACCTGTGCTCACAATACTCTATAAGAAGCTAATATTAATGGCTGAAAATAACATATGCAAAAATGAAATGATCTCACAGCATTCCAAGAGAGTAACACCAGCAAGATATGGACCCCAAAGTCTTCCTTTATTAACCAGAAACAGATTTACAAGAGAGCTTCTTCAGTATCTGACTCACAGATCGAATGAATCTTAAATGACCACCTAAGACCCTATATAAAGGAAATGATCCCAACGACTAGTTCGAATGATCCATGTAGAAATGATCTCGACCGTTGATGAAGATCAAGACATCTCTTGATCTCATCCGTCGATTTATTCAATTAATTTTTTATTATTATTTTTTAAATTTCTTATTATTTATTATTTTTTAAATTTTTAAATTTTTAAATTTTTTTTATTATTTTTTATTTATTTTATTTATTTTAAATTTTTTATTATTTATTATTTTTTAAATTTTTAAATTTTTTATTATTTTTTATTTGTTTCATTTTTTTAAATTTTTTATTTATTTTATTATTTTATTTCATTTTTTAAATGGATCATCGAACTAAACCTTTGGAAACATCACCCAAGACCTAGGACTTAGGACTCACGAGGGGATTTAAAACATTTTTCGACCCTCAAGACACATTACATCATGACTTTTACAACTTACATCTCAAGGGGACAAACCCACTTAACACAGACCCTCATAAATCACCCAGTTCTGCGACACAACTATAATCTAGCATATTAACACACTAGGATTCTCCTAAAGTTCTAATGACAAAATCCATCCCGGCTTTGGGGTCAGGTTTGAAGGAAAACTCTGCTTTTCCATGGATCGGTGAGACGAAAAACCTTCCGGGACATAGATTATCATAGAAAGTTAGGTCCACCTAGTCAATTTTACATACATGACTCTGATCTGCTTAGATTATTTACAATTCATACATGCAGACTGGGTTTACAATCAAAATGATTAAGCTGCTGATGACTGCAGGCTGGCACGGACACGTAGATCAGGTGCTGCCCCTTTCTGCCAAGAAAAGGGGGTGTACTGCATGGGTAGTTGACCAGTAGAGGTCAACAGGGTCCACTTTGGATTACCCACATCAATTGTGTCAGATCGAGACTCTCAATTTCTTGGAGAGTTTTGGACCAGTTTGTGGAGGATGATGGACACCAAATTGAAAAGAAGCACGGCATTTCACCCGTAGACCGACAGACAAACAGAGGTTGTTAACCGTACCGTGGTAAACTTATTACGAGGCTATTATGGGAAACATCCCAAGTTGTGGGATGAACATCTCCCCTATATACAATATTCCTACAACCGAGCAGTGCATTCATCTACGCAATGTTCACCATTCGAGACATGTTTTGGTTACCTGCCAAAGGACCCTTTTGATATGGTCTTTGGAAGGAAAGATGGCTCCAGTGGACATAATGATAGGGACAAAGCTCAGTAGTTCATTCAGTGAATCCAATTGATTCACCAAGCAGTGCAAGAGCAGTTGGAAAAAATTCAAGCCCGTTACAAGGCTTGACATGATAAACACTGAGTCGACCATCAATTCCAAGTGGGTGACAAGGTGTGGTCTCACATCAGGAAAGATAGGATGAAGGGAGAAGGAAAGAAGTTGCGGCCAATCTGGTATGGACCATTCACCATATTGGAGAATATTGGGAACAATGCCTTTCGTCTTGACTTGCCGGTATATATGCAGACGTACTCAGTAGTGAATGTGGAGAACCTAACGCTGTATGAACCAAATTTGATCATGGACACTGATGAGGTGGGCACAGTTCCTACAGTCGATGATTTTGCACCAGAATATCTCGATGAGTTGCCCGAAGACATCATCCTCGACAGAAGAACCAGGACTTCACAGTGAGGAGATGTAGAATACCTTCGAGTTGGATTCAAGGGAATGCACCCTAGCAAGGCCAGATGGCTAGAGAAAGAGAAAGTGAGGGAACAATTCCCTCACTTGCCAATTGACTAATGAAAAGCTTTTGGCAGTCCAAAAGCTCCTTAATGGGGAGGATTGATCTAGGTGGATCTTCAGATACAATGGCATGGAAAAACTCAAAAAATCAAAGTGATCGAAAGGAAGTCAACTCAGGATCAGAGCGTAGATCTCGTCATCCTGATTCCAACGGCATGAACGACACTTCAATCTGAGTCCAGATGATGAAGTTATCACACAGGGAAGGTTGCTTTGATCCTTAAGGAAATGAGGATTTTTCCTTTGAAAAATGGATTTAAGCCTTAAAGGCCAAATCACAATCGGAGGACTTGTGGAGGCGGAATTAAGAGCGCTGCAGTGGAACCCCCAATCACCGATCTCTGATCAAATCGGATTGGCGAACCAGAGAAAACCAGATCAGAAGTCTTATATATATCTATATATATATATATATATATATATATATATATAGATATATATATATATATATATATATATCAGCGAACAAGCAGAGCGATCGACAATCAAACAATCGGCGGGATTGTTATCGGGACACCGGAGCAATCTATGAGTGGGAGACCGACGTGATCGGCGGACGCTAATATCGACGATCGGCGATCGGCGGTCGACACTTCCCCAGTTACAGGGCTTTAGAGACACTGATATGTCGATTTGCGACCTCAAGGCGGACCCGATATGCAAATGCGCCCGATTTAATGTTTTTTGAAATCCGGGTAAAAGAGATTTTGCCGAATTTTAGTGGTTATGCGAGGTTTACTTGTATTTATTGATGCAATGATAACAAGGCCATTTTTAGAGGCAGTTACTCTTATCGATCCTTCCACTCTACCTACCTCCATTGTAAACCAGACAGTCCCGATTTAAAGGGGATTCTGTCCGAAAACCCATTATAAAACCCGATCGATGGAAAGAGCAGGTAGGAGGCATTTTTGTTGCAGCACGCTATTTCGTTTGGCAGGAGGCCAAGAGCGCTATTATTCTATGTTTAGACAGTTTACATGACTCCAGCCCCTTCATTGCTACGGACGCTTTGGTGCTGCTTACCTCTCCATCTTAGGCATCCATTTCATAGGCCATCTTGCAGATTGGAAGTATAAGCCTCTTGTGGACAGTTGATGAATGTAATTCTTTTCTTTCATGCCATTTAATAAGAAAGGCCTCCCCATTTTTGAGCTGGGCCCAAGACGTAGTCCGAAATGGACGAACTCTGTTATCAAGCCTTGGAGTCTTCTTTTGTGCCTTTTATGTTTTTACTTCTTCTTTTCTTATGTGCGCATTTATGTGTTAAGTTGCAATTTTGCATGTGATTCTTTCCTATACATCTATAAGCGAAAACATCCTGGATCACTCAACCCACCAAGGGCTCCAAAGCATTTGTCCCAACCTATGGCTCTATTAACTAGCAACTCAACCTAAATTGTTCAAGAGCGTTTGTTCCAACCCACAGCCATAGGGAACCTGAGCACCAATAATAAAAAAACAAGTGGGAGACCTACAACACCATGGTTATCTAGGAAATGGAAAGGTGAGGTTGAAACCACTGTCAATCCAATAAAATCCCCATGCCAATGACAACACAGAACCAATGAATCACATGCATATACAATGCATCCAGAAATCAACAAGGAAATCACACATGCAACCTATTACCTACAAAGAATATCTATTGTAGTTGTTGACCCAATTGTTCCCTTGCACTCTCTTACTTCCCTTTGCTTTCTTTCTCCAATCCAAGTGAACAAGAGAGTGCTCTAAGCATGCTCCAATAATTCTCTAAGTGTGTAAGAGTATGAGAGAATGAGAGAATGAAATTAGAGAGCCAAAAACTAAACTGACCAAAGTTGTGAACTGACAAATGCTAAGCCAAAAGTTGTGAATTGATTCTTTGATGCATTTTTTATCATTTAGGTCTCATTTTTATTTATTTTCCTTCATTTCTTCCTTAATTTCCCTTGCATGAAAATTTGTGTCTCTTCACCTTCTTTTTCTCTTATTTTCCTTTATTTTCATAATTAAAATGTCAATTATTGTCTTGTTGTCTTTGTCTATGCCTTTGCCAATTTATGTAGCCATTAATAATCCACAAGTGATGCCCACTAAATTGTTTTGCCCAAAATTCAGCTTGGAATGTGTCTCATGACCTTGTTCTTATTTTATTTACATGGGAAATCAACCAAGGCTTGTTACATCACTCTAGCTTTCCAAAATACTCTCAAGATCTCTCCTAAAGATTAAATCCGATTACATATATCTTCACTTTAAATCATTTATGTACAATTATTCTATAAACTTAGGAAAATACATCAAACTAAACAATTCCTCACAATTAGGGAAACAACTCCCTTGGTAAATGAAAAGACCCCTATTCTAGTCAAAATACATTTTGACTTGGAAGTGGAATGCTCCTGCATCATTAAGACTCCACTGAGCCCTTCCTTGTAGGGATTTGTACATACCACAAAATCTTTGTCTGGATATGAAATCCTCAACATAAGAGCATTAGTGAGCAATTGTTTCAACTACTTGAAGCTCGTTGCACATTCAGTTGTCCACTCGAACTTCTTTCCTTTCCTTTGCAACAATGTAATGGGGTGGCCTATCTTGGAGAAGTTCCTAAAGAACCTCCTATAGTATCCTGCCAATCCCATTAATGATCTGACCTCATTTATGTTCTTCGGTATTGGCAATTCCATTATGGCCTCGATATTTTTCGGATCAACTGATATCCCCTCCTTGGAGACAGTGTGCCACAACTAATGTATCTGTGATTGTAAAAATTCACATTTGCTAAGCTTCGTGTAAAGGTTGTGTTCTCTCAACAATTGTAAGACTGCAACCAGGGGTTTTTCATGCTCTTCTTCAGTTCTTGAGTACACCAATATGTCATCAAGAAAAACAATGACAAATTTATCTAAATAAGGATGTAGTACATTATTCACTAGACAAATGAAACGACGGTGGAATTTCTAAGCCCAAAGAGTACCACCACAAACTCGTAGTGCATGTACCTTTTCCAGAAAGCAATTTTGTGAATATCTTCTTCTTTGATACATACTTGATGATATCCTGACCTCAAATCGATATTGGAGAAGATTGTTGCTCCCCTTAGCTGATTGACTAAATCATCAATCCATGACAATGGATACTAGTTCTTAATAGTTAATTTATTCAATTGAATGTATTTGAGTCGAAGCATATTATCCTTTTTCTTCATGAATAACACTGGAGCTCCCCACAGTGACACACTTGGTCATATGTAACCTTTATGAAGCATCTCTTTCAGCGATATTTTTAACTCAACTAGCTCTGATGTACTCATCTGATATGGTGCTTTGGACATGGATGTTTCTCTAGGCACTAATCCAATATAGAAATTGAATTCCCTATGAGGAGGTAAACCCATTGTGTCTGCTATAAACACATCGTCATATTGTCGCAACATTGGATATTTCTTTAGTATTTCTATTTCTTCTTGCCCAACAGTGTCACTAGTTTCATTATCGTTGGATACATGTACATCAAATAATTTATAGCCTTTCCATCAATTGCGTTTAGCCTGCATTTCTATGATCAATCTCACTGAAATTGGCTTTAGCCTGCATTTCTATGATCAATCTCACTGAAATTGGCTTTCACTTGCCTTGTAAAATTTTCCTTTTTCTTGCATCATCCAAGCATTCAATTTCCTTTTCAAAGCAACTGACCTTAGTTTTGTGCATATACAACCAATTCATACCCAGTAACAAGTTGCATGCACCCAATGGCAACAAATTTAAATGTGTTATTGTGGACATGTCGTTGATCTCAAATGCACATTATTTCTCTTTATTCATGTCGTCAATTGAAATAAATGTGGCTCTATGTGCAATTCTTTAGTCAATTTGCATTTTTCCACGACCTCCAGATTTACATAGTTGTAATTAGAACCGGGGTCAATAAAAATGGAAATGAATTCATTAAATAGCTTACCTTCCATCTCAATGATGGATGCTTGGTGGTCTTCCTAGTGATTGCCCATGACTACATAAATTTTGGGCAAGTTCTATGCCAAATCACCCATTGTACGAGCTTCCTGGGTACTGTAAATCTTTGGCCATCTGTGTATTTGGTGTGGACGTTCCATTTTCCGATGGTTCTCACCACAAGTCTAGCATTTTAATTGCTATTTTGTCTCAACTTTGTGTTGATCTATTGCTAGCTTATGTGCATGGCCTTTAGCATCTGGGTCAAATTTCTGTTGAGATAGACTTTCCTTGGATGGGTGTGTGCCTCCCTTCTTTTCCACAATTTTCTTAGGCCATTTCTTTTTATTTCTATCATTGTTCTTTGCTTTCCAATCGCTTTTATTTTTCAGCCTATGCTTTGTCTTCTCATAGATGTGTTTCAATTTCTTAATGGCATCATTCAATGTTTTAGGTTCCAGCAATTCAGTTCGGTCTTTGAATGTCATAGGAAGCCCACTATCTCTGGATCTTGGCCTTCTCATCTTTAAGATATGGCACATATCTCAAAAATTCTGTCATCCATCATTTGTCCCATCTTATGTTTGTAAAATTATTTTGCTTTGTTGTCGTAGTATCGCTTTGATAAATATTGACTTATGAAGAGCCTTTCAAATTCACACCAAGTCAACTCCTTCCCACCATTGTTTTCTTTTCCTTTCAAGCTATAGGTGCCAATCTTGGCTTGCATGTTTTCAGAATAATCATGGATTCTTAATAATTTCTTCATGCTAAGCAGCCAAGCTTCTGCTTCTTCCGATTTCTTCATATCTCCATCAAATGTGGGTGGCTTCGCTTTTTGAAATTCCTTAGGCATATAGTTCTTTCCTCTTTTCCTCTGAAGATGATGATGGGAATGATGATGGTGTCTCTTGGTGGAGGAGTTGGAATATCTACAAGAATGATGCACATAAGTGCTAGTTCTACCTTCTGGGGTACTTAGTGGTGCATTTCCCTTCACGGTGTCTTCACTCTCCCGCCTATGCCTCTTCCT
The DNA here is from genome assembly GCA_031772625.1 of Pinus tabuliformis. NCBI lineage: Eukaryota > Viridiplantae > Streptophyta > Pinopsida > Pinales > Pinaceae > Pinus > Pinus tabuliformis. The sequence continues at coordinate 1,135,303,424 of CM062807.1, read as the reverse complement.
GGACTTGTTACCATCTACTCCATTTGTTTTCTCTTCTAATTCCCAAAGGTTTCTCATGTCTCTATGACTAGTTACCAACTCATATTTCCTTTGTCTCCGTAAGTTTGAGAGACTTTGTAAGATGACTACATTTATCTCAGCTTGCCTCTCCTGAGCTATTAATATATTTTCATTGTCTACCTTGAAACTTATAACCTCATCCCTTAGGCTCCTCAAGGTATCCATCCAATCAAGAGAGTCTTCCCCTCCCCCCTAGCCAACTGATGTTCTTCTCCATTTGTCTTGGCCTCTTCATTTCCATTTTGGGACTGATTAGAGCTATATTGCACCATTTTGGTCCTCATTTTTGTGTCTTTTATTGTCTTATGTTTCTTGTGACGTTTTATCATTCACACACAATTGTTAGACACATAATAATAGAATTAAAGTTTTAAAAATCATGACCATGATCAAGTTTTTGCAGAGTTGTTATGGAAAACTAGTTGAAACAAACAACCCATATCAACATATTAATGTCAGTAAATCAACAAATTATTAATATATAGGTTTGCATAGTCCACAAAATATACATTTTTTGACATAGTCATTAGCTCATTAAACCATGGAAACATTTCAAATGTGAGTGTTATGCTAAACAATTAATTCACAGAGCAAGCATAGCAATCATGAAAGAAATCAATCAATTTAGACTGACTTTTAAAATGTAAAGATTAGTTTAGTTTATTTCTAAAAGAATCATTATGAAACTCATTTACTCAACAAAAAGCTAGGGTTTTCAGGCTTCTGCAAGTGTTGAACTCGATGGAAGGATGCAAAGGAGGGAACTCCACTCCCTCCTACAAGTAGGTCGTGGCCAGTCGAGGTAAGAAACCAATAAAAACTATCAAAGGTCCTTCAGGAGAAGGGAAAACGAACATGGAAGAGGAGTAAGATTTTACCAAATCAAGGGAGAATAATAGCACAAAAGAAAATGAGGAAGAATACAAGGAACAAGGAACAAAAAACAAAGCACAAAAGGGACCATGTAAACCCAAAGCTGAGGTTACACCCAGAGTAGTTTTAAATGATCCTGCTCTGCAGGCGCATAGGGACCACATGCAGACATATGTTATCATTTGTAAATTCATGGGATTATGGCCCACTGAAAAGGCATTATAGACATGGATTAAATACCACTGGAAACCAAAAGGAAGCATAGACCTACATCTTGGGTCAAAGGGATTCTTCACTGTGGTCTTTACAAATATTGAGGATAAAGACAGGGTGTTTGAAGGAGGGCCCTACTTCTATGCAGCAACAGGCCTCTACATGCGGTCGTGGATGATGAATTTTGTCTCGGAGCAAGAGACTTTCACTTCGGTCCCAGTCTAGGTAAGACTCTACTCCCTACCTCTTGATTACTGGCAAACAGAATCATTATCTGCCATAGGAAACAAATTAGGGCATTTTTTCAAAGCTTCTGAGGCCACCAGAAGGGGAAAATACACTTCCTTTGCACGAATTTGTGTGGAGATGGATCTCTCTGGAGCTCTACCGAATGAGGTCATCTTGGAAGTTTTTGATGAAGAATGGGTGCAAACAGTAGATTATGAACATATTCCTTTCAGATGTCGCAGGTGCCATGAGCATGGGCACCTATTTAGAGACTGCCCTCTCAGTAAAATAGAGAACAAAAGTAAAGCTACCACAATGAAAGATACTAAAAGCTTTCACAAAGTGGGACATAGAGGAAAAGGGGGCAAAAGGGGGCCAAAGCAACATCAAACAAAAGGGCAACAAGCCAGTCTGAACAGGTTCCAAGTACTCGAAGAAGAAGAAGAGATAACAAAAGTAGATTAGGTAATAGAAGGAAGCCTAGTGGAGAAGGAGAAAGAAGAAGACAGTGAACAAACGCAGGATATTAATAAACAGAAAGACACTATGCTAAGCAATGTAGAACTGGAGATGGACCAGGAAATGACCCAGAGTGAGATGGAAATGGTGGACCATGAACTACAGGAGATTCTTGATAGAGAACACCTAGATCTGGAAGGGTTCTTGAAACAGGGAACCATGGGAGGAGTAGACTCATTACCTATTAAAATTGGCTACCAGGGATAAAATTCACGTGGGTCATCTTATTCGCAGCTGATAATATTTTTATTAGATTCCTTTCGTCGAGAGGTGTAGGACTAATATAAAGATCATCCAATTCCGATAAGTATTCATGGAGATATGAATTTATTTTGATTATGGAATTATTATCAAGCCGACCTACAACTCATGTAGGCTCAGAAGCCCAACAGTCGCATTTATTCAAACACCAACGTTGTGTATAAATATAGGAGGACTTTTCCTCATTTGGACTCACTCATCTCATCACATCTCTCTCTCTCTACTGTGCAGAAAAGAATCTCTTCTCTACTGCGCAGAAATGGGTCTCTCTCACACATGTGAAGCCGAAAGCTGCTGAAACTGAAGCTGCAACTGCAGAAGTAAAGATTGACCTGTGTGGGCTATAAGATCTCCTCATCTGAGCTATGTTGTAGGTTCATCTGAACCTCCTCTAAAAGCTGCAACTTTTGGTGGTGGAATCAAGTCAATCCGACGGACGGTTTGCAAGATATCCACTGCCCTAGTTTGAAGCCGGAAGCTGCCGAAACTGAAGCTGCAACTGCAGAAGTAAAGATTGACCTGCGTTGACTAGAAGGTATCCTCATTTGAACTACATTGTAGGTTCATATAAACCTCCTCTGAAAGCTGAAACTTTTGGTTGTGGAATCAAGTCAATCCGACGGACGGTTTGCAAGATATCGACTACCCTAGTTTGAAGCCGGAAGTTGCCGAAACTGAAGTTGCAACTGCAGAAGTAAAGATTGACCTGCGTGGACTAGAAGATATCCTCATCTAAACTGCGTTGTAGGTTCATCTGAACCTCCTCTGGAAGCCGCAACTTTTGGTGGTGGAATCATGCCGATCCGATGGTCGGTTTGTGAGATATCGCCTGCCCTAGTTTGATGATGAAGCGCCTAATGCTGATGTTGCTGATCTAGGGTTTGCTACTGTTGATATAAATCAGATTTATTGTATTATTTCTCTCTGCTGAATTATTGAAGATAAAAGAAGATTTGATCAAAGGGTTTCCCCACACATTGTGGGGTTTGTCCCTGGCTAGCCGCCACATCTTGTGTCTCTTGTCTTGGCTTGTTTTCTGTTGATCGTTTAATGTTCTATCTGCACTTTACTTTATGTACATGTGATTGCTAATCTGTGGAATATAATAAGAAAAAGAAGTAAATTGTTATAAGCATAGAACATACCATAACTCAACATGGTATCGGAGCTGAGGTGAAGACAAAACCCGAGCAAGAGCAAGAGCAATCACCAAAGAGAAGATTGGCAAGGTTATCCTAAAAGAACGATGGGGTCCTCAACACTCTTTCCTGCCGAAGACAAGCTCCGTGAGAAAGCTGACTATCACGGATGGAAGATGTCTATCAATCTAACCCTTGAGGATCAAGGAGTGTTGGATCATGTGAGAGGCAATATTGTTGAGCCTCCATCAAATGCATCCGTTGTTGCCTGGAACAAATGGAAAAATGGAGAAGTCAAAACAAAGAAGATCATCCAGGACTCTATCGACAAGCACTTGGTGGCCTAAATCTCTAAATTGGACACCTCCAAGGAAATCTACGATAGACTGGTAAGTTTATTTAAATTTAATGATGCAAATCAAGTTTTGTTTCTTAGAAATAAGTTGAGGGAAATCAAGAAGAGTAAATATGAGAGTATGAAAGCATACTTCTTAAGAATAACCGAGATCAAGAACGACCTCCTATCTATTGGGGAGGCTATTACTGACAGGGAAATGGCACTCACGACTCTTAAAGGATTACCATCCGAATAGTACGTGTTCAGGACTACTCTTCTGAACTATAATGTAATTCCTAGTTTCAAGGAATTAATGACAAGATGCATTCAAGAAGAAACAAGGGAAGAAGAGCAAGAAATGCCCATGCCTAAAGGTCCTCCTGCTGCCTTTTCTTCTCATGCTAAGAAAAGAAATAATTCCGGGACTAAATCAAAAGGAAAGGCTGGACCTAAGGGTGGAAGAAAATGACGATGTTACATCTGTGATAAAGCAAGTCACTATGCAAGGGATTGCCCTGATAGAAAGGACTCACACCGGGACGATGATCAAAATCCCTCTGATGGAAATCAAAGGAATGACAAATTCAATAGCAAAGGTAAGAGGAGCGCTGGGAATCGAGGAAGAGGACAACCATTCAAGAAGGCTAGAAATTCCAGGATGTATTAAATGCACATGACCTCAAAAAGAACCTGGTGTCCATCTCAGAAATGGAAGACAAAAGTTACAAGGTAACCTTCAGCGATGGCAAGGTACGCATATGGAAAAATAATGTTAAAGATGCTTTTTCTCTTGGGTTTCGTGTTGATTCATTATATCATGTCGATGGATGTCCGCTAGGTGTCATGTCTTGTGACACAACTCTTCAGTCCGAACTTTGGCATCGGAGGTTTCCCACCTTCATTATAAAGCTCTACTCGGTGTAAGACATATGGTAACAAGGATGCCCGAATTCTGAGTAGAGAAAGAAGGTGTATGTCCAGGATGTGCCGAAGGAAAGCTCAAAAGGGGACCATTCCCCTCAAGCCAAAGCAAGAACTCCGATATATTACATTTGGTTCACTCAGGCATATATGAGGCTAGCATTAAGAGGGAGACTACTACACCACATACTCCTGAGCAGAATGGTGTGGCGAAAAAGAAGAACCGTACAATTGTGGAAGTTGTCTCTATGGGTAGATGATGTAACAATGCCTGATGTGGAGGAACCCATGGATCATATTTATCCACTTGAGCCTTCCTCTTCTAGGAAGAGGCCTTCATGGCTTAGGGGGATACTTAATGATGCTGAAGGACATGTTGCACCCCGAGGAACCTTCCATAAAAGTAAGAAACCTGACAGGTATCAAGGATACCTGACCATCATGAGCACGATTATACAAAATGAGCCTTCATCATTCACAGATGTCGTCAAGCATCAAGTATGGAAGGATGTTATGACCATAGAATATGAGTTTATTATGGAGAATGATGTCTGAGAAGTAGTTCCCAGACTCCAGGACAAGACAATTGTCACTTCTAAATGGCTTTACAATATAAAGCATGCAATAGATGGAAGTACAGAAAAGTATAAGGCTCGTTTTGTTGCTCATGGTTTCTCCCAGAAAGAAGGTATAGACTATGATATTTGCCCCTGTTGCCAGATATACGACCATCCGCTTGATCATAGCCCTTGTGACTTCACAAGGATGGAACCTACATGAAATGGATAGACCGTGTTCTTGCACGGTTCGATCAAAGAAGAGGTCTATGTGGAGCAACCCGAAGGATTTGAGATTTATGATTGAAAATCTCATGTATGCAGGTTGAAGAAGGCTCTCTATGGGCTGAAGCAAGCACCCCGAGCATGGTATGAGAGGATCGATAGCTACTTGATGAAGCTAGGATTCACTAGGAGTGAAGCCGATCCTAACCTTTACTTTAAGGTTGAAGATGACAAGCCTCTCATACTGGCGTTGTATGTGGATGACCTCTTTCTAACAGGTGCAGACCCTCTCATTCACAAATGTAAGAGGGAGTTGGCTTCTAAATTTGAAATGAACGGCCAAGGACTTGAAGTATGGCAGAAGCCAAGGGAAATTTTCCTATCTCAAGGAAAATATGTGGTGAAGATTCTGAAAAGATTTGGTATGGTGGATTGCAAGCTTGTGACTACCTCGAGGATCTTAACTTTCAGAAGTTATATGGTAGTGATGTCAGACCAGATTTGGGAAATGCCTTCGTGTTTCATAAACTCATTCGCATTGATGTTCTTAGTGAACCTCCGTCCGAACATATGTTTTGCAGTTAGCATTGTGAGCTCATATTTGGTTGAGCCTCACTAGATTGATGCCAAGAATCTTCTAAGATATCTTCGTGGCACAATTACTAATGGGTTAAGATACACTGCCGGAGATGTGAGACTACTTGGATATACTGATGTTGATTGGGAAAGCAGTGTGGTGGACCGTAAGAGCACTTTCGGGTGCTGTTTCACCTTGGGATCTGCTTCGATATCCTGGATGAGCAGGAAGCAATCGGTGGCCTTGAGCACCACCGAAGCAGAGTATATTGCTGCTAGCATGGCCTCCTGTGAGGCATTCTAGTTGCGAAAGCTCTTCAGTGCGCTGTTTGGATTTACATTGGATACCACCGTGATCCTATGTGACAACCAGAGGTGGGATTCGATTATTGAGGAATCTCGTATTCGTCGATTGCTCCAGCAGATAGACATCATCTGGGATATGGTAAGTCGATGAGCAAGGAGGCTCCATCGCATTAAGATGATGTACAGGTTGATACACCTTGTTAAAGCCCCGAGGAAAGATCTAATTTGTGATTTTCCTAAACGACTTGGAGTCGTCAAGAAAACCTTGTACAAGGGTCCTACATGTTGCATACATTGAGCTCTAGAGGCTCTAAGGGCTTGCAGTTCTTACTGGAGCAACATACGACCACAGGGTGACTCACCCTACCCTGGTGGTGCGCACTGGAACAAGATGATTCACTCTCTTATGGGACAAGATGATTCACTCTCTTGTGGAACAAGATGATTCGCTCTCCTGTGTAGCAGGATGATTAGTTCTCCTGTGAGGCCTGGATTGATGTGTTCTCCATGGCGATTGTAGCAGGATTGATGTGTTCTCCTGTGAGGCCTGGATTGATGTGTTATCCATGGCGATTGTAGCAGGATTGATGTGTTCTCCTGTGAGGCCTTGATTCATGTGTTCTCCATGGCGATTGTAGTAGGATTGATGTGTTCTCCTGTGAGGCCTGGATTGATGTGTTCTCCATGGCAGCCTGGATTGATGTGTTCTCCATGGTGATTGTAGCAGGATTGATGTGTTCTCCTGTGAGGACAGGATTGATTAGTTCTCTTGTCGAGGCATCCTACCCATGCAGTCTGGGACTCATGGGAAGTACCTCTCTTCTGATCAATGAGCAGGGAAATGAAGTTAGGGACCATAGTAGTACCGATGGACGCATCGGTGTATCTACCATACTCCCTACGCTAGGATGACCTCCATTGATCTGGGATCAATGATGCTGGTATGGGACCAGTGGTAGGAGTTGTACCATACTATGACGCTGACTTCGAGTCGATTAAGACTAATCTGGGACCAGTGGTACATACTCTGAGACTGACTTCGTGTCAGTGCAATACTGGTCTGGGACCAGTGAGAGTGGTACATACTATGACGCTGACTTCGGGTCAGTTGAAACTGGTCTGGGACCAGTGGTACACTCTCTGAGACTGCGATACTGGTCTGGGACCAGTGGTACACTCTCTGAGACTGCGATACTGGTTTGGGACCAGTGGTAGGAGTGGTACCTACTATGAAGCTGACTTCAGGTCGGTTGAGACTGGTCTGGGACCAGTGGTACGCACTCCGAGACTGACCTTGAGTCAATGGAGGATGATACTGATCTGAGACCAGTGGAGTTGTACTCACTATGACACTGATTTCGGGTTGGTTGAGACTGGTTTGGGACTAGTGGTACATACTCTGAGACTGACTTTGAGTCAGTATGATACATCCTCGATCATTTCTTCTTCTTCATAATTCGGAAAAAAGCAGAGCAGAACGGAACAATGCAAGAGCAGAGCAGAATAGTACAGATCAGTACAGGGCAGAACAAGACAAAGCAGAACAGGCAGAATAGAGCAGAGCAGGGCAAGGGTCAGGCTATACAGGGCAATGCATTTGATGGATGAATAGTAACGACCGATAGACAGATTGCAGATGAAGTTCTCCCTAGTTGAGAGGGAGTGTTAAAATTGGAAACCAGGGCAAAACTTCATGTGGGTCATCTTATTCATGGTTGATAATATTTTTATTAGATTCCTCTCGTCGAGAGGTGTAGGATTGATATAAATATCATCTGATTCCGATAAGTATTCATGGAGATATGAATTTATTTTGATTATGGAATTATTATCAAGCCGACCTACAACTCATGTAGGCTCAGAATCCCAACAGTCGCATCTATTCAAACACCAACGTTGTGTATAAATATAGGAGGACTTTTCCTCATTTGGACTCACTCATCTCATCACATCTCTCTCTCTCTACTGCGCAGAAAAGAGTCTCTTCTCTACTGCGCAGAAATGGGTCTCTCTCTCACACATGTGAAGCCAGAAGCTGCTGAAACTAAAGCTGCAACTACAGAAGTAAAGATTGACCTGCGTGGACTATAAGATCTCCTCATCTGAACTATGTTGTAGGTTCATCTGAACCTCCTCTAAAAGCTGCAACTTTTGGTGGTGGAATCAAGTCAATCCGACGGATGGTTTGCAAGATATCCACTGCCCTAGTTTGAAGCCGGAAGCTGTCGAAACTGAAGCTGCAACTGTAGAAGTAAAGATTGACCTGTGTGCACTAGAAGATCTCCTCATCTGAACTACGTTGTAGGTTCATCTAAACCTTCTCTGAAAGCCGCAGCTTTTGGTGGTGGAATCAAGTGAATCCGACGGACGGTTTGCAAGATATCGACTAACCTAGTTTGAAGCCGGAAACTGCCGAAACTGAAGCTGCAACTGCAGAAGTAAAGATTGACTTGCATGGACTAGAAGATCTCCTCATCTGAACTGCGTTGTAAGTTCATCTAAACCTCCTCTAGAAGCCACAACTTTTGGTGGTGGAATCATGCCGATCCGATGGTCGGTTTGTGAGATATCGTCTACCCTAGTTTGATGATGAAGCCGCTAATGTTGATGTTGCTGATCTAGGGTTTGCTACTGTTGATATAAATCAAATTTATTGTACTATTTCTCTCTGCTGAATTATTGAAGATAAAAGAAGATTTGATCAAAGGGTTTCCCCACACATTGCAGGGTTTGTCCCTGGCTAGCCGCCACATCTTGTGTCTCTTGTCTTGGCTTGTTTTCTGTCAATTGGTTAATGTTCTATTTGCACTTTACTTTATGTACATGTGATTTCTAATCTGTGGAATATAATAAGAAAAAGAAATAAACTGTTATAAGCATAGAACATACCATAACTTAACATTACCTCAAGAAGAGTTCAACAAAGTACAGCAGTTGTTCCTATGGAAAACTCAGGCTAAAAGGCTGGAAGGCAAAGAAACAATGAAAGGCAGGGCAACGAAGGTGTGAAAACTATGAAAACCACACCAGGACTAGCACCTAGAAACCCAGGAAAGAAAAGAGGCAGGGAAAATCAGAACGAGCTATTGATGGAATGTGGAAAGTTAATGATAGATTAAAGTAAGATGAAAGACCTAACCAGCTACTCCTTTACGAATCTGGTCTAAGTAGTAAAAGAAAACAAAGAATACTTAGTAATAGAATGAAACAAGAAGCTCTGGATTTTTCCAAGAAACAAAATGTTACATTCAAAAAATAAAAGAAATTCACAGCAAATGGCTCAATCATTTTGAGTTTTTAGAAGTCAAAGCAGATAATACAACAGGAGGCATACTCACTCTTTGGAACCCCCAAAAGATTGGCATAATAGATGCTGAGGCATCTAGGAATTATTTATTAGTAGTTATTCAGCCTGTGGGAGATAGGGAGACTTATCTGGTCACGAATGTTTACAGCCCTCAAAGAATGGATTGTAAACTCAGGTTTCTAGATTCTCTTGTGGATCTAAGAGACAAACATGTAGGAGTACCATGGATCATGGGTGGGGATTTCAACATGATCAAATCACTTTCGGAGAAAAAAGGGGGAACGAGAACTTTAAGCAAAGATTCTTCAACATTTCAAACTTTTATATATAATATGAAGCTAGTTGACACTAAGACGAGTAATGGTCTCTTTACTTGGAACAATAAAAGAGGAGGAGAGTCTCAAGAGCCTCAAAGTTAGACAGATTCATAATCTCAAAGGACCTTATGCTCATCAACAAGGAAATGATAGCGAGAATTCTCCTTTTCGGAGGCTCAGACCATTGCCCTGTTCAACTTGAAGTTCAGAACATTGGTACCCCCAGGAACAGACCTTTTAGATTTGAGAACATCTCGCTCACCCACCCAGATTTCATCAGCAAAATTGCAAAATGGTGGACAGAAGATTTCCATATTCAGGGTACAAGAACGTTCCTGCTACACAAAAGACTAAAGCACATCAAGCTCAGATTTAAAGATTGGAACAAGAATAAATTTGGCAATATTTTTGAAGCGAAAAAAGTTGTTGAAGAAATGATCAAGTCACCAAACATCATCAAGACTAGGAGAATTTATGTAAACAAGAGGAAATATTTTGGAGAAAAAAATCTAGAGTTCAATGGCTAAAAGAAGGAGAGCGAAACACTAGATTTTTCCACAAATCCACCATGGCGAATAGATCTCATAATAGGATCTCTTCGATCAAGGACAAGGGAGGTCATCTTCTTAATTCCCATGAAGATATAGAAGCTGTGTTAATTCAGCACTTTTGAGGTATAGCAAAGGAAACCATTTCAGACAGAGAGCATTTTATCATGGACTTAACAAGGCATATACCTAGGCTGGTATCTAGAGAGGATAATTTCAATCTTAATAGGCCAATGACTGAAGAGGAGGTTAGTGAGGTCATCAAAGAAATGCAAAATGGTAAAGCGCCAGGCCCTGGTGGTTTCAATGTGGATTTCTTTAAGGCTTGCTAGAAAATTGTTAAACAGGATATTTTGAATGTAGTGGAATATTCCAGGAGGAATAGAACTATTTTGAAGGTGCTCAATACTTCCTTCATCTCCCTGATCCCCAAACAGGACAATGCTCAAACTCCCGACAGGTTTAGACCCATAGATTTGTGCAATGTGGTATACAAGATAATATGTTGTTGCCAATAGACTCAAACCACTTCTTCCTAATCTAGTTTCTGTGGAGCAATCTGGTTATGTGGAGGGCAGACAAATTCTCAATAACATCATTCAAGTGCATGAGGTGGTGCACTCATTGACAAGCAATAGGAAGGCTGGAATGATAATGCAATTGGACCTAGCCAAAGCTTACGATAAGTTGAATTGGAACTACATCAGAAAGGTCCTTATTGCTTTTGGGTTTGATCATAACTGGATAAGATGGGTCATGGGCCTAGTAACTTCTTCTAGCTTTTCAATTCTGGTTAACGGTTCTCCCTCCGAGATTTTTACTCCTTCAAGAGGCCTCAGGCAGGGAGATCCGCTCTCTCCGTTTCTCTTCATCCTCATGATGGAAGGACTTGGTCGGTCTATCAAGCATGCGAAAGAAGTTGGTAATATCAAAGATCTCCAACTTTCTGAGACTGGACAGGCTTTGACCCATCAACAATTTGTTGATGATACTATGCTACAGGGAATCCCCATGGTCAAAGAAGCACTAGCGTATAAACAAATCCTGTGTGACTTTGCCATGGCTACAGGTATGGAAGTTAATCTCTCCAAATCTAAGATTTTTTTCTTTAATACCAATATTGCTATTCAGAGAAATATCTCCAAAATTCTGGGCTTTCAAAGGGATGTCCTTCCTTCCAAATATTTGGGAGTTCCTCTAACTGATAAACCTTTGCACAAGAGCATTTGGGAGCCGGTGATTAATAAGATGCAGGATAAAATCAGGAAATGGACTATTAGATCTTTAAACTTGGCTGGTCGGTTAGTGCTTACAAAGGTTGTTCTTCAATCAATCCTCGTCTTCATGCTATCAGCCCTTCCAGCTCCTAAAGGAATTTTACAACAATTTAGAACCGTTCAAAGAGACTTTCTTTGGGGTAAGGGGGAGGAAAGAAAGAAATGGGCCTTGGTAGCCTGGGATAAGATTTTCAAACCTAAAAACCATGGGGGTCTTGGATTGGATGATCCGGAAGTACTAAGCAAAGTTTTAGGGGAAAAATTATGGTGGCGTTGGGTAAAAGACCCAAAGGCTCAGTGGGCTAGTATCTGGAAAGAAAAATATGCCAGCACTTGGCAAAATAATGATCACATAAGGATGTCTGGAATCATAAAGGGCTCACACATCTGGAATAAGGCCTGGGAGAATAGAGGCTTAGTACAAAAAATTAGCTTCTGGGAAATCAGAGAGGGAGATCTTGCTTTATTTTGGGAGGATAAATGGCAACAAGAACCTACACTGTTAAGAAAGGACTTTTTGGACCTCAAGATAGAGACAGACACCAAAGGGTTATTTAACTAGTAAAAGATTTTTGGGATCAAACCAATAGTGAAGGAAAGTGGAGAACCTGGAAGAATATTGATTACAGGGATGACAACCCCTTGAAAGAAAAAGCAGAGGCACTTCTGAAAATGTTGGAACAAAGGAAGATTTTAGTTACAGGGGGGCATGACCAACTTAGATGGGGCAACAATAAAGAAGGTACCTTCAATCTTAAGGAGGCAAAACACATACTCCTTGAGTTGGACTCCAATGTACCGGACAGGGTTTGGCAGAACCCATGGAGGCATCAAGGATGGATGAAGATCAAACTCTTCATGTGGCTGGTACATCATAAGAAAATTCTGACTTGGGATAACATTCGAAAGAGGGGTATTTTGGGTCCTTCCAGATGTCATCTCTGTGAAGCCCAAGAGGAAACAATGGAGCACCTTCTCAATAATTGCATTTTCACCTCCAGGTTGTGGGATGCTTTCGCCACTAGTTTCCAACAGACAGACAGGGACAAAGGAAGCATTATCAATACCCTAAACAACTAGAGACGAAACTTCTCTGATTATGAATTTCTTGGCTCAGCTTGGGCTTTAACGCCAAGCTTCATAATATGGAATGTCTGGAAAGAAAGGAACAATAGAATCTTCAAAAATGAAAAGAGTTCCCCCCAACGTCTTTTTCGAGCAGATATTAAGACAGCTTAAGGAGACGGTAAGTAATATAGTTTGAACTTCCCCTCAGAATCCACCTTCAGAAGCTAAAATGCAGATACTTCTTCAGTTGGGTATGCAGGGGATTATACCACATGGCTTGGATAGGAAGGTAATGAAACTAGATACTGAGCAGAACTATTGGCATCCTCCCCCTCAAGGTTTTTTGAAATTCAACATTGATGGGGCTTCAAAAGGCAACCCAGATATTGCTAGCTTTGGAGGGGTGTTAAGGGATGAAAACGGCGGTATCCTTTTCATCTTCCATTGCCATTTAGGAAGAGCCACTAACAATATGGCGGAATTAATGGCTCTTGAGCAATGTTTAGAATTCCTGAAGCAGGATAATCTCCAAAATATAATTGTCGAAGTTGATTCTGAGTTAATCATTAACTCGGTCAAAAGAATCAGCTATGGCACGGAGCCGGAAAAAGTCTCAAAACACTGGAGGTTGCTCCAGGTCTTTCAAAGGATTAAGCTTCACCTCCTGTGCTTACGTACAGTGAGATTTAACCATGTGCGAAGGACGGCAAATAAATTGGCAGACATTCTAGCCAATCAAGGGGTGCTTTGTACCAAAAGCAGGGTCGCACTGAGTTGGCAAGAGATGCCTTAGAATAAATTAAAGGCGCATTGTCACGACTAGGCGGATGAGGACAGGATGGTGTTTCGAAACAGAGCCACATAGGCGGGGTCTAGCTAATTTGGATTCATTATGAAGTGTTTTTTCCGAAATGAGGTCATTTTTGGGAGGCAGGTCACTGTCGGCCTCCTTAACCTTGGTAAGTACAAGCACAGAAGTTTCAGATGGAAGTTGCGCGACAGACATTGTTTCTCGGATGGTCAGCTGAACGGATGGATCTTCATCCTACATTGGTTCATGCACTAGCGGAGATAGGTTGGGGCGAGTGGTCGGAGTCCTGGCTTTCTCGGCAGCCTTAAAACTCCCGTCTTTCTTTCTGTGGACGCAATACCGTTCTCGGGGTGGTTTATGGTTTATTGCAGGCCCTTCAAGTTGGAAGCGGTTTTTCGGAGTTGGGAGTGATTCCACTCACCAAGCAACACGTGGCCAAGGGAGGGGAAGGAATACCACCCACATCGCGCGCTAATTCTCGGTGTTGTTGGCTCGTGCGATATGATCCTCAGCGATCGGATCAAGCAAGACGGATCTACGGTCAGGAATAAGCGAGCATGTTGGTGGGTCCAGGTTTATTGCGTGGTTAATAGTCGTGCTTCTAGGTATTGCAATATCATCCTCAGTCGTTGGATCTGGCGAGGAGAATCGACGGTTAAGAATAAGTATGTAGGTCCGGGTGAGGAATATCTTCCGTGCTTGTTTCGCATCATGGTGGGAATCGATGTATTTCGCGCGATCTACATGCTCGAGGGTTATTCCCCCATTCGGACCCGAAATCCTTTTCGATTGGTCCCTATTTCCTCATCGAGTCTGATTCTAATTTTAAAGTGGCTGCTTGTTTCTGGCCCGATTTGAGCCTCATCCGTCAGATCTCTGAGGGGAGATCGAACGGTCTCGGCTTTGTCTGTTTTTCGAGGGTTTTGTAGTTTTGTTTGCGGGACCTTGGCTCAGTGTTTTAGCCTTTAGCTCGGTGCCCTCGGTTTTAAGAGGCTAGTTTTTTCTTTGGCCCACAGTTCCTTGAGGACTGTTGTATTTTATGTAATTTGTTCTCCGATTTAATGAAATAGAAGGTACGACTCTTGCTTCAGCAAAAAAAGAAACTCGTTTACTCCATTAACTCGGTAAGCAAAGTACCGCCTTATTTTCCCATGATAGAGCCCATCCAGTCCAAGTTTTGAACTTGAATGTTCTCATACCACCCATAAACACCCCACCTTAATCTCGGTGAAAAGCGTTCACTTGTTAATCCACTCTCCCTTGTATAGTTAGAGAGATGGGATAATTAAAAAAAAAAAAAATTGCCTTCAAAACTTGAAACAAATGTCACCGTTGTGTTCGTCTCTGCGAGATGTTTCCAACAATGTAAAATTTTATCCCAATCCGACATCTGGTTCAAAAGTTATGGCTTTTCAAAGTTCCACTACCCCATCATCCATGTGCCATGTGACATCCACATGGCAGTGCATCCAGCCTCTCATTCATCCACTTGGCATTAGGACATTAGTTGTCGACCCTTTCATGTGTTGGATTTTCACAACCCTCACGCTATTTAAATGTGAACACACACACACATATATTAATCAGTGCCCCATTTGACTTATAGTTATATATACGTATATTTATGCTTAATTGACGGGTCCTCTATTAGTGACAACATTCTCGTTTCCCGAGCTCTGTTACCGAGCCCATTTTATTTTATGCATGCAAGGATTGCTCTAGAAATGACCTTCTAGGTTGACCTGTCTCATGGGTCCATCCCCACACCAATATAATAACAGTCGAGATCGCGTGGGGGCCACCATTTCCCGAGCTTACGTCATTCTGCTCATTTTGAAACGTAGTTTCCATTGAACTACCAGGAATCAACCTCCAAGCGTATGTGCTTTGGTGGGCCTCTCCTTTTGTGCAGTTAACGCTCCTGATTGGTCCACAACTCTCAGTCTTACCTAACAGCGCTCGTGACCTTGCTCCTGCCACGACAACCCAGTGATGAGCGGCAAGCCATAAATCCCATGCTATAGGGATTTTAATGCCTTATAGTACCCCTTTAAGAGTACTATGATGGGGCCAGCAATCGCTTAGAAACTTCACCATACATGCATGGGCATGTAACGGGACAACTTTCGGGCCGGGAAAGGACTCCACCGTCACCGGAAAATACTGACGCCACATGCAGGACCTCCAATGTCAGACGAAGTGGATGGGCAGGACAAATTGGGCGCGCGCCGAACAGTGGATCGATTTGAAATTTGAATTTCTCTGCATTCATTGTGAAAATTTACAATGTATCTGCTTTTCTCATTCTCGTTCTCATTCTCAGACAGAGGGCACCAGAAAAAGCAAAACGATTCATCTGTAGCTGCTCTATGCCTTGGTCCTCATACTGTTCACATATATTTTTCTTGATATTTATGTGAACCACATGCACATATTTGGCTTTCTTGGCATTGAGTTTTGCATTTCTGCGGCTTGCAAACGCCCAGGCTTAACTGCGCAAGTGTTTAAGCATAATCAAATATTCTCATATAAATACTCGTGAGAGAAAAATATAGTTTCTTTTCCGCTGGTAAAAAAATTGGTTAATAATAATTTGTTTACATTCTAATCAATTTTTTTTAATATTACATTCGGGTAAAAAAATTAAACAAAAAAATATTGATTTTTTTAATTAATAATAATGTGTTAAAAGGGATTGTATAAATAAGTTAAAAGACATCATATAAATATAGGTTTGACATGATTCTTTGCCAATGGAAATATCAAGAAGATATTGATTTTAGAATTTTTTTATTTAATAATATATATTTATATAAGGGAGTTGACAATTTGGTTGGTTTCATAAATATGAGATCTTTTGGTTGGTTTTACAAATATGGGATACATGTGTGATAGCATTATAATTTTTTAGGTAAGTTTTCACGATCTCCCATATGAAACTAAAAATTGATTATATATTTATATTTATTTTATATTTTCATCAATTTATAATAAAAAAAATTCCCAAAATTTTTTATTTATAAAATTTAACCTTATAAAAAAATTATACCTATTTTGAAACAAATATTTAATAAATTTATATTCATATTTCTGAGTTACTAATATATAAGGTTGGTTTTTTTCGTACTAAAAAACGATACTGTATAGTATTTTGATTTACATATGTATAGTATTTTGATTTATATAAATAATGTCCATAAATATTATAAAATGAATGAAAATGTTAATATGAACATGAAATTTTAAGTTTAGGGCAATATTGCAATTTGCATAAAATAATTAAAACCATTTTTTAAAATATTAAATAAAGTATCAAAATTAAAAAGAAAAAACTGTGATTATTATAAAAGAAAAATAAATAAAAATTTAAAAATATGCTAGGTAATTATTGTAAAATTATAATTGGAATAAAATATTATAATTGGTAATATTGTGGAGTTTTGTTTTCTATTTTTAGATTAGATTTAATGTTGTAAGTTTATTTTTAATAATTTTATTTATGTCTATAAGTATATTAATATTGAAAAAAAAGTTAGATATAAGTGTATTTATATTGAATAAGGGTGTGAGATTTTTTTTTTTTATATATATAAATATTAAGTGTATATTTAAGATTTAATTAAAAATAATTATCTTTATCCTTACAATTTAATGAAAGTATCTGATTAACTTTATTAAATTACTTGTGTTTTATAAATTAGGATCTCTAATGATTTACTTATTAAAAGGTTAGTTTTTTTTCCACGTAGTTGATTAACTTCCAATCCTAAGATTTTGGTCCTTGCCAACCTTATTTCCACAATTTTTTTCTTTGGTTGCATTAATATCTTAAGCGGATTGGAATTCATCTATCATTTAATTTATATGACTAAGCTAATTAATATAAAATATCAATATTTAGATAAAAATGAAATAATTTATTTTTATTTTTCTTCTAAAATTTGATGATCATTTCTTTCTCTATGTATATCTAATTGTTATCGTAATTTATACAATAAATTCATTTTTTAAATCAATTTAAATTATTATTTTAAAAAATTATTAAAAAATAAATACAATTTAAATTTTATAAATATCATAATTAAAATATATATAAAATTGAATGCATAAATTTTAAGACTAAAATTAAGAATATAATAAATATGATAAAATTTAATAATATATTAAATGCATATTTTAAAAGAAATGAGAATGATAATCACCAAATATGATTTGAGATTTTAACAATATTACTCTTATAATAAAAATAAAAAAATCTTATTTAATAATTTAATTTGAAATATGGTTTGTTCATTATAAAATTAGTGTATGCACTAATAGTGATGTATACATGTGGCAATTGTAATTTTTTCATTTCATAAACTTCAAAATCCTAGTATTTTTTAAACCATCACCTCCAAACTTCAAACTTAATAATGCTACAAACAAAACCAACCAACCCACCTTGCTCTTTTTTCACTATCTTTCAAAAACCAGAAAAAAAAAAAAAAAAAAAGAATTATACCAAATTAACTTTTTTTTACAAAATGCTTAATATAAACTCAATATCCCTTTTCCCAAAACACTTCTAAAATAAATAAATTATTGTAATATTGTGTTTAATAGCAACCCGTAGATTCATTTACCCATAAATGATTAAATAATCAAATATTTTGAGATGCAAATGATTTTTAAATGAAAAAATTGAGGAAAGGTTTGCACTTATAGAGGTTTGATTTCTCTTGACTATTTGTAAATCTATAGATTTATATTGATAAACTATTTTAACTATAAATTTTTGACATTAAATTATTTATGTTTCATATTCTCTACTTTAAAATGTGAATAAATGCCACATATTTGGAAATAGAAAACATATATCCATAAGGTTATATATATAGACTAATAAAAAATAAAAATATAAGAAATATTTTAATTTAAATTATTTTTTCTCTATATATATAATTATGTTTTTAATATGAACATAAAAATATTTTACTTATAATTATCATAAATAAATAAAAGTAAAATAATCAATATGTGATAATGTTTTGGTGAAGCATTTTTATAGGATAAATGAAGAAATGTAAATAACCAAAATAAAATATTTAAATAAACTTAGTATATATTAAAGAAATAAAGTGATACTACAATTATTTTAGGGTATATAAAAATAGATGAACGAAATTATAAATTTCATATTTAAATTAGGATAGAACTATTTTGAATCTAGATTTACCAAGCACATAGAGGAATCAAATCTGTCAAATTGCAAATCTCATTCTAAGTGTAAAACTTGAGTAAAGGTTTACATATGGAGCTTTGATTCCTCTAAGCTCTTGGTAGATCTAGAATTATGATGAATCTATGCTAATATTGAGCAACACAATAGTAAATTTTTAACTTAAAAAAATTATTTTTGTTCACTTGTCTTATATAATATATACCAGTGTTAAGATGAATCTATGCTAGTTTTGACCAACACTCTAATCAAATATTTTAGCTATACGTTTTTTTTTTTCCACTTGTTTTATATAATATATAAGTAGTTCACATTAAAATATTTTATTTATGACTCTCAATCTCCACATTAAAATGTCAGTACATATAAAAATCTAGTCGATATGATCTAATCTCTCTCCCCATATATATATATATATATATATATATATAGATATATATATATAAACCAAGGATTAAGAGGGATGAAATATCTCAAAATGCAAACATTTTTTAATGTAAAATTCAAGGAAAATTTTGCACCTTTAGATATTTTATTCCTTTGGACTAGTATTGGTAGATCCATAGTTAAATGGATCGAGGTTGGTTTTGGGAAACACACTAAAAAAATTGTTTTAATTATAATATTTTTTATTTTCACTTGTTTTATATAATTTATAAGTAGTTGACATTGAAATATTTTATTTATGATTCATATTCTCCACATTAAAATGTTAATACAAAGAGAAAACATCTATCTTTATAAAATGCTATACATTTTTCTAAAACCCCAAGTTATTATAAATCCAAGGCAATAATATTAAACCCAAGCGATTAATATTATAAACCCAAAGCATATAAACTGAAATATAAATATTATAAACCCTAAAATAAATATGGTTGACCGTGGTTGGCCATGGTTGACCATGGTTCATTTTCATATTTAGAAAATATTTGTCACAATGTGGCATTCAACCATGGTTGACCATTCTTGAGCATGATTGATTTTCAAATCAAGCCAATCTTTGTGACAATGTGACGTTGGGCCATGGTTAATTTTCATATTGAGAAAATCTTAGTCACAATGTGACATTGTGTTGAAAAAGGTGTAACTAGGTTCAGTCTTCATAATGAAATGATCTTTGTAAATGATGAAATAAAAGAAATAAAATTATTTTTGTATGCCTTGTTGCGTGGGTTTCATGAGCAATAGGTTTATTTGTTAGTGGCTCACATTGAGAGCCTTGGGATTTATTATTAAGTCAAAGAGTCAATGTCATGTATGAAGAAGCTCTTCTTGAGCTTATGTTTAATGTATACAAGTCTATAGAAATGTCAAGAAGCCCTCCAAATGATAAGCACAATCTTCTTCATCATGTCGGCCTGCAAAATGAATTAAAAAAATCATGTCGGCTCAAATAAAGAGACACAACGGTTCCCTCTCTCATGTCGGCATATATGCAAGGCAAACCACTATATATAGGCGTGAAAAGGATCTACATTATAAGAAGGATAGGAACTCAGATCATTTGAAATCTTGGACAAGTACAGTGGTTTAGAAATATCCGATGAGTACAGTAGTTCAGTGTTGTGGATGAATAAGGATCTTTGTGTTTTTCGGTGATGTCTCGGCCTCCTCATAGTATTAATGAAGTAATGTCTCGACATACTAAGATGTAGTCCCATTTTCCACATATGTGTAATGAAGATCTCTCAGTAATATACTCTTGGCATACCTTTGTCTCAACATACAGTCTCGACATTCTTGTGAAGAGGAGGATCTTAAACTATCACTCTCTATCTCAGCATACGTTTAAGATGCAACTATAATTTGAGCATAGAAGTAATCATAGTTAATACATAGTCATAAGCATGATGAAGATCTTGGTATATATATATACATATCTTAGTATAAAGATCTCGGTGTTATGGTGAAAGTCTTAATGGAGGAGCAGCAATGATCTTAGTCGAAGAGTAGCAATGATCTTAATAAAGGTGTTGCGATGGTGCAACTATAATGATATATGCGGTGCAATAATGATGACCTCAGTGAAGAAACAGTGATGATGATGATCTCAGCAGCAACAAAGAAGAGGATTGGTGTCTTGGTCTTGGAGTGGCCTAATAGGTCAAGGGTAATGGTCTTGGTATTCGTCAATTGGAATCTTTATAAGAAAAATTTTGTGTACTGGGTTTTCCTCTTAAAGAGTGAGAGGTTTTGGCCTTGGCAGAAAGCCAACATCTTGTGTCCTTGTCTCTTTTGTTTTGGTAACTATTTGATGAACTAAGAATGCACTCTAATAATAAAAAGTGAAGATAGTGCTAATAAGAAACAGTTAAAAATATCTCACAAATAGTTATCCTGGTGAGAAGAATCTTATTAACATAATTTGCCCTAGATTCTTCAACATGGTATCAAAGCTAAGGTGCTGAAGTCAAAGGAAGGGAGGCAAAAAGATATATTCAAGGATCATTTTTCAAGAAGGGCATCAAAGAAAGTTGAAGGGTTTTGTGTTTCAAAACCTACTTCAGGGATTGAAGGATCAGTCTACAACAACAGTATACAATGGTAAGGGCTTTTGTCTATATAATTAAGGAGAAAGTCTACAACAACAAGACAATTTAGTCCTACAGCAAGGTTGATTTGGATCCTTATCTAAAGTTCTAGGATCAAGTAATCTTAGTCAAAAGATGAAGCGTTCAGAACTCGAGTACATATCAACAATTTTGGTGTCTCCCACAGTTTCAGTCTATGTCATACAGTGATCTCAATAATAACATGATGGCATCATAATAGTGACAATCACTACCTCAGATTGAATCATTTGCTATAAAGAATACAGTCTTGACAACTCATATTCATGATACTCGATGGCATATTGAAGTAGACCATCTGCAACATAGCGCTCAGAAATAGGTCCAGGTACTATAAGGTGATCATAGAAAGTAACCTTGATATTCTATGATTCTACATGATGATGAATACTACAAGGTTCACATGTGTGACAACAAGAATTCCTAGATGTCTTTCCGAAAAAAATTATCAGGCTTCCCACAAAAATAGAAATTGATTTCAATATAGAGCTAGTTCCAGGAGCTACCCCAGTGTCAAAATCCCCTTACTGAATGAGTATGCCTGAATTAACAAAGCTTAAGGTGCAGTTACAAGAGTTGCTAGATAAAGGGTACATTTGCCCAAGTGTATCACCTTGGGGAGCCCCAATGTTGTTTATGAGAAAGAAAGATGGGACCTTGCACCTATGTCTCGATTATAGGCAACTAAATAAATTAACTATTAAAAACAAGTACCTGTTTCCAAGAATCGATGATTTATTTGATTAAGTCAAGGGAGCGACTCAATTTTCTAAAATTGATCTATTGTCAAGGTATCATCAAATCAAAATAAAAGTGCGAGTAATCTGCAAGACAACATTTTGAACCCATTATGGTCTTTATGAATTTGTCGTCTTACCGTTCGGGCTTACTAATTCCCCCGCAACTTTCATGAGTTAAATGAATAGTATTTTCACCCTTACCTAGATAAATTTGTTTTGATTTTTATTGACGACATTATTATATACTCAAGGAACTTAGAAGAGCATAAGGAGCACCTTCAGATAATGTTGAAAACCTTAAGAGAAAATTAGCATTATGCTAAGTACAACAAATACGACTTTTGTGAGGATCAAATTCAAAATTTTCGGACAGAACAAGTGAGTGAACACAAGCTATTAAGTGACAGATAAAAGAAAATAAACATAAGTACCGTATCATTGTAGGATAGCTGCTATGATTTCGAGGAGGGAGGCTCTAAAATGAAGCGAAGGAAAAATTTTGGAAGGTGATTGTAGCTGCTACAATAGGACTTTATAATAGGCTTGCCCAAATCCAGAAAGAAAAATTATTCTATCATGGTAGTGGTGGATAAGTTGAGAGAAAAAACTCATTTTATCCCTATCACATATACTTACAAAATTGTTGAAATTGTAGATATATTTATGAGGGAGATATTTCGGTTGTATGGCATGCCAAAAGTAGTTATTTCTGAACGGGATGTAAAGTTTACTTCTGCATTTTGGAAAGCCCTTTTTACTGGGTTAGGCACTCATATTCAATTCAGTACAACATACCATCCACAAATAGATGGGCAGACCGAACGAGTTAATCAAGCCCTAGAAGATATGCTACGAATGTATGTGATGTAATAACCAACCAAATGGGAGGAATACCTTCAATTTGTTGAATTTTCATACAACAACAATTATCATGAATCTTTGAAAATGAGCCATTATGAAGTGTTGTAGGGAAAAAGGTGCAGAACACCTACAAATTGGAACAATCTTGAAGATAAGTTAATCCTAGGGATTGATATGCTTGTGGAAATGGAACAAACAGTGAAGAAAGTTTGATAGAATCTGAAGGTTGCCCAAGATAGGCAAAAAACATATGTTGATAAAAAAAACACTTATAAAGAGTTTCAGGTAGGAGAGCATGTATACATGCGAATTAAAGCCAAGAAAAGTAGCTTAAGGTTGGGTGGAAGTGCAAAGTTAGGGGATCAATATTTTTGTATATGAAGTGTGGGTGTAAATTTATGAATAATGAGAGTAAAGGTGTGCATTTGTGTACCTTCATCCAGACTCAATTGTATATAAAGAGAGAACTATGATATTTCAAAAATTGTAGGTAAAACAAGTGACTTCAAGTTTTTATCCAATGAATTTCTAGGAGGGATAAAGAATCACACTTGCAATGGGCCCTATCATGGTACTAATGGTACTAGGTATATTAAGTTACAATCATGACTTCAAGGCATGTAACACAAATTATCATTTTGAATGGGCTATATCATGGTACTAGGTGTATCAAGTTACTATTATAAGACAACACAATTGTTATGATTATTAACTCTCTTTTTTCAAGTCTTTTTTTTAATTATTAGACATTGTCATAATTTTGATTTGTTGGAAGTAAAATTATTTAAGCTTGCTATTAGTTCATTTTCTTTACATTAATTTTTTATATAGTTTTGAAAAGTTTATATATATAAAGATATATATATATATATATATATATATATATATATATATATATATATATATATATATATATAGTCTTGAGGGTTAATTGGTTGAGTCCTGTTATTAAAGTACCATAGTTATTGAGATGTCACTCGTTCAATTCTTTCAGCATTCTCGAGGTCAGACTCCGTGGTTGAGTCGACAAGAAGTGATCCCTTTAGGTGGATTTGCCTGTTACAAATATTCCATGGACGTAGCAGTTTTATTTGTTACAAATATTCCATGGACGTAGCATTCACCGATCTCCACGGTTCATCAATTCTTTCTTGCCATTGTTTGAAGAGTATATTGATGGGATGTAAATCCTTAAATGACCAAGATAACTTGTAAGACTAAAAAAACATAAGATAGAAATCATTGAACATGTTTCTTTATGCAAGAATGACATTTTGATATAACTTGAAATTGCATTAGGGTTATTTTTGTTTCCAGCACTATCAACCATGTATTGACATATTTGAAAATGGATATAAGCTCTCATTTCTCCTTGCAAATTGTTTGCTCATTCTTTAAAATGTAGTTGCAACCCTTAATGTTCTTACAAGTTTCTTTGTGGCCTTGATAACTTCCATAGATTTGTGGACTATTTTTTATTGAGGGTAAAGTAAACAACCAAAGTTGAGAGCTAGGGTATCCCACTAGGCATAGAGTAAACAGTGACACAGTGCTATGTTAAGGCACTCCATGGTGTAAGGTCACTGGTTCGAAACTCTGTGGGCAAAAGTCCATACATGCTAAGAGTTGGTGTGGCCCAAGCCACGTGTGATCCCTTAGTAATTTTGATGACTTAGATGCCCCTAGGTTGTGGCTACTCAAGCCATAGATTAGTCATGCAAGTCACAAAAACTAGCAAACAAAAAGTTGAGAGTTAGAGTGTACTAAGATTGTCATTGGCAATGTCAAAGCCAATATGGGAATCAATTTAGGCATCATTGATATGGACATAGCTCATAATGTTGGTGGAAAATTAAATTTCATTTATAAGGAGTTGTTGATGATTTTCAATTATGGGTGAACACTTTCCTAGTTTGAGTTTTCCTTTTTCTCTTGCTCATGTATTTTGGTATCTACCTTTTTTTATTTTACATAATCTTTTTTTTATTATTTTTATTTTTATTTTTTATTTTTATTATATTGTGGGGTTTAAACATCTTCCATATATGTTTGTAGTAAATTATGAATCAATATTGTCTTTGTTTTATGACATGAGCATTGTTGGATTGTTCATTTCAAAATAAGAGAGAATAGACATTTAAAATGTTCAATCAATTAAAAATTCCTTACCAAAGAACTAGCTTATAGCTATTTATTTTTTTTCATTTGAGTAACTAGAATGCATGATCGAATTAACTAGAATTCAAACCTTCTAGATCCATCCTTGGTTCCAAGCCCTTATCGCATCATAATATCCTTTGCCCTTATATATTATTATAGGGTCATATTGTTATTGCACAATCAACTTTGTTCAATAAAATTAGGGCATTGTAATTTCTAGCACTCCAAAAATTTATATAGCTTACATTGCATCAAGATCTGTATAAATCTAAACATGAAGTGTGATGTGTAACTCTCAACCTAGCCACTTACCTTTTCATTATGATGCACCCATTGAGGTAATAAGCTGAAATATCCAAAAGAAATAAAATTAGTGAAGTGCTTATTCAAAAAGCCAAAAGTCTTGCTTTTGATACAATTGGACAATCAAAAGTCTTGTTTTGGATGTAACTGGAGAATGGAATTTTACTTTAGTATCTACAACATGTTGGAGGAGGATTTGTTGAGGGTTAAGGAAAAATAATGGAATTTTATTTGGGTATCTATAACATGTATTTTAGTAGCATAGATCTATCTTAAGTACGAATCTAACATGAGCCGAGAGGGGTTAAATTTCTTCAGGTGCAAACTTATTTTAGAATGCAAAAATAATGTGTAGCATTTCATTGTCTAATTGTATTTTTGAATGCTATAGAGATTACATAACTTAAACTTGTATGTCCAAAAAATCTTTGTTGTATTTGAAAATATATATATATATATATATATATATTAAACTGTAAAATACTAACACCATACCACTTCAAACTTTTTATTTTTAAGTATACTTCAATATTAATTCATATTAAAATATTATTTTCATAATTCACATTGGATATTTTATTATATACAATAGTAAAGTATATTCTTTTAACATTTTTTTTTCGTATATAGATATATATGAAGTTTCAAATACCATTGGTTGTCAAAACTTGGGAACCCAATAACAAAGGTTAAAATTTCATATATATATATAATGTTAAAAAAAATATTTTAATGTTGTGTATAATAAATATCTAATGTGACTTACTAATAAAATAGTTTAATATGAATTAATATTCAGGTATACTTAAAAATATATTAATATCTGTATTCAGGCTTCTGTGATCCATAATAAATTAAGAAAAGTCTTTCGGTAGAAATCACATAAGAGAAATTTTTAGCACTTTGCTTCACATTGGCTATAAAATGAAGATATTTTGTGAATTTTATGAATTACTATTCACTTAGAATTAAAAATATATTAATAACAAACAAAAACCATTTTAATGTGTGTTGGTCTATGTTGGTTATAGCCAACATTGCTTTTCTATTTAGAGAATATTTTATTTTTATTTTAAGAGGGACACATGTCAACTCCAAATTAAGCTCGGACATACTTACACATAGCCCCTTGTTAGAGGAAGAGTTGTTAACGGTTAAGGAAAGATAATGTTAGTTTGTTTGGGTTTCTAATGTAAGTTTATTTGGGTTTCTATAACATGTTGGAAGAGGATTCATTGGGGGGTAAGGAAAAATGATGGAATTTTATTTGGAAAAGATAATGGAATTTTCTTTAAGTTTCTATAACATATTGGAAGAGGATTTGTTGAGGGGTAAGGAAAGATGATGGAATTTTATTTGGGTTTCTATAACATCTTGGAAGAGGATTTGTTGAGGGGTAAGGAAAGGTGATGGAATTTTATTTGGGTTTCTATAACATGTTTGAGGAGGATTTGTTGGGAGTTAAAGAAAGAGGCAAAGGTTTTTCTTCAAACACACTTCGACAATGAAATTTATTGGGGTGTCTATCACATGTTGGAAGAGGATTTCTTGAGGGTGAAGAAAAGATAATGGAATTTTATATGGGTTTCTATAAAATTTTATTGGAGATTAATTTGTTGAGAGTTAATTAAAGAATCCAAAAACCCTAAATGTGACATTTAAAGCCCTAATTCTAAAGAAAAATCTTTTGAAATCTTTCGAGGACCATAAACTAATTTCTTAATTACTCAATTTATAAGATCATCACAAATATCCTAACAAATAGCTTGAAGAATGTATTATCATAGTTATCTTGGAAGAATAATTTGGATTTCTCTTCAACCAAGAAATTCAAAATGTTATAGGGTCATCTTAAGATGCTATAGAATCATCTTAGGAAATGAGAAACTATGTGGTAGGAATGATCCTTAAATGAGATGCTCTATACAATGGAAGTTTCATGAATCTTAGAAAAATGACACTTTGTCAAAACCAAGATATTTTCAAATTTGTATATGTAAATGAAAATGACATTTTGTCAAAATCAATATATTTTCAAATTTATACATGTAAATGCTTAGTGTTTAAATTCCTAATATATATATTTAATTTTAAACTAAAAATATTTTGTAGAAGACCAATAATAAGATGTTATTTCTTCTTCATTATTCTTTTAATTCAAAATCAACAACTTAATAATAAAAAATTATAATAAAAAAATTTCACTTTTATTTTTTAAATATTACATCTTATTTTTTATTTTATTTTTTAAATAATTATAATATTTTAATCTAATTTGTATTGTTTTCACCCTCTCACATAATTGTTTTTGGTCTTATTTTTATTTTAACTGATTTATCTTCTTCCACTTTTATCTTAATATATAAATTAAAAATAAAAATTATAAACCCATTTTATAATTAAAATTTAATATTAAATACATATCAAATACAACATCTATATACGACTTCAAAAGCATAAAGACATGCAACGCTTTTCTTCACAATGATCATCATTTCTCTCTCTTTTTTATTATTGATTACCATTTGTTTTAATTTGCTTAAGCCTTCATAAGCTAAACCGTTTCTCTTACTACTTATCCATAATAATCTATTTTAAATATGTTCAACTGTTATCTCTGATCAAAGTACAATTTCTTTTAAATTGGTCAGAGATTCCATAAGCCAAACGCTACAATTTTTGGTGAACTCCAAATTTACAGTGCCGTTTGAAGGATGTTCAACTATCAACTCAGAACTTTTCTTAAATCAAACTTACCCATACTTTCTACTTTACAAAGTATCATAAAAAGCAGACTGGCTCTATCAATTCAAAACGCCCAACACTTTTCTAGCATGATTTTCAACCTGTGTCTAACTGCAAAAATATAAATAAAAGCGAAAGAGAAAGCTAAATAAGATCCCTCCAAGAATAAAATAGGCCAGTAAATTCCATGTGATTATGTCTTGTTCCTTTCTTTTGATGATCAGAGATGGCAGATGGTCAGTGGAAAGAGAGCAACAGCGGTGAACATGAAAGGAGGGCGTGAGGTAGGTTAATGAGTTAAGGCCAAAAGTGGGCGTAGAAGCCATGCCATCTGAGATCTGCAAGAAGCTTTTTTCGCATTTTGCCTGGTGATCTTACCAAGTAGTTCCACATGGATGGGTGATTGTAGTGAACCTCCACAAAGAGCTCGTCCACAATGAGAGGCATCTCTGGATCGCTGAGCCATCCCCTCAGAATCGGCCACTCGCTTCCCTCGATGTCCATCTTTACAACCACCGTATCAGTCGCTTTCATTTGCAGCTCCCCTTTCATAAACCTCGTTATATTTATGACATTGCTGGCTTTATCATCTCAGTCTGACACAAAGCTGTAGTGCAGCTGGTGCGGAGGTTGGGGAGTGGCCTTTACAGTGAGGGAGGAGGGATTCGTCTGTGCCACGTTACTCTTCGTCAAAACCAAGTGGGCTCGGCTTTTGCAGGAGCTTGGAATCGACTTCGAAGGCGTGAATGTCGATGAAATCGAAGGGGTACATGCGAAGAAACCAGGCTAGGCTGGTGCTGAATGCATTAGCAACCAGATCCAGCAGAACCCGTCGCTGTCTGCGATGGAGATCGATCGCCTTGGAAGGCAGAAGCCACGGCAAGATGTGCGTTTTGTCCTGCACATCGTTGGAAAATCGGAGGGCGAAACCTCTGCGGAAATTGTTGCGATCGTCGAGCTTCTCAGTGAGATGACCTTTTAGAGGGCAGGCAGCTGCCTCCTATCCACATCATCTGACGCCATGGATTCTCAACCTGATCTTCATCTTTGTCCAAGAATCCTTCTCTCGTCCCGCACAACTCGCTGCTGTTTTTGGCCATGGCTTCCCATTCATTATGCTTAAACACTTGCGCAGTTAAGCCTGGGCGTTTGCAAGCCGCAGAAATGCAAAACTCAATGCCAAGAAAGCCAAATATGTGCATGTGGTTCACATAAATATCAAGAAAAATATATGTGAACAGTATGAGGACCAAGGCATAGAGCAGCTACAGATGAATCGTTTTGCTTTTTCTGGTGCCCTCTGTCTGAGAATGAGAACGTCTGTCTGAGAATGAGAACGAGAATGAGAAAAGCAGATACATTGTAAATTTTCACAATGAATGCAGAGAAATTCAAATTTCAAATCGATCCACTGTTCGGCGCGCGCCCAATTTGTCCCGCCCATCCACTTCGTCTGACATTGGAGGTCCTGCATGTGGCGTCAGTATTTTCCGGTGACGCTGGAGTCCTTTCCCGGCCCGAGAATTGTCCCGTTACATGCCCATGCATGTATGGTGAAGTTTCTAAGCGATTGCTGGCCCCATCATAGTACTCTTAAACCGCATTGAATACCCAATAGCATAGGAAATATTGCTCGCCGTGATGAGCTAACCCAGCACTCCCTTGAGTGTTGCACTTGCGCATTATTGCCTGCAGGAGATGGACTTTGGAACAAATATATTCTCGTCCACTGCTAGTAGATTCACTATCCAAGAGGGTCCCACCTTCCACTTTCTAACATCGCAATAAGCCTTCTTTACACAAGATTAGTACTTCCACCAACTAATGCACGATTTCCACATCATCCCAACCTACTCCACATTACTGGCCCTACCATGCTATCCCAGTGCTCATCATCCCAACATTTATCAAGTACGACTTCTTGTGGCCTTTCAAGAATGCAACCTCTAAAGCTTACATCATCTCGAGTTTCCCCTCGGTTGTTGATCTCTTTATCTTGATCTTGGCTACTTGTTACAAGAGTGTTCGCTCTTGATCACAAGTCTGGTCATGAGGGCATAAGGAAAGAATCAGTTAACAATAAGGCTCCTTATAAGGACTTATCCTGTGCATTGATTCACTCTCCAATGAAATGGGTTTGGTCTGCAACATGACAAGGAAAATTGTCCTGCGCACACACATGATACGCTCACTCGTGACCATGGTGGTTCTGCCCGAAAATTGGGTTGTGTAAGTCATGTCAAACCTTGTGTGATGAGTTCGGCCATAGCTCGACCACGGTGGTTGAATAAGGGATTGGACCTACGTAGTTTTGACTCTTGCCCTTGGGGTTTTATGAAGCACACATAAGTGCCCTCCTGAGCTTATATGAAGGTTACCATCTTTGGGTTCTTGATGGCAGGGATACCAAACACAGCCCAAGGACTCGTCCATCCAGACAAGGGACTTGTCCATTCAGCGCAAAGACCTTTCCATCCAGTCTCTCAAAGCTCTACAATCCCTTGGGCCCTCCGAGTCATACAAGGAACAAACTACTCTCGGCTCATAATTCTACAGGTCTCTCTTGAGAAATAAATAAACATAGCAAGCTTATAAAAACAACCAAAAGGCATATGGTGCCATAAAGGCCACAAGGAGTTCAACATTCATGAATAAACAAAAAAATCCTCCTTTTCAATTGGACTATCGGCATGAACCATGTATACAGACACATGATTAACAATTTTACAAGGCCACAAACATTTCAATCTTATGGATGAGAATTCTAGACAAATCATTAACAAAAATAACCAATATATGAATACCCACTAGTAGAGTACCAATCAAGCTGAGCACCATGGCTATAACTAGTGATTCAAGTAGGGATTTACCACACCATCTCCACACCAAAATAATATACAAAATATGGCAGCCAGCCTTGGGAGATTCAACCTCAACACATACATAACATAGATGCAACTTTGTGTGAAGAACAGAGTCGTAAAATCAAGTCATTCAAGTTCTTGAGGTCATGCCTCATACAACACATGATATATCTATTGGTCTGAGTCCTTGATAAAATGGATGAGTAGACCCCACAACAGGGTATGCATCACTTAAGACTTGGGAAATACCCTCATATAAGATAACAGGGCAATAAGGATAAAAGACAAGGAAATCCTCAATATTACCAGATAAACAGTGTTAATAAGAATTTGCAATCCACATAACCACCACACCATAATAAGGAAGGATTCCCATGTTAACTACTGCTATGACATAACATATTTTCCATTCTTGTATATATTAATCACACAATCATGTTTCATGCATTAATAACACCATTTCAAACCAGAAATACAAGACTCATCCATTATCATAGAGAATACATGAGGAGGCACTGTCACTCGTTGGCGAAATGCATCGAGCCCATTTTCAACCCAATGAATTCACCTTCGCTACCTGTGCCAAGCTGGCGTCTCTGCAACTAGGCAGCAGATGCGTCAGGAAATCATAAGCAGCGGATTTCACTCTGATGCTGTTGTGGCTAATGCTTTATTAGACGCTTATGCAAAATGTGGGTTCATAAGAATTGCGCACGAAGTGTTTGACAAAATATCCTAACCAGATGTAATCTTTTGGACTGTCATGATAGCGGGATATTCAAAATCAGGGAATCCAAACAAGTTTCAGAAGCTCTTTTAGATACTCCATAGTGATATATATGCCTGGACGGCAATGATCACAGGATACGCACAGAATCGGCTGCTTGACATGGCTCTGAAACTATTTAATGAAATGCCTCAACGCAATCTAGTGTCATGGAATGCGGTGATAGCAGGATTTGCACAGAGTGGTAATGGTGAAGAAGCTCTCCAGTCTTTTAGACAAATGCAATTGGCAAATGTGAGGGCTGATTCGAAAACCTTTTCTAGTATTCTCCAAGTGTGCGCTGGCTTGGGAGCTCTGCATCAGGGTAAGGAGATTCATGAGAATGTAATTAAATTTGGGTATCAGTGTAAGGTCATTGCGGTTAGACATGTATGCCAAATGTGGGAGGATTCAGAGCACCTTTGAATTGTTTAACTAACTGCATCAACCAGACGTTGTATCATGGACGACATTGATTGCGGTGTATGCTCAGAATGGGCAGGGGAGGGAGCGGAGGCCCTGAGACATTTTCAAGATATGCAATTGGCAGGGGTTAGCCCAGATTCAAGAACTTTTTCCAGTATTATCTCTGTATGTGCCGACTTAGCAGCTTTAGATTCTAGAACAGGGCTTTGGGATACATGAACAATTAGTCAGATGGAATTTTCAAGCTGATATAGCTGTGATAAATGCCTTGATAGACTTGTGCAAAACATGGGAGCAAGATGTTGTATCATGGACGACATTGATTGCAGGGTATGCTCAGAATGCGCAGGGAAGGGAGTGGAGGCCCTGAGACATTTTCAAGATATGCAATTGGGAGGTGTTAGGCCAGATTCAAGAACTTTTTCCAGTATTATCTCTGTATGTGACAACGTAGCAGCTTTGGGATACATGAACAATTAGTCAGAGATAATCTGATATAGCTGTGATAGACTTGTGCAAAACATGGCGGAGCAAGACGTATCATGGACGACATTGATTGCAGGGTATG
Organism: Pinus tabuliformis; assembly: GCA_031772625.1. Taxonomy (NCBI): domain Eukaryota; kingdom Viridiplantae; phylum Streptophyta; class Pinopsida; order Pinales; family Pinaceae; genus Pinus; species Pinus tabuliformis. The sequence continues at coordinate 1,135,270,654 of CM062807.1, read as the reverse complement.
CCCAGAATGGGCAGGGAGATATGCAATTGGGAGGGGTTAGGCCAGATTCAAGAACTTTTTCCAGTATTATCTCTGTATGTGCCAACTTAGCAGCTTTATAACAGGGCTTTGGGATACATGAACAATTAGTCAGAGATGGATTTTTCAATCTGATATAGCTGTGATAATGCCTTGATAGACTTGTGCAAAACATGGGAGCATGCATAAGACGTGAATTATTTGAATTATTTGCCGTAGGCTATCTGTTAGACATTTTGGTGGAGGGGTTTTCAGTATTATTTTCGGTTAAAATTAGAATTACAAGTTTGAGCTGTAAACTTTCTACAATTAAGGTGTCAAATCTATATACATAGTCAAAAATCCAATTTAAATAACAAAAATCTTTTAAATAACAAAAAAATAAGATTTCACAAATTTTTTTATCAATTCAAACCAAAATCTCCAACAAAAAAATTAATTAAAAAAAATAATAATAATAAATATCATAGTTAGACAACACCAAATTATTTGACAAAATGCATAAAAGGTCTCATGGATAACGGTTGCCCTCAAACTCTTTGAACAAATGAACTCTCTAGGACGAGACCAGCCCATGTTATGTTGCTTTGTATTTTCTCTGCATGGTTATATGCATGAATCGTGGATGAGGGCTGTCAGTACCTCAACTGTATGGGAATACATTACAATATCACGCCTGCAGTGGAGAACTATAGCTGTGTGGTTGACCTTGGCCGTGCAGCCGATACTGTATGAGAATACATTACAATATCACACCTGCAGTGGAGAACTATAGGTGTGTGGTTGACCTTGGCCGTGCAGCCTATATAGACAAAGCACAAGACTTTATCAAGAAAATGCCAATAAAAGCTGATGCTTTTGTATGGATTTGTTTCTTGGTGCCTGTAGAGCACAAAAATCTATAGATAGGACAGTATATGGCAAGACACTCGAGTTGGACCCTACAAATACTGCACCCTATGTGTTTCGATCAGACATCTACGCTAGAGCTAGCAGGTGGAGGGCACATTGAAAAGGAACGGAAAATGATGAAAGACAAAAGGCATAAAAAAGCGAAACACCTGGATGTAGCTGGACTGAGGTAAATAAACAGGAGAGGGGTTGCATTCAAAAATGCAAGAAAACTATAGGAAGTTTGAGACATTGGCCTGTGACAAGAAGGTCACAGGTTGTGTTCTCTGATGTTTATATTGAATGATTTAGGAGGAGAACCAAACTAAATGCCACCCTGAGAGGAGTTGGCAATTGAATTAGACTATTAAAGGTGTTTGCTATCATGATTGTTCGAGTTAATGAAAACCCTCCAGTCTGACTACGACGCTGCCACTGTATCCATCTCCAAAATTTGCAGCAGGAGGAATTGCTGACGTATGCCAACTGACCATTGCATCAAGGATGGGTAGTGTCATTCGAGCCACTGTATCCATCTCCAAAATTTGCTGCAGGAGGAATTGCTGAGATATGCCAACTGACCATTGAATCAAGGATGGCTAGTGCCACTCGAGCCACTGTATCCATCTCCAAAATTCGCTGGAGGAATTGCTAAGGTATGCCAACTGACCATTGCATCAAGGATGGGTAGTGTCACTCGAGCCACTGTATCCATCTCCAAAATTTGCTGCAGGAGGAATTGCTGAGGTATGCCAACTGACCATTGTATCAAGGAGGGGTAGTGTCACCAGAGGGGTTAGCAGCGACATTCAGTGAAGCAAGCAATAAAAGGCATAGGCATGTTGAGCTTTCATTGTTTGCGGGGACTCGTGTCTAGGGTCTATGTCAGCTTCCAATATATCAGAGCAGTTGATGATTTACTCTCTGCTTTTGGCCCCGATTGAGGGGCAATGTGGACAAAGATTATTTTATATTAATATTAATAATTACTTATCTGGATAGGGTGTTTTATCTGATTCATTTAAAACGGTCAGTCTCAAATGCTTTTAAAGCAGATTGTTATGTCCAATAAAACAACATTCTGATCAGACTTTTAACTATCAAATGAGCACATTCATACAACATTCAGTAGGATAGTGTGTATATATATATATATATATATATGATTTTAAACCAATAGGGAACTATCATAACTCTATTTCCTTAAGAACTCAATAGCAAGTAATATCAAGGAACTGTTCGCCTGATAAACATTCTGTTCACAAGACTATAAGCCATCACAAATGAATTGATTCGCATTGCCTAGTTCGAAGTTCGAACTGATGGGTTCTTGCCGTTGGGTCTGTTAGGGATGCCATCCATCCATCACAAATGAATTGATTCGAATTGCCTAGTTCGAACTGATGGGTTCTTGCCGTTGGGTTTGTTAGGGATGCCATCCATCCATGAATATAGGAAAGAAGAGTACAAGGAAAAGGAAATGAATATAGCATGACATCCATGAATATAAGAGTATAAAGAGTGTTTTTTTTTCCATAGAAATAGAGATAATATAAGGAAATGAATATAGGAATGACATCTAGGAAAGAGTATAAAGAAACATCTCTTAGATATAGGAAAGAGTATAGCAACCATCTCTTAGATATTCCATACCGTTTTCTTTGAAAAAAATACATTAAATCCATAATTTTTTCTTTGAAATTAAAAATAATACATTACGTCCACAATGTCGTTCAAAGCTCCTCCAATTCATGCTCCAGTTAATATTCGGCTTTCGAAGCTTCGTCAAATGTTCTATCCCCGTAAGCTCTTCACCTTGACACAGTTAAATGCACACAAGTCCTCCAAAGATGCCTCTAATTCTATGCACCAGCTAGTGTTCAACATTTGAAGATTTGAAAGACCAAAAAGCCCTCCTACTCTCCTCAATGCGCCACCAGCCTCCAACTTTAGGGTTATCTGAGTTGTTGGAAATGCCCCCGCCTCTACCAGACCATTACAATTCTTAATTTCGACATCTTGAGTAAAACATCTTCAAAATAGGAGACACCTCCGAAGAGTCTCTTAAATTGTTAAATGTTTCAATTCCCCTCCATCTTTTTTTAATGGCTGGTTGCTTCGCTGAGAATCCTCTATTGAGAGTCAACATTCTAATGGAATCGAACAAACATTTCAATCCGTAGCAAAAGTTGAGCTCCAATTCCTTGAAGCTCCTCAGAAGACTGAATAAGAGTATTTGCAACGATTTAGGAATTTAGGAATATCGAAGCCTCTCCAAATGGGATCTCCAAATGGGAACAGATGCAAAAGCTAACGATTCGTTAAGTTGCCAATGGAATCTGATAACCCCCGCAAATCGGAGCAGCCGATGAAGTCAATCCTTTGCAGGTTCGCTAAGTTGCCACAGGAATCTGGGAGTTTGCAGGTTTGCTAAGTTTCCACAGGAATCTGGGAGCCTCTGCACGTCGGAGCAGCCGGACAAATCAATTGGAAGTTTGTGAAGTTGCAAGGGATTCTGGGAACCTCTGCAAATCGGAGCAACTGAAGAAGTCAATCGTGTGGAGACTCGTTAAGCTGCCAAGTGAGCCTGGAAATCTCTGCAGAATCGCAGATGATGGGAGCAGTCGGATAAGTCGAGCTTGGAGGTTCGTCAAACTGCCAAGGGAGACTGGTAGCCTCTGCAAGGGAAAAGCTTGTAGGTTCATCAAGCCTGTTAAGGGAATCTGGTCGCCTCCGCAGCTGGTAGAAGCGGAACAAGGGTTTGGACGCTCGTCAAACCGCCATGGGAATCTGGGAACCGCCAAGGGAAATCTGGTAGCAGTGGAACAAGTGAAGGGTTTGAAGGCTAGTCAAGCCGCCTACGGAATCTGGGAGCCTCTGCAAGTAGGAGCAGCCGAATAAGTGAAGGGTTTGGAGGTTCGTCAAGCTGCCAAGGGCATTTGGGGGAGCCTCTGCAGATGGAAGCAGCGGCTTGGAGGTTCGTCAAGCTGCCAAGAGAATCTGGAAGCCGTTGCCACTGGGGGCAGCGGGACAAGAAAGAGATTGGAGGCTCGTCAAGCTGCCAAGCGAATCTGGGAGCCTCTTCAGCTGGGAGCAGCCGGACAAGTCAAGAGTTTGGAGGTTTGTCAAACAGCCAAGTGAGAGCAGACCGACAAGTCGAGTTTGGAGGTTTGTCAAGCATCCAAGGGAATCTGAGCGCCTCTGCAACTCAAATTCGACATACAAGTGAAAACCTTTCACGACCTTTTGAGAAGATGCTGTTCGTCACCAAACAATATCCAGAGTTCAATTACGAGTCAGAAATGCCATATATCAATCCAATAAATTAAAACTAAGGCTAAAGGAAGAATCAGAGTTCTCACCCATTATAGGTGTTTCTATGTCAAAACGGCTTATGCCTCTAACATTAAAAGGAGCCGCACTCCACTCTTTAATAGTGCTAGAGTCGTATCGCGGCTTCTTCTGACCAGTTTGACGGTGGCTTGTTTTCTTCTCTTCGAACGCCAGCATGGATCCACCATACACTCCATTTTCGCCCCTCTTACAGCAGAGCTTGCAGTTATCCCTCGGGAGCATGCTCAAGACTCAATTATACAGTCCAGTTTTGCGCTGCATCCACCGAAGTTTTGATGGCTGGACGGCATAGGATACCAGAATGATAGTTGTCTTAAATTCCACCATCAACACGATCTCCTTCGAACACCAACTTGATTCCGCATATCTTGGAGAGAAAATTGCCAAACACCAACTTGATTCGGCATATCGTGGAGAGAAAATTGCAATATGGACGGAAGTCGTTTCAATAGGGCCTTCCATTTAAGAAGTTAAAGCGATCTCCCTCTTGCAATTCCTGCTGGTCCAAGAATGCTAGCAATCAGTGTTTGCAAAGATGATCCGAGATCTAGGTGGCCAATGTTTTCTTGCAATCAGGGCCACGGTGGTCAATGAAGACATCATACACATAACAATTGTAGTTAGCGTACGTGGTGGATGCAGAGGAGAAGGATCCGAGGATGCCATACCGCCACAGATTGGAATTACACGATCGTCTGGTGGATGCAGAGGTGGACGATCGAAGAATGCCATACTGCCTCAGATTTGGAATTACGTGATGGTCTGGTTGATCTCAGAACAAGTGCAAAGTGGCTACCAGCGGGATGACCCGACCCCAAGTTACCACTAGCACACTCTCAATACTTGCCAATAAAGTGACAACAAAACTTGCGCTGTCTCTCTCAATACTTGCCAATAAAGTGACAACAAAACTGCTCTGAAATCCGGTAGATTTCGGAGTTTCTTGTCTCGCTCAGCAAACAGGGTCCTCCAATACCGTGAACGAACTAAATTTATCACCTTTTTTTTTTCATATTTTTTTAATTTATTATTCGAACTACGGAAGCGAGAAGCAACAGGTTCCTGGCAATTTCATTTGGTTTGGTTGCCCCGAATCTTTTCTTTTTCGAGTCAAAATATCGTGGATGACAACTGGCATGGGTTAATAGCATCTTAATGTTACCGCACATGACCCGTTTTTCTCGAGAAATTTCTTTGTAAAAAACCTAAAGAAAACCAATTCGTTGAAGCGAGCGAGAAAGTGGGGGCAGCGCCTAACCAGCCATATATCGCGTATTCAATGCACCGGGAGATGCACGCGAGATAATCACACACGAATTTGAAAACTCGTCACTAAATAAAAAAAGGCAATTTGCGTGTTAACGGGCTATGTCGCGTGCATCTCCGGGTGCATTTAATACGCGATATATGGCTGGTTAGGCGCTGCCGAAAGTGGGGGCCAATTTCATTTGAAGTTGTCTAGTATTTGAACATTTCACCACCCACCGACTTAGATTTTGGTTATACGTAAATGTAGTTAATGTAAATTGGAAAATTTATTTGTCATTTTACTTGGAGGTAAACAAGTGTTGCACTTCAATTTAGTCGGTAGTTAAAAATTATGTTATGGGAAAATTGCATAAAAAAAAATTCAATTTAGATAAATTAAAAGTGGTTAATAGGTCAATGGAATCTGGCAACTAAGTCTGTCTCTCATTCAAGTTAAAATTTATTTTATGGGGTGGGTAGTAACCAGTATACATATTTATAGTTTTACTCCTACATAACCCTTGAAAAAACATATATAATGGTGAGAAATAACTCTTGGTAAATATATTTATTTACATCATATTCCTATAGATTTTGTATGCAAAGGCTTGCTTAAATTATGGTAGGAAGATGGTAAATACGTTATTTACTTTCCTCAAAGTTTAAGAATAAAAAATCATCACACATGAATATTGCAACCATATCCATAAATTATGGAATAAAATATGTGAGGTTGTTATCTACATGGCATAATCTTAACCAAAGGGTGCAATAAGACCTTCAAGTTATGGTCCAATCAAATGTTTGGAAAATAGTTTTTTTAATCACATTGAAAATTAAGTACTTATTTATAAGTTGCATTGGCCCATGCTAAACTAATAATGGTCAAAAACTTATTTAAATTATAGTGAGAAGTAACTACAAAGACTTGTTTAAATTATATTGGGAAGTAATTGATGGTAACAAATTTATTTACCTAGGTACGGACTATTTTAAATTTGGATGGTTTTCTTGCAAAGCTTAAGAATAAAAAATGGGTGTAGTTTAACTTATCCATAAAATGATCTTTTTCACGGTATAATCCATTTATGCATTCAAAAATATATTTTAAATTACACATATTTAAAAAGCATGCTTGAATATAGCAACAATATTTATAAATTATGAAATTAAATATGTGACACAATTATCCACATGGGATTATAATGTGTTGAGGCTACAATATGAAAAGTTATGGTCCAATAAAATATTTGAAAAATAGTTTTTTTAACAATATTGAAAAATTATTTATTTTTCAAAGTTAAACATTATAAATTTCAATGTTCAATGTTAAAGTAACAATATCAATGGGTAAATTCATTGCTAGAGTCTTGCCTTAGCAAAGACTAATGAGGAGAGTAGTAGTCATGTGACCAAATGTGGTCATGTCATCAAATATGGAATTGGGACTTCTTCTCCTTCTTACTTTATGTGGCGGTCATGTCATCAAATATGGAATTGGCACTTCTTATCCTTCTTATTTTATTCGGTTCACAGTCCTCGGAAATTGGTGACCATTATGTCCACAAAAGTCCTCGGAAATTGGTGACCGCTATGTTCACAAAATATGTGTACCAGGCATATCTAAGTAGATTGGTGACCATTACATCCACAAAATAATTGTACCAAGCATATTGAGGTAGATTAAACAATTCCTCACAATCAGGGAAACAACTCCCTTGGTAAATAAAAAGACCCCTATTCTAGTCAAAATACATTTTGGCTTGGAAGTGGAATGCTCCTGCATCATTAAGACTCCACCAAGCCCTTCCTTGTAGGCATTTGTACATACCACAAAATCTTTGTCTCGATATGCAATCCTCAACATAAGAGCATTAGTGAGAAATTGTTTCAACTGCTTGAAGCTCGTTGCACATTCAATTGTCCACTCGAACTTATTTCCTTTCCTTTGCAATAATGTAATGGGGTGGCCTATCTTGGAGAAGTTCCTAAAGAACCTCCTATAATATCATGCCAATCCCATGAATGATCTGACCTCATTTATGTTCTTTGATATTGGCAATTCCATTATGGCCTCGATATTTTTCAGATCAACTAATATCCCCTCATTGGAGGCAGTGTGCCACAGCTAATGTATCTATGATTGGAAAAATTCACATTTGCTAAGCTTTGTGTAAAGGTTGTGTTCTCTCAACAACTGTAACACTGCAACCAGGGGTTTTCATGCTCTTCTTTAGTTCTTGAGTACAGCAATATGTCATCAAGAAAAACAATGACAAATTTATCTAAATAAGGACACAGTACATTATTCACTAGACAAATGAAAACAACAGTGGAATTTCTAAGCCCAAAGAGTACCACCACAAACTCGTAGTGCATGTACCTTGTCTAGAAAGCAATTTTGTGAATATCTTCTTCTTTGATACATACTTGATGATATCCTGACCTCAAATCGATATTGGAGAAGATTGTTGCTCCCTTTCGCTGATTGACTAAATCATCAATCCATGACAACAGATACTAGTTCTCAATGGTTAATTTATTCAATTGAATGTATTTGAGTCGAAGCATATTGTCATTTTTCTTCATGAATAACATTGCAGCTCCCCATAGTGACACACTTGGTCGTATGTAACCTTTATGAAGCATCTCTTTTAGCTATATTTTTAACTCAACTAGCGCTGATGTACTCATTCGATATGGTGCTTTGGACATAGATGTTTCTCTAGGCACTAATCCAATATAGAAATTGAATTCCCTATGAGGAGGTAAACCCATTATGTATTCTATAAACACATCCTCGTATTGTCGCAACATTGGATATTTCTTTAGTATTTCTATTTCTTCTTGCCCGACATTATCACTAGTTTCATTATCATTAGATACATGCACATCAAATAATTTATAACCTTTCCATAAATTGCGTTTAGCCTGCATTTCTATGATCAATCTCACTGAAATTGGCTTTCACTTGCCTTGTAAAATTTTTCTTTTTCTTGCATCATCCAAGCATTCAATTTCTTTTTCAAAGCAATTGACCTTAGTTTTGGGCATATACAACCAATTCATACCCAATAACAAGTTGCATGCACCCAATGGAAACAAATTTAAATGTGTTATTGTGGACATGTCGTTGATCTCAAATGCACATTATTTCTATTTATTCATGTCGTCAGTTGAAAAAAGTGTGGCTCTATGTGCAATTATTTAGTCAATTTGAATTTTTCCACGACCTCCGGATTTACAAAGTTGTAATTAGAACCAGGGTCAATAAAAATGGAAATGAATTCATTAAATAGTTTACCTTCCATCTCAATGATGGATGCTTGGCGGTATTCCTAGCAATTTCCCGTGACTACATAAATTTTGGGCAAGTTCTATGCTACATCACCCATTGTACGAGCTCCCTAGGTACTGTAAATCTTTGGCCATGTGTTTCTTTGGTGTGGAAGTTCCACTTTCCAATGGTTCTCACCACAAGTCCAGCATTTTAATTGTTATTTTGTTTCAACTTTGCGTTGAGTTGTTGCTAGCTTATGTGCATGGCCTTTAGCATCTGGGTCGAATTTCTGTTGAGATAGACTTTCCTTGGATGGGTGTGTGCCTTCCTTCTTTTTCACAATTTTCTTAGGCCATTTCTTTTTATTTCTATCATTGTTCTTTGCTTTCCAACTGCTTTTATTTTTCAGCCTACACTTTGTCTTCTCATAGTTGTGTTTCAATTTCTTAATGGCATCATTCAATGTTTTAGGTTCCAACAATTCAGTTCGGTCTTTGAATGTCATAGGAAGCCCACGATCTCTGGATCTTGGCCTTCTCATCTTTAAGTTATGGCACATATCTCAAAAATTTTGTCATTTTTCATTTGTCCCATCTTAAGTTTGTAAAATTATTTTGCTTTTTTGTCGTAATATCGCTCTGATAAATAATGACTTTTGAAGAGCCTTACAAATTCACACGAAGTCAACTCCTTCCCACCATTGTTTTCTTTTCCTTTCAAGCTATAGGTGCCAATCTTGGCTTGCATGTTTTCAAAATAATCACGGATTCTGAATAATTTCTTCATGCTAAGCAGCCAAGCTTCTGCATCTTCCGATTTCTTCATATCTCCATCAAATGTGGGTGGCTTTTCTTTCTAAAATTCCTTAGGAATATAGTTCTTTCCTCTTTTCCTCTGAAGGTGATGATGGGAATGATGATGGTGCCTCTTGGTGGTGGAGTTGGAATATCTACCAGAATGATGCACATAAACACTAGTTCTACCTTTTGGGGTACTCAGTGGTGCATTTCCTTCACGGTGTCTTCACTCTTCCGCCTACGCCTCTTCCTGGACTTGTCACCATCTACTCCATTTGTTTTCTCTTCTAATTCCCAAAGGTTTCTCATGTCTCTATGACTAGTTACCAACTCATATTGCCTTTGGATCTGTAAGTTTGAGAGACTTTGTAAGATGATTGCATTTATCTCAGCTTGCCTCTCCTGACCTATTAATATATTTTCATTTTCTACCTTGAAGCTTATAGCCTTATCCTTTAGGCTCCTCAAGGTATCCATCGAATTAGGAGAGTCTTCCCCTCCCCCTTGGCCAACTAATGTTTCTTCTCCATTTGTCTTGGCCTCTTCATTTCCATTTTGGGACTGATTAGAGCTATATTGCACCATTCTGGTCCTCATTCTTGTGTCTTTTATTTTCTTATGTTTCTTGTGACGTTTTATCATTCACACACAATTGTTAGACACATAATAATAGAATTAAATATCTAAAAATCATGCCCATGATAAAGTTTTTGCAGAGTTGTTATGGAAAACTAGTTGAAACAAACAACCCATATCAACATACTAATGTCATTAAATCAACAAATTATTAATATACAGGTTTGCATAGTCCACAAAATATACATTTGTTGACACAGTCATTAGCTCATTAAACCTTGGAAACATTTCAAATGTGAGTGTTATGCTAAACAATTAATTCACAGAGCAAGCATAGCAATCATGCAAGAAATCAATCAGTTTAGACTGACTTTTAAAATGTAAAGATTAGTTTAGTTAATTTCCTAAAAGAATCATTATGAAACTCATTTACTCTGTTAACTCGGTAAACACAGTACCACCTTATTTTCCCATGATAGAGCCCATCCAGTCCAAGTGTTGAACTTGAATGTTTTCATACCACCTATTAACACCCCACCTTAATCTCAGTGAAAAGTGTTTACTTGTTAATCCAATCTCCCTTGTATAGTCAGAGAGATGGGATAATTAAAAAAAAAATTGCCTTCAAAACTTGAAACAACATTGTGTTCGTCTCTACAAGATGTTTCCAACGTTGTAAAATTTTATCCCGATCCGACATCTGGTTCAAAAGTTATGGCTTTTCAAAGTTCCACTACCCCATCATCCATGTGCCATGTGACATCCACATGGCAGTCCATCCAGCCTCTCATTCATCCACTTGGCATTAGGACATTAGTTGTCGACCCTTTCATGTGTTGGATTTTCACAACCCTCGCGCTATTTAAATGTGAACACACACACATATATTAATCAATGCCCCATTTGTGGCCACCACTTATAGTTATATATACGTATATTTATGCTTAATTGACGGGTCGTCTATTAGTGACAAGATTCTCGTTTCCCGAGCTCTGTTATCGGGCCCATTTTATTTTATGCATTCAAGGATTACTCTAGAAATGACTTTCCGGGTTGACCTGTCTCATGGGTTCGCCACACCAATATAATGACATACAAGATCATGTGGGGTCTACCATGTCCCAAGCTTACGTCATCCTGCTCGTTTTGAAACGTAGTTTCCATTGAACTACCAAAAATCAACCTCCAGGCTTATGTGCCTTGGTGGGCCTCTCCTTTTGTGTAGCTAACGCTCCTAATTGGTCCAGAATTCTCAATCTTACCTAACAGATCTCGTGACCTTGCTCCTGCCACGAAAACCCAGTGATGAGTCAGCCCAGCACTCCCTTGTGTGTTGTGCATTGTTTCCCCCGGGAGATGGACTTTGGGACAAATATATTCTCGTCGACTGTTGGTAGATTCCCTATCCAAGAGACCCCACCTTCCACTTTCTAACATCGCGATAAAACTTCTTTACATGAGATTAGTTCTTCCACCGAATAATGCACGAATTCCACATCATCCCAACCTACTCCACATTACTAGCCCTACCATGTTATCCCAATCCTCATCATCCCAACCTTTATCAGGCACGGCTTCTTGTGGCCTTCCAAGAATGCAACCTCTAAAGCTTATATCATCCCAAATTTCCCCTCAGTTGTTGATCTCTCTATCTTGATCTTGGCTACTTGTTACAAGAGTGTTCGCTCTTGATCACAAGTCTGGTCATGAGAGCATGAGGGAAGAACCAGTTAACGATAAGGCTCCTTATAAGGACTTATCCTGTGCATTGATTCACTCTGCAATGAAATGGTTTTGGTCTGCAACATGACAAGGAAAATTGTCCTGCGCGCACACATGAGTATTCTCGCTCGTGACCATGGTGGTTCTGCCCGAAAATTGGGTTGTGTAAGTCATGTCAAACCTTGTGTGATGAGTTCGTCCATAGCTTGACCACGGTGGTTCTATAAGGGATTGGACCTACGTAGTTTTGACCCTTTCCCTTGGGGTTTTATGAAGCACACATAGGTGATATCCCTCCTGAGCTTATAAGAAGGATACCATCTGTGGGTCCTTGATGGAAGGGATATGAAACACAGGCTAGAGACTCGTCCATCCAAGCCAGGGACTTGTCCATTCAGCCCAGAGACCTTTTGTCACGCCCCTACACCTGCGGTAGTCTTTCAACCACTTATAGCGAGGTGCGGCACTACCAATCGTTTTCTTTTCACCAATACTTACGTTTGTAGACTACGCCTAACATTCCATACTTAGTCTTATTTTTGTTACCAAGTATTATTATGTGTTCCTTTATACAAGTGAAAGCCCATAACATTCACATAAACAGCATTATACAAGAGAAATGCACAATAGTATAAAGGGAGGGGAAACTCCCTGCAATATGAGTCTGCCCGAATCAATATATTATACAATCTTCACTTTTACAAAGTACAAGTTAAATCTTGGGAAACCCCAAATTTACACTTAGCCAATTTTCAACTTCGGCAAACTCGGTTGCCCAGCTCGTCGACACCTCCGCACGGTCGCCGCACGACTCACCAACCCTTTGTTCACCTTGTCACACGATCGTGTTGTTTGCCCAACTTGGGCGCGCCTCCAAGTCGCCACACACAGGCGCCTCTGCCCGAGACACACCTTTGTTCACAATCTCAACACTTCACCAAGTCACACCGTGCACACTTGCACGACGGGTAGGCGCTCACCCGAGTCACCCAAGAACCCGTGTCAAGTCGTCGCACAAACCGGGCGCCCACGCCTTCGTTTCACCGTCAGGCGCTCCTTCGCACAACCCGGGCGCCACACACCCGTGCACGCCCTTCACTTCGTCCAGCGGGCGACCTCTGCCCGCGCCCTCACCCAAAACTAAGACAACACGTTTTCCTTCGTGTAGCCTCGCCCAAGGTTGGGCGCATCACCTTATGCGACCTCCTTCTATTGCTGCGGCTATCCTTGTCCACGCACTTCTTCTTTTTTGGATGAGCGAAGTTGCTTGTTGAGTGATGGTGGAAATGACTCCAATGCACCTCCAATATATATGAGTCGCAGGGCAAGGTCATGGCTGCCCAGCTGACCTGCCCACGCCCTCAATGCCATCGCAATATGCTCTAAAACTCAAGTTAGCCATCCCTCCAAATGCTCCCAAGTAAGGTCGGCCTTACTTCATTCGTTGGTCGGCCCGTGGGTGCTCCTCCACGCTCCCACGCCCATATAAATAGCTCGCCCTCCTTCTTCATGCGTTCATTACCACGTAACTTCGCGCATATGCAAGTCTGGGCTTCGCACTTCAAGCCGGAACGCGACCAAGGACTGCAAGTCCTTACACCTTTCCATCCAGTCTCTCAAAGCTCTACGATCCCTTTGGCCCTCCGAGTCATACAAGGAACAAACTACTCTCGACTCAAAATTCTACAGGTCTCTTTTGAGAAATAAATAAACATAGCAAGCTTATAAAAACAACCAAAAGGCATACGGTGCCATAAAGGCCCCAAGTAGTTCAACATTCATGAATAAACAAAAAAAATTCTCCTTTTCAATTGGACTATTGGCATGAACCATGTATACAGACACATGATTAACAATTTTACAGGGCCACAAACATTTCAATCTTATGGATGAGAATTCTAAACAAACCATTAACAAAAATAACCAATATATGAATACCCACTAGTAGAGTACCAATCAAGCTGAGCACCATGGCTATAATTAGCAATTCAAGTAGGGATTTACCACGTCATCGCCACACCAAAATAATATACAAAATATGGCACCCAGCCTTGGGAGATTCAACCTCAACACATACATAACATAGATGCAACTTTGTGTGAAGTACAGAGTCATAAAATCAAGTCATTCAAGTTCTTGAGGTCATGCCTCATACAATGCATGATATATATCTATTGGTCCGAGTCCTTGATAAAATGGATGTGTTGACCCCACACCAGGGTATGTGTCACTTAAGACTTGGGAAAAACCCTCATATAAGTTAACAGGTCAATAAGGATAAGGAAATCCTCAACATTACCAGATAAACAGTGTTAATAAGAATTTGCAATCCACATAACCACCACACCATAATAAGGAAGGATTCCCATGTTAACTACTGCTATGACATAACCAATACCTTCACACGCTATACCAACACCCTTAAAACAATAACGCAACATATTTTCCATTCTTGTGTATATTAATCACACAATCATGTCTCATGCATTAATAACACCATTTCAAACCAAAAATACAAGACTCATCCATTATCATAGAAAATACATGAGGAACACTTATCTTGTAAGTTTTTGGGCAACTAAATCTAGGACTATGACTCTCCACCCAACCATAGATAGTTGCAACCATTTCTCACTTATAGCTATCATCCCTGAGCCAAATTCTAGAGACTAAGGGGTCCTTTGCTCAAAGGTTGAAACACAACCTTCAATTGCACCAAGGACTCTAAATATCTTTCCACCTCCACCCTCCAGCTAAGTTGCAAGCAACAAAATGCACAAGGAGTCTAGAGACTCGTTGTCTCCACCCTTCAAAACTCAACACCGTGGTTCCACCCAATTTGGGGTCTCCAGAACCACAATAAAATCAAACATACAACAAGGAAGCCAACCAGAAATCCTCCATGAAATTTCCTTGGAATAATTCCTCCACTCTAGCCCTTCGAGATTTGTTGAGAATCACCGTCTCCACCCTCTAGCCACTGGGGACTCGGGAGGCAATTTCTTCCCCACTTGGAAGTGATTTCCCCCCGACTTCTAGACAACTAAAAAGTTGTCTCCCTGCTCCTCTATGTTCTCTCTGCGTTCTCACTCTTCCACGTTGCTTGAACTTTCCTTTCATGCCGCTCTTCGAAGTTCAATCCCCCTCCACTCTTCAACTGTGTTTTTTTCTCCCTCTTTTCCAATGCCTTTCCCCACAACTTGAATTCTCCTCTCGATTGTTGTGTTGTCCCTTAGCAGTTCAATTTGTCCTTTCTTTGCGAACCTTCAAACAATGACCCTAACAACACAATCTTGTCATCAAATGACAAGTTTGCCACGTCTCCCTCTCTGTTACTAGTGTGTTAAATGTAGTTTTATTGTTTGTAATGGGTGGCCTATACATTCCACAAGTTGGCAGTGTGCCCATTCTTCCTTAATTTATTTTTGTTTTCATTGCCTTGTCCAATGTTCCAAAGCAATGATGGCGCTCATCCTTTCTCTTGCAGCGCCATAAATTCTAAAAACACCGAGCCATTAAAAATTTACCAACCAGCCTTCAAGTGTTGTCAAAACAATTTATATTTTCTTGCCTCAAGGAAATTTACACCATCCCAACCAAGCAACCTCCCCATTGTCTAAAATTTATCTCCCATTAGTCGACCCATTTTATAAAAATATTTACATTGCATACATGAATTAAAACAATTGTAGTTGCCACAAATACATAATCTTATGTTTCTATGTATATATTATTTTTTCTTACTCATCAAACTCATTCATGTAATCTTCATCAATGTCTTGTTTGTAACTAATTTAATGTATATAATGAAATGTAATTTACAAGTTGTGGGTTAAACATTTTGATATTATCAATTTGCATATAGAGTTTTGTATCAACCAGTTTTTTATTTATTTTAGAACTAAGCTAACCCTAAGCCATTGCCACTATAGAAATTGTCAATAGGATTGTATGAGAACTTGATTAAGCCTATCTGCACTTGTCACCCTTAACCCCTTTCGATGAGATTTGAACCTCAAAGTTAATGAGGGCTAAATCCCACAAAAACCAATTAATTTACACCTTACAAGTTTCTATCCAAAAATTTTATGGAAAAAGGAAGTCAAGGTTTGGAACCCTCCATCCTTCTATGAAACTATAAGTTTTGTATAGATCAATCTTATATATGAAATAGAAAAGCCTTAAAATAGTTCCATTTTTATTATATTACATTATTTGTTGATATAAATGTATAATAGTCAATTCTCCTCACTCCGGAACCAACACAAAAGCATGAGTTTTATATCGACCAATCTTATACTTAAAATTTTGTATAGACCAATCTTATATATGAAATAGAAAAACCTTAAAATAGTTCCATTTTTATTTTATTACATTATTTGTTGATATGAATGTTTAATAAATATATAATAATCAATTATCTTCACCCCTCAACCAACACAAAAACATATATCATAATTTCTTACTCCATTTCATTTTTATGAACTACATATCATACTTTCTTACTCCTCCATTTCATTTTCATGAACTATATATCATAATTTCTTGCTCCAATTCATTTTTATGGTATTCATTACTATCTTTAATAAAACTTATTTTTATTAAGATATTAAACATATTTACATTATTACGCTTTATTATTATTTTAAATAATAAATGTGTAATAATCAATTCTCTTCACCCCTCAACCAACACAAAAACATATATCATAATTTCTTATTCCATTTCATTTTTATGAACTATATATCATAATTTCTTATTCCTCCATTTCATTTTTATAATGTTCATTAGCATCTCTAATAAAAACTTATTTTTATTAAGATATTTAACCTATTTACATTATTACACTTTTTTCGGTATTCAAGCTTCAGTGATCCATAATGAATTAAGCAAAGTTTTTCGGTAGAAATCACATAAAAAAAAATTGACCAAAAATTTTTATTATGTAATTTTTACCCAAAAAGAAATTAAACTTCATTAAAAATTAGAAATTTTACAATTTCCAAAACATTTTTCCCCACCCATTAAACCAAACAAAACATAAATATTTATTTTATTTTAGATATCATTTTTGGGATTCAACTGCGTTAAGTAAGTCATTCAAACGTATGACCATTTCCATGAGAGGTAGTCGTAACTGACTAATTTCTCATGATTTTTGAATAGTTCACTTAGCACTCATTGCATCGAGTGATGCTCACAAGGGTGAAGAAGTGGGATTGAAACTAGTGAAATGTGGAGAACGAATCACATAGCATCAATCATCACTCCGGGGCTTGCACCCGGTAACCAGGACTTCCCAGGAGGTCACCCATCCCAGAACTCCTCTGGCTCAAGCGCGCTTAACTGTGGAGTTTTTCCCCACAATCAAGCCCACTTAGCTTGCTACCCCATTTGCAAAACCTTAGCAAGTAGTGTGCCTCATGAACCATTCAAGTAGAGATCCCTTGACTCTTTTTGAATTTAGGCACAATACTTGCTAAGGTTTTGCAAATGGGGTAGCAAGCTAAGTGGGCTTGATTGTGGGGAAAAACTCCACAGTTAAGCGCGCTTGAGCCAGAGGAGTTCTGGGATGGGTGACTTCCTGGGAAGTCCTGGTTACCGGGTGCAAGCCCCGGAAGTGATGATTGATGCTATGTGATTCGTTCTCCACATTTCACTAGTTTCAATCCCACTTCTTCACCCCTGTGAGCATCACCCGATGCAATGAGTGCTAAGTGAACTATTCAAAAATCATGAGAAATTAGTCAGTTACGACTACCTCTCATGGAAATTGTCATACGTTTGAATGACTTACTTAACGCAGTTGAATCCCAAAAATGATATCTAATATAATGCACTGCGTAAATCCCCCATACTTAAATTCAAAAAGAGTCAAGGGATCTCTACTTGAATGGTTCATGAGGCACAATACTTGCTAAGGTTTTGCAAATGGGGTAGCAAGCTAAGTGGGCTTGATTGTGGGGAAAAACTCCACAGTTAAGCGCGCTTGAGCCAGAGGAGTTCTGGGATGGGTGACCTCCTGGGAAGTCCTGGTTACCGGGTGCAAGCCCCGGAAGTGATGTGATTCGTTCTCCACATTTCACTAGTTTCAATCCCACTTCTTCACCCCTGTGAGCATCACCCGATGCAATGAGTGCTAAGTGAACTATTCAAAAATCATGAGAAATTAGTCAGTTACGACTACCTCTCATGGAAATGGTCATACGTTTGAATGACTTACTTAACGCAGTTGAATCCCAAAAATGATATCTAATATAATGCACTGCGTAAATCCCCCATACTTAAATTTATTTTATTTTTTTATTTTTATTTTTATTTTCTCGTTCTAATATATATTTATTCTAACTAACTATTATCTTAAAATTACTTTATATATACATATAATTTATATTAAAAGAAAGTTCTTCCATATAACTAAATCTCATTTAAATTACATATAACTTATAATTTTTAATTATTAAATAATGCCTTTTTAACTAACTATTAACCTAAACACCAATTAAAATTATTATATATATATATTTAAGGGTATGGTCAACGAATATAACTAACTTCCTTTAAATTATTAAAAAGAATTTATGATTCTATCCCCAAGTCAAAATTAACCGTTGGAGGCTCTCCTCAGACTATTTAACATACAAAGCTGGATATGTTTCTTCAACTTGCCCTAACGATAAACCACACTGGTTGGTTCGAAACGGGTCGACAAATGATAGATCTTGTGATTTACGCCGAAAAATCTCTTGTAAACCTAATATGGATCACAAAAGCCTCAATTCAATAATTACAACACACTCTTAAATGGCATGTCACATCAAAGTAAGTCTTGGAACAAGCAAGAATCCAAATTAATTTTATTAGCTGCACCAACAGACAAAACCATCCCCAACAGCGACTACCCATACTCTTTTTCAGAGTGAAAATCAGCGTATTTATATATTGAGGAAATATAAGGCATATACATATGAGCCAGTATAGCAGGCGAAAGCTGTCAGTCCAATAACATTCCAGAGGAATCGACAGGCCATGAAGAGGCAGAGGAGCCGATTAAGACCAAAAAGAAATCCACAAGACGATACAGCATGCAGAAATAGACAGAATATAAGCATAGGCAAGACAGTTAATTGCTGAACCGTATGCAGAGAAAAGGGAGGGGAATCCTGAAGCCGGGAGGATAAATCCCATCTGATATTGCGCATCGAGGAGGAACCCAAGATATATGCATGGCCAAGTACAAAACAGTGCCAAAAACCATCGACCATTATGGAGAGAAAACCTGTGCAAAGACATAAAAACATGAAAAGAGAAAAAGACATGTAAAGAACAATAACATCTAACATGTTGGAATAAGCATCGCCGATAACATGTTGGAATAAGCATCGCCGATATGTAAATGAGAGAGGAGAGAATTGGTTCTTACCCATACTCTATACAAACAACTTACTTATAGAGCTCAATTATTCTCATCAATTTATAGCACCCATAGAAAAGCCTCATTTGCGACAAAAACAACTTTGCAGCGTGGTTTTAATACCTAGATTGAAGTATAAAGGTATATCGATGGTGGACATAGCTGAGGTGTACAAATCAGAAAGCAGTTACAATATCCTCTGTTACACGAAGAGTACCTAGAATGAAGTATAAAGGTAAATCAATGGTGGGCATAGCTGAGGTGTACAAATCAGAAAGCTGTTACAATATCCTCTGTTACAGGAAGAATTTTTTACAGCAGAGCAGTGACATTTTGCAGAATTTGCACATATAGAAATAACCTAACTATGCTGAGACGTCATACAGTCCAAAACTGAAGCAACCAAAGTCCTGGACCATGAGCCAAACTTGAGGCATACAATATATTCAATACGTTGCAATGGAGAGGATTGCCTTCGAAAGGCTCGGGGATTGGTTTACAGAGTGAAGAAACCTGTCAGAAACTCCAGAAGAGGGGCAACTTGGTCAGGGTTGATAGGTTTACCTGCTTTAAACCAACAGTGCATAAATGAATTTTGGTGAAAGCTTTCGCATTTGAAATTGGGAAATTGTGCAAAGATCTCTAAAATGATCGGATATTCTTTGATTTAACATCAAATTCACATATGAAGCTTGGCAATATTGAATGATGAAGGCCGTGAACGAAATAATACCGAGTTTGTCTAAAATACAATCGCATCTGGGATCACTTAAGTTTATATCGATTATAGATTTTGGATTTGAAATGGGGAGGAGTAAGTTCTTGCTCGAGATTTGAAAATATTCATAAATCTGCAATCTCTATAGAGTTGAGGAGGCATTGTCACTCGTCGGCAAAATGCATCGAGCCCATTTGCAACCCAATGAATCCACCTTCGCTAGCGTTCTTCCAGCCTGTGCCAAGCTAGCGTCTCTGCAACTAGGCATGCAGATGCATAGGAAATCATAAGTAGCGGATTTCAGTCTGATCGTGTTGTGGCTAATGCTGTAGTAGACGCTTATGCAAAATGTGGGTTCATAACAACTGCGCACAAAGTGTTTGACAAAATATCCGAACCAGATGTAATCTTTTGGACTGTCACGATAGCGGGATATTCAGAGTCAGGGAATCCAAACGAGTTTCAGAGGCTCTTTCAGATACTCCATAGTGATATATATGCCTGGACGGCAATGATCACAGGATATGCATATAATCGGTTGCTTGACATGGCTCTGAAACTATTTAATGAAATGCCTCAACGCAATCTAGTGTCATGGAATGCGATGAGAGCAGGATTTGCAGAGTGGCAATGGTGAAGAAGCTCTCCATTCTTTTAGACAAATGCAATTGGCAAATGTGAGGGCTGATTCGAAAACCTTTTCTAGTATTCCCCAAGTGTGGGCTGGCTTGAGAGCTCTGCATCCGGGTATGAAGATTCATGAGAATGTAATTAAATTTGGTATCAGTGTGAGGTCATTGTGGTTAGACATGTATGCCAAATGTGGGAGGATTCAGAGCACCTTTGAACTGTTTAACTAAATTCATCAACCAGACGACGTATCATGGACGGCATTGATTGCGGGGTATGCTCGAATGGGCAGGGAACAGAGCGGAGGCCCTGACACATTTTCAAGATATGCAATTGGCAGGGGTTAGCCCAGATTCAATAACTTTTCCCAGTGTTATCTCTGTATGTGCCAACTTAGCAGCTTTAGATTCTAGAACAGGGCTTTGGGATACATGAACAATTAGTCAGAGATGGAATTTTCAAGCTGATATAGCTGTGATAAAAGCCTTGATAGACTTGTGCAAAACATGGGAGCAAGACGTTGTATCATGGACGACATTGATTGCAGGGTATGCTCAGAATGGGCAGGGAAGGGAGCTGAGGCCCTGAGACATTTTCAAGATATGCAATTGGGAGGGGTTAGGCCAGATTCAAGAACTTTTTCCAGTATTATCTCTGTATGTGCCAACTTAGCAGCTTTATAACAGGGCTTTGGGATACATGAACAATTAGTCAGAGATGGATTTTTCAATCTGATATAGCTGTGATAAAGGCCGGAGCATGCATAAGACGTGAATTATTTGCCATGGGCTATCTGTTAGACTTTTTTGGAGGGTTTTTCAGTATCTTTTTCGGTCAAAATTGCTTAGAATTTGGCAGAATCACAAAGTACAAGTTTGAGCCGTAAACTCTAAACTCTCCACAATTCAGGTGTCCAGGGGTTTTTAAGGGTGCCAAATTCATCTACGCGATCAAAAACCCAATTTAAACAACAACAAAAATAAAGATTTGACAAAAACAGTTATCAGATTCGAACCAAAATCTCCCAAAAAAATCTCATAGTTAGACAACACCAAATTATTTCACAAAATGCATAAAAGGCCTCATGGATAACAACAATAAAAGGTCTCATGGATAACGATTGAAGGATATGCTTTGCTCAGCTGTGGAAATGAAGCCCTCAAACTCTTTGAAGAAATGAAATTCTCTGGGACGAAATGAAGCCCTTAAACTCTTTGAACAAATGAAACTTCTTTAGGACGAGATCAGTCCATGTTATGTTGGTTTGTATTTTCTCTGCATGGTTACATGCAGGAATCGTGAATGAGGGCTGTCAGTACCTCAACTGTATGAGAATACATTACAATATCACACCTGCAGTGAAGAACTATAGCTGTGTGGTTGACCTTGGCCGTGCAGCCTATACTGTATGAGAATACATTACAATATCACACCTGCAGTGGAGAACTACAGCTGTGTGGTTGACCTTGGCCGTGCAGCCTATATAGACAAAGCACCAGACTTTATCAAGAAAATGCCAATAAAAGCTGATGCCTTTGTATGGATTTGTTTCTTGGTGCCTGTAGAGCACAAAAATCTAGAGATAGGAGAGTATATGGCAAAACACTCGAGTTGGACCATACAAATACTGCACCTTGTGTGTTTCGATCAGACATCTACGCTACAGCTGGCAGGTGGAGGGCACATTGAAGAGGTACGGAAAATGATGAAAGATAAAAGGCATAAAAAAACGAAACACCTTGATGCAGCTGGATTGAGGTAAACAAACAGGAGAGGGATTGCATTCAAAAATGCACGAAAACTATAGGAAGTTTGAAACCATTGGCCTGTGACAAGAAGGTCACAGGTTATGTTCTGATGTTTATATTGAATGATTTAGGAGGAGAACCAAACTAAATGCCACCCTGAGAAGAGTTGGCAATTGAATTAGGCTATTAAAAGGTGTTTGCTATCATGGTTGTTCGATTTAATGAAAACCCTCCAGACTGACTACGACACTGCCACTGTATCCATCTCCAAAATTTGCTGCAGGAGGAATTGCTGAGGTATGCCAACTGACCATTGCATCAAGGATGGGTAGTGTCACTTGAGCCACTGTATCCATCTCTAAAATTTGCTGCAGGAGGAATTGCTGAGGTATGCCAACTGACCATTGTATCAAGGACGGGTAGTGTCACTAGAGGGGTTAGCAGCAACCTTCAATGAAGCAAGCTATAAAAGGCATAGGCATGTTGAGCTTTCATTGTTTGTGGGGGACTCGTGTCTAGGGTCTATGTCAGCTTCCAATATAGCAGAGCAGTTGCTGATTTACTCTCTGCTTTTGGTCCGATTGAGAGGGGTAATGTGGACAAAGATTATTTTATATTAATAATTACTTATAGGGATAGGGTCTTTTATCTAAATCATTTAAAACTGTCGGTCTCAAATGCTTTTAAAACAGATTGTTATGTCCAATAAAACATTATTCTGATCAGACCTTTAACTATCAAACGAGCACATTCATACAACATTACAACATTCAGTATATATATATATATATATATATATATTCTTTTAAACCAATAGGGAACTATCATAACACTCTTTCCTTAAGAACTCCATAGCAAGTAATATCAAGGAACTGTTCGCCTGATAAACATTCTGTTCACAGGACTATAAGCCATCACAAATGAATTGATTCGAATTGCCTAGTTCGAACTGATGGGTTCTTGCCGTTGGGTTTGTTAGGGATGCCATCCATCCATGAATATAGGAAAGAAGAGTACAACGAAAAGGAAATGAATATAGCATGACATCCCATGGATATAAGAGTATAAAGAGCATTTTTTTTTTTTTTCCATAGAAATAGAAATAATATAAGGAAATGAATATAGGAATGACATCTAGGAAAGAGTATAAAGAAACATCTCTTAGATATAGGAAAGAGTATAGCAATCATCTTTTAGATTTTCCATACCATTTTCTTTGAAGAAAATACATTAAATCCATAAATTTTTCTTTGAAATTAAAAATAATACATCACGTCCACAATGTCCTTCAAAGCTCCTCCAATTCATGCTCCAGTTAATATTCGGCTTTCGGAAGCTTCGTCAAATGTTCTATCCCCGTAAGCTCTTCACCTTGACACAGTTAAATGCACACAAGTCCTCCAAAGATACCTCTAATTCTATGCACCAGCTAGTGTTCAACATTTGAAGATTTGAAAGACCAAAAAGCCCTCCTACTCTCCTCAATGCGCCATCAGCCTGCAACTTTAGGGTTATCTGAGTTGTTGGAAATGCTCCCGCCTCTACCAGACCATTACAATTCTTAATTTCAACATCTTGAAGGTTGAGTAAAACATCTTCAAAATGGGATCCGCCTCCGAAGAGTCTCTTAAATTGTTAAATGTTTCAATTCCCCCTCCATCTTTTTTGAATGGCTGGTTGCTTCGCTGAGAATCCTCTATTGAGAGTCAACATTCTAATGGAATCGAGCAAACATTTCAATCCGTAGCAAAAGTTGAGCTCCAATTCCTTCAAGCTCCTCAGAAGACTGAATAAGAGTATTTGCAACGATTTAGGAATTTAGGAATATCGAAGCCTCTCCAAATGGGAACAGATGCACAAGCTAACGATTCGTTAAGTTGCCAAAGGAATCTGATAACCCCTGCAAATCGGAGCAGCCGATGAAGTCAATCCTTTGCAGGTTCGCTAAGTTGCCACAGGAATCTGGGAGTTTGCAGGTTTGCTAAGTTTCCACAGGAATCTGGGAGCCTCTGCAAGTCGGAGCAGCCGGACAAATCAATTGGAGGTTTGTGAAGTTGCAAGGGAGTCTCGGAACCTCTGCAAATCGGAGCAACTGAAGAAGTCAATCGTGTGGAGGCTCGTTAAGCTGCCAAGTGAACCTGGGAATCTCTGCAGATGATGGGAACAGTCGGATAAGTCGAGCTTGGAGGTTCGTCAAGCTGCCAAGGGAGACTGGTAGCCTCTGCAAGGGAAAAGCTTGTAGGTTCGTCAAGCCGCCAAGGGAATCTGGTCGCCTCCGCAGCTGGTAGCAGCGAAACAAGGATTTGGACGCTCGTCAAACCGCCAAGGGAATCTGGGAGCCGCCAAGGGAAATCTGGTAGCAGTGGAACAAATGAAGGGTTTGAAGGCTAGTCAAGCCGCCTAGGAAATCTAGGAGCCTCTGCAAGTAGGAGCAGCCGAATAAGTGAAGGGTTTGGAGGTTCGTCAAGCTGCCAAGGGAATTTAGGGGAGCCTCTGCAGATGGAAGCAGCAGCTTGGAGGTTCGTCAAGCTGCCAAGAGAATCTGAGAGCCGTTGCAGCTAGGGGTAGCGGTACAAGAAAGAGATTGGAGACTCGTCAAGCTGCCAAGCGAATCTGGGAGCCTCTTCAGCTGGGAGCAGCGGGACAAGTCAAGAGTTTGGAGGTTTGTCAAACAGCCAAAGGAGAGCAGACCGACAAGTCGAGTTTGGAGGTTTGTCAAGCATCCAAATGAATCTGAGCGCTTCTGCAACTCAAAGCAGACATACAAGTGAAAACCTTTCACGGCCTTTTAAGAAGATGCTGCTCGTCACCAAACAATATCCAGAGTTCAATTACGAGTCAGAAATGCCATATATCAATCCAATAAATTAAAACTTAAGGCTAAAGGAAGAACCAGAGTTCTCACCCATTATAAGTTTTTCTATGTCAAAACGGCTTATGCCTCTAACATTAAAAGGAGCCGCCCTCCACTCTTTAATAGTGCTGGAGTCGTATCGCGGCTTCTTCTGACCAGTTTGACGGTGGCTTGTTTTCTTCTCTTCGAGCGCCAGCAGGGATCCACCATACACTCCATTTTCGCCCCTCTTACTGCAGAGCATGCTCAAAACTCTATTATACAGTCCAGTTTTGCGCTGCGTCCACCGAAGTTTTGATGGCTGAACGCCATAGGATACTAGAATGATAGTTGTCTTAAATTCCACCATCAACACGATCTCCTTCAAACACCAACTTGATTGGGCATATCTTGGAGAGAAAATTGCCAAACACCACCTTGATTCGGCATATCGTGGAGAGAAAATTGCAATTTGGGCGGAAGTCGTTTCAATAGCGCCTTCCATTTGGGAAGTTAAAGCGATCTCTCTCTTGCAATTCCTGCCGGTCCAAGAATATTCGCAATCAGTGTTTGCAAAGATGATCCGAGATCTAGGTGGCCAATGTTTTCTTGCAATCAGGGCCACGGTGGTCAATGAAGACATCATACACATAACAATTGGTGTTAGCGTACGAGGTGGATGCAGAGGAGGAGGAGGAGGATCCGAGGATGCCATACCCCCACAGATTGGAATTACACGATCGTCTGGTGGATGCAGAGGTGGACGATCGAAGAATGCCATACTGCCACAGATTTGGAATCACATGATGGTCTGGTTGATCAAGGAACAAGTGGAAAGTGGCTAGCAGCAGGATGACCCGACCCCAAGTTACCACTAGCACACTCGGCCTTGGCTGCGCTATGTCTCTCTCAATACTGACCAATAAAGTGACAACAAAACTGCTCTGAAATCCGGTAGATTTCGGAGTTTCTGTCTCGCTCTGCAAACAGGGTCCTCCAATGGAGTGAACGAACTAAATTTATCACCTCTATTTTTCATATTTTTTTGATTTATTATTCGAACTATGGCAGCAATAAGTTCCTGGCAACTTTATGTGGTTTGGTTGGCACGAATCTTTTCTTTTTCTTTTTTCGAGTCAAGATATCGTGGATGACAAGTGGCATGGTTTAATAGCATCTTAATGTCACAGTTGTTATCCGGACAAAGAATTCAGGAAGACCAACGCACATGACGCGTTTTTCTCGAGAAATTTCTTTGTAAAAAGCCTCACGAAAACCAATTCGTTGAAGTGAGCGGGAAAGTGGTGAGCAATTTCATTTAAAGTCGTTTAGCATTTGAACGTTTCACCGCCGACCACTTTTCAAATCGCTGACATGCGACAACATAACTAGCATACCCTGAAGCAGGGGAAGGTAACACCTAAGATGAAATAGGTTAGATTTTGGTTATATGTAAATGTATTTAGTGTATTTTATAAGGAAATTTAGTACGTGTAATTTTATTTCTGTGTAAACGAGTGTAATTTAGGGCGTTTTAATCAAGTCAAAAATTATACGGGAAAATTGTATAAAAAATTATAATTTATTTTGTTAATATAATGAAAGTAAAAATGGAAATTGTATAAAAAATTATAATTTATATTTGTTAATCTTAGTTTGTCCCACTTACACTTGCACTTGCATAAAATAATGGTGATAAGTAACTCTTGGTAAATATATTTATTTACATCATATTCCTATAAATTTTGTATGCAAAGACTTGCTTAAATTATGGTAGGAAGATGGTAAATATGTTATTTACTTTCCCCAAAGTTTAAGAATAAAAAATCATCAGAGAAGAATATTGCAACTATATCCATAAATTATGGCATAAAATATGTGAGGTTGTTATTTACATGGCATACTCTTACGCAAAGGTTGCAATAAGACATTCAAGTTTTGGTCCAATCAAATGTTTGGAAAATAGAATTTTTAATCATATTGAAAATTAAATATCTATTTATAAGTTACATTGGTCCATGCTAAACTAATAATGGTCAAAAATTTATTTAAATTATAGTGAGAAATAACTACAAAGACTTGTTTAAATTATATTGGGAAGTAATTGATGGTAAAAAATTTATTTACCTAGGTACTTAGTATTTTAAATATTTTAAACTTGGATGGTTTTCGTGCAAAGGTTAAGAATAAAAAATGGGTGTAGTTTAAGTTAAATAAAATGATCTTTTTTGGGGTATTTTTTCTGTTAATTTTAACGAAAATCCTACAAAGATATTTATTTAAATGCATCAGTTATGTTGTTTAAATCTAAAAATTCAACTGCCCTTGGTGTTTTTCATGGCTTTGAATCCATTTACGTGCATTCAAAAATACATTTTAAATTACACATATATTTAAAAATCATGCATGAATATAGCAACAATATTCGTAAATTATGAGATTAATTAAATATGTGAGGCGATTATCCACATGGAATTATAGTGTGTCGAGGCTACAATAAGATAGCTTATCCAATAACATATTTGAAAAATATTTTTTAACAATATTAAAAATTATTTATTTTTAGAAGTTAAGCATTATAAATTTCAATGTTCAATGTTAAAGTAACAATATCAATGGGTGAATTGATTGCTAGAGTCTTGCCTTGGGAGGGACTAATGAGGAGAGTAGTAGTCATGTGACAAAATGTGGTTATGTCATCAACTATGGAATTGGACTATGTCCACAAAATATTTGTACCAGGCATATCTAGGTAGATCGGTGACCACTACATCCACAAAATAATTGTACCAAACATATTGAGGTAGATCCACCCGAAGGGATCAACTTCCTATCAGCTCAAGCACGAAGCTTGACCCTGGCAGTGTCGAGAGAATTGAACCCATGACCTCTCAATATCAAAGGCGCTTTAGTAATGGGGTTTCAACCAAATGAGCTCACTCTCAGGGCTAATATGGAATTGGGACTTGCAAATATCTATTGTAACATTTGTGTAAACTTTAAATCAAACTTAATTTTTTTCCTTAAAGTGTTGATAAATAGTTTAAATAGTTATGCACACCAATAACAATGTGTGTTTGGAAAGATAAACTATGTGTAATCTATGAAGGTAATATATTTAGAACATATTAAATATATTCCAAACTTGTTTCCCATGTTGAACTTTGAATTTCTTTTATTTTTATTTTAGATTTTGTTGTACTTTACATTTCTATGATACTTATAATACTCAGTATATATCAATCTAATTGTTTTATCTTGTTTCATTTACATTAAATTTTAACGAACAAAATCTTCATAATTATCATATCCTACTTTTTTAATAACAAATATTAAGATCAAATTAAATATACATATGTATTCCATAAATTATAAAATTAAATCAACTATTACTTTGATAAGTGTGTCTATTATAGAACGGGGTTTCTAGAATTTAAATTTAATTATCAATAAGTAATAGATGTATGGCAGGTATTTAGGGATTTAACATTTGACATTTACAGAATATCCACAAAATATTTATGCCAATAGGCATTTCTGGTTTAGAATAGGGATTCCAAAATTTTAATTTAATTATAAATAATTATCAGTTGGATGGTAGGGATTTAACTTCCATAAAATATTTTAGAATATTTTTAGTAGTATATAGAAATCAAATGTTGATATTTATTTTCAAAGTAGTTATGATTTTTTTTGTCATTTTAATTATATTCATTAATTACACCTATAGGCTCTCTACAACCCAATATGGGGTAGATGTCTAGCGTAAATGTTTAACATTTAACAAATTTAATCTAATGTCGATGTTGACTCTAATTAAAAACCAACATAGAGGTAGATGTGTAAGCATAAATGTTTAACATTTAGCATAAACATTCAGGAGGGTGGAAAACATTATATGCACTTCAAAACAGATGTAGAGAGGCATATTTATGAGATTAGAAAACGATTCAAGTTCTTTTTGAACTCCTAGTTTGTCTAGTGGTATTATATGGGTGTGAACTATGCGCTAGTAGCATCCTTGTTTCAAAATGGAAACAAGTTGAGAAAATCCAAAAATGTTTGATTATGAGCAAGTTCAAAAGAAAAAAATTGGTTCTTTATCTGCAATGAAGGCATTAGTGAAAGAAAGAAATCATCGATGAGACAAAACAAAAAATGGAATATTTACCTCAATGCATGTCCCACAAATAGCAAGGAGTTAAAGAATTTTTTTATGGAGAAGTTTTGTAAGCATGTATGGGGGAAAGAGTTGAGTAGAAAGAAGAAGTACTATGTTCAGGGATTCAACCCGACTTGTGATCCCCAACAAAAAGAGTTCATTGGAGCTAGCATTTTGTGGAGATAAAATATGCTTATTGCTCAATTAAGAACTAACTCAAATCGACTTCGGTGGTGGAAGAGACCTAAAGAACCTTAGGAAGAACGGGTGTGTACTTTTTGCACTTTTGGGGCAATGGAATCGGAAAATAATTTCATTTTGGAATGTGATGCTTTCAAAGGCATTGTGGACAATTATGGTAGTATGTTAGCATCAATTCCTTGGCATTGTCTTTTAAGTGAGGAGACTGTTAAAAGGTTTGGTCAGCTCATCATCAATTTGAGTAAGAAAAGGATTGAATTGCAAAAGGCAAAAAACAGGGAGGTTAGTAGTCCCATAGACTATTTTTAGTCTCGTGGACGTTAAAATATTATTCATATATTCATTCATGCATTCATTTAACATTTATACGTTGGCTCAATTAAAAAATAATAAAAGGCTAAAGCAATATAGAGCTAAGCATGTGGAGATGTTGTAGTGTAAACATTTAAACCGTGGCTCAATTAATAATAAAAAGTTAAAAGTAATAAAATTCAATTTGTTATATTATAATTTTGTTTTACAAGTCAGCTTAGCCCCCCCAAATCAAGTTAGAAATTATGCCATATGCATAAATTATGGCATAAAATATGTAAGCCAATTCCACACGGAATTATATTGTGCAAATGTTGCAATAAGGCCTTCAATTTATGGTCCAATCAAATGTTTGAAATTTATTTTTTAATAAAATTGGAAAATAAATATTTATTTTTCAAATTTAAACATTATAATTTGCATTGGTCAATGCTAAACTAATAGTGATCAATATACAAATCAATTATTAGAGTCTTGCCTTGGCAGGGACTAATAATGATTCCATAACCATATTTAAATTTAATTAATAAGCACTAAAAAACTTAATACTTAAAATAAACTTACAATATAACAAGTTTTTTAACCATGGATATTCACCCTCACTTTACATGGAGAGAAAGGGAGGGGAAAACAAAAACATAAAGAGATAGAGATAGAGAGACAAACAAGGTAGAGATGGAGAGAGAGGGAGAGATGATAGGAGGGAATATAGAGAGGAGAGGTGAGAGAGAGAGGGAGACATAGAAAAGGAGGGGGGGAGAGAGGGATGGAGATAGTGACAGAGTTGGAGGGTAGATAGAGAGATGGGGGAGAGAAAGGGAGAGAGAAAGGGAGAGAGAAAGGAAGAGAGAGGACTTGAGAGGGAGAGAGAGGGGACTTGAGAGAGAGATGTTGAAGTGACAACAATGTAAAAATGATTAGCTATCTAGGTAAATCTATTTTTACTATCAATCAGTTTTATAATGGGAATAAGTTATGTAACTAAGTATCCCATATTAATTGGTCTTGCCCGAGAGGCTTGTAACCAAGGAAAACCATCTTTGATTAATAAGTTTCCAATCCCTTTCCTCGTGGAGGTTTCCTTGATACACTATCAAGGTTTTGCCATGTAAAATCACTTGCGTTAATGTTTGATTCAATTTGGCATTTTATGCATTTCTTGCCTTGTATGTTTGAATGTCTTTCCTTGCAGGTTTGAATGATAAGGCTCAAAAAACCAACAAGTGGTATCAAAGCACCAGAGGAGTCGAGTTAGGGGATTCTACTTGAGCATTGGTCGAAGCTCTGTCACGTTGAGGAATCTGGAGGGTTACTACAGCAATTCAGTTGGTCAAAGAAAAATGACAGAGAGTTGCTTTCTTGATTATGTTTGTATTGATTAAAGAAGCCAAGTGCCAACGCTGAAGAGGGACACCCTGTAGCCATCGGGTAAAGAGCCCAAAGCCTGTGGAGAAAATTACATAAGAAGTCCCAACGCTGATAGTTGAGAGCGACAGATGTAGAGTGTTGCAGAGATAGTGAGCTGAAGAGGGAGCGACAAGAACCGTCGGGGCTTGGAATCTTTGAGCCTGTCTGGAAGTTTAAAAGTGGATATGTGTTGTGCTATGTTTCTTTTTGTTTAAACTGCTAATTTCACGTAGATCCCTACTGTCGAGAAGAGGATTGAGCATGTTGCCATGGCTGCTACTATGATTGTCGCTTGCCATTTTAAAGAGGTTGTTGTCAATTAAGAAATCTCATGACCTTCACATTAAGTCGTAGTTGGAGAACGTTGAAGTTTGAAAACACAACGACATAGTCGCCACTTCATTTTTATCCGAGGAAGAGGTTGTCGAGTGGGAAAAAGAAAGAGCCATCAGTGAGAGGGGAACGTTGTATTAGCCCACCGTCAATTGAATGAACCATGCTACTAGAAACCCCAACCAGACGAGAAAGATGTTGCGATTGTCAAAGGGAAAGGAGGACGCAGAGTTATTTGTTTTTTTTAGCAACAGAAATTTGAATTTTTTTTTAGCGCGTACAAAAATAAAAGGAATAAGGTTTGAAGTTTCTGGAAAAAAAAATTTGGCAATCTCAATTTATTTTTTTTAACCTATGGAGTAGGGTTTAAAGAATTTTATTCAGAAGCCTGAATAAGCTTAAAAGAAATTATGGAAATTTATTAATAGTTAATAAAGGGGCAACATAATCAAAAAAAATTGTAGGAAATCAAATTTAGAAAGAAACCCTAGTTGAAAGCATAAGATAAACCCTAGAGGAAAATCTAGAAGGAAAATTTTATTAACCTTATAAAAAGAAATCGAAAAAATGACGAATGCAAAGTTCGAGGTGGAGAAGTTCACCAGAAAGAACAATTTTTCTTTATGAAAACTGAAAGTTAGGGATTCGCTGGTGCAACAAGGGTTGCACAAGCAATAGACGGGGTGAGGAAGAAACATGTTGGGATAACAGATTTGGATTGGGAGGACTTGGATGCCCAAGCTCTTAGTACCATCAGGTTGTACCTGGTGGATGAAGTTCTCTTCAACATTGTTGAAGAAACATCGACATCAGGTTTATGGGAAAAACTGAAAACGTTGTATATGACCATATCTTTAGCCAGCAGACCTTATCTAAAGAGGCAACTGTACAGTCTTCAGATGAAGGAAGGTACAAAAATTGTAGAACATTTAAATGTTCTTGATACACTTTTTTGTCAATTCTCAGATATGGAAGGTAAATTTCAGGAAGAAGACAAAGCTATCACTTTATTGTGTTCTTTGCCTAAGTCATGGGACCACTTCGTAACCTTTATCAGTTTGAGCACAACTGAATCTTTGGAATTTGATACAGTTGTGGGAGCTTTGTTATCTGAAGATGTACGGAGGAATTCTAACATTGAAACCTCCACGCTAGAAGCCATGGTAGTCAAAGGTTGGTCAAAGGAAGGAGGGGAGAAAGCAAGGAATTATTCTAGATCAAAATCAAAGGAAGGAGGGGAGAAAGCAAGGAATTATTCTAGATCAAAATCAAAGGGCAAGAAGTGTAAAGCCAAAATATGGTACTGCAACAAAATTGGACACCTCAAGAAAGATTGCTAGAAACGAAAGGAGTCTGAAAACCCAAAGAAGGAAGTAAATTAAGTTGAGTCAGGTATGATTATTGAAGTTTTATCTGCTAAATTGGGTATGGTAGATGAAGCTTTACCTGTTTATAATTATGAAAATTGGTTGTTGGGTTCTAGTGCTTCTCATCACATGTGTCCACGCAAAAATTGGTTTACTTCATATGAAGTTGTGAATGGTAGTTATGTGTTTATGGGAAATAATGTATCTTGTCAGACTATTGGGATGGGAAATATCAGAATTAAAATGTATGATGATACAGTTAGAACATTAACTAATGTTAGACATGTACCTGAATTAAGAAAAAAATGGATTTCTTTGGGAGTGTTGGACTCGAAAGGTTACAAGTTTACATGTCAGAATGGAGTGCTAAAAGTTTCAAAAGGTACCTTGGTTGTTATGAAGGCAAAAAATATTAGAAATATTTACAGACTCAAAGGAAGTACTCAGGTTAGTGAGGCAGTGATTGTATCAGAGAAGGCAGAAGGAGGTACTCGCCTATGGCATCAACGCATGGGTCACATGAGCGAGAAGGGTTTTCAGGTATTGATGAATCACAAGTTGATTCCTGATTTGAAATCCTTGAAGTTGGATTTTTGTAATCATTGTGTATATGGTAAACAATGTAAACAAAATTTTTAAATTGGAAGTCATAATAGTAAGGAAATTTTGGACTATATCCATTTTGATCTTTGGGGACCATCCCCTATTGTATCTTATGGAGGTGCATTATACTTCTTAACATTTATTGATGATTTCTCCCAGAAAGTCTAGGTATATATGTTGAAAAAGAAAGTTGATGTATTTAATGTTTTTAAACAATTTAAAGCTATGGTGGAAAAGAAAAGAGGCAAATTAATTAAATGTTTAAGAACTGATAATGGCAATGAATTTAGTTCTTTAGAATTTGAACAATACTGTAAGGATGAAGGGGTTGTTAGACATAAGATTGTTGTTTATACTCCTTAGCAAATGGTGTTGTTGAATGTATAAATCAAACTCTTATGAAAAGAGCTAGAAGCATGATCAACGATGCTAACCTGCAAAAGGATTTGTGAGCAGGAGAAGTATCTACTGCTTGTATTTTAGTTAATAGATCACCTTATGTTGCCATTAATTATAAAATTCTTGAAGAAATTTGGTCAGGTCAGTCTTGTGATTATTCACATTTAATGGTTTTCCGTTGTGATGCTTATTCTCTTATTCCAAAGAACCAACGTTAAAAGTTAGACCCAAAAGCAAAATGTTATGTATTTTTTGGGTATGACTATGTGGTGAAAGGATACATGTTGTGGGATCCTTCTTCGCAGAAGATAGTCATTAGTAGAGATGTAACATTTGATGAATCTTCATTTTTTAAAATCACGTGTTGAAAAAGTTGAACAGGAACAGGTATCGCCAAATCAACAAGTTCAGTTGGAGGCTAAACCGTTTTCAAAAAGTCGAAAGGAAGGAGACACTTCTAAAGAAAAAGGTGAAGAAGATGCAAAGGAAGCAATTGTTGAAGTTCCAAAACCATATCATCAACCAATCGCTCTAGGAAGGTCTACAAGGGAAAGAAAAACACCCAAAAGGTATGAAGATTCTGCTTCATCTATTACATTGATTACTGGAGATGGGGAACCTTCTTGTTATCAGGGAGCAGTGAATGATGTAGATAGAAAAAAGTGGAAAAGGGCTATGGATGAAGAAATGGATTCCTTAGCCAAGAACAAAACCTGGGATCTTGTAGAACTTCCTGAAGGGAGAAGTGTTGTCATATACAAATGGATCTTCAAATTGAAGCAAAATGATGATGGTAGTATCGAGAGGTATAAGGTGAGGCTGGTAGAAAAAGGGTATTCTTAGGTTGAAGGTATTGACTTTCATGAGAATTTTTTCACCAATCGTAAAACTTGTTTTTATTCGTACTATGTTAGCATTAACTGCATTATTTGATATTGAGTTAGAACAGTTAGATGTTAAAACAACCTTTCTACATGGTGATTTGCATGAAGTGATTTCTATGGAACAACCAGAAGGTTTTGTACAAGGTCGCAACAAAAGATTAGTTTGCAAGCTCAAGAAATCAGTGTATGGCCTGAGGCAGTCTCCCAGGCAGTGGTACAAGAAGTTTGACTCTGTCATGGTGAGCCAGAACTTTACTAGAAGTGAGTATGATCATTGTGTATACTTTAAGAGTTTTAATGGCATATTCATTATCTTGATCTTGTACATTGACGATATGTTTATTGCAAGCAAAATCATGGAAGAGATCAATAGGTTAAAGGTTCATGTCTCTATGACGTTTGATATGAAGGATCTTAGAGCGGAAAAAACATATCTTGGGCATGGAGATACACAGAGACAGGAAAAATGGAAATCTTTGGTTATCACAACAGAAGTATGTGAAAAGAGTACTTGAAAAGTTCGGTATGAAAAATGTGAAACCTATTAATTTTCCATTAGCTTCCCATTTTAAACTTTTTGCAGTATTGAGTCCTAGAAATTATGAAGAAAAGAAGTATATGTCTCGTGTACCATATGAAAATGTTGTATGAAACTTAATGTATGCGATGGTATCTACAAGGCCTGACATTTCACATGCAATTAGAGTTGTCAGCGGGTTCATGGAAAACCCAGGAGAAGAACATTAGCGAGCAGTGAAATGGGTGCTTCGATATTTGAGAGGCACAATTGACCATTGCATCATCTTTAACGGTAATGAAGGATCAGTTTGCAAATATGTGGATGTTGATTATGCAGGTGATCTAGAAAAAAAGAGATCCATTAAAGGTTATGTCTTTACTCTTGTAGGTGGAGGAATTAGCTGGATGTCAAAGCTTCAAGAAACAGTTGCTTCGTCCACTACCGAAGCAGAGTATGTAGTTGCTTCAGATGCCAGTAGAGAAGCAATCTGGTTAAAAGGTCTACTTGATGAGATTGGAATGACATAGGAGAAAGTGAATGTGTTCAGTGACAGTCAGAGTGCTATTCATTTGGCTACAAATCTAGCTTATCACAACAAGGCCAAGAACTTTGATGTAAGGTATCATTTTGTGAGACATGTGATCAATGGCGGTAAAGTAGCTCTCAAGAAGGTCCATACATAGGAGAATCGAGCAGACGTATTCACGAAGCTAGTTACAGTAGAGAAGTTGTGATGGTGTTTGGATTCTCTTGGCTTGCGGAAAAGATGATGAGTGGGCATGGGCAAGGGATTGGGAATTTTTTTGTCAAGGTGAAGTGACAACAATGTAAAAATGATTAGTTATCCGGGTAAATCTATTTTTACTATCAATCAGTTTTATAACGGAAAGAAGTTATGTAACGAAGTCGCCCATATTAATTGAGATTGCATGAGAGGTTTGTAACCAAGGAAACTCGTATTTGATTAATAAGTTTCAAATCCCTTGCCTCGTGGAGGTTTTTTTAACACATAAAATCACTTGTGTTAATGCGTGATTCAATTTGACATTTTATGCATTTCTTGAATTGTATGTTTGAATGTCTCCCCTTGTATGTTTGAATGATAAGGCTAAAAAACCAACAAGATAAGGAGAGAGTGATAAAAAGAGTAGAAGAGGGAATATAGAGATGGAGAGATGAATCTAGCCCAAATATGGCATGTGTATATAAAAACCAGCCTAGATCCCTATTAACTTTGGATCTGTCAAGCGCCAAGCGGGATCAAATCTCTTTTCACTTTAAAAGAGGTTTGCATCTCAATAGATTTTATCCTTCTAGGTGCTTCATAGATCTGGGGTTAAGATGGATCTAGGCTAGTTTAAAAAATGTCATATGAAATGAATGGTTCATAGATTTGGGGTTAAGATGGGTCTAGGCTAGTTTAAAAAAATGGCATATAAACAAGAGTCATATGAAATGAGTTATAGATTTTTGGACACATGGTATCGATAAGTCATCGCTTTGGCCCATGATTTTATAACAAAGCCAATTTACATATTAAGAATCTCCATGAAGTGGGTCTGAATTTCCATGGTTAAAATTCTTGTTACATGTTTTTAAAAAATTATAGATGTGTTTGACTTATATATTGATTCTTTTTAATAATAATAAATTATTTTAAATAAAGTTATAATTTAGTTAATTCTCATGATTTTTCTAATTTTACCAATTTGAGATGTATGATGAAGTGACTTTTTGATGCTTATTATAACTTGATGTCTATCCACATTTACCATTTAATTTATATGGTTGTGGTAGTTTGAGTAGTAATTGAGATAAAGGGTTGAGATTTATTTCAAATGTAATTATGTCATTTATGTTGTTCAATTTAATTTAAAAAATACTATAAAATAAAAATAAAATAAAATATGTATAATAGATTTTGAGTGTGAAATGAATTATGGTTTTTTGGACATGTGATATTGATAAGCCATGGTATTGGCCCACAGTATTGTAACAAAACCTATTGATAATTTAAGAATTTCCATAATAAAATGAAAGTGAATCTCCACTCAAATTATACCAAATTGATATAAAAAAAAAAATTAATAATATATAAATAAATTTTTTTAATAAATCACTTTAAAAATATTATAAAAATTTAATATAAATATAATACCAAGAATAATCCAAATATGTAAACTTTACCATTTTCATTAATTTTTTTAAATATAAATAAAATAAAATTTAATAAAATATTTTATAATAACATATTTTTATTAAAAATAAAAACAAAATTAAATTAAAAAAATTTAAATGCACCACTGCATAATAATAATTAACACAAAAAATAAAAGAGATTCACAGCAAATGGCTCAATAGATTTGAGTTTCTAGAAGTCAAAGCAGAGAATACAGCAGGACGCATTCTCACGCTTTGGAACCCCCAAAAAATTGACATTATAGATGCAGAGGCAGCTAGGGATTATCTTTCAGTGGTCATACAACTAGTGGGAGATAAGGAAGTCTACCTGGTCGCGAATGTGTATGGTCCCCAAAGGTTGGATGGTAAACTCAAGCTTCTAGATCCCCTGCAGGATCTCAGGGAAAGACATGCAAGAATCCCTTGGATCTTGGGGGGTGATTTCAATATGATCAAATCACTGTCGGAGAAAAAAATGGGTACTAGAACTCTAAATAAAGACTCTTGTGCTTTCCAAACCTTCATAGACAATATGAAGCTAGTGGATATTGTTATGAGTAATGGTACCTTTACTTGGAACAATAAAAGAGGAGGAGAGTCTCAGGTGGCCTCTAGATTAGATAGATTCATAATATCAGAGGATCTTATGCTCAAGGACAAGGACATAGTTGCAAGAGTGCTCCCCTTTGGAGGCTCGGATCACTGGCTGGTGCAACTGGAAATTCAGGGCATTGGTACCCCCAGGAATAGACCTTTCAGATTTGAAAACCTCTGGCTCTCCCACCCAAATTTCATCAACAACATAGCCATCTGGTGGGCAGAAGAGTTGAATATTCAGGGCACAAGAATGTTCCTACTTCAAAAAAGACTAAAACATATCAAACTCAGGCTCAAGGAGTGGAACAAGAAGGAGTATGGTAATATTTTTGAAGCAAAAAAATCTGTTGAGGGAAAAATGCAGGAACTCAACCAAACCCTTATCATGGAGGGTTTTGATAAAGATAGAAGTGATCAGGCAACCAAATATCATCAAGAATGGGAGAACTTATGTAAACAAGAGGAGATCTTTTGGAGGCAAAAATCCAAAGTGCAATGGCTAAAAGAAGGAGAACGTAATACTAGATTTTTCCACAGATCCATTATGGCGAACAGAGCTCACAAAAGGATTTCTTCTATCAAGGACAAGGGAGGTAATCTTCTCAGTTCTCATAAAGAAATAGAAGCAGTGTTGGTTCAACACTTTCGTGATATTGCACAGGAATCTTGTTGAGATAGAGAACAATCCATTAGAGTTATATCACAACATATTCCCAAGCTGGTTACCAGAGAGGACAATTTCAACCTTAATAGGCCAATGTTGGAAGAGGAGGTTAGTGAGGTCCTAAAAGAAATGCAAAATGGTAAGGCACCAGGTCCGGATGGATTCAATGTTGATTTCTTTAAAGCTTGTTGGAATATAGTAAAACAGGACGTTCTGAATGTAGTGGAAGACTCCAGGAGGGACAAAACCATTCTGAAGGCACTTAATACCACCTTTATCTCCTTGATCCCTAAATCAGAATTGGCTCAAACTCCTGATAGGTTTAGACCCATTGCCTTGTGCAATGTTGTCTACAAGATAATATCCAAAGTTGTGGCCAATAGACTCAAGCCTCTTCTTCCTACCCTGGTGTCAGTTGAACAATCTGGATATGTGGAAGGTAGGCAAATCCTCGACAACATCATTCAAGCTCATGAGGTGGTACACTCACTAACAAACAATAGGAAATCTGGAATGATCATGCAATTGGATATAGCCAAAGCTTATGATAAGTTGAATTGGACCTATATCAGAAAAGTTCTCATTGCTTTTGGGTTTGATCACAACTGGATCAGATGGGTAATGGCCCTAGTTACTTCTCCCAGTTTTTCAATTCTTGTTAATGGATCTCCCTCGGAGACTTTTATTCCTTCTAGAGGCCTCAGGCAGGGAGATCCACTCTCTCCCTTTCTCTTTATTCTCATGATGGAAGGGCTGGGTCGATCTATCAAGCATGCAAAAGTAGTTGGTAAAGTCAAAGGTCTCCAACTTTCTGAAAATGGTCAGGCCTTAACACATCAACAATTTGTTGATGATACCATGCTGCAAGGTATCCCCACGGTCAAAGAAGCTCTAGCTTATAAGCAAATCCTGAGAGACTTTGCCATGGCTTCAGGTATGGAAGTTAATCTCTCCAAATCTAAGATTTTTTTCTTTAATACTCACATTGCTATTCAGAGAAATATTTCCAGAATTTTGGGCTTTCAAAGGGAGATCCTCCCTTCAAAATATTTGGGAGTTCCTCTAACGACCAAGCCTTTACACAAGAACATTTGGGAGCCAGTGATTAACAAATTGCAAGATAAAATCAGGAAATGGACTATTAGATCTTTAAATTTGGCTGGTAGGTTGGTGCTAACCAAGGTTGTCCTACAATCAATCACAGTCTTCATGCTATCAGTGTTGAAAAATGTGCAAGAAGAAATGTTAAATTTAGAATGTGCTAAAAATAGCATGTCTAAAAATAGCAGTTTGGCGAGTGAGGTCATTGGCCACATTGGGTGAGAGGTGAAACTGCTAAAAATAGAAAGGTCTAAAAATAGAATTTCTGGGTCTCTTCCTATTTATAGCAGTCCCTAGTCTATCTATAGGAAGTAAAATTAATTTTTGTCTTACCAACAGTTTGGAATATTAATTAATTAATTCTCCATGAGTTAATTAGTTAAGGAAAAGCAAACTTGAAGTCTTTGTGAGAACATGCAACTATTTCTCCACTGATTGGGGAATGTGTCCTTAATTTCCTCCACTGATTGAGGGAATAAGTATGAGTTCTATAATGAGAGAATCAGTTGACTTAGTTCTAACTAGTCAAGTTCAGTTAGATTATTTTAACAAGTTGTTAAAATAATAAAATATAGTTTGTTAATGCTTTCATGCATGTGACAACTATTATTTTAGCTAACTGAGAATTCACTCATGGATAACAGTTGCATGTCAGTTCTGTCAGAGACCCAGTTGAGATCAGATGTGGGACAGTGTGCTATCAGATGCTTGGATATTTCTAGTAAGTATTCCTTGCATGGAGAAGGATCTATTATAGGAGATTGGAGGACTTGTGGCTTATATATTAAGGCTTAGGTAGTCCATGATTTTCATCTTCTGATTGAAGATCATCAGAGTACAGAGAGAGCAGGATAGCTATTGAGTTGATTCTTTTTGTATTGTGAAGAGGATTTCCACTTGATTGATAATACATGGTTGGGGTTTTATGTAGGTGCTTTCCCCTGGATATATCTTGTGTTATGTGTGATTCATTCTCTTGATCAGTTAAGCATGTTTCTACTTGATGTTGCTCATGATTTCGATTATGCTTCCTCTTGATGTTTTTTAGAAGTAGAACAAGTACCATGCTTTAGGACATTGCACATATTGGTTTGTTCTACAGGTGAAATTTCTACAATCAGCTCTCCCAGCTCCTAAAGGAGTCACGCAACAATTCAGAAACATGCAAAGAGACTTTCTTTGGGGCAAGGGGGAAGAAAGAAAGAAATGGGCCTTGGTAGCATGGGAAAAAATCTGCAAACCTAAAAACTATGGAGGGCTTGGATAGGATGATCCTAATATTCTAAGCAAGGTTTTAGGAGCTAAATTATGGTGGCAATGGGTAAAAGACCCAGAGGCTCAATGGGCAAGGATATGGAAAGAAAAATATGCCAGCACTTGGCAAAACAATGATCTAATAAGAATGTCAAGATATAGAAAGGGCTCCCATATTTGGAATAAGGCCTAGGATAACTGGGGCTTAGTCCAAGGAAACAGCTTCTGGGAAATCAGAGAGGGAAACCTTGCCCTATTCTGGGAGGATAGATGGCAACAAGAAACTATATTGTTAAAAGAAGACTTGAGGGATCTCAAGGAAGATACAGACACCAAAGGGTTATCTAAAGTAAAAGACTTTTGGGATCAAACCAAAAATATTGTAAAATGGAGAACCTGGAGGAACTTTGATTTTAGGGATGATAGCCCCCTGAATGCTAAGCAGAGATTCAAAAAAAAAAATTAGAACAAAGGAAGATTTTGATGTCAAATGGGCAAGACCAGCTATGGTGGGGTAACAATAATGAGGGTGCCTTTAATCTTAAGGAAGCAAAACTCATTCTCCTTGACCTTAATTCACAAGCTCCGGTAACATTTGGCAAGACCTATGGAGACATCAAGGTTGGATGAAAATTAAACTCTTCATGTGGCTGGTTTAGCATAATAAAATCCTGACCTGGGATAATATTAAGAAGAGGGGTGTCTTGGGGCCTTCCAGATGTTAGCTCTTGAAACCCAAGAGGAAACTATGGAGCACCTTCTCAACAATTGCATTTTCACCGCCAGTTTGTGGTATTAGTTTGCCACCATTTTCCAACAGACTGATAGGGACAAAGGGAGTATCATCAATACCCTAAAAAATTGGAGAAGAAACTTTTCAGATAATGAAGTTCTTAGCTCAACATGGGACATCATGCCAAGCTTCATTATTTGGAATGTCTGGAAAGAAAGGAACAATAGAATCTTCAATAATGAAAAGAGTCCATCCCAATACTTGTTTGAGCATATCTTAAAACAACTCAAGGAAACGGTCGGCACTACTGTGCGAAATCTCCCTAAGAACCCACCTTCAGTAGCTGATTTGAGAATTCTCATTGAGTTGGGTTTGCAGGGACTTATTCCTCAGGGACTGGACAGGAAAGTAATCTCCCTGGATTCTGAGCAAGATTTTTGGCATCCTCCCCCCAAGGGATTTTTGAAATTCAACATTGATGGGGCTTCAAAAGGCAACCCGGGCACCGCGGGTTATGGAGGTGTGTTAAGGGATGAGAATGGAAGTGTCCTTTTCATCTTCTACTGTCATTTAGGAAGAGCCACCAATAACATGGTGGAATTGATGGCTATGGAGCAGTGTTTAGATTTCCTGGAACATGATAACCGACAAAATGTGATTGTTGAAGCTGATTCTGAGTTAATCATCAAATCGGTTAAGAGGATCAGCTGGGGAACAAGACCGGAAAAAGTCTCTAGGAACTGGTGGCTGATCCAGGGCTTGCAATGGATTCAGCATCACCTCCAGAGCCTTCGTACAGTTAGCTTTAAACATGTACGAAGATCGGCCAATAAATTGGCGGATCTTCTGGCCAATCAAGGTGTGATCAACACAGAGAACAGGGTTGTGTTGAGCTGGCAAGAGCTGCCTCAGAGTAGGTTAAAAGCGAACTGTCATGACCAGGCAGATGAAGACAGGGTCGTGTTTCGGAGTAGGGCCATGGAGTCGGAGTCCAGTTGATTCAGGTGCTTTATGTTTCTCATATTTTCCACTTTCAGGTATTCAGTGGGCTGCAGGCCATTTTCGACCATCATAACCCGGGTAAGCACTGTTTTAGCGAATCCAGG
Organism: Pinus tabuliformis; assembly: GCA_031772625.1. NCBI lineage: Eukaryota > Viridiplantae > Streptophyta > Pinopsida > Pinales > Pinaceae > Pinus > Pinus tabuliformis. Next base: position 1,135,227,601 of record CM062807.1, on the reverse strand, counting down.
TGATAGCTAGTCGGGTGGCTCTGGTTCTTTAAAGAAAGGCAGGTTGGTGGGAGTTTCATCTCTCCTTGATTCTGGTAGGGAAGACGCTTCGAAAGGTTGGTACCCAGGCACTCTCGGCGGCCTCAATACCAGGGATTTCCCGTCCGTGATTGTTTTACCGGGACGAGGGCGGTTTTCAGGCGATCGCGGGCCTAGCAAGCGGGAAATGGTATTTCCGATTTTGAAGCGATTCCATACAGCGGGCTACACGTGGCGGTGGGGTCAGCTAGAATACCACCCTCATCGCACGCTAATGTTCGGTGATATTGGCCGGTGCGATATGATCCTCAGCCGTCGGATCAAACAAAGCAGATCGACAGCTGGGATTGATCGAGCAGGTTGGTGGTCTAGATGGTGGGAAGCGTTAATGTGTTCTTTTCTTGGTGGGATGAAAATGGTTCCAAGCGAGATACTTAATGTTATGGTGGGTCTTATGAATATGATATCCGGTTATACCGTTGCTTAGGTTCCGATGCCGACTTCAACTTTATTTTGGCTTATACGAATTTAGAGGTTGGGTTTATAGGGGTAGAAGCTTCTGCCTCAGGCCTGTGCTCTGTTTGGTTTTTGGGTCTCTTTCTTAGTCCATAACTCCTTATGGATTGATGTAAATTTTTTATTTTATTAATGATATAGAAGGTCTGACTCTTGCATTAGCAAAAAATAAAAAAAAATAACACAAAATACAACATGATATTATTTGTTTATGTTTGTAACGTTATGACTAACACAAAATAAATAATTATGAAACAGAGTCACACAGATTGTGTGTATCTTGCTTATTTAAGGGTAAGAGTAAGGCATGTGTAGTATGAATAACATGAATAAATAACTAGCATTTGCACCGGAAGGGTGCAAAGACATGCCGATAGGACTACGAAAACAGAAGATCCTACTATTAAAGATACGTCAAACTGAAACTTTCTAGAGAGAGTCGAGAAGTAAGGCCAGAGACTCCAATAAGCTAGAATGAATGGTGTAAAACTGTAAAACTTTCTGAGGTCATATTGTTTTTCCATACCCGTCCAATGCCATGGGCCAATATCCAGAAGAAAAAGATAGAGAGAGGGAGAAAGAGAGGGAGATGAGGGAAAAAATAATAATACCATGGGCAAATAGCATGGTTTTTCAATACCGTAGGCCATCTAGGTTTTTTATTATTATGGGATGGATCTAGGCTTTTAATTTTTCTGTTACAATACCATGGTCATGGGCTTATAAATACCGCATGCCCAAAAACCATAACATATTTCAGAGTCAAAATATTTTACTGATCCGAAAATGGGGCACTAAAGGCTTCTTGTCTAGCTTACAAGAACCTCTCCCACTTCTAAAGCTTAAATATTCCCAAGACCTTATGATTAACCAATTGCGGAATTAAAAAGTGCTTGAAAATAGGTGTATGCTTGTGTTTATTTTTAACTGTTCAGCGCTTTAAATTCAGTTGTTGATATTGATATGTAGATATTTATGTTGATATGTAGATACATGTGACAATAGATAATGTAGCAATAAAACAAACACACAGAACAACAATATAATATGGAGTTCACCCAAAACTCTTGGGCTACGTCTCCTTGATCTCTAGTCAACTCGACTAGGCTCTCTGGGAATATGGCAAAGTCCTTTTACAAGCTCCACACTCAACTCCACTAGTTTACACAAAACACAATGGGCTTAGAACACCATCTTATCCCTAGCTCTGAAGCTCTTCGACTTTCTGGCTCTCGGCTCTGGCTCTGGCTCTGGCTCTAGCTCTTGGCTCTGGATCTGGCTCTGGCTCTAGCTCTTGGCTCTGGCTCGTGGCTCTGGCTCTGGCTCTGGCTCTGGCTCTGGCTCTGGCTCTGGATTTGGCTCTGGCTTTGGCTCTCACTCTGGCTCTTCGGCTCTAGCTTCTCTGAGCTCTCTCTCTTGGCCTCTACGTGCCTCTATAGTCTGCTTAACCGCTAATCGACTCTTAGAAACCTCCCAGCAACCTTATTCTCAGTCCTCCACCTCCCTCAGTAACCTTCAGCTCTCTGTTTTTTTCCTTGACCTCCAAGCGACTCCAAGACTCCCTCAGCTGATTTGCACGTTAGCTTTTCGCTAGCTACCTCGTTAATTGGCCTCTTTGGCTCTGTTGAGGCATTTTTTCGGCTCTGCGGCTTCCCTAGCCATTCCTCTATGTGTAATCATCCCTCTGCAGCTTTGCAGCTTCTCTGCTCCTTGTTTGTTCGACCGGCCATCTGGCTCTGTGACTTTGTGGCCCTGTGCATTCCCAAACGCATCATTGTTTGCAAAATGCCCGCTTACAGTGTGGCACAATGATCAGGAGTTGTTACAAAGGAATCGGGGCATTTTTCCAGGTAAAAACCTGAAAATGGACAAAATTCCATTACACAGAGAATTACCGGAAATACACTACCGGGAGTGAAATCCGGACTTCAAATTCAATGAGATCGCCCCTATAAACCCTATCGGGTCCGCCTTTCATCGGCATATTGCATCGCATAGGCGGGAGGTCTAAAAACCTCATTACACGAGAATACACAGAAAATCTGAATTCCTGGATCTCAAAATTTATGTAATCGGGCTTATAATTCTCATCGGGTCTACACTTTATCGCTTATTGCAATCGCTATTGCATCAGCCCTGGCATCGGGGATCGTCGATCGCCGATCACTGATCAAATCTTGACCGTTGATCTGCTCCTTGATCGGACAGCTGAGATCGCATCACATGTCGCTATTGCATCGGCCCTTTGGTATAGGGGATTATCGGTTTCCGATCGCCGACATCGGTGTATCGCTATCGGCCCCATCGATATATCGCATATTGCTGTCGCAACAGCCCGGGGGCATGGTCCTCAACCTTATCCGGTCATCGGTCCGCCGACCGCCGATATCTCTGATCATCGCTATCACCTCCAATCGCAAATCACAATCGGCGTATCGCATTCGCTACAGCCTAGGGTTTCCAATATCGGGTGAAGGCCTACCTCCGATGCGATAAGTTAGAGGTTGCAGTCGGGGGTTCCTTCCGCCCGACCTTAAGTCCTTCCCTTTAGCGTTTTATGTTGCGATTTCCTTTATAAGGCCTTTTAAGCCAGTTTTAGAAGAAATGCCTCCTTTTCCAAAGGACAAAGGCAATCTTCTTTCTGCAATAACTTCTTCGTCCGAAGTCCATTTTAGCCCATTCAAGTTGCAGTAGATTCAATGAAAATATCTACACAATGGGGCTATTTCCAAGAGCATCCTTGGAATTTCATTTTCCTCTGTGAGGAACACTTTAGACTTATAAGTCTATCAAAGATCCATTTTGTATCATTTACAAATAAATTATTTTAATTTAATTTTATAATATTTTTAAATCAAATCTAAAAGAAAAAAGGTTATAATTACTTCTGAGGTATATCTAAACCCACCATCCTCATGACTACTTAGAATATTCCCATAGAGAATAAACTGAGGTATTAATAAATTAAAAATGAGAATACTTTTAAATATACCAATATGAAATTTATGTAATATAAATAATATTATAAAAAAGCAGGATAGGTGCATTTTAACCAAAGATCCAAGCAAAGAGAGAAATAAAAGTGACTAACAATGATAGAGGAAAGGCAATGCATGATTCTTTTAAATTTTTTATTTTTGTATTTTATTTGACATCATTTATCCAAAATATAGGTTTAATATTTTAAAACCAATGATGTCTTTTCTTTTTCTTTTTTAAGATACTTTCTTAAATAAAAAACAATGGGATCATATTTAAGAGAGAAAAAGGGGGGGAATAGAGTGGGGCAGAGAGACATAGAGATGGGAGATACAAGGAGAGAGGAAGGAAGAGAGAGAGGAGGGGGGAGAGAGGAGGAGAGTGGGAGGGAGAAAGATATGGATTTGGAGGGGGAAAGAGAGGGAGGGAATAACAAAGACATAGATAGATATAGGTGGAGAGAGAGAGGTAGTGATAAGGGAGAGATGAAGATGGAATGAGGAAGAGAGGAGACGAGGGAAGGGAGAGAAAAGGAGAGGACATAGATAGGGAAATAAGGGGAAGAGAGAGAGAAGAAGGCATAGATATGGAGGGGGGAGAGAGGGGGAGAGCAAGAAGGAGAGAGAGGGAGATAGTGACAGAGTTGGAGGGTGGAGAGAGTGTGTGTGTGTGATGGGGGGGTGAGACAGAGGGAGGTGGGAGAGAAAGGGAGAGAGAGGAAGGAAGAGAGAGATGAATTGAGAGAGAGGAGAGGGAGGGGAGAGGGGGGCGAGATGGAGTTGGAAGGGGGAAATAAAGGGAGAGAAGTGTCATGCGGATAAATCGCTCTTGCAGACAAGACCGATCTCCCTAGTATCGATAGATATCTAGCGACAAGCAGAACAAGCAAATCTACCTTTCTCTAAATATATTGTGATTTATTAATAAAAACTAAGAGGTGTTTTAGACCCTACCTTAAGTCCAATGCTAGTTTGTGGCAGCTACGCTTCGACCATTTGAACAAGTTTCCTTTTAAGAACTTGCAATTACAAAAAAGTAAACATCAAATAACACCTGCATAGCTAATATAATAAATCATATTCATCATGGTGATCTAGGAATCCATGAAATAAACCATAAAACACAACTTATTGAGAAAAATAAACTTGATTGTATTAACTTTACAACCTTTGGTGCCTTGATGTTGTACAAGCTCCTCCTAGGGTCCAGACAGGAATCTCCTCTACTTTGACAAGCCTCACACTCTTCCCAATGAGATCAAAAAGGTATGTAATCTCTCCTCTCAAGCTCAATTAGGAAGACTAAATTCCAATAGCATTTCACCTCAAAAATCTTTAGCTTTCAACCTCCTCAGTAACCAACCCAATGCCTCATTTTATGGTGCAAAGGAAGGAGGTTATAGGTCCACCTATGAAGGGATAGAGTCCTCCTTCAAAGGGATAAGCTCCTCACATCAAGGGGTTAGCTCCTTAAGGTATGGGATGCATGAACCTTAAAGGAGTGAACTTTCCACCTCAAGATTCCCTCTAGAAGCTTCCAGAAATAACCCAAAGTGAGTTTTTAAGAATGTACTTGCACCTTTTTTACTTTTACAGGGGTCCGCACCCATTACACAGAAACAGAGTGGTCAGATATGCAGGGGACATGACCAGTGGGTGCGGGACCACAGGTAATGCTAAGAGAAAGTGCACAACCAGAGTTTTAGAGATTTTAAGGGCTTTCTCTTATTTTGCAAGGCTTGGCACAAAGAGCTGAGGTTTAAGACTTGCAAAGGAGGAAAGTATGAGTGGTGATAGACTCACATTGATTGTAAAATGTCATGGTGACAATATTTTGTGCAACAGATTGCCCCCTAAAGTGCAAAGTCTGTAATAGATGAGGATAAAATTTGTCATCTAAGAAGAGTGAAGTACTTTATCATTTCAAGGATCATCCTATGGAAACCCTGGTCAGAACCTGTAAAAACATTCAATACAATATATATATATATATATATATATATATATATATCATTGCTGAGGTAGGCATTCCCATACTCATATCAAAACTGACTAGAAAACTAACTAAACTGCTCTGATATAGGAATGATTTTGTAATACATCACAAGTATAGACATATGTAGACACAGTATGGGCATAGCCATATGTTTATGAATAGTCCACTGTATAATGAATAACAAAATTCCTCGCAACCTGGATGGTGGAAAATAGATCCAGGGTCTTGATTTCTGCTTCCCAAACTAATATGATTTTATCCATGTGAATGAATATGTCAAAGTCAAACATGGTAGAAACCACTTGATTACCAGTCAATGATGTGAACTGTTAACAAGTGTGAGAGAAACCACCGGTAATGTCAATGGCTCTCAAAGTACTCAGTACAATCCATGAAATGTGAATAGATGAGCTGATGTCGAACATGTCATAGAATCCTTCGATCGAAGGTCAATGATGCAACCTGTCGTCGAAGGCGAGAAACCTGCCATTGAGGCATGCAGATTCCAAGGTACAGACGATTTCTAGATCATATTTCTAGATAATGAGCTGAAGTCGATAGAAAGCGATTTTTCGTAAGCAAGCCCACAACACAAAATCATAGATCAAGTTTGAAGAAATATATTTGGCAAGGACTAACTCAAGGATGGTCAAGATGGATGACGAATATTTTGCAGATGAATGGTTTATTTGAACTGACCTCTTGAACACATAACGACACTGCAGATGGTTTGGTGACAATTGACCCAAAGCTAATACCCAGAAATCAGCTGAAGACTTTCAATATGGTTTGATTAACTATTAGGCAAAGGATTTCCCAACCCAGGTGAACAAAAAGTGTAGTGTTCAAGATTGGTTGAATGCTTTTCTAAGATGTTGGCATTATGGCACAGGTTTGGAGCTATGGCACAGGTGTTGTTCTTGATGGCAACTCACTCTAGTGATAGATCTTAGTTCAGGCTCTCAGAATGAAGAAAAGATATATACCAGGTTCATCTAGACGAAGACGCGTATATACGTGGGTTAGACGTTTGAAAGGCGCATATGCGGATACATGCACTTTCACGCAAGGAAAAGCACGTACATGTTGGAGAACTTACTTTTGGTCCGTGGTATTTAGTCCTTGGTAATTGAACCTATGGTTTTGGGCCATGGTATCTCGTCAGAAGTGTTGATCCCAAGTATTGGGACCATGGTATTGTTTTATTATGGTTTTGGACCGTGGAATTGTGAAAGGCCTAAGACTATAAAAGAGGAAGGAGATCATTTGGCAAAGGATGATCTAAATTATTGAATATCTGATAAAGTGATAGATTTGAAATATTGGTGATTGGGTCATGGTGCAGATCTATATCTAAATGAAGGAGGAACCTGAGCGCAAAGAGAAGGATAAGTTCTATTGATGGGTCATAATCTTAAGGCTTGAATAATAATATCTTTTTATGATTTTGATCCGTTATATGTGGCGCATGCTTGATCTATAAATCTGGTAATCTGGGTTAATTAATGTCTGAATATTTGAAAGAGTGAATTACCCTTTATAGATCTGTACGCAGGTTCAGTGAGGCGAAGGCACGTATACACGCAAGTTCTGTGAGTAAAAATAGCGTATACACAGGTTGGTTCAAACATAGAAGCATATGCAAGCAGGTTTCTGGTTATTGAAGTAGCGTACATCTCTTGAGTTGTATTCTAGCTGCTTCTATTTATTGCTACAGTGTTCTGGGTTCAAAATTCGGTGTGTGGTTATTGTTACTGTGGTTTGGGTACAACTGTCAAAGAAGTGTCTACTTGATTCAGTTCTAATTGGTGAAAAGGAGATTGATTGATGCAGAAATTCTTGATGATTAATTGATGTTCATGGATCCAGTCTGAAAAGTTATGAAATGTGGTCCCTGGAAGAAAGAGAAGGTTGTAGTTTTCTCTAGGCCAGCACCTACGTACTAGTATCTTGGCTAGTGCAAGAGCTAAGGGGGTTGTAGCTCCCTTCCAGGAGAAGCTGGAGAACGAGAGAGGGTTGTAGCTCTATGCAGGTTGCAGCCTGTGTACTGGTAAAGGATTGCACCAGTACCGAATCATTATAAAAATAAGTTTCTAATTAAAAGAAGATAGAGACAAATTTCAGCAGGTGGTTTTCACCCACATTGGGTTTCCACCTTATATCTTGTGTTCTTGTGTGTGATTGTCTTCAGCTCTATTTCACTGTTTTTGGTTACTGTTTATTTGATTCTGATACACAGATTAATGATCATCATCTGTAAGATAAAGTAAATTATAAGTTTGCATGGTATACACGGGTTTCCTTATACGTAGTTGCGTATAACTAAAGTAGCGTATATGATCTGGATTTGAAAAAGGAAATAATTGACTTGATAATACTGATTCACCCCCCCTCTCAGTATTATTTCCAACAATTGTTATTAGAGTACGTCCTTCTGAAGAAGCTTGATTGCTTGAAGGAAGATCCATCATCATGAGCAACTACGAGAGAGAAGCATCGATCAGGCCACCAATTTTTTATGGGACCAACTTTGTCTATTGGAAGGTTAGAGTCACAACCTATCTTCAATCTCTTGGTACAGAAGTCTGGGATATCATATATACAGGGTACACTGTTCCATCCACAACTCCTACAGATTCGGCTGGTAAGAAGCAATATGAAACAAATGAAAATGTTGTCAATACTCTATTAGCATGTCTATCTCAATCATAATTCGTCAAGGTTATGTAGTATAAATCCGCAAAATAAATATGGGACAAGATTGTTCTGAGCTATGAAGTAGATGAACAGGTAAAACGAGCAAAACTTCAAACCCTCAGAATTCAGTATGAAAATCTCAGAATGCACAATGATGAAAGTATGGCTAACTATTTCCTTCATGTAGTTGATATTGTTAATTGTATGAAAAACTTGGGTGAAGAAATAAAAGAGGCTGTTGTGGTTGAAAATGTTCTAAGATCTTTGTCCTCTAAGTTTGAACCTAAAGTTTCTGCAATAGAAGAAAAAGAGAATCTACGAAACCTTACCATGTCACAGCTGCACGAAATTCTGACTGCTTACGAAATGAGGAAAGGAGGACCATCAGACAGGAGAGAAGCTGCTTTCAAGGCTTCAGGCAAAGGAGATTACTATGAGTCAGGACATATGTCAGAAGAAGAGGAAGAATCAAATTTTGTCAAGAACCTTCAACAGGGTGCTGGAAGATTCAGAGGTAAGTTACCTTTCAAATGCTTTGCTTGTGGAAGAGTCGGTCACTATGCTGCCAAATGTCCTCATAAAGATAAGCTTGACAAGGGTAAGGAACCTGTTAGATGGAACAAGAAACATAATGTAAATAAGAAAAGCTATTACACTCATGAAGACAGTGATGGACTTTCAAATAGTGATGAAGATGAACAAGGTAATAAATATAGACTTTTAATGGCTTTTGAAGATGAAGATTTCATGGATGCTATAGATGAAGAAGGTCTTTATGAAGAGATTTCTAAACTCAAAATTTGTTTAGAAGAGAAAAATATGATTATTGATACTCTGCAATTCCAATTGGCTGAAAGGGAAAAACATCATGAAAAGTTAGAATGTGAAATTGTGGGACTTAGAAAAGAGATTGAGAAATCTAAAGCTCTTAATCTTAGATTTGTTAAAGGATCTGAAACATTAGATGAGATTATCAAAGTGCAGCGTTCTCCACTAATCAAGACAGGTCTGGGATATAATGAAGAAACAACTCAAGCGTAGGAACCATCTACCTCCAAAAGTTATATTGATGCTGCAAAGAAAAGTGAACAAAGGCCAAATGGAAATCACTAGATAAATCAGGGACAATTCACCTCAAGAATGAACAAAGAATATTAGATAAATTGAGGGAAATCTACTTTTATAATGAACAAAAGATACAACCAGCCACAGGTAAAACCTTCTCAACCTCAAGAATGGATGTCAATAGGAACTACAATCATTTGGCTTGTAGATTTGATAGTCACAGGAGTTTCTTCAATGGCCAATGTTTTTCTTGTCATAACTTTCGTCACAAAGCAACTCAATGTGTTGCCTATAAGACAATCATGACTAGAGAAGCTCATAAACGGAGGAGTATGTCTGGGATCATGAAAAGGACCTACAATAACTTCTCTGCTCTTGAAAATGAAATAGAATGTTCTATTTGTAACAATTTCGGTCATGAATATTCTGAATGCAGGAGCAGGTTTCGGTAGACAACTTAGAAGGAGCAAGCCTGAAGTGCCAAATCATGGAAAATAAAAGAACCACAACTAGAAATATGTGGTATAGCCTTATATGTGGAAGGGCAAGAAAATCAATGGTACATCGACAGTGGATGTTCAAAACATATGATAGGTGATAAAGAAAAACTTCAGTCATATAGTGCCTTAGAGAAGGAGAAGAAGGTCTCTTTTGGAAATGACACCCCTGCTCTCATAAAAGGTAAAGGTTCTGTTCAGTTGAAAGAAAGGGTCAAAGCTGGAAATGTCATGTATGTTGATGGCTTAAAGCATAATCTATTAAGTGTCAGTCAGATGTGTGATCAAGGAACTGAGGTAATATTTCGATCAAATGGATGTAGTGTTTGTGATCTTGATACAGGAAAAATAGTGATCAAAGGCGTAAGAACTCCAAATAATTTATACATATTCAAAGAAGGACAACATCAATGCTATCTAAGCAAGAATGATGAACACTGGCTATGGCACAGAAGATTGGGGCATCTTAGCTTCTCACAGATAAGGAAAGCATGCAAATACCAGGCAGTTCGTGGTCTTCCAGACATTAGAATTCTAGACAATACTATATGCAAATCGTGTCAGTTTGGTAAGCAAACTAGAACTAACTTCCCTGAGAAGGAAGGATCAGCTAGCAGGCCACTTGAACTTGTCCATACTGATGTATGTGGTCCATCTAGGAAAAGGTCACCCCGAGGAGAAGAATACTTTATATTATTCATTGATGATTTTTCCAGGATGTGTTGGATAGGACTTATGAAGCACAAAGACGAAGCCTTTGAAAAATTCAAATCATTCAAAGCCTTGGTGGAGAACGAATCAGATCACAGAATCAAATGCCTCAGGTCTGATTGAGGAGGAGAAGAAGAACATGGAATAAGAAGGGAATTCTCTACAGCTAGGACTCCTCGGCAAAATGGAGTAGTGGAAAGGATGAACAAAACAGTTCAACAAATGGCTCGTGCTATGATTGATGAGTCTAGAACTCCCGCAAACTTCTGGGGTGAAGCTGCATTTGCTGCAGTTTCTATTCTCAACAAAAAAAATGTCCGAGTGAACAGCACTCAAACTCCTCATGAGCTCTGGTATGGTGAGACTCCTTCGGTAAAATATTTCAAAATTTTTGGAAGCAAATGCTATATCAAAAATACTGATGAAAATCTTGGCAAGTTTGAACCTAGAGCAGATGAAGGCATTCTCCTTGGTTACTCTCCCCACAGCAAAGCTTACAAGTGTTACAATAAAAGGCTTGGAAAAATTGTTGAAAGTATTGATGTAGTAGTTGATGAAGAAGAAAACACTCCTAGGCAGGTAAGATCTGAAGATTTCAAAGATGATGAGGACCATCCTTCAACATAAAATCAGACTTATGATGAAGAAGAAGCTCAAGAGGCACTAGAAGAACCGATAAGGATAGAAGATAAGAATCCATCCAGGTGCGTTCAGAAGAATCATCCAGATTCTCAAATTTTGGGGCAAAAAGAGGTAGGTATACAAACAAGAAGAAAAATTGCAGAAGCCTCAATCTATTTGGCATTGCTCTCCTCCACTAAACCACAAAATGTAAAAGAGGCATGCAAAGATGAATGCTGGGTCAAGGCAATGGATGAATAACTTGAGCATATTGAAAAGAACAACACTTGGGAGTTGGTTCCTAGACCAAAAGATAAGAATGTCATAGGGACAAAATGGATATTCAAAAACAAGTTGAATGAAAATGGGGAAGTTATTAGAAACAAGGCCAGACTTGTTTGTAAAGGGTATGCTCAACAAGGAGGAATAGACTTTGAAGAAAATTTTGCTCCCGTTGCTAGACTTGAGGCCATCCGAATGTTCCTTGCTCTTTCAAGCTTTCAGAAGTTCAAAGTATTTCAAATGGACATGAAATCAACTTTTCTGAATGGAGACTTAGAAGAAGAAGTGTATATTGAGCAACCAGATGGATTCATTCTTGGAAACGATCCAAAACTTGTATTCAGACTTAAGAAGGCTCTCTATGGTCTTAAACAAGCTCCAAGGGCTTGGTATTATCCTCTGGACAAATATCTTCATCAACAAGGTTTCTCAAAAGGATCAACAGATAGCAATCTTTATATAAAAATTGAAAATAACAAATTGCTAATACTTGTTGTGTATATTGATGATATCATTTTTGGCAGCAATGAAGAAGCTCTGAGTCAAAGCTTTACCTTGGTGATGCAGAAAGAATTCGAAATGTCATTGCTTGGAGAACTGACATATTTTCTTGGATTACAAATCCAACGAAATGAAGGCGGTATCTTTTTATCTCAAACCAAGTACCTCAAGCAGATTTTGAAGAAGTATGGCATGGAATATTCGAAACCATTATGTACCCTTATGGTTACAGGATGCAGCCTCAATGAAAATGATGAATCAGCAGTAGTGCATCAACCAACTTATAGATCCATGATTGGAAGTCTTCTCTATTTAACAGGTACCCAACTAGACATCATGGATGCAGTGGGAATGGTTGGAAGATTTCAGGAAAATCCTAAGGAAACTCATCTTTAGGCAGTAAAGAGAATTTTCAAGTATCTTCAAGGAACTCAAAACTATGGCCTGTGGTATCCGAGAGATACAGATCTCACTCTTCATGCTTATACAGATGCAGATTGGGCTGGAAGCGTGGATGACAGAAAAAGCACAAGTGGCGGTGCATTCTTTATGGGTTCCAGATTAGTATCTTGGTTCAGCAAGAAATAGAGTTCGATTGCCTTATCTACAGCTGAAGCAGAATATGTGGCTGCCGCATCTTGTTGCACTCAACTCCTTTGGATGATGCAAACTTTGCAGGATTTTCAAATCACTTGTACTCCACCTATCTCCATCTTATGTGATAATACAAGTGTTATCAGTATCTCAAAGAATCATGTCATGCATTCAAAGACTAAGCACATACCGATCAAGTATCATTTTCTCTGAGAACAAGTATTGGAACAAAAGGTCAAATTGGAGTATGTTCCCTCTAAGGAACAAGTTGCTGATATTCTCACCAAACCACTGCCCAGGGAAACTTTTGAATACCTCAGACAGAAGCTGGGAGTAGTTGATGCGTCATCTTGCTGTTGAAACTTGTCTATTTCAGAGAAGAGTGGGTGTATGCGAGTTGCCTGAGGAGTATCCATGTACATACGTCGGTTTATGCAGAGACAATCGCGTATATGGTAGTTTGAAAGAAATCAGTGGGAACAGACTCTGATTGAAGAGAGTCTGATATGGGTCTGACAGAGACCATCTGGCACAGGTTCAGGGGGAGCAGATAATCTTCTAATAATGCATTGTTGGCATTATCTTAGAAGCTTTTGGTTCTAGTACACAACTGTTGTTGGTTTCAGGTGGAACAAATGCAGAGGGAGAACATAAAGAAAACATGGTTGCTGATCTGAATAGTGATTGACAGATGCTGCTGATATCAATTATTGGTGACTTTCACAAGTCTTGCTCTAGAATATTTTGTCTCTATGTCATGTATCTCGTTTATGGTGTCAAGGTCATATAACGGCGTATTTTGGTTTCCACACTATGCCTGGGATGAATGATGTAATGTACTTGGTTTTCATATGTAAATTTCTGATGTAACCCACTTGGTTGGGTGATGGATGTATGTATAGAGTCTTTTGGTGATAGGAAGATCTTTTATGATGTGTAAGTCATGGTTCTTCTTGAAGAACATCTTTTTGCAGATCTTGCCTACAGTCAGGGGGAGCATGGTCAGCACAGTAGAGCAGAGATTTTAGCATGTACTTAGGGGGAGCACAACCCTTTGCCCTTGATGAAAAAGGGGGAGAATGACTTTGAGGATCTTGGGGTTGCCATCAAGTCCAAAGGGGGAGATTGTTGAAATTATGGCACAGGTTTGGAGCTATGGCACAGGTGTTGTCCTTGATGGCAACTCACTCTAGTGACAGATCTCAGTTCAGGCTCTCAGAATGAAGGAAAAGATATATATGCAGGTTCATATAGATGAAGACGCGTATATACGCGGGTTAGACATTTCAAAGGTGCGTATGCGTATACACGCACTTTCACGCAAGGAAAAGCGCGTACATGTTGGAGAACTTACTTTTGATCCGTGGTATTTAGTCCTTGGTAATTGAACCTATGGTTTTGGGCCATGGTACCTCGTCAGAAGTGTTGATCCCAAGTATTGGGTCCATGGTATTGTTTTATTATGGTTTTGGACTGTGGTATTGTGAAAGGCCTAAGACTATAAAAGAGGAAGGAGATCATTTGGCAAAGGATGATCTAAATTGTTGAATATCTGATAAAGTGCTAGATTTGAAATATTGGTGATTGGGTCATGGTGTAGATCTGGATCTGAATGAAGGAGGAACCTGAGCACAAAGAGAAGGATAAGTTCTATTGATGGGTCATAATCTTAAGGCTTGAATAATAGTATCTTTGTATGATTTTGATCCATTATATGTGGCGCATGCTTGATCTATAAATCTGGTAATCTGGGTTAATTAATGTTTGAATATTTGAAAGAGTGAATTACCCTTTATAGATCTGTACGCAGGTTCAGTGAGGCGAAGGCGCGTATACACGCAGGTTCTGTGAGTAAAAACAACGTATACGCAGGTTGGTTCAAACACAGAAGCGTATGCACGCAGGTTTCTGGTTATTGAAGTAGCGTACATCTCTTGAGTTGTGTTCTAGCTACTTCTGTTTATTGCTACAGTGTTCTAGGTTCAGAATTTGGTGTGTGGTTACTGTTACTGTGGTTTGGGTACAGTTGTCAAAGAAGTGTCTACTTGATTCAGTTCTAATTGGTGAAAAGGAGATTGATTGATGCAGAAATTCTTGATGATTGATTGATGTTCATGGATCCAGTCTGAAAATTTATGAAACATGGTCCCTGGAAGAAAGAGAAGGTTGTAGCCTTCTGTAGGCTAGCACCTACGTACTAGTATCTTGGCTAGTGCAAGAGCTAAGGGGGTTGTAGCTCCCTTCCAGGAGAAGTTGGAGAACGAGAGAGGGTTGTAGCTCTCTGCACGTTACAACCTGCGTACTGGTAAATGACTGCACCAGTACATAATCATTGTAAAAAGAATTTTCTAATTAAAAGAAGATAGAGACGAATTGCAGCAGGTGGTTTTCACCCACATTAGGTTTCCACCTTATATCTTGTGTTCTTGTGTGTGATTGTCTTCTGCTCTGTTTCACTGTTTCTGGTTACTGTTTATTTGAATCTGATACACAGATTAATGATCACCATCTATAAGATAAAGTAAATTATAAGTTTGCATGGTATACGCGGGTTTCCTTATACGTAGTTGCATATATACGCGATTTTAACTAACTGAAGTAACATATATGATCTGGATTTGAAAAAGGAAATAATTGACTTGATAATACTGATTCACCCGCCCTCTCAGTATTATTTCCAACATAAGATGCAAAGTATAACAAACAGGTTCATTTTTCTCTCTTTTCCCCCACCATTTCTGGCAAGTACCTCTTTATTTTTGACAAGCTTGAGGAAGATAACATTTGCTTGGTTATAAGCTCACCCTTCGAATGAGTCCAAATTAGTTTAAAAATTCGGACCCTAAGAAGGAGTGGTCCGTTCGTGTTTAAAATTGAACAGGTCCTTTACTGTTACATTTTAATGAGTCCAGTATAGGAGAAACTCAATGTTTTTCAATTTTAGGGAGTTAGAAGAAAAACTTAAGAAAACTCCATGGTTCTCCTTTTTCGTAAATTTGTGTCTCCCAAACCCGAAAAAGTGTAAAATAATACTTGAGAGAACCGCTTGACCATTACGATCAAGGAGTACTTTTCATAATTAGTGTCTCTGATCCGAGAAAGTAAAAAGCGATCAATGACACGTCGTTTTATAACTAATATCGAACTTGAAATGACAAAAGCCTGACAATCTTTTCATGTTTATACGGTTAGAAAAGAGTTGTAAGTGGACCGTCCTTTTAGTTCCGTTTTAACGAGCTTAAAAAGAAAAACTCGGCAATCTTTTCATATTTCACAAGTCAGAAAAGAGCTTAAAGAGGACTCCAATGTTTTTGTTGAAAATGATCAATTTTCCCTGAAAAATCCGATATTCTGCACAAAAACTCAAACATTACTCATACCTATTTAAAATAAATAAAAATGCATCAAAAAGTTACCTTTTTAAAGTGAAAAATAAACAAATTAAAAATTCATTTATTCAAAAAAGCTTATAAAAAGGGCTTTTGTAAATTCATTTTTACCATTTGACTTCATAGTGAGAAAAGAGAGCTTTTGGGTAAGAAACTTCCTGTGAAGATTGCGGAAAATCCGCCCGTTGGAATCGGAAACCGTAAACTCCAGGTAATCCACATCACTTTAATCTTGCATTTCAACCATTTGAATTTCGTTTTTAGGCTTCCATTTTTATTTTTTAGGAAAAATTAGTTTAAAAGACCGCTCGCGGGGGTCCGCAGGCGCAACATGCGAAACCTGCGGACCCCAAATTTTTCCTACAAAGGAAAGAGCCAGGGGCCTGCACTTGCTGCTTGGGAAGAGTGCGGACCTATGCACTGTACCTAACTAACGGGTGCAGAGCCCGTGAAATAGGGTTTAAAACTTCAATTTTTTCCATTTCCGCCCAAAATTTTTTCAACTAAAATGTTCTAATCCGCCATTTTTGCAATGTAGGATATACACAATGATCATTTTGCGGGAACGAGAGCACCAAGATGTGGACCTAGCCGCATTAATTCATCCACCTTCAATATAGGCATTAAAAACATGCGGACTATTTAAATTCTGGGCCATACCCGACATGAGGGCCCAAGTAGACTTTTTGCAATGGCTGGTGGACAAGTGGAATATACAGGACCAATGTTTCATTATTGGTGGCCACCGGCTCGAAATCGAGCTAGAGGACATTTATTTCCTGATTGGTTTTCCTAAGAGAGGTGAACAATTATCTCTATCCGGGACTAGGCCATGTGGCCAGTCTATCGATAGTCTCCGACTAGAGTTTTGTAATGACCAAACAAAAGACAAAGCGATTGATATCAAAACTATCTCCCATCCTGAACTTAAAGTGATTGCATTTACTGTCACCAGAATCTGCGGAAGCGCAACACTGCATGTAGCTATCGGATCCCAAATGCGAATGGCAGTAGACTCTTATCGAGGCACCATCTTCAACTGGTGCGAAGCTATGTTGGCGAATGTAAAAGGCCAACTAACTAGAGCAAAGAACGAACAACTAAAAAACTTTGGATATGGTTTCCTAGTTGCGAGCTTTGGTCTAGAGAGGGTCCCAATGTTGGTCCCACAACGTCTTTCTGTTGGAGTTGGACTTCCTCAAGAGCCTAAGCTCATGTGTTGGGTTGCGGTTATGGCCCATCATCCTGAGGAGGGTTCAGAGGTTGTTCGATTTTTGCCTGAGCATTTTTGTTGGTTGGAGAACCAAATTTTCATGATTCAGGGTTTTCCTTATGCTGGGATGGATTATTGTGGAGACCCAGACATGACTCTTCCACCAGGAGAGCAATGGGATGATTCAAGTAAAATCATTCTCAACATTTTCTAAGTTTTAAGTATTTTTATTTATTTATTTATTTTTAATCGTCTAAAATTGATAATAAAAGTTTCAAATGCAGATGTGGGTCCACGACGACCAACCACTCTCCGGCCCTATGAGAGGAGACACCCAACTGCAGTAGTATCGGCCCCACGGGACGAATCTACAGAGACCCTGACCAAATTGGAAAATCATCTAGAACGTTTGACAGCAGATATTCCAGAGACTAGCATAGATGATATTCCACTTAGGTTATAACGCTATGTGATTGGGGTCCCAGGACCTTTCAAGAGGTTCCTTTGTAGGGTGGCCCGAGCAGTGGTTTCTTATCGTGATCATCACCAGTGATAGGATGATCGCCTTTGTAGACTCATACGACATTTTGTTTTTTGTACTATCATTTTTGCCAATCATAAGGTGTTTTTCAACCTATGATCGAAGATGATGTATATTTGACACACTTCTATGCTATGCTATATCACTATTACTGGCTATCTTGTATAACATGTTATGGAATGTTTTTAAATTTACTGTTTGATTATTGCAAATGTCTATTTAACATTCGAGAAGCAATTGCATCTACTAATGTATTTAAATATCTTAGAATATGTTGATATTCAATGTAGTCAAATTCATGTTCCAAGAGACGAACTCTCAAAAATAATCTTAATAACACTAGATTTCTAATGGCATAAACTCTATTAAGCTGCAATACAATGAGTTCAGAATCTAACCTAACAATCAAACTCTGAATCCCAAATGAAATGGATTCAGATAATAACTCAATCACTGCACTATACTCTGCAATGTTGTTCATTGTTTGACCGAGGCTTACCCCATGCATAGATACCAACTCATCAGAGGGTGAATAGATAACCCAAGCTGCGGAAGAAATGTTCCGTGTATTACGACAAGCACCATCAGCGAAACCAATGTATGTTTGAAGAGACGTCGACATCTGCAATATCAAGAGTAAAATCAAGATAAGTAGGAATAATGACAAAAACACTCTCTAAACTAAGCACACTTTTCTAATCTAAAACACACCAGCTAGAAAGAAACTAATCTAACTAAAATCTCCACACCTAGATTTAAGCATAATATCTCTTCAGATAAAGACCATTTCTGGGTTTACCCAAAGAGACACCGTCAAAATCTACCAATTCATAGGCCCCTTTCGCCAGCTTTCACTTAACAACATAAGGACCATGCCACATAGGTACAAATTTTCCAGCCCCTAGCTTATCGTTTGCTTGATCGTATAGTAAGACTAGGTCTCCTTCCGAAAAATTACGAGGTGTAACATTTCGATCGTACTGAGCTTTAATTCGTTTGGCATGAGTTTTGATTGCTAATGCAGCATCACGTCGATTCTCATCTAGCTGAGCTAAGTACAACAAACGTTTTTCCTCTTCGAAAGTGGCTGGGAGTAATTCTATGGCTATTTGCAATGACAGAATTTTGCATTCAATGGGTAACACAACTTCCAAACCATAAACCAGTTGAAAAGGAGTGAAACCAGTTGATGTTTTTACTGAGGTTCGATACGCCCAAAGCACTGAAAATAACATGTTATGCCAATTCAACCTATGAATACCAATGATTCGTCGGATCATAATGACTAGAACTTTGTTGATGGCTTCAACTATACCATTAGCCTGTGGGTAATATGGAGTAGAACTATTATGATGCAGGCCAAGTTGATCTGTTAGTTCAGTGATCGTGATGTTTCAAAAATGGCTCCCATGATTGGTAATAATCGCTTGAGGAACACCGAATCTAGTAATTATATGATTGAAAACGAAAATTGTAGCAGTTTTTCCGTTTGCCGAAAATGTAGGCATTGCCTCGGCCCACTTAGTAAAATAATCTACCGCAAGGATGATATATGCATGCCCCCCGGTCGAGTGAGGGTTACATGTAATAAAGTCAATACTCCATTTTTCAAAAGGACCAACGACAATTATAGGGTGGAGAGGAGTAGGTGGAGCACGCATATTTCAATAAAAAATTTGACAATTGTGGCATTTTCAGACCGCATAAATACAATCTTTAAATAAAGACGGCCAAAAATAACCAACGCGCAATATCTTTTGGGTTGTGGCATACCCAGACATATGACGGCCACATGCTCCAGAGTCTCAGTCATTTAGAACCTTTTCAGCTTCTTCATGAGTTAAACAACATCGGAAAACTGAATCCACCCCACGACGATAGAGTGTATCTCCAATAATTTTATATTGTTGGGATTGGAAATGTATTTTTCGTCGCTGAGATTGTGAAATTTCAGGCTGAAAAGATTAGGTTTGGAGATAAACTATGATATCTCCATACCATGGATCCAGAGTACTGATAAGAAACAAGGATTCGTCCGCAATGGACTCTTCCTCCATAGTTTCAGTATCAGCACACGGGAAATCACACATCAGTTCCGCAAAAACTAAAGATTTCTTTGCCTTGGATTTTTCAAATTCCAAGTCAAATTCCTGCAGGATAACAATCCATTTGGAATACTTGCCCCCTAGCAATTGTTTGGTCAAAATATAGATCATAGGGTTACAATCAGAAATTACGATAGTTTTGCGTAGTAAGATGTAATGACGAAATCTTTGGACAACTTGAACAACTGCCAAGGCCAATTTCTCCACATGTGAATATTTAAGCTCAGTTGGATTCAGAGTTCGACTAAGATAGTAAATCACATGTTCACTATTGAATTCATCTTCCTGAACTAAAACCATCCCAATGGTGGAATGAGAAGCGGCGAGGTACAAGAAGTAATCCTGGTTGTAGTTGGGAGGATGCAATAACGGTGCATGGGTCAACGCGTGTTTAAGTGCATCAAAATATTTGTCAGCGATCTCATCCCAAAAGAATGGAGTATTCTGTTTCAACAACCTGGTAAAACCCTTTGTTATCTCGGCATAGTTAGGAATGAAATGACGTAAAAAGTTTGCTTTCCCTTGCAAACTTTGGAGTTGGCGAAGAGTCGAAGGAGGAGGCAATTTGACAATAGCTTCAACCTTCAAGGGATCAACACAAATGCTGACTTTTGAAACAACAAATCCCAGTAAATGACCTGTTTCTATATAGAAAACACATTTGTTTGGATTCAACCTAATTCGATAATGCCTACATCTCATAAATATTGCTCGTAAATGAGTGAGATGATCGGCTCTACGTAATGAATGGGCAGGTAAATCATCGAGATAAGGCTGCACAATGTGCTTGATGTCATGAAACGTGTAAGACATAGCTCTTTGAAAAGTTGCTCCGGTGTTCTTCAATCCAAAAGGCAATTTGCAGTAAGCAAACGTCCCCCATGGACAAATGAAAGCCATTTTTGGTTGATCAGCAGGGAGTATGTTGATTTGATTGTAACCAGAAAAACCATCCATAAAGGAGAAAATTTCACTGCCGGCACAATCATCAATGATTTGATCGATATAGGGGGTTGGATAGTTGTCTTTAGGACAAGCTCGATTAATATCCCTATAATTGATACATATTCTTATCATTCCTTGCTTTTTGTTAACAGGAACAATATTCGATACCCAATCCGTTAAGGGAATTGGATAAATGAAACCTGCTCGAAGTAATTTCTCAACTTCAGCTTTAATAGCAGCAGCTTTTCGCGGATGTATCTGATGCAAACGTTGCCGGATAGGTTTAGCATCCGGGTAAGTTTTAATTTCATGAACAACAATTGCTGGATCGATTCCTGGCATTTCTTCATATGACCAGGCAAACACGTCGTAGAATTCTTGAAATAGGGCTTTATAAGTTTGAAGTTCATTGTCCATACAGGAAGCGCCTATACGAATGTTTTCAACAATTCCTGGTATAACTGAAATGTCAATAGGAACCGTTCGAGAAATATTTCCCAAATTTAACTCAGAATCAGGATATTGCAATGGATTCTGTGGCTCTTTGACATAATCAGTAGTAAAAATAGATGAAAAATCATTTTCAAAATGATCAAGCTCAGGTAAAAATGAAGATCGATGATGAATATCTTCCCATGATAAATCATCAACAGACAAAAGTTCACGAATATGCTCATCAGTATGAACAAGCTCGGAAAAAGTTGTTGAATCTGAGGTTGATATTGAAAGTGATTCTCCATGGACCACATTCATTAGATCAATTTTGGTTGAACAAGGGTCAGTAAACGACTGTACAACCTGATATGCAATTTCATAGGGACTCAAAGGCATCACATCTCCAAATGAATCCACCTCAAATTCGGAAGGTACGATCCAAGGATCATCCAAAACAATTGTGTTTGATGAAATCATATGAATGGTTGCAGTAGAAGGCGATACGTTAGGAGGAGGAAAGGAAAAAGTTCCTAGTAAACCAGAATCTTTAATCAATCCTACCCCAACATCCTTATATGGGATAGTTGTTTTACCGGCATGTTGGATACTTTCAGAAGACACTGGGTCGGATGAAAAATAAGTCAGTTGGTCTATGGTTATGATATTTCCATTATGAGGAAACTTTATAAGCCGAAAGACCGATGAAACAACAACAGTCATAGCGTAAGACCAACTGCGACCCAAAAGAAGGTTGTAATCTAGATGGGCATCAACCACTTCCACATCTAGATTAACAGTTTTTCCTTCAACCTCTATAGGTAAATCCTGTAGAATGCCAAAAGGATGGAACCCACGACCATCAAAAGCCTTTAGAATCGTCGGGGATTGATTGAATGTAGGAGAACCAAGCGATCTCCAACACTAGATCGACATAATACACATAGAAGCTCCCTCATCAATTACAGTCCTAAAGCAAGGTCTGTTTTTGACTAACACTGGAATTTGGAAAGCCATTTGATGAGGTAGACGAGGTGTACTATTCTCTAAATCGAAGATTATAAGATTTGAATCCTGAATATCAACAGCTCCTATAGCCGAAAAAAGTAATTTACGCTGTGCTGGGCATGATTGCAGCACTTCCAAAGCCGACATTGCTGAAGGGGAAATAGCTAAGTCTTCAACAATGTTATAATTTTGAGCAGCTCTCACATGCGGATTGAAAACTGACTTCCGAAGTATACCTTTAGCAGGCGGTTTGATTACTAAGTCTGGGTTAGGTTTCTTGATCTGTAGTGGATCAGAACCGGAAGGAGTTGAAGTTGATGGGTTTGAATTAGAAGATTTTGCTTCCTTACCACCAACAGGACTTTTGAACCAATCATCTTACTATCTTGACTAGGAAAAGGATCCTTCAAGATAGCAAGCGTTTGAGAACCTTTGACGATGTTCACAACCTCAGCACGATGTGGGCAATCTATTGTAAAATGCTCCTCATCACAAATGAGACAAGGATAGTGAGGTTTACATTTCTCGTCAGTAGATTTAGTTTTATCTGATTTCTCTTTCGAATTTTGTTTATTTTTCTTCTTCCCTTTCTTTTTACCACCAGATTTTGATTTGGCCGTAGATGATTCTACGATATGAATATCGGCAGGAATTTCAGCGGAAGAGTCTCCTGTCGGGGAATCTGGTAAAGTTATAATAGGAGAAGAATTCTTTGAAGATTTCTTCTTACTTTTGGTGTTAACTGAACCAATCATACCATCAGCGGCATGAGACCCTGAAGGAGCTGCAGTTATTTGATTTTGTTTCAGAAGGTTGGGGATTTTTTCGTGTAAAGTACTCGACTGCGTATAAACGAGGTCTAGGTACTGAGCTTGAGCAATTACTTGCTCTTCAGTAACAACTCTTGCCTTAGCTACATCCTCAGTGATTTTAGGTAATAATGATTTAACAAACCATTATGCTAAAATTTGATCTGGAATAAAAACTTTTACTAAACGTCGTCGATGTCGCCATTCATGAATATGATTTGAAATATAAGTGGATGTTGACTGTTTTAATGAAGTTAATAGTTCCGTGCCATTGTCATATCCGACAGGCAACTGAAAATGAGTTAAGAATGAAGTGGCTAACTGACTAAAATTATAAAAAGAGCCTCGCGGTAACTCAATGTACCACTTGGCCGCAAGATCAATCAGAGTTCGTCGAAAAAGACGTAAGCGAATTGAATCATCTATAATGGAATCAGATGCACACTAGAGGTGATAAGTCATCACATGGTTTAATAGATCCTCTCCTGGTTTACCTTCAAACTTTGGGATATCACTGGGCAACTTGTTCGGCATTGGCGGCCAAAATCGGAAGATAATTAATTTGATTGTTTGTAAGGTGCGAAAAATCAGGCAAGTCCAAAGTTGCAATAAACGGTAACTGACGATTAGTGTCATGAAAACATTGGGTCATAAGACCAGCCCCAGGAGGAGGATATCCAGGATAACTTGGAATTGGAATCGCATTTGGAATATTATATCCTCCCGGAAAACTAGGATTAACCAGACCAAACTGGGGTTGTTGAGGTTGCTGATAAGTATATCCAGGGTACGGTTGATACTGGTAAACTGGGCTTTGAACAACAGGACCGAATTGGTATTGTCCTTGGTACGGTTGATAAGTGAACTGTGGTTGACTTGTGACAACCGTACTTGGACCAGGTTGTCCTACAGGCATCTGAACCGAAGTCTGAATTGTAGGTCCCGACTGAGGTAAAGAGGCTTGAGGAGTTGATGCAGGAACAATAGAAATCAGAGCTACCGATACTCCAGAAGTAGGTGGGGTAGATTGAACAGAAGCTGCAGTAGTTGCAGCAGTTGTTTGAGGCAGAGTTCAAGGCGAACTAGGCCCAGACTGATGAGCTACACCAAGTGTAGAAGTTTGAATAGTAGGCTGGATGGGTTGCTGGGTTGAACCAGAAACCAAAGGTTGTCCAGATTGAGATGACAACTGCACATTAGGTTGCAAAATCTGTTGAGATTGAGATGGATCCCACACCATGTTCATTCCGGGGTATGGACCCATAGAAGGTTGAGCATATTGAGGACCATAACCGGGTTGAGGGTAGGGCTGATAATTCAAAGGTACATTTCCAGCTCCTTGTACAAATGATTGACCATAAGGTGGTTGGAAACCTTGGGTTGGGTACTGACCTTGAGGTTGATAACCTTGAGGCATGTACTGAAACTGGGGTTGACCTTGAGGTATGTACTGAGTCTGGGATTGAACTTGAGGTATGTACTGTCCCGAAGGTATGTACTGTCCTTGAGGTTTCCCCCCAGTCGGTAACTGACTACCTTGAGGTTGCCCCCCAGGCGATAATTGAGTACCTTGAGGTTGCCCCCCAGGCGGTAACTGACTACCTTGAGGTTGCAGATTTGGAATAGTACCAGACATCATAAGAATTTATTCTACACTCAATGGTTTAGTTCGGTTATTACCAATTGATATCCCATGTTCAATGGGTTGAGGAGATGCTCCTGAAAAAGTACCAGTGAGTGACTGATACCCAAAAGGAACAGAAGGACCACCATATAAAAATGCTTCCAGTGATTGGGAAAACATGGATGACTATCTCGACATATTCAAAGGAGGATAATAACCTCTAGGTGTTGGATGAAAAGGAATTTGAGGTGGTGAAAAACTAAGACCCAGATTTTCTAAAAATTTGGTCAATGAGACGTACCAAGCGTCCCTCCTAGGTGGATTGTAGAAAATTGATTTACGCTCCCTAAGTTCTAAAGTTGGTTGATTTTCAGGGAGACTTATATCTTGTTCTGGACTAACAATTTCTTCAATAGAAATGAGTCTCGAAGGAAGATTTTGGGTAATGATCCTTCCGACCCTGGGTGAACTAGGACCACTAGAAGTTGGAGAAGCAAATCGTGAGGATGGAGTAGCAGCAGGTTCAGTTTCAGGCTCAGAAATTTTAGGTTATTCAGCTAATTCACTAGTAGAAGAAATACTACCAGTAACTTCAGAAAATGAAATTGGTTCAGAAATATACTCTGTTGCTTGAAATTGATAATTGAGATGAACAATTAAAGAAGATTCTCTATCTTCTAGTGACCCAACTCTACTGTCACTAGGAGTTACAAGAGCTTGTAGCCCTTCAAGCTGGCTTGGTGAATACTCGGGAGGTTGCCCCCGAAGTCTACGAAATTGTCTCGGTAATTCAAGCACGATTAAATATTTTAATTACTTCACACGCAAACAAAGAAAATCTCAATAAAACCACCTAAAGTCGCTAAAGAAACAATCAATTGAATCACACGCCTAAAAAATCTAAGAGTTCAAACCACACACAAACAGTAACTTTCCATACCAAAAACACTAGTTGGTGATGAAATCCAACGTCACAGAATTCAATACAGAAAGGGCGGTTGGAATAGCTACCCCGACAACCTGCTTAATGACACAGACTGGCACAAGTTTCTTCATAAAACCGTCTTGAGTGAAGATAACCCCCCAGAGAGTCCAAGTGAGTCTAGTCGACGTCTGCTCCAGGTACAGTGGGATCTTCCCTCCACCGTCACCTTAGGAAAGAATCCTATAGATTATAGCCACTAAGGTTACCAAAAGAAACAAATATACCTGGGGAACAGTCTATGATCCAATACACACGTAAAGGCAGAGTAACAAAGCTCAATCCCCTTGAAGGCTCCTTGACATAATCCAAGGTTTACCGACAAGTGCCCTAGGCTCTTCGACAATGGTCAATCTGAGGTTTACCGCTTTTAATACGTGTATATCTGCTATCGTTCCCAATGAGGAAGGATTGATTACCCCACTGGTTCAGATATGATCTCGTGCTTGACTCCTTTAAGAGGAGCTTCCCAGAGCATAGATGTAACAATTGGAATTTATTTCCTACTGCAAGATATAGCTACTTGTTTGTTTTAATTATCTTGGAGAGTTAATTACTCCCTACTCCAAGATACTAGCCTAAGCTATGTTGGTGATAAGAGCCCTAGAAATAAAAAGATTGCTAGATCAATTTTACTTTAAGCGTTATTTTTATAGGTTTTTTCTTAAGTCAATAGGAATGGAGATGAAACTTTATGGTGCGAAGACTCGACTCTAAAACACTAAAAATGCACCTAAGATGATAAACAATTCTTTTTCTTCAATGAATTTCTAGCTAAAGAAAGAGTTGAGAATGCAATTCTTTGAAAAAAAATCTTTCCTTCAACATATAAATGAAAAGAAAATCTTTTTTGTCTTTTTCAATACACTCAAAAACGAGACTACTAACTATGCTCACGAAAAATCCCTTTCTTTTTCAACACTCAAAAACTAAATAAAACAATTTCTTTCAAAAGAGATTCTAAAATTTCCAGAAAACACTCAAAACTATAAAAAACTATGCTTGAGATCTAAAAATTTCTAAAACCTAATTGAAGTAAAAGCTTAAAAATTTTATTTTTGAGGACGTTTTACTTAGTTATTCAGCAAACTAAGGACTAATTCGTTCAGAATAACAAATTAATCAAAAAACACCCAGCTATGTTTTCTTTTTTAAAAATGAAATTCAAAACTTTCAAACAAGTTCATTCAAAGCTTTGCAAAGAGAAAACAAGATCTATTTCTCACCAAGGGAAGATTTCACAAATCAGTCAGACTCATCAAGAAGACCAAAAAGACCAGGGTAATCTAAGGTTTCTTAGGCTTCTAATCTCTGAGTCACTACAAATACCAAGTGAAAATCAATCTAGGCACGCAAAACTTCTAGAAAATCACCTAAAACCAAAATGCCAATGGAACTCACTTACAAGAAATTTTTGACAGGACACATGTAGATCTGGCAGAGACTAAAAAGCGTAAATAAATCCTAAGCTTAACTGGACGAAAACAATTTAGGTTTTTCAAAAAGTTTGACAAGGTCCGCAAGCTTCCGGTATAACCAGATGCGGTACTGCTCTGTGTAGTAAAGTAACAGTACGGGGATGTCCGCACCGTGTTACAAACAAAACGTGTTGTCCTCTTCAAAATTTCGGAAAAAACAAAATATACTCCAGATCCTAAAAACTACCCAATCCCACACACATCAAGCAAAAACCAGAAACAAGAAAAAGTTTCTCAAGTCAAAGAAAAAAGGAAAGGCAAAAAACCAAAATTCAAGTCCCTAGCGGAGTCGCCAATTTGTCGGCCGGATAAATCGTTCTTGCGGACAAGACCGATCTCCCTAGTATCAATAGATATCTAGCGATAAGCAGAACAAGCAAATCTACCTTTCTCTAAATATATTGCGATTTATTAATAAAAAATAAGAGGCGTTTTATACCCTACCTTAAGTCCAACGCTAGTTTGTGGCAGCCACGCTTCGACCGTCCGAACAATTTTCCTTTTAAGAACCTACAATCACAAACAAGCACACATCAAATAACTCCTGCATAGCTAATATAATAAATCATATTCATCATGGTGATCAAGGAATCCATGAAATAAACCATAAAACACAGCTTATTGAGAAAAATAAACTTGATTATATTAACTTTGAAAATATAAGAACTTTACAACCTTTGGTGCCTTGATGTTGTACAAGCTCCTCCCAAGGTCCAGACAGGAATCTCCTCTACTTTGACAAGCCTCACACTCTTCCCAATGAGATCAAAAAGGTATGTAATCTCTCCTCTCAAGCTCAATTAGGAAGACTAAATTCCAACAACATTTCACCTCAAAAATCTTTAGCTTTCAACCTCCTCAGTAACCAGCCCAATGCCTCATTTTATAGTGCAAAGGAAGGAGGTTACACGTCCACCTATGAAGGGATAGAGTCCTCATTCAAAGGGATAAGCTCCTCACATAAAGGGGTTAGATCCTTAAGGTATGTGATGCATGAACCTTAAAGAAGCAAACTTGTCACCTCAATATTCCCTCTAGAAGCTTCCAGAAATAACCCAAAGTGAGTTTTTAAGAATGTACTTGAACCTTTTTGACTTTTACAGGGGTCCGCACTCATTACACAGAAACAGAGCGGTCAGATATGCAGGGGACATGACCAGTGGGTGCGGGGCTGCTGGTAACGCTAAGAGAAAGTGTGGAACCAGAGTTTTAGAGATTTTAAGGGCTTTCTCTTATTTTTCAAGGCTTGAAACGAAGAGCTGAGGTTTAAGACTTGCAAAGGAGGAAAGTATGAGTGGTGATAGACTCACATTGATTGCAGAATTTCATGGTGACAATATTTTGTGCAACAAGAAGAACAAAGACATTGAGAGATAGACGTGGAGAGAAAGAGGGAGTGATAACAGAGAGATGAAGATGGAATGAGGAAGAGAGGAGACGAGGGAAAGGAGAGAAAAGGAGAGGATATAGATAAGGAAAGAAGGGGAAGAGAGAGACAAGGAGAATTAGATATGGAGGGGGGAGAGAGGGGGAGACCAAGAAGGAGAGAGAGAGGGAGATAGTGACAGAGTTGGAAGGTGGAGAGAGAGAGTGTGTGTGATGGGGGGGAGAGATAGAGGGAGGTGGGAGAGAAAGGGAGAGATAAAAAGGAAGAGAGAGATCACTTTAGGGAGAGGAGAGAGAGAGGGGCTGAGAGAAATGGAGTTGGAAGGGAAAGAAATACATAGAGAGAAAAAGGTGGAGAGGGAGAAGGAGTGACAAGGGAGAGATAGAGAGATGGTGAGGGAGAGAGAGAGAGTGTGTATGCTTTGGGGGTGATAAGGAGAGACAAGGGGAGATAGAGATATAGATGGAGGGGGAAGAGAGAGGCAAAGAGAGGGAGGGAGCAAGAGAGATAGATATGGAGAGAGAAGGGGAAGAGATAGAGAGAGAGAGGGAGAGAGGAAGAGGGAGGGGGAGAGAGAGATATATAGATAGATAGATATGGAGAGAAAGTGTTAATGTTTGGGGACTGACATAGAGATATAGATGGAGGGGGTATAGAGAGAGAGAGAGAGAGAGAGAGAGAGAGAGGGAGGGATAGATAGATAGATATATATGGAGAGAGACAATGTGTATGCAAGTTGATGTAGATATATAAAGAAGGAGAGATAGAGGGAGATAGAGATATAGATGGAGGGGGTAATAGGGAAGGAGAGAGAGAGAGAGAGAGAGATGTGTTTAGGGGCAGAGATAGAGAGACAAATCTTGAGAAATGGAGAGATGTATATATATAGATGGCAGGGGGAGAGACAATAAGAGAAAGATAGAAAAAGGGAGGGAGAGTTGGAGAGAGAAAAATGGAGGAGAGTATATTATATAGTTCCCAGGGAATAAAACATATGGTAATCAAGTGTCGGAGTAAAGGACCCACATTCCACAGGACTGTCTTTGCTCTCGCATATCGAAGGTAGTGCATTATTCGGGTTTTTATTTTTATTTTGAGAAACATTTTAAAAACCCTAAATACATTAGTCACTAATACTTTGATATGGTTTCTCGCCACTATTATGATATGTCAATACTTCTATATGTCGATACCTGTTGTCTCTCCGATATGAATGAAGGCTCAATAGCATTAAAAACCAACTGGAAGCGATGATACAGATTAACAAAGGATTTCATTGCAAAACCAAAGGTTGACGAGCCCTTTTCTCTTTCTTTCAGGGTGTTATCACAATAAAATTTTCGCAATTTCAAATCTTTTTTGGAAAATGTTGAGATTTGTAGTGTAAGTATTTTGAATTTTAATAACCAAGGAAAATTTCTTGATAGCATGGTCATCAACATGTTTTGGAAATTTGAGTAAATAAGCAGAGAGTTTATAGTCGTTTTTCAAGCATCAGAAGGATTCAAAGTTTACATTGGACCCTCTCCATTGGAAAGTTCTTTGAACAAGATTGCCAACGATATGTGGAAGTCCAAAAATGGGCTTCTAGATCAAAATATATGGCCTGTTGAAGTTTAAGGGTTTGAAACCTTTGAAAGGAGCGAAAAAGAGCATATTTCATATACGCGATCAGAGGTCCGAGAGATATCGCAATCTCATGTCGGTAGGTATTGCACATCACAACGATCGTACATCAGCAATCGACAGGTCCTATATAATCGACAATCTGCAGTCGACGAGGTACAGGGCACATCGGAAAGTGGCACATCAGCGATCGCATATCGCATGTCAGAGGACCATGGCGCATCGAAGCATATCGGCGATCGACACATCAACGATCGCATATCAATGTTTCTATGGTGAAAATTTTCAAATGTTGCGATATTGCGAAGTTGCGATTTGAAAAGAGCATCATTAGTATTAAAATGTCAGAAAAATATCCGATAGTGTTAAACCATCGGGGATCACCAACATAGCTTAACAAAGGATTTCATCGAAAATACCAAAGGTGGGTTGGCCTTTTCTCTCTCCTCTAGAGGGATGCATGGCGGCATAGGACTGGTTCCAATAAAACCACGTGGCATTTGATGTCAGCATGACGTGGCAGTACAACATACACATGACAACAAATTTTGGTGTTTTGAGGGGTCCTAAGGGGGAAAATAAGGGTGACACATGTCACCATTCATGAGGTGTCACGTGGAAGTGATGATTCCATAATCGGCGATCGACGATCGAAGGTTGAGGATATCGGAGCTTTGTAACACTTTCCACTTTAAAGAGTTGAGATCAGAGGGAGCTCCAATATTGGGGCTAGCTCGTGGTTATTAAGACTCAAAGAACCTCCGGCTTAAAGCATTTAACAAGGGAAAATACCCCCCTACAATGAACGGAAAGCTTTAGCACCTTAAGGTTAAGATGATGGTCATAGCCCTCGGTCATATGGCGAAGAAATGCTGGAAGGCGCTGAAAGAAAAAGGGGACAAAGGACATTGAAATTCACTGTTATTGTAACATCTCTTAAGTAAAAAGTTCCGATGAAGTAAAAGCTCCGAAGTGGTATTATGGCTATGTTACAGGGCATAAAGGGTATGATAGTATAACATAGGAGTGTTAATAGATGATGGGTCGATTGCTGCAAGCAATGCACAAGGGACTAAGAAGTATTGGGGCATTGCAGTAATGTGGAGCTTCTCCAATAAGACAATATAGAGTGCTAACAAATGGTTGAGTCGACAACTATTAAATCATAGGGAAAGAGGGATCGCAGTTTGGAATGGACAATGAACAAGCTTATGCGAGAATAACTACAACCACTCTATATTTAAAGGAAAAGGATCAACATTATTAAACTTATTTCCAAATTTTAAGGCTAAAGATTTTATTAGTAATAAGAGAAATCTTTCTTGCTCTTGCACCGATGCCTTCTTCTGCAGTAGTTCATTATCCTGTTGCCTTGCAAGAGGGTCGCTACCAAGCCTGAAATTGACTGGGAACCAAACATACAAAGCATACATCAAGGTCCTTCGTAACTTGCCTGGAAACAAGACCTTATTCTAGTAAAGTGGCCCTAGTAATTCCATGAGCACTGGCAGCATAGATGGGATAATGTTGAGCTTGGCAGGTGGTACATGAGGAGGAAGCCTTGTCGAAGATGCTTCAAGGCCACAGGGGAGGTTCACCTATCAAATCAAGACACCTGGAGGTCGACGAATCTGCTACAATGACGTGAAGATGAACCTCATAGTAAAAAGCTTATCGACTTAATTATAATGACAGTTGCGCCATCATTCCTCTATCTCCACAATTTCGCGACAAAGTAAACCTGATGATAAAGAAAACAATGTGAGACGTGGCAGAGTACCATAGGAAAAGAAAAAAAACTTATCATACATACAAAGTTCCTGTATGTGGCATCACTTGATTTGTTGTGGACAGACGACGAAGGCACGGAGGAACTCTCCCCTCAAAAACAACTTCGATGTAACTAGAAACGACTTCTAAAGGTGCAAAGGGACTAATAAGACTCAACATAACTAGCAACGACCTCTAAAGGTGCAAAGATACTAATAAGACTTAAATTAAAGAGTTGTAAATTTTTTCACACCAAAAGCTTATATAATGACCATAATGTTAATTATTTTGTTTGGCTTACCAAAGGGACCATTGATGAGTGGTTTGAAAATTTTGATTTGTAAATTTCTCAATGAGAAAGAAATTAGTGTTCAGATTGGGCATGTCAAACAATTATTATTCAAATGGATTCAAGGACCATAGATTAATCCCAGAGTGGAAAGGTGTGAGTGATAGGCTACAACCACTGCTTGTACAATATTTCTTTTGTTTGAATTTCAAAATGTTTCTTTAATTATATGATCCACTGAAGAATTATGACATATAGAGATGATACATACTACTACAACACAGTCCCCTTTTTATAGTCTTAATGAAGAATTTATATTTTCTTCTTCATGAAATTACCTTAATAGTTTATGAGCACATATCCCTTGGGGAGAATTTTTTTTGAAAGCATAATGTTGTTCACAATATGACAACCACATAAGCATAAGTTGGATTTTTTATTTTATTTTTGGAAGAGAAAAAATTGATGATGACTTTTTCTTAATGCCATATGCATTTACTAAATGTATCATTCATTCAACTTGAATAAAATATACATTTTTTTCTCTTGAATGTATCATTCATTTAACTCGAATAAAATATACAATTTTTTATGGGGAAAAATATACATGGACAACCAAAGGAAGAGAAAGGTTTCCATAGCAAAACTACTAAACATGTTCATTTTCATGGAATTAATGAACAACTTTTAATTTTAATTTTAATTTAATTGATTTTAACCTTTGACCATAACCCATTTTTTTAGATATAAACCACCAAAGAGAAGGATAGTCGATTCCCTTCAGATAAAATTGGGATTTGCTCAGTATTTAAAGTTTGGTTTAGATGATCAAGAAATTATGTAATTCACCAATACAAGGGTTTGGCTTTGCTTCACATCGAAGTCAAACCAAAATGAAGAGGCATGAATCAATACCTTCATAGATATCAACAATTCTTTAGGTAAATTCAAAAAGTTTGACTTGTGTCCATAAAAGAAGGGAATTTTCCCTTATGAATGAAATTGTGTTGAGCTGGGCCTTGGAAAAGTTGTTCCATACAATATGATTCTAGATTGTAAATATTTGAAATGGACCCAACAACTAAACCACAAGAATATAACCTTTAGGTGCATAGATTATTTAGAGACATGCCACTTGAAGAAAACTTATCCAAAAATGATAAGTAGTCAAGAGGAGAATCAACATCCATCCCTTTCTTAAGAAAGTTTAGATGGTTTTCAAAAGTTACAAAAAGAAGACGAAGACATGAAAAACATAAAGACTATTTTTACTTGTTAGATCTCACCCGAATTTGCATTTTCAAGAACTTTTGTGCTGATGTTACTATTATCACCCTCGTTTCTTCAGAATATTTCAACTTTGATCTCATATCTTGAGTCCTTCTTCTGGATTCATGTGCTGGTCCACCACTAGCTCTGTTAGGGCCCACTAGTTCCTAGGGCCCAAGAATCATTAATGGTTATGGCTATCTATACCTCTACAATCCTTTATATTTCCCTTAGATGACTTTTACAATTTTCAACAGACTCCTTGATATTAAGTACAACTGGAGGAGCAAACTCATTGTCTACAACACCTGAAGTGCATAAAATTCTATGTTGTATTGCCATCAGTTTCTACCCTTTTGCTACAACATATCATTGAAGCTAGAATGTGTTTATCAAATACAACTCCTATGCTACAATATGCTCTCCAATTCCACCATTAAGATAGTTTTCCATGCTTCCAAATGAATATTTGTCATACTTGCGAGGCAAATGATCTTACATATCAGAAAAGCCGGAGCAATTTGTCAAACCATTATAACCTTAAATAACTAAATCATAATGTACATGCAAGATAAAAATGGGAAACATATCCTACTATAACAACGCTGGTTAAAATTCCATGTAATAAAAGTAATAAAGGAAAAATAATAACCACGGTTGATGGGACAAATATTTCAAGCTGAATGTTGGGAAAGACATCCTAGTGTGGGTGTTCATCCAGTTTATTATGTCTAATGAAATTGGAAAAGCCAATGGCTAAGGCTTTGGAAAGGCAAAATGGCATTTTTGGCTCATTTATTTATGAAAATAATGGAAATTAGGAGAAAAGGGAGGTGAAAGGTCACAGGTTGCATGCGAGGAGGAAAATGAAGGAAAATAATGGGAAATGAAGAAAATAGAGGCCTCATTTATAAAAAGACTTCTGAGGATCTATACACAGACTTTTGTTAGCTGAGTTTTGGAACTCTCTCATTATTCTCTCTCTCTCTCTCTCTCTCATCCTCTTAGATACTTAGAGTTTTCTCGGAGTACTCTTGAAGAGTGTGGCATACTTGGATTTTTGGAGCAAGAAGGCAAAGGAAGGGCATGAAAGCGCAAGAGGATATCAAGATCAACAACTATAGTGGTTTTTTCTTGCAAGTATCGAGTTGCATGTACGTTTTACTCACTAGTTTTGGCATGCATGACATATGCATGTGGTTTTTTTTCATGATCTGTCATTGGCATGGAGGATGATCGAGATTAACAGTGGATTTGCCTAACCTTGCCATTTCCTGGATAGCCATGGTGATTGTGGATTTATTTTCTTATTTTTTTTTGGGTTGGTTCTCATGTTTCCTTAACTTGGTTTGAGTTAGTAGTTCTTGGAGCCTTGGTTGGACAAATGTTCTGTAGCCTTGTATCAGCTTGGGTTGAGTTAGTAGTCCTGGAGCCTTGGTTGGACAAACGCTTTGGAGCCTTGTATCAGCTTGGGTTGAGTTACTAGTCCTGGAGCCTTGGTTGGACAAATTCTCTGTATCCCTAGGTGGGTTGAGTTACTAGTCTTCAAGCCTTGGTTGGACAAACACTCTGGAACCCAACATAAGTTGTGGGTTTAGCTACTAGTCATGGAGCCTTGGTTGGAAAAAATGCTTTGGAGCCTTGGAAGGCTTGGATAGAGACCAATCTGATGATGGTTTTGTGATGTCCGACTGTGAGGTGGAATCACTATTTGATGGGTTGATGTGGTTGGCCTCTGGAAACCCTGGATGGTTCTGGATTGATGTGTTCTATGAGATCCCACATTCGTGCTTGGAATATGGCACAAGGGTGAATGGATGAAAAAATATTTGGCTCAACCATTCTATGGTCAGGTGGAACGTGGAAGTCCCATCCCAAGTTTAGATTTTACATCATCAATATGAGGTTATTTATCCTTGTATTTCTATGAGTATTAAACTGGTTTATGTGTGTATTATATGGCTGTGATTTCCTTGGTATTTATGTTGCTATTTTTTTTCCCTCTTGGAAAAATTGTAATTTTATTCATAAGACAAAATTACATGTTGTAGATATTAAATATCATATGCATATGAGTTGTTCCTGTTTTACAAGATACAAAAAAAAATTAAAAAATTACAGCTGAGCCTATTCTTTTCTACCTTTCTTCTTTTCCACTTTTCTCCAACCTCCAGTGTTGGGAGTGGATGTTACAATGGCCAACTGTTTTTCATTTGGATTTGTGGGGTATTCTTTGTCTGAGTCAGAGCATTCTAATCCATGAGCTCATTTGCTTCCACTTATTTTCATTTGGGTCTCTTGTTGCTGTGGGAGGTTGTGGGATCCTCCTTTTGTGTGTTGTTTTGGCCCTTTTGAGCATCCGATTTTGCTTTGTTTTCTATTGTTTTTGCTATTTCTACTTCTTCTTCTAGGGGGTCTGTGTACTGCCATCCTTTTGGCTTTTTCTGTTGCTTCTTATTCCATTTGGGTTCTTTTTTGGCCAATGGCAAGCGCTCTGTAGGTGGCCTATTTGTAAACATCCATGGCACCAAAAAGTTGTGTTTTCGTAGTCTAATGGTTGGGTCCACTGTGAGTTGTTGAAATTCAATGTGATACTGTCTGGTAATCCTTGGCTGAGATCTACTTCAACACATATCCTGGCAAAAGTAAATATTCCCCTTGTAAGTCTGTCCCCATCAATCTTTAGGAATTTTCCTAGGGAGTTCCCAATGGCAATTAATACATTATGATGCCAGAAGTGTAATGGGAGGTTATGCAACCTGACCCAAACTAGCATTTTTGATACCACCATAGTGTTGGCATCGAAATCTGGGAACCACAGGGTCATGAAGAGCCCAACATTGCCCCAGAACCATGGTCCCTTATTGAGGATATGTTCCTGTTCTTGTGTTGTGTTGAATCTGACTATGAAAAACCCCTTGGGACATATATATATTTCAGAATTTGGTGACCATGCAAAATGTATCCATTGGTGCAAAACAACATATTTTGGCCAATAGCCATTAAATCTACATATAACTTCATTGTTATATAGATCTGAATATAAGCTATTTACCTCAGGCATTGAGAAGACTGTGAGGACAGGATTTTCAGGTTTTTGTTCCACGATGTAAGGCCCTAGCAGATCGACCATTGTTGCTAGTTTGGCTTGTGCTTTTGCCTTTCCTTTGACTGCATCTTTAAAAGAGCCCGTACTTCTTGTGCTGGTTCCAGAACATCCGCCCCGTAGATGCAAATTTATTATGATAGTCGAATCCCTTATGATGCCATAATCATGTAGTGTGTGATCGTCCTGTAGGTTGTGTCCTGAATAAATCATATTTTGACTTCTTGCTGGTATCATGTGGTAAAGCTGTATTTCTTGCCTTAAGTCTTGTATCCTCATCCCTTTCCAAAGCTTCCAGTAGAGATGACTGCCTTCCAACGTTTTGATTAAGATCTATATCGAGTCTGCCTTAGTAGCGTGCCTGACATTGCCCTTTGTCCGATGCTCGCCTGTGCATTCCATGAGGCCCCCTGGGTAGGGCTCTACCCATCCCAGTGCTGTGTCTATGCAGCTCTTATCTTCATTGAGATCGTGTTCATGGATTGGCAACCAATCTAGCTCTCTTTTACATAGAAGGGTCTCCTTAGGGCATAGTGTTGATAGTTCTATAAGCAGAGCACCCAGGTGGATATCCTAGGTACTCCTCTGCTCTGCCCAATCCACCAGAAAGAATACATTTGTTGTAGATCCATCGAGCCGGTAGAGGACAAGGAGAAAACAATTATGATTGACTGGATCTGGCCAATACATGGGCCGATCTATCGTCTGGCTTCCCAGATTAAAGATCCCCTGTTCAGATCTATGAAGAACGCCTCGTTTTAGAAAATGGATAGCTTGTCCATGTCCACTGTGGGTATTATTCTACCTCTGAGGGTTTTTGCTTTGGCTCACAGTTCAGCCTGCCAATTTCTTGATTTGTAAAGTCGTCATGTACCTTTTCCGGCATCTTGCGTACTCTATTTATTTCGAGATCTGTGGTCGATAGAGTAGCATCGACACTAACAACGTTTTCAGGGAGCTTTTCAATGCTCAGATCTCCAGGTTTTGGTGTCCTTCACGCCGCCTCCATTGAGGAAAACCAAACCCATAAGCCCTCGAAGAGAGGCCCGTGGGTGCTTCGAAGGGATTCTTCTGGTTCAATGCGTGCCCAAAACGATTGATCAGTTGCTAAACCAGACCTTCTGCCTTTCCTGAATGCTTTTGGGGATTCAAAGTGGCCTTTCATGTGTTTCCGAGAAGAGGCCCGAAGGAACACTCTTATTCCAACCACCAGAATATACAGGATCGGGCTCTGGCCGCATGCAGGGTTGCCGTGGGTTGTAATGTCGAGATCGACTAGTGTGTCGGCTCCCATGTCAGGTTCAAAGAGCTGATAAACCCTAGCTCTGCGCGCCATCCTTTCCTCGACTTTCCTTACAATTCTAGTGTGCAATGATTTGTTTCACTCTTCTGGCACCATGGTATTTATGTTTTTTTTCTCAGTAAAATTAAACTATTTCTATTGAGTAAAATATAGTACAATCAAGAGAGACAAGAAACCGGCCGACCGGAAATGATGAAACTATCAACCTCGGTCCCGGAGAGGGGGTGAACCAATCACGGAGCTACATGAATTAACTTGCGAGAAAACAACTGACTTTTACCCCACAGGGGCAAAATTCTCAACACGATGTTTTTTCCCTTTCTTTTAATTAACTTTTATCCAGCCATCCTGGGGAGTATGAGCTAAAACAACTTGAAGACTGGAATTCTCCAACAGGGGGATCTCCTTATATGATTCAGAAGAGGAGGTCTCATGGACGCGTTTCTGGGAGATTGCTGTTGATCCGGATTTAAACAGGAATGCAACAAATTACAGAGATAACCATACACACAAAGATGCAGTGGAAATAATACTTCATTTCATTAATGGAAAATACTGAAATATGCTTACAACCAGAAATGGAAATAAACTAGCTAGGGCGATGGTAGCTTATCTCTGAGAAGAGATGTGGTGGCTACATGCCTCTGAACTGTGTTACAATGAGGCTCTAAGGCCTATTTATTTTTGAGAAACAATGGAAAATCCTTAACATTCCAAAACCTAACCCTAGAAGATGAAATGCCATACTGTGGGCCCCGTTTGGGTAAATTGGTACATCAACTTCCCGGGGTCGTAACTTTGGCATACGATCTCCGTTTGATGTGTACAATAGCTCGTTAGAAAGATCTATCTGAGAACTACCACTTTGGGAAGGGAAACATCGGTCCATGGACCCATGCTGCCCCCAGAGTTCCCAAAAAACGTCGTTTAGGGCCTCAAAACGGCTCCAAAAGTTCAGGACCCGAAAAAATGCTAAAAATAGTAAGTTGTGCTACAATTAAGGAAACTGAAAAATGCTGAGAGAAATAATGGTGGGGTCCAGGTGGACTTGGCAGGTGGCCACCAATATCCACCTGGATCAGCTGTGACAGTGGGGTGCCCGGGAGTATCAGTGGACGGATCCATCATCTGAGGCACCTGGTTCAGTTCTGCATCGCTCTCCTTATCTTCCGAGCTTGAGGAATCAGAGCTCACTACTGGCAGTGGAGAACAAGGGGTCCAACGCTTGGGTTTGGTCTTTTCCAAGTTGCCCTTTTTCGATTTTGTAGGCAACGATGGGCAAGAATTCTACAGGTGCCCTGTTAGATGACAGTGGCGGCAGCGGAAGGCATTGTTTTCGTAATCCAGGTTCTGAGTCTAAACAAAGTCATTGATCTTGAGAATGATTTGATCTGGCAGTCCCTTGCTTAGATCTAGCTCCACACATATTCTGGCATATGTGTAGAGACCTTGATGTTCCCGCCAAGAATCTCCCATTAAAAAGATGCCCAGGGTGTTGCCTATGCTACTATAGACTGCTAAATCCACAGGTGAGCTGGAAAGTTTGGAAGTCTGATCCAGACAGGTGCTTTGGTGATGACTGTGGATGTTGGGTCAAAATTTGGGAACCATGGAGTTAAGAAGAGTCCCGTTGTACCCATAAACCAAGGACCTTCTTCTAAGGCCTGTTCATAGTGCTTAGGATTGTCTAACAGACTATAAAATATCCTTTTGAGCAAAAGCAAACCTTGCAATGGTGAGTCCAGTTGTCATGGATCCAGTCATAGAGGTCCTTAGAGCTTGGCCAAAGCCCATTGAATCTGCAAATGATGGCCCTTTCAATAAATTTTTGAAGGTCATCTTCCAGGCGAGGGTGGGAGATCTCAACAGACGGAACCTCCTCTAACTTGTCAACCAGAAAAGGCTTGGGTTTCAGAGTCTCAAGGGAAATGGGAATCTCAGTGTGTACTACCGCTTTGTAGGATAAGGGAGGAGCAGCAGAAGATTGACCTGTAGCGCCACCTCTCAAATGAAGGGAAAACACTAAAGAGCTATTTTTTTTTATGCTGTAAGAAGAGAGGGGAAGAGGATCATTGAGTTGTTTACCTTGAAATATAAGTCTCTGAAGGGCAGAGGGGATCCCGAATCGGTGTTCCAGTTTTACCTTGAGATTCTGCACTAGATCTGAAGGGTATACCCATTGCAGAATGGTCTTGCCTGAGATCTGTGTGATTTGAACCTGAAAGGGGGCAGAGAAATTTTCAGAAGCTTTTTGAAGTGACACAGGGCCAGAATCTTTTGGGTCTCCTATCTCCTAACGAACTGGAGGCGGAGGGGGAGGAAAAAGCTTCTGCCGATGGAAGCTATCGCTCCAGCCTAGATCTGCTGCAAAGGATAGGGCTGCAGATTTGTAGAGAGCCACTGAACCGTGATAAATGCTGAGGTTACCAGTGTAAAGAGCTGCAGAGGGGCGATAGGGACCCTTAAAAAGCTGAATCTGTCGTTGTTTCTCTGAATGTTGCGTCTGCCTTTGCAGATCCGCATAGTAAGGGCTGAGCGGAGCACATAGAGCAGGGTCAATGTCGATCGAGGCACTCTGGTGCGGCGCG
Source organism: Pinus tabuliformis (assembly GCA_031772625.1). Classification (NCBI taxonomy): domain Eukaryota; kingdom Viridiplantae; phylum Streptophyta; class Pinopsida; order Pinales; family Pinaceae; genus Pinus; species Pinus tabuliformis. Next base: position 1,135,187,261 of record CM062807.1, on the reverse strand, counting down.
AGAGTTGCAAAAGACAGAGCCGTCGACAAAACCCTAGTCTCCATTTTTTCCCGAGGCTGTTGCCATGTTATTGATATCAGCTCAGATTCATTTAACCCATCTTTCAATTTCCATTATAGCCCCGATCTTGTATTGCCAGTGCTTCGATGACACCGATCTTTGTTCCAGAACCCCACATAAATAGGGAAAAATCCATGCTCAGGGCAGGGTATTTTCCTGCATAACTCTGCAGCGGCTTCTCTATCCCCAAAGGGACGGTGTTTCGGTCTCCATCATAGCCTGCCGCAGAGCACACTGTTGAGGGCATGATCCGTAGGCGTCTGAGAGTCAGAGCCAAACTATTAAGGCCGATCAAATTGCCAGCTATTGGCTCCGGGAGAGGGGCCACAACATGCAACAAAGCCGTCCGGTTTTCCACCTCCGAGCTTCTTAGAAGCCCTATCTTAAGCAAGGGATAAGAAAACCCTACTTTCGGCGGCGCAGCATAAGACAATGATAATCGTATGGGTGTGGATTCAGGCTGTTGGTTTATGGACTCACCAGTAGTTTTGCAGACGCAGGAAGGTCGGATCGATGCCATTGCCGTCGCAGAGAGACCGTCCGGAAATTGATGACTTACCCTAGTATTTATGTTGCTATTATGTTGGTTATTTATGTTGCTATTATGTCGGTTATGTATATGTTTTATGACAGTAGCTATGTATGGCTATCATCATGTTTTTACTTGTAAATGAATGAACAATGTATCTATGACCTAATGAATGAAATAACAGCTAATGTATTGAGGCATTAATGCCTCTTACCGATTCTCAACTAAGTATGAGACCTTTATGCTCAAATCTATTATTTACACCTGTAGATACACATTCATAATATTTTTGACGAAATGCTTGTCATGGCTAGTAGGTGTCCAGTTAAGGTATTATTCAAGTATATGCATTTATACAGTCATTTCCCTATTATCTTACCGTTCTGAAGGTTTCATTCAATTCTGGGTAGTGAACTGGGCTCTGGGCCTAAAAAGGTGGCTCAAATCCTTGGGATGTTGGCACAACACTGAGAAAAATAGTCCCTAGATGCTAACATTCCTTGTCATGAGAGCGTCTAGAGCCTCCTGGATGCTGGTAGGCCTATTGGGTCAAGTGGTCCAAAATCTTAGTGGGACCGAGGGGCTAGTTGGCAGAAAGGTTGGGATGGTTCCTGAGGGTCCTAATGCTGATGTTAAAGGTTTGTATGGTGTCTTTCTGTCGGTTCCACTTCCTTAATGTGACTTAGGAGGTAGAATCATATCATAGTGGCCCTTCATCACATGTTTACCTCGGTTAGCCGAGTACTTGGGTAGATGTGGGAGGAGGGTGTTACAGAGTGGTATCAAAGTGGGTTGCACTCTCTTTGGGTCATATCTAATACCACAGAGTGGTATTAGAGGATGGTTCACCCCTCAGACTCGATGGGATGTGTGTATTATTCATGCATTCATCTCGGTTGCATGTGTGTCTCTTATTCTTGTATTCCATATGCTTATTTCATTTGCATGGTGTTGATAATGGTTGTAGTGATGTCGCCATGTGGAAGTTGATGATGTTGTTCTGGGATGTATTGTCATGAGTGTATGACTGGTTACTTGTCGTTATATTTCACTTACACGTATCATTCTTGTATGCTTGGTTACACGTATCATTCTTGTAGGATTGGTTACAAGTATTGTTTGTTTATGCTTTGATTATATGTGTTTATGCGTGTGTGTGGTGGATTACGCATTGCTTATGCATGTTAATGTTTGCATGTGGTTAAGTGTACAATGATCTAATGGTGGTTGTCATGCATGAGGTCATGGTATGAATTGTTAATAAGGTCATGAATTGATGACTGGACCCTAGCTAGAATGATGGTTGCATGGTTATATGCTTATGTTCTATGCTTCCATATGTTGTCATGATTATGTTATACATGTATCATGCTAATTTGTTGATCTTGCAGACGAGGTATCATCCCTGAACTATACTAAGGTATGTTGGTTTATTGTGATTTGGTTTAGCTGACATGATATAGCTTGCAGGAAGAATATCAAAGATGACTAGCAAGCTGGTAGTCTACAAAGACTCCCCCTATGAATCAGATGAGCAATATGGTGTTGGGAATTCTTCCAATTTGGCAGATACAATGAGAAGCTTAAAGGAAGAAATAAGGAGTTGTAAGGCAGATAATGACAAAATCATACAGGCACAGGAGAAGCTAGCAGAGGTAAATACAATGATAGTTTAGAAGTTGTCACATTTGCAGTGACAGGGACCACTTTGGATCAACCATGAGCATGAGGAAAAAACTAATGGGTCATATGGAAGATTTTTGGACACTCCGGATGGGAGAGGTGATAGACACAAGTAACACCCTAGTTCTGGTTTTGATGGGCATAATGATCGACATCATTATCATCCGGATAAGAGGAGTGATAGGGGATAATTTCTAGAAGATTTTAAGAAAGAAAAGCCACCAACTTTTGATGGAGATATGAAGAAATCACAGGACACATAGGAATGGTTGCTTGGTATGAGGAAGTTCTTCAAGTTGCATGACTATTCAGAGAACATGAAATCCAGAATAGCTACATTCAGTCTCAAAGGTAAAGCAGAAATTTGGTGGGAAGATGTGAAGAATGTCAGAGGTAGACATGAGGAAAACTTGACTTGGAATGAGTTCGAATGAATATTCAAGAAGAAGTACCTATCAGAGAGATACTTTGATGAGATGGAAAAATAATTCTATGAGTTAAATATGGGATCGATTCCTTACCTCAAGGAGGAGAAGGCCAAGATTCATAGATTCACTAGTGGGTTCCCAATGGAATTCAGAGATAGGATTGAGTTCGATGAGCCTAGATCATTGGAGGAGGCCATTCGAAAGCTAAATCATTGCTATGAACAATGGAAGCGCAAGTATGAGACTAAGCCAAACTGGAAAGGTAATGAAAAGAACAAGGGAAAATGGGACAAGAAGCGAGTAAGACCACATGATTAAGGTAATAAAGAGAATGTTTCACCACCTAAGAGGTTCAATGCATCTAAAAGAGGACATGGACATCGATCTGAGTAGCACAATAAGGAGCCCGTGTGGTGTTGGAATTCTCATGAGGATCATCGCAAGAGAGATTTCCCATAGTATCAGGGTGGTATGCCTTAGTTATATAGTGTGCAAGAGGCACAAACTATTAGGGATGTTGGTCAGAGTGTTCCTCGTATATATGCAACATTGGATAAAAAATAGGTAGACTATCAAACATCTATCATTGAGATGGATATTGGTAAGCTTTGTGATCAAGTTATTTCTATTTTGATTAAACCTGGATATAATTATAGCTATGTTAGTCATGACTTGGTGGACAAGTGTGGTTTGAGTAAGGAATTGCATGAAGAATCTTGGTTAGTGCAGTTGCTACATGTACAAATAAGTGAGTTCATCATTGGGTAAGAGCTTGTGGATTTTATTTGAATGGTATGACTACTGCATCACATTTAAATGTATTACCGTTGGGATCATATATGATGTTGTTGGGCATGGATTGGTTGTACCTTCATAGAACCAAGGTGGATTGCTATTACAAGGCCATTGAGTGCTTGGATGAGATGGGGAACCAATGGTATTATAGGGTAAGAAGAAAGCCACGTCACTTAGGATGGTAACATCTATGAAGGAAAAGCGTAGTCATAGGAAAGGGTGTATGTTATTCGTAGTGCACATTTCTAGTGACAAAGGTAAGGAAGTTGAGGATGCAGATGTTTTGAGTAGGTACCCAGTTCTACAACAGTTTCAGGATGTATTTCTTGAGGACATTACAGAGTTGCCAACTCACAGGGAGGTAGAATTTTCTATTACATTGTTGCAAGGGGAAACTCTGAAATAAAAGGCACCTTACAAGATGAGCACACCTGAGATGGTAGAGTTGAAGTTGCAGTTGAAGGAAATGTTGGACAATGGATACATTAGGACAAGTGTATCACCATGGGGCACACCGATTTTTTTTGTAAAGAAGAAAGACGATACTCTCAGATTATGCATTGACTACAAGTAGTTGAACAAAGCGACCATCAAGAACAGGTATTCATTGCTGAGGATTGATGACTTGTTCAATTGATTGAAGGGATAAAAATTGTTCTTGAAGATTGATCTAAGATCCGGATATCATCAGGTACACATCAAATAGGAGGACATTTAGAAGACATCTTTCTAAACCAGGTATGGGCATTATGAGTTTGTTGTAGTTCCATTCATTTTGAATAATGCTCCAGTTACATTTATGTGCTTGATGATCAATATATTGCGTCCATATTTGGATAAGTTTTTTATTGTGTTCATTGATGACATGTTGGTATATTCTAAAAATCAGGAAGAGCATGTTGAGCATTTAGCAGCAGTGTTGATATTGTTGAGAGAGCATTAGTTGTATGCTAAGCTCAACAAGTGTAGTTTCTTTTAGACTGAGGTACATTACTTGGGGCATGTTGTCTCCAAGGAGGACATTGCAGTAGATACAGAAAAGATAAGGGCCATCATGGAGTGGGTAGATCATAGGAATGTAGATGAGGTAAGGTATTTCATGGGGTTGGTTGGTTATTACAAGAGGTTCATCAGGAACTCCCAAATTTCTTATCCTATTACATCGTTGTATAGGAAAGGTAATAATTTTGAATGGACAGAGGAGTGTGAGGGTATGTTTGAGAAACTCAACAAGTTTTTGACACATTCACTAGTGTTAAAAATTGTAGATTTGGACAAAGAGTTTGTAATATGCACAAATGCTTGCAAGAAAGGACTTGGTGGAGTCCTTATGTAGGATGGACAGGTGGTATGCTATGATCTGTGAAAAATGAATGAGCACGAGCATAACTACCCCGCACATGATCTTGAGTTCGCAATGATCATACGTGCATTGAAGATATGGAGAAACTATCTTTTGGGCAGGAGGTTTGTGTTGATGAGTGACCACAGTGGTTTGCGGTATCTATTTGACCAACCAAATCTAAATGGAAGGCAGGCTCCATGGTTTTCCACTATTAGTGAGTTCAATTTTGAGATCAGGTACATCATAGGTAAATAGAATAGGGTGGCAGATGCTCTTAGCAGGCAGATATAGGTAAATCACTTAGTTGATATGAGCTCCTATGGGATAGACTTACAAGATAGGATCTTGCAGGCAAGACAACAAGATGTCAGGTATATGGAGATTATGCACAAGTTGCAGCAGAGTACAAGTACAGGTACAAGTAGTAGTATAGGTATAGGTATATGTGGTAGTACAAGTACATGTATAGGTGGTAGTATAGGTATAGGTATAGGTGGAAGTACAAGTAAAGGTGCAAGTTGTAGTACAAGTACAGGTACAGGGGAAAGTGCACAATATGTGGACTATTGCCTTACAACAGATGGATTGGCTAGATTTAGAGACATGATATATGTGCCCTATAATAGTGAGCTCAAGAAGGTGATCTTGAGAGAGTTTCATGCGAAACCTTATTCAGGTCACCCAAGTTATCAGAAGACATTAACTGTAGTGAAGAGATTTTATTATTGGTCAAACCTGAAGAGGGATGTAGCGGAGTTTGTGGCTAGGTGTTTCGATTGTTAGCGTGTGAAGGCAGAGTGTAAGCATCCAGGTGGAATGCCACAACTGATTGCGATTCTAGAATGGAAATGGGAGGTCATTTCCATGGACTTTATCATAGGTTTGTCGAGGATAGTGAGACAACATGATTCCATCATGGTTGTTGTGGACAGGTTGACAAAGGTTGCACACTTCATTCCAGTGAAGTCTACATTCTCGTTGAGTGATGTAGCACAATATTCATTAGAGATGTAGTTAGATTGCATGGAGTTACAAATAAGATTGTGTCAGGAAGGGATGTGAAGTTCACTTCCAAATTTTGGAAGGATTTATTTGCAGGTTTGGGCACAGAGTTGGCCTTTAATACAACTTATCATCCGCAGACAGATGGACAAACTGAGAGGGTCAACATGATATTGGAATACATGTTGAGGATGTATGTGATGCATCAACAACGAAAGTGGGAAGAGTATATTTCACTGATAGCGTTGGCTTACAACAATGGGTATCAAGAATCTTTGAGGATGAATCCGTTTGAGGCATTGTATGGTCAGAGTTGCAATACTATTATCAGTTGGAGTGATCCAGTTAACAAGGTGTTGATTGGACCAGACATGCTGGCAGACATGGAACAAGAAATGTAGGTAATAAAGAAGAATCTAAATGCAACACTTGATAGGCAGAAGATCTATATAGATCATAATAGGTTGTTCAGGTAGTTCTAGGTTGGGGAACAGGTGTGCTTGCACATCAAACCAAAGAAGAGCTCCTTATGGATTAGATCACGTGCCAAGCTGGAACCAAGGTTTTGTGGACCCTTAAGTAACATTAAGAGGATTGGGCCAATAACCTGTCAACTTACACTGCCTCCGACAGTGAAATTCCATGATGTTTTCCATGTGTCATTACTTAAGAAGTATGTTAAAGAGGTTGATCATGTGATTGACTGATCTGTATTGCAGGTGGAACTAGATGGAGAATTCCAGTCGGAGCCTCAGTGCAGAAAAATGTGTTATTTCTCCATAACCGAGAAATCGTGCAGGTTAAGGTGCAATGGAAGCACTTTGGGCCCGATGAAGCTACATGGGAGATGACGGATCAGATGCAAACTATGTAACCTTCCTTGTTTGCCAGTTGAGGAAAATAAATTTTGGTATGGTGTTTTGGTATATGTCTTAGTATATGTTTTGGTACATGTTTTGGTGATGTTTGGTATATGTACATATGTATATAGATGTAAATACCACCATGAGCTATGTTATAAAGCTATAATAAGCGGTATGTGTGTTGTTATCACTCACTACTTTACAAGTCATCATTTGCCAGATTGCAAAAGAGCAGTAAAGTTTGAAGCGATTTCCTGATCCATAAAATCTATCAGAGCTTAATCATACCCTCTCCATTGTGTAGCACTTGGAAAGAGCTTTACAACGATATATGGAAGTCCAATAATGGAATTTTGGATCAGAATTTAGAACATGTTGAAGTTACCTTTGGAAAGCCTAGAAACCAAAGAAAATGACCAAGTATAAAGGAAAATCGTATATTGGGGACCGAGAGCTTATCACAATCGCAAATCAGCGATCGACGGAGTCTAGTAGGCCAGAAGTATTAGCGGGGTTAGGAGATCAGTTATCGGCGGGTCTAGGCGGAGAAAATATTGCATATCGATGTTTAGGGGTTCGCAATGTGGATCACCAATATCGCATATCAGCAATCACAGGAACAAAGGGGTGCATACAAACACAGGGTCACGAAGTTCCCGATGCCGATAACACTAAAAATCACCAAAATATGGGCCTTAATGTTAAAGCATCAGGAGGGCCGAAATCCAATTAACAAAGGAATTTCATGAAAAAAACTAAGGTCGGGTAGACCCTTTCTCTCTCCTCCACGTGGTGGTATGGAAGGTGACATGGTCGTACGAGGGACATGGGTCACTTAGTTTCGAGGTTTTCAGTAGTCCTATGGGGGCATTTTTGGGTGACATGTGTCACCACTCACAAGGTGACACATGGCAGGGATGACGTCCTCACAGGTCGGCGATCGATGGTCGCACAGGTTAAGACACCACTGCATCTCAGTCTCTCCCAACTTGCGATTGCGATACGTGGGAAATCCTCCTAGCTGTAATGTTTCATATGTTCTATTTTATAAAGATTTCACATCTAGACAAGTCGGCCCGCGCTATGGAAAAAAAGGTAATGGGCCTTTCCCCTCCCATAATGCAATTGTGATACCTCTAGTGGTCTCGACGTCGCAAATCGTCGATCGCAAGGTTCAAAGGGAAGCCTTAGGGGCAAGCACTGTAAACCGTTGGGATGCATGATTTTGCATTACAAAGAAAACATGCCCCCAGACACAGGTCTAAAGGTCTTAGCGCCTGATGGCTAAGCCCCTGGTCGCAACCCCCGTCATATAAAGAAAACAATAATATAAGGGGCTAAACTCAAGGGGGCTAAGGAACTTTGAAACTTGTCATTCTATAGCATTTGCAAGAGTAACGCCCCGATTACAGCAAGGCTTCGAGAGCACGGTACAGGGTAGTAAAGGTGTATGGGTCGACAACTAGAGAATTGAATAAGAGTATGGTGAAGCGGTGAACCTGTATGGGAGGCTCAAGAAGACTTAATGGTTTGGCATTGTGCCTCATGCCTCTACACAACAAAGGACCACCGAGGCAGGCACTTGCAGTGACCCACTCCCTATTCCACAGAACTGGTCGTTCATGCAATAAAGGCAGAAATGACAGAAAATGAGTCCACTGCAGATGACACATCATAACAGGGACGTCGCTTGATCAGGGGCCCCCACTGGAACAAAATAGGGACACCTGCTCCTTCATCTTTCCGTTTTCCTCCTTCTTTCATTAGTTTTGCAATTTCCATTTATTTCCAAGAAAGGGAGTAGATCCCTATCGTAATCTTTTTGGGCAACAATGCCATCACAGGCCCAGTCACCTAGTCCGTCAAATAGTTGGCATTGGGCTGAGATATTTTGTAAACTGTAATTCTAGCTTCCCCTCTTCTTATATAAGGGGGAAGCAACACTTTAACAAGAGGTTGGTTGGCTGGTTCCGAAATTTCTCACCTGTAGGGTTTGAATTCAGAGAAGCCAATTTGGTTCAATTTATTTTTCATGATGGCTTCACTAATATTGTGTTGAATGTATGGGCTGGTTATTTGGACCCTTTAAGATAAATGGCATTTCCTTGTTGATTCCAAGCATGATTAATGTGCAGCATGTTCCTCTCAGTAATCTCATTTCATTTGTGTTTTTCCTCATTTGAAATAGTATAATGAATGCAGTTGGTTCCTCTCTAATCTATGGATTTATCTTAGCTTCTCAATAGAAGACAATACCTGTGTTATCATAGACCTACATGTGTTATTCACTAGCATTGCAGTACCTATAAAATTACAGATTTACTTGTGTATTTGATTAACTTGTAGGACCTGGGTTAGCCCAGATCTACGTTAGCTTTTGGTAGAGAATGATACCCATGTCATGTTTGGTCTGAAACCTTCTTTGCACCCCCACTGTTTCTATCACTCCACCTCCTCCCTCTTCCATATTTCTATTGGAAAATATTTTCTTAGGATTCTGTGTTGTTTACAACCCTATACATCAAATTCCATATTTCTGTTGGAACATTGCTACTTAGGATTCTATTTGTTACAACCCTATGCATCTATTTCCCTCCTTCCTTTCCTCCTCTCCACCATTTCTACAACTTTAGTTTCAATCTGTCTCATTGTTGTGTCGGCCACCAAAAGAAGAGGCCATTTCTCTTTGAGATTTCCCCAATATACCCCCAACATTTGGATCCATGTGTTGGCTTGAAACTACCTCAGTGAAGGCTTATTGAACCAAGCCCATCCTATTACCTTTTTACGTGACAATTGGAGTGCTGAAAACCCCTCATAGATTATCTCTTAAACACTCCTCTATTTAAGATTTCCTAGGCACTGGTCTACAATCAACCTAGAGGCTTTCTCTGGGGGCCTTTCTATATCTCCTGCAACACTTGTGCTGTTAGTGCGATCTGAACCGACCACATCTTTTGGCGTCGTTGCTGCAGATTAAAATATTTTTTCCTGGGTATGCTTTTTTTTTTTTACATCTCCTCTATTAGGTGAGCAAGGGAAGTGTGGGTTGAAGACCTCTCACCTTGGCGACTCCATTGTCCATATCTCTATTTGATCATCCTAGCTTTCAAGCAACCCCATACTCACTCTGATGCTACAACAGCCGAAAACTTTCCCTACTTTTGAAACTGAAATCACTCATATAGGGAGGTTTTCAAGATGGCCCTTCCTGCATTTCTGGCCAACCAATTTGCCCCACTAGATTTCTCTTCTATTGTTGGTTATCCCAATCATGTCCCTACATATCATGAGTGGAATACCTATTTGCCTAGATTCAGTGGGAACACAGAGAGAAGACCTGAACAACACCTCAAAGACTTTCATGAATGCATGGAGCAACAAGGTATTTTTCTTGAAGATGTACAAATGAAGTTTTTCAAGTGGTCTTTAGATGAGGATGCTAGAGTTTGGTTTAAAATGATACCTCGTGGCAACATATCTTCCTTGAAATGTTTTCATACAAGATTCTATCAATATTTCAAAATAATTTAGCCACCGAATGCTCTATTTGAAGATTGTTACACACAATTTAATGATGAAGACTTTCCCGAGGTTGAACGCCCTGCTGAAGATGTTTGTGGAACTCCTCCCCAAGAAAGGATATGCTTGCATCAAGAAGCATCACCCACTGAGCTAGAAAGTGAAGAAAGAAATATCATAGAGCTGCCTACAAAACCTCAGGGGTCTGATTCAACCAAAGTGGATGTTTATCCTTCTGATGATGAATACGACTTGACTAGAGAGTCAAGTGATGTAGAGCCACAATGCTTCCAGTCAGGGGAAGATGCGCAAGAAGAGGAAGCCCATCAGGAAGTCAACGAAGAGCCTCCAATTTGTAATGCTCATCTTTCGCTTGGAGAACAAGACCAAGACCCTCCTCCAAAGCATGATTCATAATATTCAGAGGAGGAAGATATGGCTGTTGGGGTAAAAAAGTGGTCGTTTACCAGCAAGTGGGGAGAAGGCTCCCAACAAAAAAACTTTCAAGAAGAGCTCGAAGTTGAAATACCAAGCAATGTCTATGACTACTTATCGTAGAAAGGTCCCTGCTGAGAATTCTCATTAGGACCTCCAGTCTCTGACTCTTACAGCTTAGAAACTGAAGGTTCCATTGCATATTTCCAAGAGGGTTGCCCCGTCGATAAATGGGTAACAAATGATCAGCAACAAGATTTTCTAGAAAAATCTAAAGCCGTGGAGATGAGAATTGTTTGTGCTGCCTTGGCCAAGAGGATATTGGTCAGTAGATGGTTCATGAAAAAGAAGAAACTTCAAATTTTCCTTGTCCATTCCATGAACTTGTGGTTGGGTACATGGGCATATTCATCGATCAACAACATAGATTATTTTTGGAGCATGCATCAAACCTTTTATTTGCAGATTTTTCATGGTGCATTCTCATTTTAATTTTTATTTTTCAGCATTATGAAGGCATAATGCCCAATACTCTAATGCTGGCCTGGCTCCATTGGTGAGTTGAACTCACTTAGGTTAATTAAGCCCTGTGCATAAGTAGGAATGCATATAAATAATCTCACCAATTGAGCATTTACTTTCCAGTTGTTAGAATTTGATTTTCTACATTTTAGATTGATGAGGAAAGTCCCATGGAGATTTTTAGGTTACAAAGATTCATATATTTATGAATCCATGCCCAATGGTGAAGGATAATGGTCTGCAGGTTCTCAACACCTTGCCAGCAAGGCATTGTCTCCAGTAAGAGCCAATGTTGTCACTCACTGCTTTACAAGTTATCATTTGCCCAGAATGCAAAAGAGCAGTGAGGTTTGAAGTCATGTCCAGAGCCATAGATGTTATCATAGGTTAACTGAACCCTCTCCATTACGCAACGTTCAGAAAGAGATTTCCAACGGTATATGGAAATCCAAAAATGGACTTCTGGATCAGATGTTAGAACATGTTGAAGTTACCCTTGGAAAGCTTAGAAAACAAAGAAAATGACCAAGTATAAAGGCAAATCACATATCAGGGACTCGAGAGCTTATCACAACTACAAATAAGCTATCGGTGGAGTCCCGCAGGCAGGAAGTATCGACAGGGTTAGGAGATCGGCTATCAATGGGTCCAGGTTGAGCAAATATCGCATATCGGCAGTCGGGGGTCTGTGGCACATAGCAGATCGAGGGTTCACAATGTGAATCACCGATATCACATATTGGCGATCGCAGGAACAAATGGATGCATACAAACACAGGGTCACATAGCCGCTGATGCCGATAACACTAAAAATCATCGAAATCTGGGCCTTAATATTAAAGCGCTAGGAGGGCCGAAATCTGATTAACAAAGGAATTTCATGAAAAAAACCAAGGTTGGTCGGACCCTTTCTCTCTCCTCCACGTGACAGCATGGAAGGTGACATGGCCGTATGGGGGACACATGTCACTTAGTTTCGGCATTTTCAGGGGTCCTATGGTGGAATTTTTGTGTGACATGTGTCACCGCTCACAAGGTGACACATGGTAGTGATGACATCACCCCCTGCAGATTGACGATCGATGATCACACAAGTTAAGGCACTCTTGCACCTCAGTCTCTCCTGGCCTGCGATTGCAATATGCGAGAAATCATCCCAGATGTGATGTTTCATATGTTATATTTTATAAGGATTTCACATTCGAACAAGTCGGCCCGTGCTTTGGAAAAAAAGGTAATGGGCCTTTACCCTCTCGCAGTGCGATTGTGATACCTCCGGTGGGCCTAACCCCGCAAATTGGTGATCATAGGGTTCAAAGGGAAGTCTTAGGCGCAAGTACTGTAAACCGTCAGGATGCGATATTTTGCGTTACAAAGGAAATAGACCCCCAGACCTAGGTCTAAAGGTCTCAATGCCCGATGGCTAAGCCCCTGGTCACGACCCCTAGTCACATAAAGAAAAAAATAGTATAAAGGGCTAAATTCAAGTGGGCTAATGTTATAGACATTTTTGTGCCTTACAACTCCAAGCATGAAATGTCCATAAACCAAGAGCTCCTAAGTCCCTAAGAGTGTTGTTCTAATCCCTAAAGGAACAAGGTCAACAAATTACAGCTTCTCCCAGAAGTTCTCCACCAGAAACTGCTCAGAATAAGTCAAAACAGGATCATTTAAGCTGCTCCACTGGCTAGGTGCGTTGCATTGCACCTAAATACACTGGCTAGGTGCATTGCAATGCACCTGAATACACTGTGAGGGTGCGTTGGGCGAGAAATGACAAATGGCAGTGTCATTCCGCGAGGTGGAGAGACAATGGAAGCTTCCAGAATCTTCTCCTATGACACTTGCCTCACTGAATTCGACCAAGGATGAGTAAGAGGCCTTCAGTATCCAAGTGGAAGCAAGAACTGACAGAGAGAAGACACTAATCAAATCACAAGCTGACTCATCCTCCTTACACATATCTATATATGGATCCCTCATCCCAGAGATCCAGAGGCTGGAATTTTGCACATTGTAAGGAATTGATGTTGGTTTTGAGATAAACATTAGAGTATTGGGTGATCTATGCTTTTTTGGAGGTGAAGAAGGGCTTCTTTGCTGGGAGGTTGATGCTGGGTCAGGAACCATCGGTTGTAACTCCTCATGGATCTTTTCTTGTTTATCAATAAAAACTATTTGAGTTTTTCCTCCATGCTTTTGTATAATTGATGCTTGTTACATTTGTATGGTTAACTTAAATATGATCCTAAGTTGTTTATGAATACAGATCCATGTCTTTGTATAGTGTTCTTCTTCTGTGATCTTACAGGTACTTGGTGAAGTTGGGCAAGTAAGGGAGCAGGTAGCTGGAAGCTGTCAAAGAAGAGAGGTATTGGATCAAAGGATTAGCGCAAGGCACTGGTTGGTTCTTTCTATTCCTCTCTATCTATAGTTCATAAAGGAAATACAAAAGTAGTTTTTCTTTGTTTGTTTCTAAGGCAGCTGTCACACCTTAGTGGGATAGAGCAGTTCTAAATAGACACTTTTCCCGGTAACAAAATGGCGACTTCACTGGGGAGAATGTCTAATTAGTTTGTTTGTGTATCTCTTTGTTGTTTGTTTCATAAACTTATAAGTAGCATTCGAACTGCATTTGCCATAACAAATGCAAAGTAGACATCTGCTGCTTCAATCCATTCACTGGATCTGTTTATGATTTGAACAGCTGATTCACAAACTATCTGATTGCCCTTGTGATAGCTCTTAGACCCTCCTTAGATCTACCCCTGATTGTGCATTACTGATTGCTTTTACTCGGCCAAAAACCAAAGACTGAACTACAAATTGTGACCCAGAACCCGGACAGATTCTCGTTTCTGGCCCAACGCAGGTACTGTTAAGAGATCCTGAATTTCAGCGCACTTCTCGAAAGGGCAACCTGCGCTGTAGTGCAGTTTCTCTGTGTTACAGGTGCGCTGATCAGACTAGCCCTGTGCAGCTGAGGTTCTTGTGCTTCATTCTCTCCAGTTCTATCTCTGAATTTTGCTACCTGTGATCAGTATATGTATGTTTAAAACCCATTTTCCTTGCTGTTATTCCGCCTCCTTTGTACAAAAGAACTGTAGATGTTTTTGTGTGTTTGTTGAGTCGTTTACAGTTTTCCATTGCAAAAGTAGAATAGTCGTATTGTTGTCCTTTGATTTAGATCTGTCGCAAGTGTCGATTTCGATCATAGGAGAAAGTTTGATTGCTGTTGATGGTTGACTATACTTTTACTATTGCCTTTGGTCTGAGTTTGTGATTTTCTAGTGTCAAGTACAAGCGTTCATTTCAAATTCGCAAGGTGTCATAATCATCTCTATCTTTTGATTTCGAAAAGAAGCTTGTTTGTGTTTGTCGCTTGAAAGCAAATTCAGATTTGTACATCAACTTTCTTTTTAGCATCAATACCAAGAAAGTCGAAAACAAATACATGCATGTGCATTTGCATATAGACAGTCTGTTTGGCTTGATTTAAGAAAGTGCATTTACAGTGTGCTCTTTGCTCTTTGTGAAAATATTGTGTCTTTCTTTTCCTCTAGTAGCTAGGATTTTCATTGCACAAAAGAGATAAAAGTTTGTTTATCATCTTTAGATTTCATTTTAGGAATTACATCTACATCTCGTGGTGAACCCAAAAGGAAAATTTCATAAGCAAGATCAACTTAAAATAAATTCAATAAATCTAACAACGCTTTGGAACTTAACGCACAACATTTAGAGGTCTAGGCTAGAGACGTATTCCGGCGTCGTAAAGCCTGGTAACTGTTGTCCTCACTGATGGTTGGGTGATTCCTCCACTTTGAGACGATAAGTGCCAGTACGGACTTGTGCTCCCATGTACCGTCGAGTATATTTTGGGATACCCCTATAGGCTTAAATCCTTTATCCATAGGAAGCCGTGTGGCCCGTGTCTGCCACCCTATCGATCGCAATGCACTGAACACAGCATTCGGGAAGATTGACTGCCGTACCGTAAAAATTATTCTGCAGTTTTGCGATTGGTTTGGTACTCCCTCTACCTAGACCTCCAGAGTAGTCCCTTTCGTTCCTTTTCAGACTCCTTAACGGAAAAGGTCCATCTGAGCACTTGTCACTTCAGGCTCATTAAAAATCGAAGGCGACTAGAGTCATCTTTTATTTTTTCTCGACTCTTAAAAACTGAAAAAACAAGTTGTGTCAAAGCGTATACAAATTTATTTTAAACAGAATATTCATTACCATTTCCTATGTTAATCTTGGGTTGAGAAAATGGAGTCTACCAACTAAGGGATTCCCCTTGGAGGAAATCCTAGTCCCTTCTCCTCTTGGGGAGATGTTGGTGCGCCCCATATGGCCACATTGTCGCTTCCAGGGCTGACAATTGGTTTTCCTGTATGGCTCTTCTCAACCTCTGTCGTTCAGAACACCACTATTCCTGAACAATCAAATAAGCAATTAGACGAGTCCAGAGTTGCCCACCAACCTTCTACTTCCTATAATTATTCCTCTCCTCCTTCCTCTTCACTTGATGGGGCTGGTAAAGCCAAAAGTCAAGTTCCTAAGGAGAAGAAGGAAAAGAAGAAGAAAGAGAAGAAGAAGAAGGAGCCAAAGGCGAATGGGGGAAAACGAGTGTCGTCTAACGAAAATCCACACACTGCACCGACCAGGCCTAAATCGCCATGTGTCATTTGCAAAGGAGACCACTTTCACAGAGATTGTCCTTGCATCCCTCAGATATTAAGGGACTGGTCTCCTCGTTTTCACAACCCAGTGTTGTCAACCTCTGATGATCATGTTGAAAGCACACCATCAACTAGTGAAAGTGAAGCCCCGGGAAAAAAAGGGAAATGTAGATTTCCTTGTAAACTGTGCGAAGGCGATCATGCCGTCCACCGTTTTCCCTTCTTAGACGAAGCTAAAAGATTTTTGGATGATCGTCCGGTCTCACTGTTACGACTTCCTCCTGGATATAAAAAACTCTTGCCAATTCCGCCACTAGTTGAAAATCCGGCTGGCCCGCTCAGGTGGTTGGCTGAAGCACCTATCATTGAAGATAAACCATCTGGATCCATACCAGACGAAAGTCAAATGGTCAAGGCGGCAGTTGACCCGGTCTTTCCTTCAGAGGTTTTATCTTCAGATGATACAGTCACTGAAGAGAACAAGGATGACACCGTCCAAATTCTCTTCATAAACACAAACTCCGACGAACAAGGGGGCAATTTACCCGTTCCTTTACCGTAAGAAGGAAGTTCGTCAGAGCCATACCCGGCCGTCTATTCGGTCCCACCTCCAAGAAACCTAGTTGTCTCCTTCGACTGGAATCAACTAGGTAGACCCCGTTTACCAGCAAGCGTACCATTCCGAATTATCAGAATGGTTATGGCTGGTACCATCATAGATGAGGGGGCTTCTGTGAGTATTGTTTCCTCAACTGCTTGGAAAGCGCTTGGTTCACCATCGCTTTTGCCTGAGATGAGAAATCTGACAGGCTTTGATAAAGGAACCAGTCGACCTTTAGGGATCCTTCCCGATGTGCCCATAACATTAAGAAGGAAAACAGTTCGCATGAATGTAATGGTAGTTCAAGGACCCCTGGATTACAATCTAATCCTTGGACGAGACTATATTTATTGCATGGGAGAAATTGTCTCCTCACTCTTTAGAGTAATGTGTTTTTTGCACGAAGGAAGAGTGGTCAAGCTCGTGGACCAGCTTTCATTTCCCGGATCATACAGAGCAAATAGTCATATACCATCCCTGAATGGCCTTTTCACGCAAGAAATGTCTCAATCTCCAGTCCGTCCTCCCGATGAGCGCGAGTAATTCAGAGGGATATGAATGAAACCCAGGGGGCATGCATCCTGGTCTACTTTGGCAGGAAAAATTCGGGTATAAGGTAGGTTTCCGCGAGAGAATATGACCTCCGTACTCCCGTCCGTGATTGGAAGAGGGAGTTGGATTGGAACAAGATCCTCTTGTCAAAGTTATGTCAGGGATGGTCACACTATACCATCTGTTCACCTTTGTTTATTTCGGTAGACATTGCCAAAGAAGTGTTTTGTTTGCGCTGTGAATAGAAAAATCTTTGGGTAACATGTAAGAGGTAGGCCTCTCTCGGTAAAACAAATGTTTTGGCGGAGAGAAGTAGAGGTAACCTTGAAACTCTGTTTTTTACCTGGAGGCATGCAAACCTTTTGGAATGCAAGTAAAGAGCGATTATTTATCTGTTTTTTGGATTAGTTGTTTCCTAACTTGCATAAAGAAAGGATGTGGGGCAAAACTCTAAAAGTTGCCATTTTTATATGAGACATTCTTATCATACGACTGGATTAATCGAGCAGTTTTAGCACATAGTTCAAGCTCGTTAAAAAATAAACATAAGACATGAGCAAATGTTTCCACCCGCGTTTAAGCTCATTAAAAAATGAACTATTCCCCGGTAAATAACCACCGTGAATGTAGTACTTCAGCCATTAAAGCCTTGGTCGTGTTTGCACCGTCACCTCCACTTTTTCATTGGCCGATCATTCACCTACACTTGATTGTTTACCCATTTTGAGGAACAATTGCGAAGAGTGATTTCACTAGCCATCCTTGTGACACTGCCGTGATTGGAAAATTCCAAACCTTACCTGGAATCAGCTGCTACCCGTTTTATCACTCGTTCCTCAAAAGACGAGTCTTCTTTAAGCTCTTTTCAACTGACTCGTAAAATATGAAAAGATTTCCGAGTCCTTGGCCTTCCAGCTTGTTAAAGGGATAGGAAGTGCTATCCCTCATCTAGATTTTAATCTTTTTGGACCTGAGGGATTATTGCACAAAAAGATCGAGCGCTTGTTTTGTTCGGCTCGTTAAAACTATCGAAAATTCATCCCTTCTGTATTGTTTTATACTTTTTCGGACTTAAGGGATTAGATGACGAAAAAGGAATTTTGGAGTTACCTTTACGTATCTTTTCAGACTCTCTAAAATTGAAAAGGACCGAGTTATCTTTGTCTTTAAACTCGTTAAAAAGATTAATAGCGACAAACTTGTCTTTAGACAAGAACGAGTTTCACTATCGCTAGGCTCATTAAAACATAGCGATGGGTTTGCCCGAAGGGAAAATTATAGAACAAGCATATGTTATCCTCCTCAAGCTTGACAAAAATAAAGAGGTACTGGTCAGCAATGATTGGGGAAAAATTGGGAAGAAAACTCAAAGAAACTTTATTGGTAGCAAGTCGCTCTTGAACATGACACTTCCACTCCGTGTCCGAGTCGGGTTGGGTTGTTTCATTCACCGGTCACATCGCCATGGTCACACCATACCATCCACATTTGGGGTTAATGCTACCAATCCATCACATCAGTGTCGCCGACGTGTTCAAGAGAAGCCATCCAGAGAAGCCACCTGTGTCCCACCCACTACTATACATTATACTCCATTTTTTCATGACCGCCACCCTGAACCGTATATCATCAGATCGTTTTCACCTCCGTCAAGATCATTTGCTCCGTTCCGTGTCATTGATGTGGGATTCTTTAAGACCCTCCTGTAACGGATCACTTCTTGTCGACATCAGCTCATTATCCAAGAAGTATGTCTAGGAACACCCCATCCAGTACTTTGAAGCTTGCATGCCTCAATGGCAAGTTTCTCACTTCCGGCGACAGGTTTACATCAATGACCTTTGACCGAAAGATTTTGCGTGGTGTTCGACGCCAAGTCCTTTATTCACACCACGTGAATTGTACTGCAGTACCTTGAGGATCATTATCATTATCGGTGATTCCTCTCGCGCTTGTTAACAGTTTACATCATTGACTGGTAATCAAGCGATGTCTTTCCATGTTCGACTTCAGAACATTTCTCACATGGATCGACTTGTACTTCGAGTGAAGATCGGACGAGATTGAAGACCCCGGATCTAGTTTCATCCATCCGGGCTGCGATATATATCCAGGGAAATAAAGACATTAAATGTACAACATTGCAGCACAGATAATCATCCTACCAAAAGGATGATGGCTCTATCAAAATCATCAGTCTACAATCAGACGATTGTCTATCCTATGTACATGAAAATGAATTTATAAAGCTGAGCATGGGAATGCCCGCCTCAGCTAGATCATGAAAAACAGTATGAAGATAATGTATTGTATTGTATCTTATTACAGGTCTCCTCCCAGCATTGAAAGAACTTCGGATCCTCATAATAAAACATTTCACCCGACACCAAAAGGTTAACGGCCTCATACTTTAGGGGGCAATTGTTATAGACATTTGTGTGCCTTACAACTCCAAGCATGAAATTTCCATAAACCAAGGGCTCCTAAGTCCCTAAGAGTGTTTTTCTAACCCCTAAAGGAACAAGGTCAACAGATTACAACTTCTCCCAGAAGTTCTCCACCAGAAACTGCTCAGAATAAGTCAAAACAGGATCATTTTAGCTGCTCCACTGGCTAGGTGCGTTGCATTGCACCTAAATACACTGGCTAGGTGCGTTGCAATGCACCTAAATACACTGTGAGGGTGCGTTGGGTGAGAAATGACAAATGGCAGTGTCATTCCGCGAGGTGGAGAGACAATGGAAGCTTCCAGAATCTTCTCCTATGACACTTGCCTCACTGAATTTGACCAAGTATGAGTAAGAGGCCTTCAGTCTCCAAGTGGAAGCAAGAACTGACAGAGAGAAGACACTAATCAAATCACAAGCTGACTCATCCTCCTTACACATATCTATATATGGATCCCTCATCCCAGAGATCCAGAGGCTGGAATTTTGCACATTGTAAGGAATTGTTGTTGGTTTTGAGATAAACATTAGAGTATTGAGTGATCTATGCTTTGTTGGAGGTGAAGAGGGGCTTCTTTGCTGGGAGGTTGATGCTGGGTCAGGAACCATCGGTTGTAACTCCTCCTGGATATTTTCTTGTTTATCAATAAAAACTATTTGAGTTTTTCCTCCATGCTTTTGTATCATTGATGCTTGTTAAATTTGTATGGTTAACTTAAATCTGATCCTAAGTTGTTTATGAATATAGATCCATGTCTTTGTATAGTGTTCTTCTTCTGTGATCTTACAGGTACTTGTTGAAGCTGGGAAAGCAAGGGAGCAGGTAGCTGGAAGCTGTCAAAGAAGAGAGGTATTGGATCAAAGGATTAGCGCAAGACACAGGTTGGTTCTTTCTATTCCTCTCTATCTATAGTTCATAAAGGAAATATAAAAGTAGTTTTTCTCTGTTTGTTTCTAAGGCAGCTGTCACATCTTAGTGGGATAGAGCAGTTCTAAATAGACACTTTTCCCGGTAAGAACTAAGGAACTTCGAAACTTGTCATTATACAATGTATGCAAGAGTAAATCCCCCGATTATAGCAAGGCTCCGAGAGCACGGTACAGGGTAGTAAATGTATATGGGTTGGCAGATAGAGCATTGAATAAGAGTATGGTGTAGCGATGAACCATTATAGGAGGCTCAACAAGACTTAATGGCTCACATGGAGCCTCACTCCTCTTCACAACATAGGATCGCCAAGATAGTCACTTGCAACGACCCACTCCCTATTCCACAGAACTAGTCATTCACGCAGTTATGGCATAAACGACAAGAAATGACTCTCCAGTAGAGGAACACATCACAACAGGGATGTGGATTGATTAGGGGCCTCCACTAGAATAACAGAGGGACACCTCCTCCTCCATCTTTCTATTTTCCTCCTTCTTTCAATAATTCTTCAATTTCCATTTATTTTCAAGAAAGGGAGCAGATCCCTATTGTAATCTTTTTGGGCAACAATGCCATCGCAAGCCCAGGCAGCTAGTCTATCAGATAGTTAGCCCTGGGCTGAGATATTTTGTAAAATGTAATTTTGGCTCCCCCTCTTCTTAAAAAAAGTGGGAAGAAATACTTTAACAAGAGGTTGGTTGGCTAGTTCTAGAATTTCTCACCCACAGGGTCTGAATTTAGATAAGACATTTTGGTTCAATTTGTTTTTCATGGGGGCTTCATTGGTATCGTCTTGAATGTATGGACTGGTTATTTGGACCCTTTAAGATAAAGGACATTTCCCTGTTTATTCCAAGCATGATTAATGTGCAACATGTTCCTCTCGGTAATCTCATTTCATTTGTGTTTTTCCTCATTTGAAATAGTATAATGAATTCAGTTTGTTCCTTTGTAATCTATGGATTTATCTTAGCTGCTCAATAGAAGACAATACATGTGTTATCACAGGCCTACATGTGTTATTCGTTAGCATTGTAGTACCTGTAAAATTACATATTTACCTATGTATTTGATTAACTTGGAGGACCTGGGTTAGCCCAAATCTACGTTATCTTTTGGGAGAGAATGATACCCATGTCATGTTTGGTCTGAAAACTTCTTTTACACCCCATTGTTTCTATCACTCCACCTCCTCCCTCTTCCATATTTTGATTGGAAAATCTTTGCTTAGTATTCTGTGTTGTTTACAGCCCTATACATTGAATTCCATATTTCTGTTGGAACATTTCTTCGTAGGATTCTGTTTGTTACAACCATGTACGTCTATTTCCCTCCTTCCTTTCCTCCTCTCCACCATTTCCACAACTTTAGTTTTAAGCTGTATCATTGTTGTGTGTTAGCCACTAGAAGAAGAGGCCATTTATTTTTGAGATTGCCCCAATATACCCCCAGCATTTGGATCCATGTGTTGGCTTGAAGCTACCTCAGTGAAGGCTTATTGAACGAAGCCCATCCTATTACCTTTTTACGTCAAAATTGGAGTGCTGAAAACCCCTCACAGATTCTTAAGCACTCATCTATTTAAGATGTCCTAGGCACTGGTCTACAATCAACCCAGAGGCTGTCTCTAGGGGGGATTTCTATCTCTCCTACAACACTTGTGCTACTGGTGCGATCTGAAGCGACAACACGTGTCATGTCATTACGATGTTATGTTTATTATGTTTTCATGTTGGTTTACTTCTTAGCAAGTTGATCATTGTAAATACTGCATCGAGCTAAGTTATAAAGCTCCATCAACAATATATTTTTCTCAAAATAGTCCTATGGTTATATATGTTGTTGAACACCGAGGACGGTGTTCCCCCAAGGGGGAGGGTTTTGTAACAACCTTGGTGAAAATTCCATGTAATAAAAGTAATAAAGGAAAAATAATAATCGTGGTTGACGCGACACTTATTTCAAGCTGAATGTTGGGAAAAAAATCCTAGTGTGGATGTTCATTCGGTTTATTATGGCTAAGGAAATTGGAAAAGGAAAAATGGCATTTTTGGCATATCTATTTATGAAAATAATGGAAATTATGAGAAAAGGGAGGTGAAGGGTCACATGTTTCATGTGACAAGGAAAATGAAGGAAAATAATGGAAAATCAAGAAAATAGAGGCCTCATTCATAAAAAGGCTTATAAGGATCAGTACATAGACTTTTGTCAATTCACTTTTGGAGCTCTCTCATACTCTTGGATACTTAGAGTTTTATTGGAGCACTCTTAGAGTGTGTGGCATACTTGGATTTTTGAAGCAAGAAGGCAAAGGAAGAGTAGGAAAGCGTAAGAAGACATCGGGATGAGCAGCTACAATGAGTTTTGCTTGTAGGTACTGAGTTGCATGTATGTTTTCCTCACTATTTTTGGCATGCATGGCATATGCAAGTGGTTTGTTGGTCATGATCTGTCATTGGCATGTAGGATGGCTGGGATTGACAGTGGACTTGCCTAGACTTTCCATTTCCTTGATAACCATGGTGATTTTGGATTTATTTCCTTCTTTTGTTTTGGGTTGGTTCTCATGTTTCCTTAGCATTCGTTGAGTTACTAGTTCCTGGAGCCTTGGTTGGAAAAATGCTATGGAGCCCTGTATCAACTTGAGTTGAGTTACTAGTCCAGGAGCCTTGGTTTGAAAAATTATCTAGATCCTTGGTGGGTTGAGTTACTAGTCCTAGAGCCTTGGTTGGGGAAATGATATGGAGCTTGGCATAAGATGTGGGTTTAGTTACTAGTCCTGGAGCCTTGGTTGGAACAAACGCTTTGGAGCCCTAGAAGGCTTGGATAGATACCAATCTGATGATGGTTTTGTGATGTCCGACTGTGAGCTAGAATCATTGTTTGATGGGTTGATGTGGTTGGCCTGAGGAAGCCCTAGATGGTTCTGGATTGATGTGTTCTATGAGATCCCACATTCATGCTTGGAATATGGCATAGGGGTGAATGACTGAAGAGATATTTGGCTCAACCATTCTATGGCCGGGTGGATTGTAGAAGTCCCATCCTGGGTTTGGATTTTGCATCATCAATATGAGGTTATTTCTCCTTGTACTTCTATGAGTATTGAACTGGTTTATGTGTGGATTATATGGTTGTGATTTCCTTGGTATTTTTGTTTCTATTATGTTGGTTATGTATATGTTTTATGATAATAACTATATATGGCTCTCATCATGTTTTTACTTGTAAGAATGAAAAATGTATCTATGACTTAATGGATGAAATTCCATCTAATGTGTTGAGGAAGCAATGCCACTTAGTGATTCCCAACTAAGTATGAGACCCATGTGCTCAGATATGTTATATACACATGTAGATTACATATTCATGATATGTTTGACGAAATGACTATCATGGCTAGTAGGGGCATAGTCAATGTCTTATTCAAGTAATTGCATTTGTACTGTCATTTCCTTGTTATCTTACTGTTATGAAGGTGTCATTCAATTCTGGGTAGTGACCTGGGTTCTAGGCCTAAAAAAGTGGCTCAAATCCTAGGGACACTAGCACAACACTGAGTAAAATAGTCCCTAGACGCTGACATGCCTTGTCATGAGAGCGTCCAGATCCTCCTCAACGCTGGCAGGCCTATAACATGGGAGTGTTTGGGGGTCAAGTGGTCCAAAATATCAGTGAGACCCAGGGGCTGGTTGGCAGAAAGGTTGGGCTGGTTCCTGAGGGTCCTAATGCTGATGTTAAAGGTGTATGGTGTGTTTATTTCGATTCCACTTCCTTAATGTGACTTAGGAGGTTGAATCATATTATAGTGGCCTCTCGTCGCATGTTTACCCCGGTTGGCCAGTTACTTGGGTATATGTGGGAGGAGGGTGTTACACCCATTGACAAGTTTAGATCCCCAAACCTAAACCATTTACAATAAATGGGTCATCAATAAGGTTGAAAGTTGTAGAGGACTCCTAGATTTGGCCTTGAGTGCCTTTCTTTACTATATAAATAAAATGACAGTGTATTATGGGCATGAAATCTTACCATTTGTTTACATAAATCCTCAATTTGTGGTATAAGAGATTGATATAGATTCTCAACATGTTTCTTAAGTAAGTCAACTACATAAATTGATGCCCATGTTGATTACACTTGCTCATTTTCATTGTCATTTTCAACATGCCTGGTTACTGGTACAACATATTTTCTATTTAGAAACTCTAACCCATTTGTTTTGCATATTTTCTCTAGCTATTGTAGCTCTCGGTCAAGTTCTTAACCTTTGAAGAGACTGACAATGCTTCAACATATTTTTCTAGGAGGAATCTCTTCTAAACTAAACAAGAACTCATGCAAATGAGAGCTTCGATCTTAGGTAAATTTTACTTGGAATTATATTAAGAAAATGATCTATTCATAAAAGAGATATTCAAATATAATGAACTCTCTTTAACATTCTTGAAACAAATCAAAATCCCAATGGTACTCGACTATTCTTACCCTTCTAGCATACTCTTCAAGGAAGTGCATGTAACCTTCATGGCCTTTATGATATATGAAACCAAAGGAATACGTTGATAACTTCATGAAATGAAGAGCATATGAAAATTAAAATGTCAAAAGGCCAATGATAAAAAACACATATTTTCAACTCCTGACTTACAACATTATGGACACCATCAACATTACACCATAACAATTAGTGCCTGCAAAAAACTCATTATAATTAAAATAACATAAACCCTCAATCAAAGGAACACGATTAAATTAACAGAAACTCAATCATAAAGGTACATTGTTGAAATAACAAAAGCCCTGCAATAGAGTGAACATTGTGGGAAAAATTGTGGTAGGGTGTTGTAGATCTAACCAAAGAATACTATAGATCTGATATAAAAATATAAGATAATGCAAATAAACCCAGAAATAATATGAAATGATTCTTTATTGATATCAAAACCCTTATTTATAAATGATTCTTTATTAATCAAACCCTTATGGTAGGGCAACACCATACATTCACTCCTTAAGGAAGGAGAACACTCCACAAGTCATATGCTCATTCATACAATAATACTTCTCTTCATATCTCTCCATGTGGAGTCTCTAGCCTCTATATAGGCCTCATACATACAATACCATGCATCATTACCATGGTTTCCTCATACCATCAACTAATACCATGGGCCCATTACATTATTATTAACTACTTGTGGTCCCTTACATGACATGGGTTAACTACCTTATTTATTACTATGGCCCATCCCATTATTACATTATTACCTTGGGTACCTCCCATGGTACCCCATATTATCCCCCCTAGGTATATAACATTCCACCCCCCTAAGCATGTTTTGTCCCCGAAACATGGGAAGAACATAAGTAGTAAGATCTACTCAAAAGAGTAGTCCACTAATACCATGCACGTGCATCTAACCATCCAAGAGAAAGGTGAACCCTCGATCTCGCTGGTGCCTCGCTCGCTTGAGCTGGCAGTTGACCGTGGCAGCTCTTCTGTGTTGATGTGTAGTGGGTGGATCTTCTCTCCTCGCTATCCATCATGTGACTACTTGGTTTCCATCTTGATGGTTGTCTTGCAGGGTGATGTGGGTGATGATATGTTGAAGTTTTAACCCACGATGTATTTTTCTTTAATTCACCCTGCTGTGGTTCCTGTTGTCATGTCTTCTTGTCCAATATGACTTCAACCACTGAGCCGTCCTCTGATGTAGCAGCACCTGTAGCCTTTTCTGCTTCAGCCTCTGTTTGAGTTTGATTATCTATCATTACTAGCTCATCATCCGACTCTGGAACATCTTCTGCTTCAGCCTCCTTGGACTCTACCTGCTTATTAATGGAAATATCCTGTAATGTAATTTTCTTCTTTTTATACCAGAGCTTCAGGAATTTCTTCTTCACATTAATATTTATAGTACCCACTGATTCCATCCAAGGGTATCCCAAAACAACATCCATGTTATCGATATCTGAAGCATAAAAATCACCATGAAACACATACTTATCCATAGAAAGTTTCAAATCCTTATAGATTTGAACATCCTTATCATCAACCTGTGTATCATCAACCTGTGTATGTTCAATCCATGAATCTGCAATAAGGATATACCCGTAGCAATTAACCCCTTATGTGTCTCATTCTCCTTTTTTCTAGCCCGAGACCATTTGTCCAAAAAGACTTTTTCAAATTTTGCATCTGAAAGTTTGGTCAACTTCTTTTGGTCAAGTGATGACCACCAATTTACAGCCTCATCTCTCAGATTGAGCGTCATTGAAACCTTCCAATATGGCCCATGTATGGACTTGTGTCCCTGTATGAATTCTTCAATAGTAGGACCATCATCTTTCCCTGTAAAATATAGCATCTCCATGAAGAGGGTTTGAGAAAAATTCCTCACTTGGCGAAAATTTAAAGTGGCCACAGTTTAGTCAATATTGCTCAGAATATTTATTATGACCTGTTTTCGGAAATGGAATGACCATTCTGCATCTGCCCATGTGATAGAAATCCTGATCCAGGCACTAGAATTCTAGATCTGCGCTGCAACTCTCCAGCCGTCACCAAAATTTCTGCAAAAAAGAGCTAATTTTAAATCAGCGATATCTCCCTCATCCGGACTCCGATTCGATTGATTTTTTTTTTTTTTGAAATCAGGTTTTTTTTCTCAAAGATTCCAGATCTACAATTATATTTTGCAGATCTGGTGCCAATACGTCTAGATCTGCGCCGCAAACTCGCTGCCCCGAAAATTTGTCTGCAACCCCACTGATTTTCTCCTTCATCCGAACTCCGATTCGACTGATTTTTTTTTTTTGAAATCAGCTATTTTTTCACAAAGAATACAGATCTACTATCAAATTTTGTAGATCTTGTGCCAGGACTTCTAGATCTAATCTGAAAACTCGCCCCCCCAGAAACCCTGCAAAAGTGAAAAAAAATTCTCCACGGTTTGCCCAAGAAAGTGCTCTGATACCACTTGTTGTAGATCTAACCCAAGAATACTATAGATCTGATATAAAAATATAAGATAATGCAAATAAACCCAGAAATAATATGAAATGATTCGTTATTGATATCAAAACCCTTATTTATAAATGATTCTTTATTAATAAATGATTCTTTATTAATCAAACCCTTATGGTAGGGCAACACCATACATTCAATCCTTAAGGAAGGAGAACACTCCACAAGCCATATGCTCGTTCATACAATAATACTTCTCTTCATATCTCTCCATGTGGAGTCTCTAGCCTCTATATAGGCCTCATACATACAATACCATGCATCATTACCATGGTTTCCTCATACCATCAACTAATACCATGGGCCCATTACATTATTATTAACTACTTGTGGTCCCTTACATGACATGGGTTAACCACCTTATTTATTACTATGGCCCATCCCATTATTACATTATTACCTTGGGTACCTCCTTTGGTACCCCATATTATCCCCCCTAGGTATATAACATAGGGGAGATGGGGTCATGTTTAAGCATTATAGACAATTACTCATGAAATTCACAAACTGTTAGTCGTGCATTGCAAAATTCACAGTTTATGAAATTAAGAGAACTTTTTCAGATGAAACTGTGTAGAGGATTTTATATCATGTCCTACATTTCGGGTGGAATCTCGACTTATCATTAGGGACTTGAGAATTTAGTGATCACAAACGAACACTCTTTATTTAATAATATTAAAATAATAGACTAATTGTTAAAGAATAATATTATTAAAATAATAAAATAGCCGTTAAAAATAATAAATAAATTAGAAGGACAGGATGAGGAGAATTAAAAGGAAATTGAGGACTACATTAGGAATAACTAATTATTTGTTAAGATACAATTTAATAAAATTGAAAAATTAATTAAAGGAGATGCACATTATTAACAACCTAGATCCATCTAAATCCCAAATATATCAAGCGTCGAGAAGGATCAAATCTCTTGAGGTGAAAACCTCTTTTTTGAGTGTAAAACTTGAGAAAAGGTTTGCACCTTGAGATATTAGATCCCTCTCGACACTTGATAGATCCAGGGTTAAGATGGATCTAGGCTTGTTTAAGTCGTGTGCAGTCATACAAAATTTGTTGAACATCGAATTGTTTTGATAATTTTAAATATGGTAAATATGTTTAAGATTAATTTGGTCAATTTAATTTTAAATTTTCTTGGTTACTTTAGTTTGTTGAGATGAGAGAGACTGTTGGTCTTGTTGACCATTGGAGGCTTTGCTCAGACTATTTAACATGTTAAGCTGGATCTGTTTCTTCAACTTGTCCTGAAGATGAACCACACTGGTTGGTTCGAAACGCATCGACAAATGGTTTCTCATGTGATTTTCGCCGAAAAATATCTCGTAAACTTCAATGATGACAAAAAATGAAATAATTGAGTTCAAAGTGACAATGTAACAATGTTGAATGGTAGAAAATGTGAATAATATGAATATAGTCAATTAAAAACAATCTACACTGCGATCAATCTATAACTATTTTCTTCTATTGTTCTTATTGTCACACCTATTAGTTTTGCCATTTTCTCATATCGATCATATGAAAAGGGCAGTGGAAATCATAGACCATTCAAATATTTAACTGAGACTATTGTAGTAAACATCATACCTTGTCTCTGTTGCTCTCCAATATTAATATTAGTTTCCTCCAAGTTAAATCATTGTGACTTTTGGAGTGTTAACCCCCAAATATTTTTTAATGATGGTTATTTTCTATTATTGCGTTTGAATGCAAAGTGATTAACAATGTTGAATAATGGAAAATGGGAATAATAAGAATGTAGCCAATTACAAATAGTTTACAGTTTCAGGGAGCAAAATTTTTAGGTAACTGAACATTTTATTTAGGATGAAAATTCAAGTGTTGTATTTATGATTGAATTTTTGTAACACAAAAGTCAATGCATGTCATGAATAATTTTTATGTGCTTACACTGAGAGAGAGTATGTGTGCTTTGGGGGTGAGAAGGAGAGACAAGGGGACATATATATATAGATGGAGTGGAGGAGGGAGGGAAGAAGAGATAGGCAAAGACAGGGAGGGAGGAAGAGATATAGATACAAAGAGAGAAGTGTTATAGAGAGAGAGAAGCGGAAGAGAGAGAGAGAGGGAGGGGGAAAGGGAGGGAGAGATAGATAGATAGATATATATGGAGAGAATGTGTATATGTTTGGGGGGTGAGATAGAGAGATAAACAAGGAGAGATAATGGGAGATAGAGATATAGATGGAGGGGTCGGAGATGTTCTTACACTGAAATAAATGCACATTATTAATCTAATTACTAATTAATGAACATCAAACATATAGTTGCATCAAATCAGAAATCAACATCTACATTGAAATCAAAGCATCTAGTGCAAACAATAAAATAGGATTAGAAATATTCATTAATTTCTATATCAAACTTCTATGTTTGTATTTGTCTCTTTGTGTCTCTTTCTTCTTCCTTCTCTCCTTCTCTCTCTCCCCCTCCTCTATTGGGTGTAGTATAGGGTCTATAAATGTACCAACATTTAATTTGTCAATCCAGATAGTTCGTAAACTTCAAGACGCATCAATGGTAATGCTAGAGAGCCCTTGGAAACCTACAAAACAAATGCTAGTCTATCTTGCGTATTAATCTCGTCAATAAATGAAATCTTGCACTAAAAGAGAATTCAAGAAAACACCATTCCAAACAATTAAATCATGCAGAAAATAAAAGGCAATTAACAATGCGAAAGGAAATTCTAATTACAAGCGAACAGAAGGGAAATCTGAACTAGAAATAAAGCAGTGTCGACATAATAACAAAAAGACTGTAAATGTTGGAAGTAATTCAAACCATTCTGCTTGCACTAATTCTACCTGCACTAATTCTGCCTGTACTAATTCTGTGTAAAGTTAACTTGAAAGCATCAACAACATCACAAGGAAATTTATTGTGTAAATAAACTTATGAAGGAAATTAAGTTAATATGAATCTCACCTTCCTTGTCCTGAAAATAAATCTTGCAAACTGTCCCAAAGTTAAAGGAAAGTAAATATTATTGTTCGCAATTTGTTTTCATTAATATTGGCTCCGCAACATACAAGTAACATATGGTTTTGGTAAGCATTGTTTAAATGAATATGTCAGTACCTCAAAACCATAATTACTCACATCGTTTTCATGTTCTGGAATATAAATCAATTACAAATCATCAACGCATAAGCGGATCTTGTAAATAAAAACAACTTGAGGGGCACAATTTGATATGAAGAAATATCCCCAGTGTAAGCACAAATCTCAAGTAGATGAATAATTTTTGAATGCAACAAATCAATGAAGTTTGGAGCTAAAAGGAAAACGTTACAACAAATTAAATAACATTGACTTGAAGAAGGAAAAGAAATTGAAAGTATTACACAATAAATAATAATCTAAATGCTAATAAGTTTAAGAATCGTAGAGCGGTGTCGAGCTGGTCTGGCGGCCAACCCAGCCAGCTCACACCCTCGCTTAACTTGGTTCACATAGTAATTAGATTCATTAGATGGAATGGATGAATAGACAAAGCATGAATAAAAATTACTTCAATTAATTCCAAAAAAACACAGTCTTTTACATCACGCAGACAATGCTCAGCTCCAGCAAGACAAGAGAAGCGATCCACCAATTGTGAACTGTGTGAGGCTACATTGGGACAAATCCTCATCCCTTCTGCACCTCCCTCTCCTGCGCATTGTCCTTGGCTGGATCATTGTCTAATTAATTAACTAATTTTCTGACTAATCGTTCTTGCTCCTGACAATCTCTTATATAGCATTGAATTACAAACTCTGCCTTTTTAATTAGCCGATTAGCAGATCTCAACAATTTGCTATGAATGAAGTTGGTTTAAAACTAAATGTCAAAACAAGGATGATTCTAGTGAATCGTTCCTCGTTTCGTGGAACGGTGTTGTTGTTGGACTCCACATAGGATGGGTGCTACACTGTATCATAACCATGTGGCGTTGATGAGGGCAGAGCATTGCATTGACTCCAGTGTTGATGTGGTTGCTCTTCCATTCTAATCGTGGAGTATGTTCAGAACTCTTTTCTTTGTTGGAGCAAGGCCAATGGAGCCGAGGATACTCTCAAAAGTATTGACTGTAAAGTTGAACAAAGTTGGCAGAGCTTTATTTCAAACATAAACATCTGCATCAAGTCTTAGCAAACCACACAGAACACACAATGTAGAGGATCACAACTCATAACTTCACAGTATGTCCTTCAATACCCCAGGGAATCTTTGATCTCCTTGGTAAATTTTTGATGATATAGACCACATCTTCTGGTGGTTAGTATTGATGTTTTCATGAGCTTCATTTGGTCTGTTCCTTGGATATGTTTGGAGTTTACTCGACCAATATCGGTTGTGCAACCAAACTGAATCTGATGCCACAAATACACCATCATCATTGTGGTTCCAGTAATAATAAGCATTGGTGTGGTTCATGATCTCCAGCATAGCATGGCCATAACTAGCCTCATGGAAAGTTGAGTATGCAGGTTGTGGTTCGGTGAAGACTCCAGCCATCCCTTCAAGGTTTCCATCGTCACCAATAGTTATATAGATTGGGGCCGATATGTCTTTTGTAGGTGAAAAATCTCCATTTTTAATATTATATGTTATATTTGAATACCGATACGATTGATCATATGCATGAACATGACCTGAAAACACAACATCAACTTTGTATTTGACAAGCCATGGCTCAAATAAAACATGCATACTTTCTCCTTCCATGTAGTGGTAACTATTGCTGTTGTACATAGGAGAATGCATGAGGACTAAAAGCCATGGTGTTTTCTTCCTGTCGACGTGTTTTAGCTCCATTTTGATGAGACTGTTATGCATTTTGCCAAATCCATGGGCTTCTTGATAATCTCAAAATACTTGTCAATGCCAAGCCAAACCTCTGAACTCACTTGCTTGTTGAAGGGCCAACTATTGGGATGGTTCATTAGAGATTGTGATAGACAAGCGCACATTATTCTTATGGAGGGACTAAATGTTTTGATACCATATGTGATCCGGGTGGCTCCAGACACATGCAAAAGTCCAAAAGAACTCAAAAAGTGTCAAAAATAAAAGTATTTGGATTGTGCTCAAACTAAGTTCATGTTGAAGATCTCGTCGTCATGATCGCGGTGGTGCGAACGGTTCGTCAAACCGAGCTCGTATGTGAAAGACATAACTCTTCAAAGTTTGACATGACAAGGGAAAAAGCAGGGCCCACAGTGTGCCACATGGCATCCTAGTTAGAGGGTAGGACCCACTAAATTTATGTGGTGACTAAATAACAATTAAATTATCAACACATAACGCTCTAGCATTGATCTCCTAAACCTGCATAAAAGACAAAACAATATATATTAAAAATTCCATATAAAAACAAAAATCATATAAAACAAAAAAAACATTAAAAAAAACCCATATATTAAAATGAGATATCAAAACAAAACCATATAAATTATGGTTAGAAAAAAGAACATGAAGGAATCCATTATGGTTATGTTAAATTTGGTATGGTGTATAATCATATAACACCATGTTTAAAATTAAATAAAAACAAAACAACCGTACCAACTATCATCGCACGGTTTAAAAAGAGTCAGTGCGTCTATTATTATAATTGTTGTGGGTAATTTTACCGGGGGCAAGGTTGGAACCTCTGACCTCCTGCCTTATCGCCTGCGCACCACACCGTTACACAAACACCTCTTGTTGATATCTTTGTCCATGTTCACTTATAAAAACCCTTCAATTGAGTTGCATGGGGATGGTGGGAGCCAAGGCCGAACAGAACTGTGCAGAACGGTGAACCGCGAGCCAGACTAGAGGCGGAACCATGACACAGTGCCAGAGGTAAACTGATGGCATGCTTTTTGTGATATAATTTTTGTAGAGAATCTTAAAGATTCTATGAGGAGGTAAAAATTCATTTTATCAGAATGTAACCAAGTTTATAGTCAAATTACTCAAATTTTCGCAAAGAATGCTATGGCGAGGTTGCATTCTCCCTTTGAGCAACATATTTGCAGATTCCTAGCGGAATAGAATCTTCAAGAATCTTGAGGGAATCTTCCAAATTCCTTGGAGGCTGAAATTTGCCAAAGTCAGAATACAACCAACTTCTTATTCTTTTTTCTCTGAATTTTGCAAGGAACTTGATGGCACAGTCATAATTTTGATATGAGCAGCAAATATTCAGATGACCCGGGGGAGGGAATCTTTAAGGAATCTAGGGGGAATCTAAAAGATTCTTTAAGTCCCAGATTTTCACTTTGTCAGAATTAAGAAATTTGATAGTGGATTTTACACTATTCGACACCACGAATTTGATGATGCAATCAGATTTTCTATTTGATCATTCCATTTTTTGGCCACTTTTCAAAGTGGAGTGCAGGGGTCAACATTCATGTGCGAGCAATCATTTCCATGCGATTCGACGCCGCGAGATTGATGGTACGACTAGATTCAGCAGTTTGACATCCTTTTCTTTAGATGGCCCCAGGATGTGAGGTATCTGCAGTGTGTTCATGCACTTCTTTTTGCTATGAGAAGCATTATGATGCATAGATCCCTGTTTGATGTTTGATGTGGGATATTGTTTTGTTACATGTTTCATGATTCATGCTTGATGTGACATGGAATCATTTGTGAGATGTACTTCTTTTCATGTTGTTATTGAGATCCTTTTGTCTTCATGTTGACAAATACTCATGTTGTAGTCATGTATGTCTGAATTGAAATCCCTTTGATGCCATGATTGGCGGGATGCTCATTATTGTCATATGTGAAATTATGTCATACTGATAGGAGTCCTTTTTTTGAATGAGAGTTCCTGCAGTGGAACATCTCTTGCAGCCACTCCTCTGTGAGGGCATATTCCTTGTATGATAGAGAAAACACATGTATGTACATCATCACTCTTTCCAGCACTTAATGCAGCGGCTAACACCATCTTGACACTGGGGCCCGGAGACGTAGTCCGTCATGGATGAACTTCGTTATCAAAGTTTTGTGTTTTATGTTGTTGATTCTTGTCATGTTCTTCTTCTTTACAACATGCACATGTGTTCATTTATGCCATTTTAAATGAAATTCTTATCACATCACGAAATTAAAAGATCTTGGTTAAACCGGGAGTTGAGTAAACTCAGATCAAGTTTGGTATCAGAGCGGTCTTTGTGTGGATGTGAATTGCAAGCGTGAATAATGGAATGTGCAACGACAGAGGATGAAAAAGCGGTATACGAGACCGTGCTCAAAATTTCCCTTAGGGTGGAAATATGTATGAAGCTCTACAAAAAGAGGCAGAGGAAAAGGAGCGATTGTAGCTTCAGTTGCGAGCCACGGAAGAGGCCTTGGAAGAACTGAAGCACAACAAACAAAATCTTCAAACAGAGAACGTTGAATTGAAGATGCTTCTACATGAAGAGAAGGAGGAAAAATAGAGTTTGCTACAACAACTGCAAGCTAAGGACAAGGCCTTGGAAACGCTGCAGTGACCCTTGTGAGGTACAAAGTAGTTCTCCGAATTCATGTATCTATCTTGATGATGATTTCACTGTTTTTGAAAATCATACCACAAGAATTGGCTCCAAACTGTTGAAGAGAATGGGGTATGAAAGAAAAGGCTTAGGCATTAATGACCAATGCATTGTCAACCCCATCAAAGTAGAAGAATTACCCCATCAGGCAGGACTTGGGTATGTCAGAAAGGAAGTTGGCGAATGCACCAAGACAGACAACAAATCACCACCAACAGATGATGAGCATCCCTCATCAGTTCTTTCCAACTCGACAGTGGAGGTAAAAGATGTTGATTTCCTTTTAGTTTTGTATTCACATAGTATGATTTCTGTTGGAGATGTGGAGATACCAATTACAGGGACAAACATGAGGCTTCTTACCAGGATGAGGTACGAGGAAAAAGAACTTGGTATTAATAACCAAGGCATAACTCAACCATTGGAGGTTGTGCATAGACCTTAATTTGCAGGCTTGGGATACATCGAAGGAGAATGCTTGAAGCTGTCAGATTCTTCCGAGACATCATCAAAATCGTCGAGGAAAGAGAATTATGGGAACACATCACCAACTTCCCATGGTAGTAGCCATTGTAGGGAGAGAGCTGAGGCAAACTCTTATCACCATAATGACACCAGAGACAGAAAGGAAAGGTATAACCAGTTTTGATATTCATGTTCATTTGGATTATAATGATGTTGTTAATGATGAATGTAAAACATGGCACCGAAAAACATGTACCTTTTGTGGATTACATAACCATACATTTTCTAAGTGTTGGAAAAGAATAGCAGCACCCAAAAGGAGGAGGCATGAAAGACCCTCTCAATAGCAGGTAAAGAAACATGTTAAGAAGATCTAGAGGAAGAAGACCTATTGCAGTCATTGCGACAGAAGTGGTCACCAAAGGGCCACATGTTGGAGGCTCCATCCAGAGCAGCGGCTTAAATACAAAGCGTCGGTGCATGAACTAAATGAAACGGTTGTTCGACAAGTAAAACCACCACAGGGAGATGACCCATTCAGATTGATAAGTGAAAAATGGTTTCTGGATGTGTTAGCTTGTCATGGTTGTGCTTTTGTAAATCATTTGTTGCATTTTAAGATGTAAAAGTGATGATGTGCTTTCCATCACTTGTTAAGCAACAATGATGTCTGGTCTTATTTTGTGTTGCATGTTAAACTATGAAAGTGATGTTATGTTTCCATCACTTTTCAAAGAAACAATAGTGTTTGGCCTTATTTTTGTAAATCATGTGTTGCAGTGATGATGTGTTTTCCATCACTTGTTGAAGCAACAATGATATGTTGGCCTTGTTTTCGTAGCTGGGGTATTGTTTCCATTTCGATGTAAACTTGACCACTGAGTATGTGTTATAAACTCGTGGCAAGTATGGGATGCTTGGGTCATTAGTTGGTCATGAAATTCAAGCATGTAATTTGCAAAAACAATGTACTACAGGTTGCAGAGGTTGCAGGTGTCGGCTCATCGCTTAAGGCTCCGAAGAACAAAGGTGAAGGAGATGGAAGCGAGACTTTTTCAGGACACTTGTGATTCATACAAGGTACAGAGAAGTTGCATATTATCTTTCATGCTTTTGGAGAACCAAAAACTCCTTAGGGGGGAGGATTGATCTAAGTGGCTCTAGACACATGCAGAAGTCTAAGAGGACTCAGAAAGGGTAAAAAAATAGAAGTGTTTTGATTGTGATTAAACTAGGTTCATGTTGATTATCTCATCATTATGATCATAGTGGTGCAAACGATTCGTCAAACCGAGCTCATATGCGAAAGATAGAGCTCTTCAAAGTTTGGCATGACAAGGGAAAAAGCGAGGCCCACAGTGTGCCACATGGCATCCCAGTCAACAAGTGGGACCCACTAAGTTTATGTGGCGACTGAATAACCACTAAACTATTGACACATGGGCGCTAACATTGG
This sequence comes from Pinus tabuliformis, assembly GCA_031772625.1. Lineage (NCBI taxonomy): Eukaryota > Viridiplantae > Streptophyta > Pinopsida > Pinales > Pinaceae > Pinus > Pinus tabuliformis. Next base: position 1,135,150,342 of record CM062807.1, on the reverse strand, counting down.
TCTCCTAAACCTGCATAAAAAGCAAAAAATATATATTAAAAATTCCATATAAAACAAAAAAAATCATTAAAAAAAAACCATTTATTAAAATGAGATATCAAAACAAAACCATATAAATTATGGTTAGAAAAAAGAACATAGAATGAATTCATTGTGGTTATGTTAAATTTGATATGGTGTATAACGATATAACACCATAATTAAAACAATATATCGCGATATTTAAAACAAAACCATATAAATTATGAACATGAACGAATCAATTCAAAAAGGTTAATGGTTATGTTAAATTTGGTATGGCATATAATCATATAACACCATATTTAAAATGAGATAAAAACAAAACAACCGTACCAATTATCATCGCATGGTTAAAAAAAAGTTGGTGCGCCCATTTTTATAATTGTAGTGGTTAATTTTAGTGGGGGAGGGGATGGATCCCTTGACCTCCCACCTCATTCCCTCCAAGCCTAACCATTACACCAACTATCTTTTTGTTGATATTTTTGCCCACGTTCATTTATGTAAAGTCTTTAATCTATTTGCATGGGGTGGTGGAGAACACACAGAACGGAACAGAACCAAGGCCAAATGAAACTGCATAGAATGGTGGAACTGTGAGTCAGGCCAGAGCTGGAACCATGACACAGTTTCAGGAGGAAAAATGATGGCATGCTTTTCGAGATAGAATTTTTGCAAAGAATCTTAAAGATTCCATGAGGAGGTAAAAATTCATTTTATTATAATATAACCAAATTTACAGTGAAATTACTCAGATTTTCGCAGGGAACGCTCTGGCGAGGTTGGATTTGCCCTTTGAGCAGCAGATTTGCAGATTCCCAAATGAGGAGGATCTTCAAAAATCTTGGGGAATCTTCTAGATTCTTCGGAGGATGTAATTCGCTAGAGTCAGAATACAACCAACTTCATACTCATTTTTCTCATAATTTCACAAGGAACCTGATGGCGCAGTAAGAATTTTGATCTGAGCAGCAGATCTTCAGATGACTCAGAGGAGGGAATCTTTCAGGAATCGAGGGGGAATCTAAAAGATTCCTTAGGCCCCAGATTTTCACTTTGTCAAGATTTACAAATTTAAAAGTCCATTTTACACTATTCGACACCACGAATCTGATGATGCAATCAGATTTTCTATTTGATCATTCCATTTTTCGGCCACTTTTCAAAGTGGAGTGTAGGTGTTAGCATTCATGTGCGAGCAATCATTTCCATGCGATTTGACTTTGTGAGATTGATGGTACGACCAACTTCAGCAGTTTGACATCCTTTTCTTCAGATGGCCCCAGGATGTGAGGTATATGTAGTGTGTTCATGCACTTCTTTTTGTTATGAGATGCATAGCTGCATAGATTCCTATTTGATGTTTGATGTGGGATCTTGTTTTCTTACTTGTTTCATGATTCCTGCTTGATGTGACGTGGAATCATTTGTGAGATGTACTTCTTGTCATGTTGTTATTGAGATCCCTTTGTTGTCATGTTGACGGGATACTCATGTTGTAGTCATGTATGTCTGAATTGAGATCCCTTTGATGCCATTATTGGTGGGATGCTCATTATTGTCATATGTGAACTTATGTCATACTGATCGGAGTCCTTTTTTTGAATGAGAGTTCCTACAGCAGAACATCTCTTGGAGCCACTCCTGCGTGAGGGCATATTCCTTGTATGATAGAGAAAACACATGCATATACATCATCACTCTTTCTAGCACTTAATGCAACAACCAACATCATCTTGACACCGGGGCCTGGAGACGTAGTTCCTCCTAGACGAACTCTGATATCAACGTCTTGTGTTTTATGTTGTTGATTCTTGTCATGTTCTTCTTCTTTACAACATGCACATGTGTTCATTTATGCCCTTTTAAATACAATTATAATCACATCACGAAAGTAAAATATCTTGGTTAAATCCGGGAGTTGAGTCAACTCGGATTCATTCGCTTTCGATTCTGGGTGCTCGATAGATATGAGGTTAAGATGAATGTAGGTTGTTATATGAATAAAAACATATTAATAGTTGTAGAACAATAATATGACCACCACCAACCATGTTTTTCATTTCTATTAGCATACAATATATGCAATGATAATCTATGGCCACCACCATGGTTTTTCAATTTTTTCTTAAAGGTTATAATTTTGGCACGATTTCTTCCATGGCCTGAATATGTCTTGACTTCTCCCACACACCTTATCCAACAATATCAATAAATTATCTCATCATACTTCCTGGGCGACCTCCAAAATACTATAACAAACCATAATTTTTCAAGCATATTTACACATTTCAAGTAAAGCTGGATGTAAAACCCAAACATGCATTGGTTAGGTTAATAAGTGATTGGATTTCAACCCTGTGTGATGTTATATTTTTCTAGTGACACTGGTGGTGGCTACATTAGTAGCCTATTTTTATTGTATATAATTCCCAATGCACATTTACTACTCATATTAATATTTAAAAAAAACATTCTATTCAAGAGAACATATACAGGTAAAACACTGCACCAAAGAACACAAGGAAACTCATTTCACATGTGTGGAACAATAATTATTACTTTAGTCCAAATGTTGTGATTTATTTTGGTACATGTTGTCAAAAGTTGATTACTTTTACTTTATTTGGATTTTAATGGAGACTCTTCCCATGTCTATGCTTAGATCTCAGGTTCAAGAATATACTTAACAATATGGGAAGAAAGTACATTGAATCTGTAACGCTAGTTTTTCCATTGTTGGGCACATGATTTTCCCATTACAATTTTTTTTTCCACTCGATGCCTTTATATGGGTTGAAATCTCTCGCCTACCAATAGAATTAGCAATAGTTTAATGTTCATAGTCCAAGTGCTTGGACATATTGCTTGTCAATATTTGTTAAGAGACCAAAGAAAAGAGCATTTGTATCCATGCTTTAAATGCCAGGAAACCAAGCACAAGATCATAAATTTGTTGTTTCATGCCAAAACTTAGCATTCATGAATTAGATACCAGGATACTAAACACAACATCATAAAATCATTATTTAATGCAACAAAGTGAAAGGAGACATTTGTATCTATTAACACTTCTTCCTAAGATTGACATGTAGACTCTATAATAAGAAAATGTACTAGAGTAAGGTCATGGCCTTCAACTTCTCAATAACTATTCAAGACTATGACAATTGGAACTCCAAGTAGCCTCAAGTCAAGGAAGTTTTCCAAACAACTTGCTTGGAGCTCGAACAACTTGCTTGCTCAACAATGTTTCATTAGACAAATGAAGAAACAAAAGAATCCATTGTGTGATAGCAAAGATCTCATCCTCCACTGTTATTGAGAGGAAAAATCTATTTTTCTCTCACATAGAGAATTTTTTAGCATAAGCATGAACTTCTGACATGTCAAAGTATTTAAACCCTAAACAACAAAAATGTAAGTTCTGATAATAACTAGTGTTATCAGAATTGGTGATTAAAAAAAACATTTTTCTTTTGAAATTTTTTTCCACTTTTGCCCATTTTTTCTAATTTATTTTTCAAATCCTTGTTGAGTTATCGTTGTACACTATTTTTTAAATATAACAACTAAGTTAATAACCCACTGAAAGTATTTGGGTATCATAATTGGAAGAAAGGCATAAAGTGTGAATAAATCATATATTTACAAGGTTAGCAACTTACCACAATTCTTACTAATGGTCAAAATGACTCAACAAGCAATCACAATTTACATATCCTAAGCTTATGAGAAGTTCAACTCAATTCTAATATGACAACAACTCTTGGAGTCACATGAGACATTATCAAGATTATTTCTTGTAAAGAAAAATTGGTCTTAGATGCAATTGAGACATTATTGAAACACTACCTCCTACAACTTTCCAAATTGCATTTGCATTGATCTCTCTCTAATATATATCTCAATCTCTTTATTCGACTGTGATGTTGGAACAAGAAACAACAACAAAAAATAGCATATGAAATACTAGTGGGAAATTCCAAGAATGAATTTGACAAGAACATACCATGGCTTTCAACTTTGATGAAAATTTTATGGTATCATAATAATGAGCTCTCATTTAAGAAACTAGATCATTGAACCACTCTGAAACTACCATTCATTTCAGAAGTTCTTTATTGTTTTCTTGAAGGAAGACACCAAAAATATCTTTGGCCATTCTCTGCACCATACATGTGCCATATTCAAATGTCCATGAATTAAAAACCTTAATGAGTAACAAAAGCCATTACATAATGGGTGAACATATTCAATTATGCCCTTCTATAGAAGCATAACTAAAATGTGAAAACAATATCACATGATCTTGACTCAGCAACATCTCTACACAAACATCACAAAAACTCAAATGGGAGACTCGACCTAGCAACTCGGTTGAGCACAAACTTCTGCAATAACTCATCCTAGTAAAACGTCAGGAAACATGCACTCAAAAAAAGAAACTAACCCAAATTAAGCAAAAAATCGAGTATTGACCAAAACCTAATATGATTCCGAGGAGGAGTTTTGACAGAGTTTGACTTATATCATCAGCCTGGAGAGCATCTTCAATATTTATAGATTCATGCTTTCATGTATGACATGTCATTAAATTCCTAGGGTTAACTTAAAAGATCAAACCTAGAAAGCCAGTGAAGCTAACTATATTAAACCCTAAACCTAAAGGATGAACAAACACAAGGAACAACTCTATATTCTACAACCTAGCTAAAAACATAATCAATTGTAGGTAACCAAATCAAGCCAAAGCTAGTAATAGGAATACAAGCAAGACATCCACATTAAGCATAAGATTTCAAATAGAACAATCATGTATTTATGAACTAGAGACCTATGCTTTGCCTGATTAATTGATGAATGAGAGAGGTGACATGCCTTACAAGTGAATCATTTTCCCTCTTCAAAAGCCTTGGTGCCAATCTCCCCAAAAAATCTACATAAAAATAACCCAAATACAAACAATTGTCTGTTACACAAATTTCACCAAATGATCTTATCTAAACACTATGCTCCCCAAAGTTTACTAAACATTCCACATCGAATCTATGAAAAGAGGATGTGCACATCCAAAATAAGATGAAAAATTAAAAGAATCCCAAATAAGTTTTTTCATAAATGAATCAAAAACCCATATATTCTATATTGTTACCAAGCGAAGTGCAGTCCTCAAAATCATCCAGAGTAATCACCCTAGTGAAAATGAATACAAAAGGCAAGAGGAATGCTAGAAGAAACACGATGTAAAATAAGGTGCTATAGGATAGATGGCATGCGAAAACCTTCACCTTCATAAAATCCAGAAATTCATTGGTGGTGGAAATGGTGATTTAGGACATGTTAGGTGATATGTGAACTTGCATTATGAGATTTATTATTCCAATACATATTCCTGCATAGTTGGCCTTTTTTAAAGCAATTTGTTCGGCCTTATAGTTTAGTGAATACCAGTCAAAATCCATGGCTAATATGTGTATAAGGTGGCCACAAAAAATCCATTCAGAAGAGAGGTTTGGTCAATGCTGAGAGATGAATGCATGCATAGTGGTTGATTATTGGTTCAATTCCATGATCTTTCCTCATTGAGTCAAAGTAATGACAACCCTCATCTACTAGGCCAACATGATTGCATCTAGAAAGGACACAAATGAAGGTAATGTGGTTTTCCTTCATGCCTACCTGTAAAATTCGTGCAAAGATATGAAGGGCTTCCTTTTCGTACCCATTCTGGGCATACGCTGTGATCATAGTGTTCCATGATACCACATCTCGTTTTGGCATATTCTCAAAATGTTGGCGGGAATTATTTATACTGCCACATTTTGCATACATGTCAAGAAGATCACTCCCTACGAAGGCATCTGACTCAAATCCAGTTCTAATGACATGGCCATGAACCTGGTTATCTCTCTCCAGATTTTCCAAGCTAGCACAATCACTCAGAATGGCCACAAGGGTAATATTGTCCATCTCATTATCAATGCTTTGCATTTGACACCATAATTTCAGAGCCTCTTCACCTAGCGCATTCTGTGCATATCTTGCTAGCATTGCATTTCGTGAAAATACATTCCGTTCAGGAAACTCATCAAAAACATGGCGTGCATCTTCCATGATTCCACAATAAGCATACCCAACAATCATGTTTGTCCATAACACTACATCTCATTCACGCATGTCCTCAAAGATGTGTTGAGCATCCTCGATGCATCCACATTTTTCATACATGTTAACAAGAGCACTCTCTACAAAAGCATTTGACTCAAAACTATCTTTAATCACAAAAACATGGATTTGCTTGCCATGTTGTAGATCAGGTAAGCATGCACAAGCACTAAGTACACTTGCAAGAGGATACTTATCTCGTCTTACAACCAAATGTTTCATTTCTCGATGAAGTTTCAAGGCTTCTTCAGCCGGTCCATGCTTCGCATACCCGATAATCATCACATTCCAGGACACCCCATCTCATTCAAGAATTTTTTCAAACAACTCGTGAGCATTCTCCAATTGCCCATATTTCACATACCCTGTGTTTTGTCAAAGACATGGCGCGCATCTTCCACACTTTGGCGCTTGGAATACATTTGAAGAAGATGATTTTTTAGAGATAGTCCAACAACTCCTTCAGCTCCTGTTTTGATTATATGGTCATGGACACATTTTCCCTCGGCCAAAGTCCTTTTGCCAATGCAACACTACAGGAGACCAACATAGGGATTGGTGTTTGCATAGATCTTGTTGGCACCTTCGGAAAATTGAGTTGCTCTTGGTTTTTCCTTGAGAGAAATGACACTACTAAAACCAACGAATTTCATTCTAGTTCCATGACCAAAATTCAAACCCATATTGTTATTCTCTACATTATCCAAAAACCCCATGGTCATTTTCGCTCACTTACATTTCTTTGTATCTAAAATTTCCATCGGAGTATATTTCCCATAAAAAATTATCTGAATGTTTTCGATCCACCAGTATGGTTACAAGCTAGAAATTAAAATAAATTTAGACTTCATTACCATTTATATTTTTAACTCGGTCAAGCTCAATAAACAAGATTTCATTCCCGCCAAAAATGTAAGGTGGAGCCAAAATTTTTTGGTGGGAAATAAGGGTACAATAACATGGATGTGTAGCTATTCAAATTACCAAATATTATACCCCTACCATAAAATATGACATTTATTTGAGTAAATTATGAAATACCATGGAACACTTATGCTTAGAATTTATAGCTAAAGCATCAAGAGTTAGAATAAAGTGATTAAGTGGCCACAATAAAAATAATACACATTGGAAATATCATATACACATGTATCATACATACCAAGCTAAATGTGGTAGATAAAACAACTTTTTCCTATATGTAGTGTCTTAGATGGGCCAGACAATGTATCATCAAACCTCTTTCATAAAATAAAAAAATCCAAGTAAAACACATCATTTTTGTATTAAAAGTAATGCCAAGGTGTAATTTACATCATCTAATGTATAATAAATCTACTTCATTTGTTTGACGTGATATTTTAATATGTGCAACATCTAATTTCATAAGACTCTAATTTTGTTATGTTCATAAGGTACGTTCAAACTATATAAACAACTTGATATTTGTAGAAATTTTGAATAATAAACACTTATTCACAGAGATTATCCCGATTATACACTATTGCGGAATACATGCACAATACATAATCTCCTCTACGTTGATCATCAATTTAGCAGCATTAAAAACAATGAAACATCAATCGCATGCACACATTAACACAGTATGTAACCTGGGGAAAGCTTACAGCTGAAAACCCCACACTATCTGTATATTAATGATTGAGAACATGTAACAATACATAGTACAATACTCCTCACAAGTATCCAGCACTATCTCCACCTGTTACACACAAAACTAGCTCAGATCCGAACAAGTCACAGGTTCAAATCTCCTCTGCTGCTTTGCCTGCCTCTATTGCACAATACCATGTGAAAATCACTCACACTAGAAATCACGTGAGCACAGGCTATTTCACTGGGCATATACTGTGCAATCCTCATGGGCATACTCAATCCATTGATTGTGCAAGATCTCATGCACAACTATAGTCACAACTGATAGCAATCTCAACCTCTAACACCTGTCTCCATTGAACTGTACATGCACTGAGTTAACTGATGTATTCTTCAGTTGCATCACTAGTCTATTTGCAGTTAGACTAATTACAACTAGTTTAACAAACTCAAACTGAACACAACTCCATCAACTCCACATCCAACTCCACAGAACTCAACCACATGAGTTCTCACTGATGTCCTGCATGCAATAGCTCAACTGACCCACAAGAAAAACGTATTTCCTTCTGACAGCTGCATGTGCCACATCTATAGCTCAAACTGAAGTGCTCCAAGAGGATAAGATAATGTTTATAGTCTAAATATTATTATGACACAATAATATTTGACTTTTTTATTTTTAGCCTGGTAGTCTAAAATTAGACTTTGATCACACCGTTGTGAACCAGAAATAGAAGTCCATCTATTTTTCCCAACATGACCAATCATCCATAAACAACATCCTGCAACTCATAAACCATGATCCATATGTCTAAAAATAGACATAGTCTAAAAATAGACTTTGCACCATAGTTTGCCTGCGGGCCCACTTAGTGAAGGCGACTCCTTTCCACTAAGCTCCATCATCTTGTTGCATTCTCAACACTCCCTCTTAACAAGATATGGAATATCAACAACCCCTATCCTGCCTCAGTGGTATTCGAATTTGCTCCTGGTGAGCGCCTTCGTCAAGATATCATTATCCTGATCCTCCATTGGAATGTATGAAAGTAACATGATTCTCCGCTGCACACAATCTCTGATATGATGGTACCTGATGTCGTCCGTTGAGCTCCCTGCCCAATCTGCATCCTCCTGTTTGTACCAAGATCCATATCCCGATGTGCCTCTCAAATAACGCAATACATGCTTGCCCGCCTTCCAGAAGAGCTTGGTTGGCTTAACCATAGCTTGTGAAAGCTGGTTAACAACATAGCATATATCGGGTCGTGTATTGACCAGATACATAAGCGACCCCACCAATTGTTGATAAACAGTGGCATCCACTTCTTCTGCCGAAGTGGAATCCTCCTTCCTCCAACCTCCAGGAAGAGGAGTATCAACAGGTTTGCAGCCATGCATGTTGAACTTCTCTAGTATCTCTCGAGCATACTTACCCTGAGAAACAAATAGTCCGTCACTGCGCTGCCAAATTTCCAATCCCAGGAAATAATGAAGGAGGCCCAAGTCCTTCATCTCAAACTCCTTAGCAAGATCATCCTTGCATGAAAGTATCAACAGCTCATCACCCGTTAGAATCAATCATCTACATAAAGTATAATGATAAGAAACTTACCCTCCACCACAATCTCGTATAGGATAGGATCTGCCTCACTCTTGGAGAATCCAAGTCTGGTGAAATAGTTGTCTATCCGTGTGTACCAACCACGTGGTGCTTGTTTCAACCCATACAACACTCTCTTGAGCCTGCACTCATGCGACTCGCTGCTGAAGATCTCAAAACCTTTGGGATACTCAATGTACACCTCCTCCTCAATGACTCCGTTGAGGAACGCAGTCTTCACATCCATCTGATGACTGTGCCACACCATCTGCGCTGAGAGAGCAAGAATCGTCCGTATGGAAGAATACCTTGCGACAGGTGCAAAGGTCTCCTCATAATCGATCCCCTCTATCTGTGAAAAGCCTCGGGCAACAAATCTTGCCTTGTACTTCTCCACACTCCCGTCAGCTGCCTGCTTAACTTTGTAGATCCATCTCGAACCCACCACCGATTTCCCTTCCGGTCTAGGAACAATCTCCCATGCACTGTTTCTGACAATCGAATCATACTCTTCCACCATGGCATTTACCCATGAAGGATCCTCCACAGCTTCCTCGAAAGAGGATGGCTCAGTCCCAACACATTTTCTCATAAGAGCCATGTATCCAGTGTATCGATCAGGTGACTGTCTCTACCTGCGTTGGGCTGTAGGTGGTCCTACAACTTTCTCTGCATCTTGAGCCAGTCGCTCAGCTTTTTTCAAGCGCTTTCCCCCTCTGATGGTTGGCGCTGCATGAGTGGTCTCTTCCACTCCATGAAATTTGTCCTGTGGCTGATCCACGTCCTGAAGCTCATCCTTAGGAACTAATAGCTCCTCATCTGCATGCAATTGTGGCTCCCTCTCAAGCGAACACTTCATGGCTTTCTCCTCCTGAAATTTTATATCCCGTCGCACAACAGTCTTACCATTATCTGGCAAATACACATGATAGTTGTGGGGTGTATCAGTGTACCCTACAAATATCCCAACCTCTGTAGTCGGCTCCAACTTCTTCTTGGCATCCTTCGTCACATGCATGTAAACGTTAGCACCAAAAATCCTCAAATGAGAAAGATCAGACTTCTTATCAGAATAAGCATCCTTGGGTGTACTCATGCCAAGTATCCTGTTAGGACAATGGTTCTGCACATATACTGTAGTATTGCATGCTTTTGCCCACAAATGAAGGGGTAGGCCCTGATCATGCAACATCGCCCATGCAGCACCCATGATCGTTTTGTTCTTCCGCTCAGCAACCCCGCTCTGCTGTGGGTTATGGGGAGCTATGAGCTCTCTTCGAATCCCTTCTGCTTTGCAGAAATCATTGAACTCGCTAGAGATGTATTCACCACCATTATCGCTCCTAAGAGCCTTCACCTTCTTTGCCAGCTCCTTCTCGACCAGTGATTTGAACTCACAGAACTTTGAGCATGTCTCGCTCTTCTTCTACATGAAGAAGATCCAACACTTATGAGAGAAATCATTAACAAAGATCACATAATACCTATGTTTTGCTGTCGAAGCTACTAAGAAAGGTCCACACATGTTTGTGTGAATTCTCTCAAGGATCGTCGTGGCGCGACTATCCTTCTTGTGAAAGGTGGCTTTCAAAAACTTTCCCAAAGTACACCCCTTACACTAATATGACTGCGCAAGAGTGCCTTTAGGAAGCCTTGTAGTGATCTGCTGCAGTATCTTCAAGGCTCCATGGTGAAGGTGACCCAATCTCCTGTGCCACAACTCGCCATCATCCCGGCTCACCAATCCTTCTGCCTTGCATGCCATTGTTGCGCATCCATCTACATGCAACTAATAAAGGTTCCTCACTCGAACCCCTATCTTCCGGGTTTCTCCAGTTGTCTTGCTGTGCAAGAAAGCCTTTCCCTCGCTGAAAACAACATCATATCCCTTGTCTTCTAACATCGCCACAGAGATAAGATTCTTCTTCAATCCTGGAACATGCATCACTTCCTTCAATACGAAGGGTTTACCAGACTCCCTCTCAAAGGAAATGGTACCGATACTGGTCACACTGTATCTACCATCATCGCCCATCTCGATGTGCACTCCAAGATCTTTGTCCTCTAGATCATAAAACAAATCTCGATCTCCTGTCATGTGAAAAGATGCACCATTGTCCAAGAACCACACCGATCCCATCACACTTGAAACCAAGCATGTGATCAATGAAAAATCAAGCTCAAATTGCGAGGCTAGAGCCTCTCCTGCTGCAGATCCAGCAGCTTGCTTGTTCTTCTTCTTCTGTGGAAAATTAGTGGCATAGTGTCCGTGATGGTGACAGTGAAATCACTTCGCCTTGGACATGTGTTTCTTCTTGCCTTTTGCACCAGATTGAGAAGATTTATTGCTCTTCCCCTTCTTTTCTTTGGCAGCCAAAGCGTAATTTTCTTCATTAGGTACCTTTGATGAAGATCCATCCCTGGTATTCCGCCTGATCTCCTCCTGCACAAGATCTGACCAAAGTCTCTCCCATCCTGGTAATTTCTCCTGACCATTGACATAGTCCTAATAGGAATGCCAACTCTTCTGAAGACCAAGGAGAGCCAAGCTCACCAAGTCCTCATCATCGACAGTCACCCCCACACTTCCCAGCTCATCCTTGCACTGAGTGAACTTCGTGAGATACTTGGGCATACTGTCTCCCTTCTCACATTTGATGTTTCTGAGTTTATCCTTGAGCACCAGCTTCCTCTGATCACTCTTGCTTTGGAATAGATCTGTCAATGCTTTCCACATCAAGTATGGAGAAGCCTTTCCATGCAAGCTGCACACAATGTGATCCTTCATGCCCTCCAACAGAATCCTTCGACACTTTGTTGTCTTCTTTTTCCAAGCATCAACCTGCGCAACATTAGTAGGCTTTGGGACATCAGCCTCTATGAAATCCTTCAGCCCATTATCATCCAACACTGCCTCCATCCTGTCCTTCCATGCAATATAGTTCGAGCTGCCCTCAAGAGCATACTCCAATCGCAATCCGTTGAAATACATTGCCACGTTGATACCAAGAAAACATTGCTGCAAATTCAAATTCCACCAACTCCAAACTCAACCGCCTCTGATATAGAATTCATGAGAACAAAGTATTTCTCGTACAGAGATTAACTGTATGGGCTTTTACTGGATATCTCACCTTCCAAAGGAAGGATGAATCCAGAGGCTACCTGGCCCAATTACAGACTCTGCCTGAAGAAATAAGATGTAAACACTTTCTGAATAATAGATCTGATGATCAACAGCTCTGATACCATGTAGAAATTTTGAATAATAAACACTTAATCACAGAGATTATCTCGATTATACACTATTGCGGAATACATGCACAATACATAATCTTCTCTATGTTGATCATCAATTTAGCAGCATTAAAAACAATGAAACATCAATCGCATGCACACATTAACACAGTATGTAACCTGGGGAAAGTTTACAACTGAAAACCCCACAATATATGTATATTAATGATTGAGAACATGTAACAATACATAGTACAATACTCCTCACAAGTATCCAGCACTATCTCCACCTATTACACACAAAACTAGCTGAGATCCGAACAAGTCACAGGTTCAAATCTCATCCACTACTTTGCCTGCCTCTATTGCACAATACCATGTGAAAATCACTCACACTGGAAATCACGTGAGCACAAGCTATTTCACTGGGCATATACTGTGCAATCCTCATGGGCATACTCAATCCATTGATTGTGTAAGATCTCATGCACAACTATCGTCACAACTGATAGCAATCTCAACCTCTAACACCTGTCTCCACTGAACTGTACATGCATTGAGTTAACTGATGTATTCTTCAGTTGCATTATGAGTTAATAATTAGTGAATTAATTTAATCAATTAATTCACATCACTCATCACTAGTCTATTTGCAGTTAGACTAATTACAACTAGTTTAACAAAGTCAAACTGAACACAACTCCATCAACTCCACATCCAACTCCACAGAACTCAACCACATGAGTTCTAACTGATGTCCTGCATGCAATAGCTCAACTGACCCACAAGAAAAGCGTATTTCCTTCTGACAGCTGCATGTGCCACATATGTAGCTCAAACTGAAGTGCTCCAAGAGGATAAGATAATGTTTATAGTCTAAATATTATTATGAGACAATAATATTTGACTTTTCTATTTTTAGCCTGGAAGTCTAAAAATAGACTTTGATCACACCGCTGTGAACCAGAAATAGAAGTCCATCTATTTTTCCCAACATGACCAATCATCCATAAACAACATCCTGCAACTCATAGACAATGATCCATATGTCTAAAAATAGACATAGTCTAAAAATAGACGTTGCGCCATAATTTGCTTGCGGGCCCACTTAGTGAAGGCGACTCCTTTCCACTAAGCTCCATCATCTTGTTGCATTCTCAACAATATCCAAGTTAAAAACTTGTATCCTAATTTCAATGGATATGACCCTAATAATAAAAATATGTAGATATGCATGAAAAGTTAAGTTTTCGACTAAATGAAATGTGTCCTCTACTAATTAACCAACACTTCTCCTTATAGGTATTCTTCATAATGTATTTGACTAAGTTATAAGTTCACTCTCCTTTTGGATAATATGTTGGTCTTTGAATTTAATTCCCTGTGAATGTGATCAAAGGATATAACCCTGAAGATTCTATTAAGCTCCATAATTGTAATCATCGACTGATCCAATAAAGAAGTGTTTAAGGAAGTATAACCTTTCAGCCAATCTATAACAACCTTTGAATCCCCTATCACTTGTAAGTTTAGATTTCTAAAGTGAGAAAATAAAAATGACTAACATAAACGACTAATTCATATTATTGCAGTACCTGTTAGGTAGTCGTACTTTTGTTCCTAGACTAAATTAGTCATTCACATTAGTCATTTTTAGTTCTATTACTTATTAACTAGTCATATATTTTAGCCCGAGACTAAATTAGTCATTTATGATAGTCGTTTTTAGTTGGGTTACTTAATATTGCTCAATTTTGGTAGTATTTCACTTGGAAAAGTAGTGGTGACCAACTTTTTTAGTCACCTAGTCACTAATTTCTCATTTTCTACTAGTGAGTGGAAACATAATTTTTTTGGAAAAGAGGACAATCATGTCATTGTTTGACGATTTGGTGGGGAAAAAGAAAATTGATGGGAGATTTTGTTTAACACATGATTCATCAATCAAAGAGGATATTTGAAGGTCGGTGCACAATGTGTTTTGGACACAATAGGCACAAGAACGAAAGTCATTATTGGAAGAACAAGTATTTACATTGTTGTTCAATAGTTAAAAAGTTAGATGAGAAGATGTATATAACAAATAACACAAAACTAAATTACCTTTTAAAGAGTGATGTCTATAGCGATATAGACATAGTAACTATAGCTAAAGAGTGAACAAGAAGAAATATCAATATGTGAACCATGATAAGCACCTCAACAATGAATATTAGATATTTACATTTATGGCAATCGAAGTAGGTTGTGCGTATGCAGAACATAATGTCTAGAACGTTAACTGTCAAAACCTAAGTCTAGAGTATTTCTAAGTGTGATTTTTCCATATATGCAAAGACAATGTGTTTTTTTAAGTAAAATTATATTCTCACTCTATTGTTCCATAATTACTAGCTACAAAGCTCGTTTTATGTCATTGTGAGACAATGCATATTGCAAGCCATCGTTTGAGAGACTAAGAAAGCTAAGTTGAAATTAGTTGTTACTAATTTTAAAAGTTATGAGTGTTAGATAAGGTAAGAGAAAAGTTGGTATCAGAATTGTAGATTTGCCAAGCTTTAGGGGAATTTTGAGGTCTAAAATGGGCCTCCTAAGGAAATTACAAAATAATAGTGGAAATAATAAAATAAGATTAGATCACATCATCAAATTTTAGAGGGAAAAAAAGAAAAATTATTTCTCCAACTCGTATTTTCAACTTATCTCCTTATGGGTTTACTCAAATTTCGAGCGGCAACGCTCGTTGGATGAAAAATTTGATTCTTCATCCAAGGAGTACCCATGTTGCATACTTTCGATGGATCCTACTACACGAAAAATGAGAAACACATGAAAAACGTGATTGTAATCACATTTTTCATGGGCACTCTTTCGATGAGGAATTAAATTTTTCATCCAACGAGTACTCTCGCTTGAAATGTGAGTAAAACCTTATGGAGATAAGTTGAAAATACAAGTTAAAAAGCAGTTTTATTATTTTATTATTTTGTAATCTTTTTACTTTTTTATTCAAAAAATGGTGAATCATCCCCCATGGTTGACATCATCATCTTGAATCCTATTGGTTCTTATAAAGTTTATTTTGGTTGTACATTTTTCTTAGGAGGCCCATTTTAGACCTCAAAATTCCTGTAATGATGGAGAGCTTAATGACAATGTTGTGAAAATTGAACATTTGTCTGTAGTTAGATTGAAATTTCCATAATGGCTCAAGTGTATAACAAAGGTATGGTGAGGCAAATAGTATGATGTTTTATCCAATAGGCATCAACGACATGGAAGGAGACAGAGTTGTTTAGAAGGTTTGTCCAAAAGTGGTCAAGCGTGGAGCCATAATCAGTTTTTGATGTTGTTCTATGTAATTTGAAATTATTTTGTTGCATAAATAGAATTAGTTCTTTTTTGCCCACAATTATTTTATAACATGTCCAAATTGAAGTCGCCAACAATACTAGTTCGATAGTTTTTCAGCACATGTTTTAAAATGTATGATCCAGGGGATCAATTTAGTGCCTGAAATTCAAAGTGTGCGGCAAAGCTCGAAACTTGAACGACTGAATAGATCTCCTTGATCTGAATCCAATGCCATTCATTTCACTCAAAACCAATATCATGTGCTTCTGATATCGTGTTCTGATCAAATTGCTAAACAAATAAATTTTGGCGAAAAAAGGATACGTGACTGGACAATTTGGGCTAGTGGTAGGCTACCACATGGCCTCACTTGATTGAATCAAACCTTCGTAATTTTCATTGGCCAATGGGTTTTCACCAAGTGTCTTATTCTTATTGGCTCTTAAATGGTGCAATTTTATTGGCTGCAAGGTTTGTTGATTTGGGCCAATGAGAGACAGCCACGTGGGCCAATTGGAGGTTGCCACGTGGCCTCCGTTGATAGGTTAAAATTTTTGTTATGGATCAAGCCAAGTTTCCCACGGGAGTCAAACTCATGACCTCCCATCAAGAAACCACAAGCCATGCCACTGCGCCACCACCATGCCACATGACAAACTTAGTTCACGACTTCTACTATGGGATAAAATGCACGGGATGAAAACTATCCTCAAAGGCCTTCCCGGGACCTTCGACAGACTATAAGATTATCTGCAAAAGCTACTAGTTACACACATGTTCATCTATCAAGCATAAATCGATAGGGTATGGAAAGAGGATCACCTTTGGTTCCTTCTAGATTCGCTTGGGGATCTCCGTGCGGCAAGAAGAACTCCTTCTAAGCCAGCTCCAAGACAATTCCTGCACAAAGGACAAGGAACACCAATCATAGCATACGCTTCTGAAAACAAATGTAAGAATCCGTAGCAAACATATATAAATGTATAACTTAACTACTCAACTCGACAAGCATCAGAATGAACAAATAAATGCACAATATCACCGACACTTTGGAGTAGGGAACACAACTGTAGTTCTATATTCAAAATCGAAGAGTAATTACAACAATCCATTGTATCAGCCTTCCTTACCCCTTCTTCCTCTCTCTCTCTCCTTCTTTCAGCTAGCTCCTTCAAGAATATGACAGTTCACAACAGCTCTATAGGCTATCCTCCAAATGCTCTGATCCTTTTGCAATGGCCCTCTCGTTGCTTATATAGCAATCGAATTAGGGCTGCCAAGCTCCATCTAGAGTTCATTAGTGCAAAAACCATGAACCTGCCCTGTTTAGAAGCTTCTTCCCATTTGCCTTCATTCTCATAATAGAATTTCTCCAGATATCTTGATTTTTGGAGTTTCCTTGATTTTCTTACACAAATTTAGGGATCTAATATCTAGATATTTATGGGTAGATTCGTTGGCATAACATTTTGAACATCACTTAAGTTCACTAATGCTCCCCCTGGTCTAACAACAAGAGTTAGTAGGGTGACTAACGCTCCTTTATGCTTGTTAACAAGCTTTATAAAGTAGGTTGTCAGTGTATAGAGAGTGTTAGTGTGGATTCTAGGCCTGCAATTGTGGTCATTGCTTCAGTCATCTTGTCTTTCACCTTTGAGTTGATTAGGAGGTCAATTTGTCCTATAATAGATGCCCCCTAAAGTATGAGATCAGAGGCAGAGACGATGGCCGAAATAATTTATGAAAAAACACAGTAATTTGCTGTCAAAATATTTGTAGAGAGAGAGAGAGAGAAGTTTCAGGCAACAAGGAAAACCTGATACAACAAAGATACATATATATAAACTGCTAAAATCATGTCCTGAGTCAGGCATTCCCATGCTCAGTAGCTATGTCAGAGTAATTTTCTCCTCGGAGATATAACAATGTTGGCCGCCAATATGGCATAGGGTGGATCTAGTGTCATAATAGATCATCCTGAAATAGCTGTCTCCAGAGAAAAATATCACAGCTTGGGAGAGGAAACAAGGCTGAATGATGCAAGCCTCTACCCAAGGTCTTGATTCCGCTTCACCGAACAACATAGATCGGTACATGTGATAATATGTGTTGACGTCGAACATGCACGAAATCATCTGATTACCAGCCAATAATGGAGGTTGTTAACATATGCGAGGAAGGCCACCGATAATGGTGATGGTATCCAAGATGCACAGTGCAAACTAACGAGTGTGAAAGATTTTTTGTCGTGGAACACTCGTAGAATCGCTTAACCAGGAGCTAATAATGAAAACCCGTGATCAAACACAAGGTAACCTGCCGCTAATGTCTGCAAGCACCAAGTCACTGAATGTGTTTTTGGGTTATCTTCCTAGATAGAGTGTTGAAGTAGATAGGAAGAAACCTGTCGAAAGGTAGGCAGTGACGTGTCCTACATCAGTCGACACGAAACCGGACAAGGATGATTTTGTTTTTTTAAGAATATTTTGAGCTGTTGGGTCTAAAAAATGGAGGGCATGATGAAAGGATATGTATGATTGGCTGATAGAAGAAACAAATGGGAACCCTTGAACAATAGAAGGCACAACAATGGTTTTAACCAGACAACACTAGACTCATGAACACTACAAAGTGTTTAAGATACAGAGATGCAATTACATCAAGGTATATAGGCTAAAAACTCATAGGTTGGTAGGGTTCATACTGAGAGGCTATCAAAATGACGGTTTATCTGAGGGAGTGCCATGTTCAAGGGAACAAATGCTGCCAAACCACGCTTCCGAATACAAGATACAATTGTATTGTCCACTTTTCCCCGTCTAATTTTTTAATGAGTTCAAACGGGTAAACTCATCGATCTTTTCATGTTTAAAGAGTCTAAAAAGGATCGCAAAAAGAATGACTCTTTTCCCTATCTGATTAGTTTAATGAGTCCAGACAGGCAAAATCGTCGATTTTTTCATATTTTAAGAGTCTGAAAAGTATCGTAAAAAGAACAACTCTATATCTTGTTTGTGTATTTAAAGAGTCCAGACTAGACAACTCGGTGGTCTTTTCATATTTAGAGAGTCTGAAAAGATCATAAAGGAAGACTCCATGGTCGTCCCTTTGTCATAGTTGATAACCAGGGGCGACAAAAGTTTAATAGTATACCCGGATCGGTTACTTTTCCGTATTTTAATCTATTGAACCTAGATACAGAATTTTTTTTTTCCAATAGATGTCGACCTCATTTTGTTACGAGTACGAGGCGACAGACTAAACTTGTGTTTTGTCGTGACACTTTAAGGAGCTCAGTAAAAAAAACTCGGGATTTTTCATTTTTTAACGAGCAAGAAAAAAGCACCTTAAAGAATGCTCGGGTCATCTTTAGCATGTTTAACGAGCAGCAAGACATAGCTCGATATTTTTTCAGCTTAAAGAGCAAGAAAAAAGTGCCTAAAAAGGATGCTCCTTTGGTATTTTTCATTTTATGAGCTGGAACATGATCAAAAAAGAGGTGCTCAGAGCATCGTTTGCATATATTTAACGAGTGCAAATGATGAAAAACTCGGGGATGTTTATATTGTTTCAAGAGCAATAAAATATCGCTAAAAGTGCTTTACTGATTGTGGTATGGATGTTAAACGAGCCCTACTACAAAAACTCGCAGATGTTTATATTTTTTAAAGAGCAATAAAATGTCTCCAGAAGTGCTCTGCCATAGTTAGATAGATTTTAACGAGCTTAACGATGAAAACTCGGGGATGTTTGTATTTTTTAAAGAGCAATAAAATATCCCTAATAGTGCTCTACCATAGTTAGATAGATTTTAACGAGCTTAACGATAAAAACTCGGGGATGTTTGTATTTTTTAAAGAGAAATAAAATATCCCTAACAATGCTCTATTTATCTTTGTAGTTTTTTAATGAGCCCAATGAAGAAGACTCGAGGCTTTTCGGATTAACGAGCAAGAAAAATACCATAAAAATAATGCTTGATCTTTCTCGATCTCATGCTTGACATTAGAAGGGTCTATGCCATACATTTCCTCATAAGACCAAGGAAAAACATCGCGGAAGTCCCTAAACGGGTAGGTGAATCTCACAGTTTCCTTAGGATTGTGATTGGCTTCACTCTGTATGTTTTCCACGATGCCTGTCATGACAGAAATATTGGGGAGCAATGTTTGTGAAATATTGCCCCTGTTTCCTTCCGAGTCCAAAAGTTGGATAGTCGTATACAATGAGGAAATGATTTCATGTGCGTCAGGTGACATGATTTCAAGAGGCATCATGTCCGAATCAGATATCGAAACATGATGGTGCGAATCCTCCCAAGGTCGCTCTTCTAACCTCGTGATCTCTCTAATAGCTTTGTCCCTTCGTAGGACTTGATTGAGTGGATTGAAAGAAAGAGCGGTTATGGGAGGGGTAGTGGTACCGTTGGCCAAAACCAAAGTGACCGAAGATTCAGATGCAATTTGAATGGCTTTGCAGGGCAATTAAGCTAGTGACAGTGGCATTTTTACTTCGTATGTGTCAATGTCTGAAGGAGACGGTAGGATCCATGGATTGATCTGTTCATGAGGAATAGATGAAAGCATATTGACCATCTTTGAAACCTTCGGCGGCTGAAGAGGGAAACAACCCATGAGGGAAGAATCCTTCAGTAGACCAATACCTACATTGACGTAACTGTTAGTTCTACCTCCTACTAGGGGTATGGAGCTACTTGGTAATGGTGAATAATCAGGGGTGTAGAAAGACAACTAATCTACTGTAATAACCTTTCCATCCAATGGAAATTGGATGATGCGAAAGAAAATAGATACGACGACCATCATGGCATATGTCCAACTATGACCCAACAACAGATTATAGTCGAGTTCCTTGTTCATGACTTCTACGTCCACCGTTACTGTTTTCCCAGCCAAAGTGATGGGAAAAATTGCTAAGTATCCTTTTGGGTCAAAGGTGTGGCCGTCAAAAGCTTTAAGGGAGTTCGACGGTGGGCATAGGGTTGGGGAACCCAAGGCGAGCCAACATGAAGCTGACATGATGCAGGTTGAAGCACCTTCGTTGATGACAGTTCGGTGTATACCTTTACCTTTTGAAGTGATATGCACTTGAAATGCAAGCTGGTGGGAAAGGGGAGGTTTACACTTGTCCATGTTGAAAATAGCAAGCATAGAATCTATAGGGTCAATACCCCCGATAGCCAAAAGCAAAGCTTTCCGTTGAGTGGGGCATGTTTGTAATACTTCGAGCACCGACATAGCCGACGGTGCTTGCGCCAAATCCTCTACAATATTGTAGTGTTGGGCGGCATGTGCAGATGTATTGTGCATTGTGCATCGAAGTGCCCCCTTGGAGGGTCGAATTACAAAGTCCTCAATCGGCCTTTCGATATGCAGATCTTTGGGTGACGATGGGTTTTGACCTGAGGATGGATCTGTTGTCGGAGCGACAAGAGCTCCATAAGGTTTGGCTCTTGTGGCGAGATCTACCGTTCCAAATGTGTAAACGGCAGAAGATCCTTCACCAGCTGAAGGATATTGCGAACCATCATTTTCCCCTGGCGTGGGTTGCTGTTGGTTTGCAATAAGATTTTGCTGCTGCTGAGTGGGAAAAGGATTCCTAAGGATAGCGGGGGTCTTACTAGTATCCCTTTTGGTAAGGTAATCTGTGCATTCCTGAAGCCGTAGACAATGCCAAGTTTCGTGTTCTTCAGCATAGAGTTTACAAGGAAATCTGGCAGGTGTATCCTTTTCATCAGTAATAGGTGCAGCGACCTTCTGTTTTGGGTTGGGTTGCTTTATTGACTGCTCCTCAGAAGGAGCGGTCCTTTTCTTTTTCTTCTTGTTCTTACCACTGAATTTCTGTGTAGACTGCACATAGTTTATCATAGTGGTAGGAAGAGTAGTCGATTTGGTGGTAGTGGAAGCATTGGGGTTACCAGGTGCATTGGGGATTATGTCGTAAAGAGTGTCAGACTGTGAATATATCAAATCCAAGTGTCGGGCACTATGTATGAATTGGTATTCTGTGACCACACCACCTAGAGTGACATCTCTAGCAATTTGCGGAAGTAACGACCTGCAGAACTAGTCCGTTAAGAGAAAGTCTGGGAGGGAAGCTTTGACTAACCTCCACCTACATCTCCATTCATGTATATGATCGGAGATGTGGGTACTGGTATCTTGACGAAATGAAGTGAGGATCTTTGTCCCAGTCTCATAGCGGATAGGTAGCTGGAAGTTCTTCAAGAATTCCATCGGTAAATTATCGAAGGTATTTACTGACGCACATGGTAACTCAATATACCACTTTGCTGCATTGTCAATAAGGGTGTGGGGAAAAAGACATAACCAGACACTATCATCTACCATGGAGTTAGAAACACTCCAAACATGGTAGGTGGTGATATGGGTGCCCAGATCCTCCCCTTGTTTTCCATCGAACTTTGGAATGTTTGTCGGTATTTTATGCGGGATCGACGACCATTGTAAGTTATGGTAGATGGGGTCGTTTTTCAATTTGTATAAGTCGAGAATATCCAATGTTGCCAAAAAAGGAAAATTGTTGGGTGCCCCCGACTCAGACTATGGTGATGACAGATGACCTGAGGAGCTTTGTGCTCCTCCCATCGTTTGGTTCCCCATAGTGTACATGGGTTGCATGATGTAGTAGTTGCTTTGAGGTATGGTGTTGTAGATTGGATTTCCATGAGGATTTTGATATTGGGGTATGAAATTGCCCCTAGTATAAGTAGTGCCCCCTTGACTCATTTGAGTTCGTGAGTAGGGTGCCCCCATGGATTGGTTGGGAATCCCTTGTGGATTCCCAACCGACACAAAACTAACCATATGGCTTTGATTAACAGAGGGAACACTCATGTCAACCGGCGACTGTCCAGGCATGCCTAAGAACAGAGGGGGAACTGTGACATTCCCCACTGGCATGTGCATATTGGGAACCCCCCCAGATATCTGAATCTAGGGGTTGGAACTGTACATTGGCGGCCGACCTTGTTGTTGGTAAACGGGAACCGCGCCCATAGTGCCGCATTGAGTGTTATATGGAGCACTATATGTGGCACTAGTCGAAGGTATGCATTATGGCACCATAGGAGTGGAAACTGGCATCTATTGGGTTCCACTTATAGAGGGTGTTATGTGAGTTGTCATACCAGGGACAAATGGGATAGCGGGATTCCACATTACCGGTGTTGTGATGACCGTCGACTGGGGAAGTAGTAGAGGACCAACAATGTCTCTAGAATTCCACAACCCGTGAGTCATCGACTGGATAGATGGGAAAGTTCCCCCAACTGAAGAAGGAAGTACATGTACCATGGGACTAATTGAGTGACCATTAAGTTTTATCAAATAAATTTTAATGTGATATTCTTTTAAAGTCTCAAAAATGATAGCACTCAAGTACCTAAAAAGAAAAAATACACTAAATATGTCAATCAACAAACAGAGGGAAATTACCTCGTCTGATAAGCACCAATTACTGGAGATGAAACCCAGTCTCTCAATGAATAACAGAGAAGGATGGCCAAATGTATGGTTATGGTTACTTTTGAGCTTCGCCTGAACCTCAGATTGAGGGGCCAAGTACTCTCGTGAAGACGAGCACCCTCCCAAAAACTAAAGACAAAGTAGATCCGTCTGTTTTAGGTACCAGGACAGCCTGTCCCAGTCACCTTGTGTAAGTACCTAGAAGGTTTTGCCACTAGAGATACCTCAAATCACAGACATTACTAGGGGGACATAGTCGTAGATAGCACGCTGTGTGGGCAGGATACCTGAGTCCCCGACTCAGTTCCGAAATCCCCGAAGGGACCCCCAATACACAAAATGCCTAAAGGAGTTGTAAGAGAAGGTGGGCTACCAGTTGTAAGAGAAGGCGGGCAACCTTCAATTACAGTCTGATATTGTCTCGTATTTCGCTCCATTGTGAGTGGAGTGGTCCTAGTAATATGAGTGCAGAAGGATTTTTCACTTGTTAACGACACTAGTTTTGATTTTCAACCTTGGGTAGTTCACTCACATGCTTATCCCAAGGTCCTAATCTAGCTAATGTTGGTTTGCTCAAAAAAGAGTAACTGATTGATTTTAATGTAAATTTTAGTGTACTTGCTTATTTGTCTTCGTTAGGGGTGTTGACGTATGAATATGGTGAGACTCTCGACTCAATAAACCATGCAGAACAATGCTTTGATTTTTTTTTTCAATTTCTTATGCAAAGAAGTCTTATTCTACACATGTATCATTTCACATATTCATGGATTCGCCAATGCATCTAGAGCCATTCAACACTTGCATAACCGAAAGTTTCTTTTCTCAATATTCCCTAACAACTATTGAAAACCAAAATTAGGCAGCTTACAACTATTTCAACAGAAGGAGATATATAGTTTATAAGCTTTTCTTTAAAAAAAATGACTTTTAAGAGAGAAAAATAAAGCATTTTCTTAAAAATAAAATTTTAAGACACCAAATTTGTTAGCATGATACCGTTGTAGATCTTACTTTATCCCCTGCGACAAGTTCCCCCCCATTTTGGTCCACAAAATCTCTTTAAAAACATGGAAATGGGTAACTAACGCTCTGTCTCTTTGTAAACAGAGAGTTAGTTTGGCCACTAACGCTCCCTGTGCACAATCAAAGAGCTTTATAAAGCTCTGTGTAGACTAGTAGCCTGTGTTAGTGAGGGAAATAGCTCAAAAAGAAGGCTTTTAGGATCTGTTTATGAGGAGAATACAACTTTGCAGGATGCAACAAGATAGATGGTGGATCAAAAAAGGATTTGAAGAAGTAGGAAGCTTATAGAAGAAATAGAAGATCTGAGAGGAGTCCAGGTAACCGAGAACTAGATGTATAGTCCCCAGTGGAGTCGCCAATTCTACTGTGGGGTAAAATGCACAGGATGAAAACTACCCTCAAAGGCCTTCCCGGGACCTTCGACAGATTGTAATATTATCTGCAAAAGCTACCAGTTACACACATGTTCATCTATCAAACATAAATCGATAGGGTATGGAAAGAGGATCACCTTTGGTTCCTTCTAGATTCACTTGGGGATCTCCGTGCGGCAAGAAGAACTCCTTCTAAGCTGGCTCCAAGACAATTCCTGCACAAAGGACAAGGCAAACCAATCATAGCATACGCTTCTGAAAACAAATGTAAGAATCCGTAACAAACATGTATAAATGTATAACTTAACTACTCAACTCGACAAGCATCAGAATGAACAAATAAGTGCACAATATCACCAACACTTTGAAGTAGGGGACACAACTGTAGTTCTATATTCAGAATGGAAAAGTGATTACAATAATCTATTGTATCAGCCTTCCTTACCCCTTCTTCCTCTCTCTCTCTCCTTATTTCAGCTAGCTCCTTCAAGAATATGACATTTCACAATAGCTTTATGGGCTATCCTTCCAAATTCTCTGATCCTTTTGCAATGGCCCTCTCGTTGCTTATATAGCAATCGAATTAGGGCTGCCAAGCTCCATCTAGAGTTAATTAGGGAAAAAACCATGAACCTGCCCTGTTTACAAGTTTTTTCCCATTTGCCTTCATTTTCAGAATAGAATTTCTCCAAATATCTTGATTTTTGGAGTTTCCTTGTTTTTCTTGCACAAATTTAGGGATTTAATATCTAGATATTTATGGGTAGATTCGTTGGAATAAAATTTTGAACATCACTTAAGTTCACTAATGCTCCCCCTTATCTAACAACAAGAGTTAGCAGGGTGACTGACGCTCCTTTATGCTTGTTAACAAGCTTTATAAAGTAGGTTGTCAGTGTATAGAGAGAGTTAGTGTGGAGTCTGGTCCTGCAATTATGGTCACTGCTTCAATCATCTTGTCTTTCACCTCTGAGTTGATTAGGAGGTCATTTGTCCTATAACAACTTCCATTTATGCTTAACGCAAATTCCACCCACATAACCATGGCGCAGGACTGTGGGACAGGGCTTAGCCCTGCCCCGTGGTCATAACCACAATGCCGAGTCTCATCGTAAAGAACCATGGGCGGAGTTCAAAGGGGGCCAGCCCCAAAGAGCCAGTCTCGGGGTCACATGACCCGTAATATGACCGGGAGTGTGGAAAAGTAGGATGGGCCAACCCTAAGTGCTTACAACGAGGGCCAGTCCCAAGCCACATGGGCATTCAAACGATTGTGAAATAATTTAAGATTGGGGCGCAGATTTTGGTACCAGGCCTAGGTTCCCATGGGCAGGATGCGACCGTAATGCAAAGTGTTGGGGGCCCGACCGACGGGGGTGGGCGATTATCCCTGGCCCTTGGGCACGTGGTCCCATGTGACCCGAATTTTTCGGAACTGGGCGTTAGAGGATAGATTAACTATTTGACAAATTCACCTGTCGGGTGGGATTGTAGGCCAAGTTTGCACACCAGTTTCAGATTTGGGGCACTCAAGCTGGGTTTAGGTCGAATTGTAGGATGTTTAACATAGAAATTCATGAGAGAGCTTGGAGGCTCATAAATTTTTGATTTTTTCACCAAATTGAGTTCATAAAGAGGTTGCTTGGGGGTTTTTGGATGTTCTAAATCCATTGGTGACCTCTGTTTTCAGTTTTGAGCATATCTAGATAACATGTTTGCGGGTTGGAGGCTAAGGGGTGTATTGATCAAGCATGGTTTTGTAGCATATCTTGAGCGTGTTGAGGTTAAAGAAGAACTTGTAGGGGTTTGTCACACCTTCAGAATTCATTTACAACATCTGATACTTACAGGGTTCATCTCATGGGCATTTTTATCTCTATGTCAAGTTGAGGGAAGTTTGGATTATGTCCTTCTTTTTTCATGTATGCTCATTTTCAGATGAGGTCTAGGGTATTTGTATAAGACTCCTTGTATTGTTGTAGTTTACATGGTGATTGTAGGTTGTCATGTTGTTTTTATGTGAGATTATCTGCAGGAGAATATTTCCTTGAAAGTGAAATAACCACATGGTCATCATCATACTTTATGTACTTCATTTTTACATTGAAATATGAGTGGTCTAGTCATATTGACAAACCCAGAGATGTAGCCCAGAAGGGGTGAACTCCATCATCAAACTTGTGTTGCTCTTCTCTATGCCTAAATTAATTATATGTGTTATGTTAATTATGGTTAACTTGCACATGAGAACTAATTCGTGCTAGAAGGGACACTCAACAAACATGTTGCTTATGAAGATCCATTTTCATGCTTGCAAAGTGTTAACACGACCCTAGTTTTTGTTTCATTTGATTTTGGAAAGAGAGGCAAAAATCTCCTATTCCACTTTCAGATCAATGTATTTGATGAAATAAATGATTTCCTCAGTTGTTGCATTTAGTGTACAATAGACATGTGCAATCGCAATGGCATTTTCTTAAAATTGGAAAAAAGCAATTATTGATTCAATATGATTTGTTTTGTACATGAAGACATTGTGAATTGTTTAATTTTTTGTGTAACATGTGAGAATTCCATGCAAATGTAATAGTTGTATGTGATTATATTTTTTTGTGAACATTGGATTTGATGGGCATGCACTTGCTTTTGTTTCCTAGAAACAAAGGATGTTAGCATTCATTATATCATAGTCAACAATGATAACCTAAAAATGCAAAGAGAGGTTATGTGTGTTCAATGAGCATATTCTGAAATAGTATTTTTTTTTTGTTGACTGTAAGCTGTACTCAAGTTCGAGAGGAGAATTTTCTCTAAGTCTTTGTAGCTCAATAACAACTTTGTTAGACAAAGTGAAATTTGTTTATTCTATTTTTTTTATTATATACAAGGATTTAATATCTTTGATACATGAAAGTGTTGTCTAGATAAGTCCATGTTTTCTAACTCCCTTTGGGTAAAGCGCTAGTCTATCCATTGTCAAACCTTGTGATCGATGTATGGTTCTTGCACATGCCATTTGAACAAGGAATTGTTCTCCTGTGTAACTATTATTGTTTTTTGATTGAACATGTCTACAGACTCTAGTAATAGGTGTCCAATTAGGCATTATGCCATCTTTGAACAAATGCTACAATTTTGTCCGTTGGATATTGCCAATTGTTGGACCGAGAAATTCGATCTAGATTGCACCATTCTTAGTTGCTGTGGATGCTCTAAAAATGGCTTCAAATCCATTAACCAAGCCATCTTTAATATCATAATTTCCACCAATTAATTCAACGAGCATATTTTTATTTTAGCAAAATGACAATTGGAAATTGTATTTTTTTGTTGGGGTAGTTATCTATGTTTAATGATCTAACGGTTTTGTCATTTTCACTCAATGTTATGGTTTTTGTGTCAACGAGAGAACATTTTTTCATTGTGTTTTTGCACATATTTTTTTAAGTAGAGAAAGTGTGGAAATATTGGATCATTTGGTGGTCAGAGATAGAAATGCTTGTTCAGATATTCAAGATTGACATTGTTATGTGAACAAATTCTAATTCGATTTAAGATAGACATGAATCCCTTGCTTTCTTGTTGCATCAGTTATTTTATTTCAAAAGTCATAACATTATCTCTCTGGAAGCCATGAGGAGTACTAGTTTCTTTAAGACTTGGATGCTAAAATATCCACTGATCATGGATAGGTTGTGCCTAGCATAGATCACCACAAAATATTATGTCAAGGTTTCCAAATGGTGTGGTCAGTGTGTTCATGATTTCACGAATTTGTTTGTCAATGTTATATAACAATTGAGAACCGATCAATGATGCTTCATCTATGAGAAAAATTCTAAATTTTGTTGTTATGAAACAAACTCACAAAAGATAGAAAATATAGATCAATGATCTCAAAATAAGCCTCTTGAAGGGGGAAACCTCCTTTACATTACACAAATGAATAATTCTTGGATGATGCAAATGAGAATACCTCCTTTCCCAATACAATCATAGGCTACATAACAATAATATTGTAGGGGAACAAAAATAACAATAGTGGGCTTCTATGGGGCATAATAATAACAACATGGGGACTATATGGGCACAATAATACAATAAGAGGGTTGTACTAATAAAAATAAGGGGTTACACTATTAGTATAGGGACCTAACATGCCCCTCTCCTTCAAAAAGTGTTGTCCTCAACGCTTGAGTAGTTCTGGATGCTTCTGTATAAAATTATCATCCTCCCATGTGGAATCTTCAACGGGTAAGTTCTTCCACTTGATGAGATACTCTGAAATTGATCGATTTCGTAGCTGTCGATTTCTTGTTTTTGTGACTACTTCAGGTTCCAATATGATTTTTCCTTCCTCGTCAAGTTCTAGCCATGTTGTTTGAACTGGGATTTTATCACTTATAACCTTATTTAAGCATGAAACATGGAAAACTGGGTGCAATCGGGAAGATGCAGGAAGCTCCAATTTGTATGCTATAGTACCAATCTTTTGTAACACCTTGTACGGACTATAATACTTTGGTGATAATTTTTTATCCTTCTTAGCTTGCTTGAGGGACATTTGTTTGTATGGTTGTAGTCATAGAAATACCGAATCACCTACATCAAAACTTCTTTCTCTGTTATGTTGATCTTCCTATTATTTCATTCTATTCTGCACCAAAGTGCGGTTATCCTTTAAGAGTTTGAGAACTTGTTGTTGATGCTCGATGTGATCCTCCACTGCTTGAACCTTAGAATTTTCTTTTAATGATGATGTGATGGATGGTGGATGATATCCATAAAGTGCCATAAATGGGGTAATTTTTGTTGCAGTATGGAAGGAAGTGTTATACCACCATTCAACCAGAGGAAACCACTGGACCCATTATGTATGTTTATCATATACAAATCAATGAAGATATCCTTCGAAACATTTGTTCACTATCGCAATTTTCCCATCAGATTCAGGATGATAAGATGAGCTATGAGCTAACTGAGTACCTAAATATTCCGCCTCTTGTACTCCAAAGAAACAATTGGAACTTTTTGCATGTAATTCTTTCTCCTCCAATAGTTTGAGCACCCTGTCAACATGTTGAACATGATCCTTCCAAGACTTGATGTATATTAGTATATCATCAAAAAATACTAACACAAATTTTCTAGGTAAGGGTTTGAAAATGGAATTCATCAAACCTTGAAATGTAGAAGGTGCATTGGTAAGTCCAAAAGGAATGATCAAAAATTCCTAATAACCCTCATGAGTTCTAAATGTTTTTTTTGGAATGGCTTCAATCTTCATTCTGATTTGATGATATCCTAAAACAAGATCCAACTTGGTGAAGCAAATTGCTCCATGTAATTCATTTGATAATTCATCAATGATAGGAATGGGAAATTTATCTTTAATAGTAAGCTTGTTTAGCTCACTATAATCTAGACACATGCACCATGATCCATCCTTCTTGTGTACCAATACCACTGGAGCAGAGAAAGAACATTGACTAGGTTGAATTATACCAACCTCTAGCATTTCTACAACCATACGTTCAATTTCACTCTTTTGGGCATATGGATATCTGTAAGGCCTGATGTTTGGGGGAACACTTCCTCGAATCAAATGAATAGCATGGTTTTGATTACGAATAGGTGGGAGGCCTTTGGGAGTCTCAAATAACTTGGAATGGTTGTCCAAAACTTTTTGGAGATCTGGAGAAATAAATGATTTCGTTGTGGGTACCTCTAGTGAACATTATTGTGCAATTTCGCCCCGTTTTTATTTCTTTAGAAGATTTTTCATGCTGTTAGAGATGATTATCTTTCCTGGTTTCCCTATGATACCCCTTAATTCAACCTCCTTTCCTTCCCAAAAAAATTTCTATAAAAGTTCTTGAAAATTAAAAGCTATCGTACCCAAAGGTTTTAGCCATTGAACTCCTGGTACAACATCTGCACCACCCATTGGAATGGAAAGCATTGAACTATTCATGACGTATTATCCCATGGATAGCTTTATATTATGACACTTTCCAGAGAATTTATGGTTCCTCCATTTACAACCATTACTTGACACTCTGGTGCTGGATATAGGAAGCAATTCAATTCCTTGGCTATCTTACAATTAATAAAATTATGGGTACTACTTAAATCAATTAACACTATTACCTTTTTCTTCTTGATATGCCCTTCTATATTGAGAGTTTGAGGAGTGGTAATTCCTGTCAATGCATTACAAGATATGGTTAGATTCATTTCTTCTTTCTCTGGGATTGGTTCCTGGTGTATATCCTCTTCTTTTGATGTTTCTTGTTCATTTTCTTGCTCCTCTTCCTCATCTATGTAAATTAATTTCTTCTCCACACATTTATGACCTTTAGTGTATTTTCTATCACTATTGCAACAAAGTCCTTTTGCTCTTTTTTCTTCCAATTGTTTTGGTGTCAACCTTGTAGGTGGTGAAAGGCTAGGAGCAACAACAGTTCCATCTTTATAGCTATGAGTGGTAGGCTTCCTTGTTGCCATAATTTTGCTTTCAATTTTTCTTGCCAACCTATATGCCTTCTCTAATGAATCAGGTTCCCAAAGGCAAACCTCATGTTGGATGTTATCATTTAAAGTCCCTATGAACACTTCAATCCTATGCTTCTCTGGAATATCATTTACTCTTATATTCAATTTTTGGAAGTCCTCAATGTGCTCTTCCATTGAACCCTTTTGTTTGAGATTTATCAATTGGCTAAAGAAGGTGTTGCTCTTTGTATCCTCATAATGTGTTATCATTTCCTCCATGAAAATTGACCAGGAGACAAGTTGTTTACGATAACAAATCTCTCTATAACATACAAACTGTTTCGTTCTAAATATAAAGATGCAATACGTACCTTTTGTGTGTTTTTCACATTATGTAGACCAAAATATTTCTCCATCTGTACTATCCATGTTACAAGATCCTTGCCATCAAAATTCCTTATATCTATCTTTGGAATATGATGGGTCTTCAATCCAACGTTAGATTCTATGAAATCATGATTAACATTACTTTTGTTCTCATCATGACTTTCCTCTACTACCTTTTCGCCATTAGGAGGCCTTTCTTGTATCAGCATTTTCCCACCTTCCTTCAAACCTTCCATGTCTTTCTTCAAATATTCTATGCATTTATTCCAATATGATTCCATACCATCGATATCATCTTCCATGGCATAGATAAAGTATTTATCTTATCTTCAATCGCATTCTTCAAATCATCCACCCAATTTTGATTACTAGGTGTTTCTATTTTCTTGATTCGAGTCATTCCTTTTATTGCTTTTAGGATTTCTATCTTGAATATGTTGTATCTCTAGAATTTCGGATCTCCAAGGTCTGGAATTGCGATCTGTGGTAGCCCCTTGTTTCCTCCTTCCAATGCCACAAGTCTGATCGAAATTGGATTCTCCAAGAAAGCGTTATGCCTGATCTCCCAAGATGACCTGATTATATACTTTTTTAGTAGAGCGAACTTGTACGAAGTTCCACAAGTCACTGTTTTGACCTTCCAACTTGAAAACAATCTAAAGAGAAGTAAAATCAGTCCTCTTACTCTAACTTCTTACGAAATTTAAATCTGATGCTCAGAGAGAAATTTATGACGATTTTCCCAAGGTCACTTGTTTGATATGTAATTCGAGAGCCTGCAAAAAACCTAAATTTCTTGGACCATATCTCCAAAAATATAGTGAAACAAGATTTGAAATTTGGGTCCGAGATTCATCAAGATTTCGGCTCAAACGGATTTTAATTTCAAAGTCTAAACCTTCGTAGAAACAAAATTATAGCGAAAATTCTACGATGACCTGTTTGAGATGGAATTATGGAGCTTGCAATAGCCCTAACTTCCTCAGATGATATCTCCAAAAATATAGCTTGAAAAGATCTGAAATTTGTACCTAAGGTTCAGAACGATTTCGGCTCAAATGGCTTTTTTTATCTTCTGAAACTTAGTAGCAAAAAATTTATAGCAAAAATGCCACGATGGCTTGTTTGGAGCAACGAAACCCTAGAATCCAAAGCTCTGATACCAAATATTATGAAAGCAGCTCACAAAAAGATAGAAAATATAGATCAATGACTTCAAAATCAGCCTCTTCAAGGGGGAAACCTCCATTACATTACACAAATGAAAAATTATTGGATGATATAGATGACAAGACCTCCTTTCTATATATAGGATTCTAAGGGGTCCCAATATAATTAGAGCCTACATAACAATAATATTGTAGGGGCACAACAATAACAATAGTCGACTTCTATGGGGCATAATAATAACAACATGGGGACTATATGGGCACAATAATATAATAAGGGGGTTGCACTATTAACAATAAGGGGTTACACTAGTAGTATAAGGACCTAACATATGCATATTCCTCGCTTAACATATCAAGTGTGTTATAACTCAATGGCATTATGTTGAATGGTGAGAGTGGAAAGTGCAAAGCCGAATGTATTGTGACACCATTTGCAATGTATGCAGGCTTGCTAGTGAATGAAACTATGAGACTCTTTTCTTTAAGGGGGTCACTTTCAAGTTCTTTGTTATAGTATCACATTAGTGCGTGATAAAGTGCTTGTGTAGCAAATGTTTTTCCTGTTCCCGCACCTCCAGTGATAAAGAAGTAAAATTGCTTGTCTGATTGTTTTTTTTCCATAGTACTATTTTCTTTATTATAAATTGTTGTTCTTCATTTAGTTTTCTCTTGAGTTCATGAAATGTTGTTGTGCTCAAAACAAAGAGATGCTTGATATATCCATTGTTATTTGCATTGGTAATGCGCATGTTTCTAGATTGCATATTTCACACTAGATCATGTTGAATATCATATTTCTCATGAAAAAAAGTACTAATTCCATTTTCTTATGGCAGGTTAAGTACAAGTATATCTTCACCTTTGGATGCAATTGTAGTGGAAGCAAGGTCAATGTCGCCCCATGGAGATATTGGATAGGAGAAATATTTTTTGGTGGCATAAACAATGTGCTTTTGAGACAAGTATGCTTCGGTCCATGTCTCATTGGAATTTTCTAGGGTTTATTCAGATTCCATATATGGAATATAAAGCATCATTTTCACTTTGTAATGGTTTGCAGGGTTCTTTTGTTCATTGTATCGAACGAATCGTATGATAGATGGGCGTTTTGTTTTTTCATTGCAATTTTTTTTGGCCAAATAGGAAGAAGCATATTCTTCTAGACAAATTGTTTCGAGTTCGATGGGTCGGGACACATATTTATCAATGATTGAATTGCGCATAATATCTTTGGAGTTATCATCTTCATGTTGCAAGAGAACAAGTTTTTTAAGGACATATGTTCGCTTTTCAACTGGAGCAATGTTGATGAAAATTGTTTTTCTAGATGATGAGTGCAAAGGAATTGACAATATAATGTGAATGACTTGTTTGCTTGACGTTTGTTGCAAATTCAATAATGAATTTCCAATCCTACAAATGGTTTCAATTTTACCATAATTGCTAGACAATAAATCTTCTAGGATTCTTTCGAAAGCAAATGTCATTGTGAGGTCCATCTTTGTCATATAGGAACTACAATATGTTGTTGTAACGTAGACATCTAAGATGAACTAGGTATCTGTGTTCACTTGCCACAATGGAGGGATTTCTTTTGCAAATGCATTTATCCATATATCACAAGGAAAGTTTTTCAATAGTACAATTGGTTGAACATTGTAAGAGAAAAAGATAAATATATATTGTTTGTTCGCAATACCAAGATCAGCCAAGAAAGTATCAAACATCATGTTTTTTGGGTACAATTTGTTTTGTAAAGGAGAAGATTTTTTTTTTTTCATCTCTTGATTGATATTTTCGTTAGTGCATAGAGGTTGCAAGATACAAGTTTCATGCATTGGTGGAAAACGAAAACCAAATCTACAACCAAAATTTCTTGTTGAAATGTGGCAACAAGAATATTCCAATTTTAATTTGTTCTTGAATTAAAATTGAGAATTAAAATTCAAATTTAGTCTCACCAACTGCTTGGAAAATAATTAATTAATTCATCTTGAGTTAATTAGTTGAAGAAATCCAAGCTAGAAGTCATTGTGAAGTTATGCAACCTTTATCCCTTAAATTAAGGAGACTATCCCTTGATTAAGGAGATAAGAGTGAGTTGTAATTAGTTAGCTCAGTTAATTGAGTTAAGTCCAATTAAATTAGTTCCAAATAGTTTGAGGATCTAATTGTGAGTTTAGTTAGTTAATGCATGCATGCATCAAGCTAGTGTACTCCAGATAATTGAAGATTCTCTCATCGATAACTTATGCATGTCAGTTCAGAAAAATACCCAGTTGAGATTCATGACAGGGACAGTGTACTATCAATTGCAAGAATTTTCCTATAAGGAAAACTCTTGCATGCAGAAGGAATTCATTCCTTGAGATTTGTGCAGTTTTATAGGGTGTAAGATTAGTGTAAGTGATCAGTGTCACACTTGGTGATAGCTGGAGCACCCAAGAGAAACTGCGGAAGGAAATAGGAAGCTTAGAGGGCAGAGGAGAAGGCATATGAGTAGTCTATTCTGTCTATGAGCAGTAGTGAGGGATTGTACTAAGAGCTGGATAGCTGTGAGAGCTAAAGCTGTGTGTAATCCTGATATATTTTCACTTGTATGATAATACAGATAACAAGGTTTTTAGCTGAGGATTTCCCCATAGTATTCTTCTGTGTTTCATGTGTATTGTTTTCTCTTCTCTGTTTATGTGTTCCGCTTGATCTTGCTCAAATCTATTAAGCTTCCGCAATTTTGATTGTAGAAGTAGATTAATTATTTTGCTTTAGTTATATTGCATAATCAAATTGATTTACAATGAGAATTTCTACATGGTATTAGAGCAAAGGTGATCAAAGCTGTGAACAGTATACTAAGAACGGAAATTCGAAGTTTGAAGTTCTTGGTTGCAGGTGCAAAATCGAATTCTTATCATACTTCAAAGTTCATCAATGGCATTGAATGGCTTGCAACTCGAGAGTATGCTCTGGATGGTAGCTCAAATTACATAGCATGGAAAGATCACATGGAGGCTGTATTAGAAGACAACGGCTTGAAGGAATTCATTTATCAAGAAATCCAAAAGCCTTCTTCAACTAATGCACAAGAATTGGCTGAATCGAAGAAGTGTGTGGCGAAGGCAAGACAGATCATCCTAGAGGGAGTTCAAGACCATATTGTTTTGAGTCTCCATGGGAAGGATACTCCATTTTCAATGTGGAAGACATTGAAGGACCTCTACCAGAACAATAGTGACCAAAGGAAATTGGCGCTCAAGGATAAGCTTCGGAGAATCAAGATGGAGAAGGGTGACACTACTTCCACATACCTGAACAAGCTCACCACATGTAGAGATGAGCTTAGTAGTGTGGGAATAACTATTGCCGATGATGATATGGTGAACCTCGCTCTCCTCGGCCTTCTAAAGAGCTGGAATAGATACCAAGACTTTGTGAATGGAAGGGAGAAACTGTCGGATTGGGAACGACTGTGGTCGTATCTGATGCAGGAGGAGATCAGGAGGAGCACAAGAGATAGTTCTTCATCTAAGAATGATGATGAAGAAAATTTGGCCTTAGCAAGTAAGGCAAGGAAAGGGAAAGGGAAGGCTTCCCATTCCAAATTGAATTCTTCTCATGGAGGGAAGAAGATTGACAAATCTAAAGTGAGATGCTTTAATTGTCATGAGATGGGACATTATGCAACTAATTGCCCATTGAATAAATCCAAGAAGGGATTCTCGAAAGGATCAGAAGGTGAGGCATTAACCTCTTAGTTCGAATTGGATTTTGCCCTCATCGCATGCATGGTTTCATTGATGGTGGGTTGTGTTTGGTATCTTGATATTGGAGCCTCATTCCACATGACCGGTGATAAAAGTTTATTCAGTACCTTGGCGGAGAAAGACGACAGAAAGTACAACGTTTCAGGAGTTAGCACGGTTTCTTTTCAGAGGGAGCATGGATCTCCTGTCACATTGACAGGTGTGAAGTATATGCCTGGACTAAAGAAGAACTTGGTATCGGTCACGATGTTGAGGACAAAGGATACGATGTTGTCTTCAGTAAAGGAAAGGAGTTCCTGAGACACATAGCCACGGGTCAGACCAAGAGGATTGGGATTTGGGTGAAGAATCTCTATAAACTAGAGGTGGATGATTGTGCTGCATTGAGTTCGAAAGCAGAATTGGTGCAAAGCCAAGACATTGGCGAGTTATGGCACAAGCGGTTGGGCCATTTGCATCATGGGGCCTTGAAGATAATGCAGCAGATCTCTACTGGACTTCCCAAAGGTAAACTTGAGCAAGTTGACACATGAAAAGGTTGTACCTTGGGTAAGTACACTAAGTCTTCCTTTCATGATTGAGACAGTCGAGCAGAAGCAATCTTAGAGCGAGTTCATATTGATTTGTGTGGACCATTATCGACGACCTCCATAGCGAAGCAAAGGTATTATGTGATTTTCATTAATGATTTTTCTCATAAATGTTGCACCTATTTCATGCAAAAGAAGGACCAAACCTTCTCAAAGTTTTGTGAATTCAAAGCTTTGGTTGAGAAAGAATCTGGGAAGAAGATCAAGGCCTTGAGAAGCGACAACAATGGAGAATATGTCTCTCAAGAGTTTAAGGACTTCTGTGCAGCGGAAGGAATTAAATGGGAGTTGATGGCACCCCATAACCCATAATAGATTGGTGTGGACGAGAGAAAGAACCGAACGATTGTAGGGGTAGCACGGGCGATGTTGCATGACCAAGGCCTACCACTTCATTTGTGGGCTGAGGCATGCAATACAACGGTCTATTTGCAGAATAGAAGCTCGCATCAAATACTTGGGATGAAGACACTGGAGAAATCTTTCTCTGGTAAGAGACCAGATTTGGGTGACTTCAGGATCTTTGGCTAATCGGTATATTGCCATGTTACCAAGGATGCTCGGAAGAAGCCTGAGCCGAAAACATAGTTGGGGATACTTGTGGGGTACTCTATGATGAGCCCTAGAAATGGGTAATTATATGGGCTCATTCAGCCTCCTAGCTCAGCTTAATCCACCATTCTCATTAGTTTATTGCATGCTTTTGATTATATTTATGCTAATAGAGTGAATTGGGTTAGTCATTATGCCATGAAGTCTAATGTGTGCTTTATGTAGATTTTTGGTCAATTTTGGAAAAATTCAAAGGTAGCCCCCATTGAGTAGCCCCATGGATTAGGCCCCTCCCGGCAGATATTGTCTATTGTACCCCACCCCGAAGAAAAGATGTGAGCTGTGCCCCACTCGGCAGATATTGTATTAATGAGCATTTGGCAGCCAATATTCGAGGAAAACAAGGGAGAGGATTTGTAGGAGGGTGTCCCCCTCATTTATGACTCCCTACCTTTAATCCTCCATCAGAAACTCGGAGCACAAACAGCCACATCGATGCATCCCAGGGGCAGCCGAGCAAGTCAAGAAGAACTGTTTTCTATCTCTAGTTCTGGGAAGCCGAGACCCTTGATTTTAGGAGAGCTGTAGGGGGACCCCATTTGTATAAATAGGGGGGCTTAGGGCCTCAATATTTTAGCCAGTTATAGTATAATTTTCGCACTTTTGTGCAGCTCTTGTTCAGCTCATTTTTGAGCTTATTTTCTGTGAACAGTTTATGTAATGTGACTTTTATTTTGATAATGGAGATGACATATTTTCTGAGCGAGCATTGATTTCTTTTACAGGGATGAAGCTCTTGGGTTAGGGCCCAACCCAAGATGCCCAACACCTCTTTCTTTGTACTCATGTGGTTTTGCTTCAGTTCATGAGTTAATTTCTGTTACATAGATTAATTTTACCTTGTTTAGAATAGGTTTCTTTTGATGGTTTGCATAGCTGCTTTTTGTTTCACTTACTGAAAAAACAGGCCCTGATCTCCTTTCCCCCTTCCTGGGACCATGATTTGAGGTCAAGGCACCATTGTTGCCACCAAAAACACAATTTTGCTTCTTCCATGCAATTTCTAGTGTGATGATTTGATTTGAAAAGTTAAAAGGTTGATTTAGATTAATTTTGCCAAGATTATTTCCTGTTTCCATAATAAATCTCTTTGCAAGCTTTTCTATTCATAGGGTACTGTTAAGCACTTCATGTTTCTAGGTCAGAAATTAGGTTAACAAGAGATATGGTTATGTTTTCTTGGTACAGCTAGTCCTTTCCTTGCGCAGTTTTGGTAATTAGATGTGCAGATCTCTTACAACAAACCTTAACTCACAACAAATCAATAAAATAGCCAACATCATATCATTTCTCACAGGTTTCACAAGTCATTCACAGTCCTTCATGATTCTGCCCTAATTTCTGCACTTTTTCCATAAGCTTTCCTCTCGTCATTTGAACAAATCCAACCATCATTTTCTTTCCTGATCCTCTTGGTTAAGCCCCATACACCTCAAAACATCCCTCTAGTCTTCACCTACCATTTCCCACCATTTTTCCACTCTTAAAACCTCTAAAAATATCTCTCGGCATTCTCCTGTAGATCCTCTTGTAGATCCCCTGCAACCTCTTGTAGAATTTCCTGTGAGTGATTTTTCGAAGTCTGATTGCAGGGGAAGTCTTCAGAAGGTTACCAGAGGCTTCTTAGGACCCCTCCACACCTTCTTCCACCTCTACAAAAAACAAAATCCACCCTCCATCGCCACCAAACCTCTGCCACAGTCACAAACAGACAAAATCACATGCATAACAATTTCACATAAAACACATAAAAACGCAAAAAGATGTTCTTTTCTCATTTTCTTCTAGGAATAGCTTGAATAGATGTAATTTACCTTTTCAGTAGTCAATGGCACTCATTTCATCAGTTTTCATCTCTTTTTCTGCAAAAGTAGGGTTAGTTGGAAAAATTAGGGTTTGCTTTACACTCTAGTCTTCTTTCTCTTTCTGCAAGTAGAATAGTCTTTGTAGAGTTAGCTTTCTTTCATCACAGTTAAAAGCTTCTTCTGGAAACTCATAGAAGTTGGCTTGAGCTCCTAGTGATCTTGCACCAGCTGACCAAGTGACAGCCTGCAGTAAGAGCTAGTACTTGTGCATACAACATCATCGCTTCCAAGTTTGTTACAAACTATCGGGTTGATAAAAGTAAAGTAGGAAGCCCTAGGAGTTGCAGCATTATTGCTGCAATACTGGTGCTCACCACTTTTTGGCGCCATTGCTGGGGAAGCGTCAGAGTATTTTGTGATTACTGTTTTATTCTATTTTCTACTACAACATTCTGCTAAGTAGTTTATTTCAACAAAAGTAGAGTAGTTGTTCTTTCAATTTCTTCATTTCCTTGCTTTCATTTTGGTTATGTAATCTCCATTTCAACAAAAGTAGATTAGTCATTTCAATTCTACAATTTCCATTTTAGAAAAAGTAAATTAGTCATTTCCTTGCTTTCATTTCCATTATGCAATTTTCATTTCAGCGAGTTCATTTCAGTAGTTGCAATTTGTTTGTTCAAATCAATTTCAGTTTTGCAGGTACAAGAAGTGAAAAAAACAAAAATCACCAAAAAAGGAGATTCCCTTTCATGCCTCATAGGAATAGAGATAATTCAGGGAAATTCCTACCCAACACCCCCACCACATCACAAAGCCACCCTTCTCTCTTCTTCGATGGCAGTGATCCAGAAGATCCTTTTGGAGAACAACCTGAAATATTTGAAAAACCTATAGGAGAAGAAGAGGAAGAAACCATCCCTCCTGAGATAATGGCTGAAAATAGAAATGCTAGGGGAAATGGAGAAAGAGTAGAGCGTACCTTCCCCATCCGAGAGACCAATGGGGACACTAAAATGAAGAATATAAGCCCTTCAACCCTACCTCACTTCCATGGATTAACTACAGAAGATCCTGACACCTTCCTATTTGAGTTTGTTGTTATTTGTTGAACCTATGACTGTGCAGACGACGAGCAGAAGTTGAAACTATTTCCTTCTACCCTCAAGGATGCAGCATTGTGCTGGTTCATGGGGTTACTTGGCAACAACATCACAACTTGGGCTCAGATGTAGCAAGCCTTTAATAACAAATATCGTGACTACTGTAGATCAAAAGATACCAAGGAAGAAATCTTCAGAATGACCATGGGAAGTGATGAATCCTTGGAGGACTCTGAAGAGAGATTCCAGCTTAGTTATAAAAGGGC
This sequence comes from Pinus tabuliformis, assembly GCA_031772625.1. NCBI lineage: Eukaryota > Viridiplantae > Streptophyta > Pinopsida > Pinales > Pinaceae > Pinus > Pinus tabuliformis. The sequence continues at coordinate 1,135,109,237 of CM062807.1, read as the reverse complement.
CAGGTGTATACTTGACCCCGAATCTCTGAAGTTGGTCCTGCTCCGAGGAGTTCCAGAAGACCTTCTAGACACCCTGCACTTACTGGCTAGGGGATACATCTACCAGCTACCTTATGAAGACATCAAGAATGTCTTTAGAAACCATACTAGGGCAGCCAGAAAGAGAGGTAGGGGGAGTCAACCCATGGCCAGTACCTGCTCCTCCAGTTCATCCCTCAAGGTGAATTTAGAAACATGCTGGAAGATTTCAAGAGTGAGATGCTGTAGCCTCTTGCCATGCAAATGGATACCTTGCATATCAAAAGGAAACAATAGGAAGCAAAGAGGGCTTTGGCCATTTTTTGTCCTAGGTGCACCTAAAGGCATCCTAGGAACGATGCCCATTGAACTCTATAGAGGTGTGTTCAGTTTGTGAAGAAGATCATCCTACAAATAAGTGCCCTTCCTTGCCCGGACTTAAAGTTGTATACCAAGGGGCCGAAGGAGCTACTGAACCACTCTATTTCATAAATCAAATGAGGCCACATGGACAAAGACTTTATCATCAGGGAATGCAAGGGACATCCCAAGCATACTACAACCCCAATCAAGCCACCCCATGACTTCTTTGGGCCCCCCTGCTCATCCTTCCTGGTCCACACCTCCTCCTTGGTCATATCCATCTCAATATCATGCTCAACTAGATGCTCATTCATTTCACTCCTATGCTCAGCCACAACATCAGTGGAATGCACCTCATCAGGGGTGGAGGCCCCAGTATAACTCTCCTCCCGCTCTTTTGCCTCCACCACCTGCTCAACTGTAACCATTGCCTCCTGCTCCACCAAGGCAACCCCAAATGCCTTCTCAATCGAACCTGAACCTGAATAACAGACAGGCTCAACAAGTATATAGTGGGGAACCATCATGCCCAACATATGCTGTCGAGATTCAGGAGATTAACCTATGATATGGGAAGGTTATCCTAGATAGCCATCCTCCCCCTAAGGAGGATGAGGAAGATAAAGAGGAAAGTGAACTGAAAGTAATTCCACCCTTTCTTGAGAGATTATCTGGGACAACATAGCCTACCCCAGAAGAAACTGAACTTCTGGGAGAATTGAAACAATTATGTGTAAAGATACCACTTCTCCAAGCCATAAAGGATGTGCCTATATACAACAATATGATTAAAGAGATGTGCATTAGGTATCTAGGTAGGCGCAAGATAGATGCCCCAACCATCAATGTCATAGGGAAACTGTCTGACCTGATGTTGGGGCAGGTAATCTGTCTGAAGTATCTGGACCCTAGAAGCCCAGTAGTCGATGTCCACATCAATGGCACTATGATCCCCCATACCTTGATTGATCTGGGGGCTACCATTAATGTGATGACCAAGGACACTATGCTCAAGCTCAACCTCCAGGGCTCCCTGAGAAAGACTACAATAGTACTGCAGTTAGCAGATCACTCCACCATGACCCCTGAAGGGATTGTGGAAGATGTAATGGTCTCCATCGATTCTTGGGAGTACCATGTTGATTTCTTGGTTCTTCAGCCGAAGGCAAAGATCACTGGGTATCCTCTCATCCTGCAAAGACCCTAGTTGGCTATTGTAGATGCCTACATCAGTTGTCGAGCTGGGAACATGACTATCAAGAATGGGCATATGTCCAAGCAACTAGTCCATTACCCTCCTACCCAACCTCTGGTAGAACATGATCTGTCTCTATGGTTGGAGGAGGAAGATGAGGATGAAGTCTATTCTGCACCACTTTGTGCAGTAGACACTACCATGGGGGGGGGGGGGGGGGGGGGGACCACAAACTGAGGATGATATCATTGAAAACTTAATTCAGAATCCACCCCCCAGTATGTTACCATTAGAAGAGTTAGTGAAAGAAACCCAAGACAATCCTTTAGTTGATTTCTGTGTGGCCGACTCGACCTCTCTCCGAGTTAAGAATATAGATTTCGGCCCAGAAAGAACCTTGAAAATCAACTCATCCCTATCCACCTCTCAGGAGAAGGAACTGTGTAGCTTATTGAAAAACCATTTGGATGCCTTCGCTTGGAGCTATAAGGAGATGAAGGGAGTGCACCCTTCAGTCTGCACTCATCACATTTACATTAAGGAAGATTGAAAACCAGTCAGGCAACCTCAAAGGAGGATGAATCCAACCCTTAAAGAAATTGTCAAGGAAGAATTGCAAAAGTTACTGGATGCAGGGTTCATCTACCCCATCTCGACAGTGAATGGGTCTCTCCTTTGGTGCTAGTGCCAAAGAAAAATGGTAAGTGGATAATCTATGTAGATTACCAGGAACTGAACAAGGCCACCAAGAAGGACCATTTTCCTTTGCCTTTCATTAGATGGTCTAGCGGGAAAAAAGTTTTTCTCCTTCCTAGATGGGTTTAGCGGGTACAATCAGATCCAAATCAGCCCAGAAGACCAAGATAAGACCACTTTCACTTGTCCTTGGGGTACCTTTGCATATCGGGTCCTTCCTTTTGGTTTGTGCAATGCTCCCACCACTTTCCAGAGAGCAGTATTGAGTATATTCTCTGAACTGGTTCATGATGCAGTGGAAATATATATGGATGATTTTACTCCTTATGGTTCTAACTTCCAAGAAGCTTTGTCTAACCTGGGAAAAGTTTTGGACAAGTGTATTGAAATGAACCTATCCCTCAGTCTGGAAAAGTGTGAATTCTTGATGATTGAAGGGATCGTGCTAGGTCATGCAATCTCCCAACAAGGATTACAGGTGGACCCCAACAAAATTGCCATCATCCAAAGGGTCCCACCTTCTCAAAAGGTGAGAGATGTCCAAAGTTTCCTAGGCTTAGCGGGATCTTATAGAAGATTCATTAAAGATTTCAGTAAGCTAGCCTCTCCATTGTTTGGTCTTTTGGGGAAAGATGTCAAGTTCATATGGACTGACAACTGTCAAGAAGCCCTAGATACAGAAATAGGTCCTACAACAAAACAACAGAGAAATAGAGTAAAAAAATACAAGAACACAAGAAATTAATAAGAAGTTCACCCTATCCTCCAGGGCTACATCTCCGGTCCAGCTCTCAGTGGTGGCCTTATTTTTATTGTGTCTTGAAGCAGAGAATTACAATGAAGGAGTTCAATATGAGTCTCCTAAAATAGATTGGCTTGGCAGGGTGATTCTTGGATTCCCCAAGCCACTAGAGTACACAGACTTTTTTCCTTTCCAACTCTTTGACCTCTCTGATTTGATAGATCCTCTCAGGGATGGCTTGAGTCTCTCAAGCTCTCTGGCGCTCGACGCTACTTTTTGTTAGCTCGGCCCTTTGTCCTATTTTTTCTTTTTGCTTTACTGGTTCTTCTCTTCTCTGTCTTCTGTCTTCAGTGTTTTGTCTTTCGGTTCTTGAACCCTCATCCTCTTTTTGGTCTGTACATGGCTTTAAAGCCATTCAAGCTCATGGTGGTTCACTTCCTCTTCCTCTCCGTCAGATCGCCTGCTTGGAGCTGCACTTGGAGTTCCCTGTTTCAGCGACATCATCAGGCTCTCAGGGATGTCCAATTTTCCTCCTGCGAACTGCGCCAGCTTGCTTCGTCGGTTCAATGCTTTGGTTACGTTATGAAATGAGTCTTCCGCCACCTTGGCGGTCAAAGCGGACCTCAAGTTCTTCTAAATCGCGGCTTAACCCTCCATCAATTCCATCTTCTCCATCGGGCGTGATCTCAGCCGTTAGATCTGGATCCCCCAGATCTGATGCCATTCGCTCATCCCACGCGGTTGACTAGCTCGACCGTTAGCGTGTGATGAGCAGCAGTTTTCTCTCTCCTCTGCTTGCCACGCGTTGGGCGCTGAGTGGAATCGCTCCTTTTTCATCAAAACTGCTTACCGCCCATGGATGCCCCCGATCAATACCACCGGTTTTGGAGTGGGTCCCGCCTTTAGCGCTTAGCCTTTTGTCCCACGATTTTCCCGACTCCCACGCGACCGAGTGCTCAGGGCTTCTCCATTTTGAAGGTTTTTGCCTAGCGATGCGTGATTACCACTAATTGCGCATCAAAAACTCCCTCTGTTTCTCGATCCAGGCCTCCCAGGGGCTAATTTCGCCTTTCGCGCAGTCTCCATGGGCCTCGATCAGTGTGCTTTGACCAAGGTCCTCGTCGTTCCACGCTGGTTTCCACTGCCACTGGTTTAGAGGTGTTTTTGATCGCTATTTTAAATTATTTGAAGTCTGTCCTGAACTGGTTTAGCCATGGCTCTGTTAATCATTCTTTATGGATCCAATTCAGATCAGGCGATATCACTCAATGTGATCGGTGTCAAAGGATGGGAAACCTACTCCAAGGATGAGATGCCCTTGCAGCCTCAAGTGACTTTTGAGCCATTTGAGAAGTGGGGCATGGACTTTGTGGGTCCTATCAACCCTCCTTCAAACCAGAAACAATACATCATTGTGTGCATCGATTATCTGACAAAATGGGCAGAGACAAAGGCAATCAAGGCAGCAACCGAAGAAAAAGTAGCTGAGTTTTTAAGAGAGAACATATTCTATAAGTTCGGGTATCCAAGAGAACTGGTTACAGATCAAGGTAGTCAGTTCACCTCCAATTTGATTGAAGACCTACTCATCCATCATAAAATCAAGCACAAGAATTCCACCCCCTACCATCCACAAGCCAATGGACAGGTGGAAGTCACCAACAGAGCTTTGGAGGGAATTTTGACTAAGGTAGTGAGCAGCAGTAGGAAAGATTGGGCAGATCAATTGGTTGAGGCCACCTGGGCCTACAACACCACATGGAAGACCACCACAGGATTCACACCCTATGAGCTGGTCTATGGAAAGAAGGCTCTGTTGTCAATAAAATTTGAATACAATACACTAAGGATGACAGCTCAGTTGGACCTAGATCTTAGCCATGCACAAAGGGAAAGGTTACTCCAACTTAATGGATTGGATGAACAGAGATTGAAAGCCCTTCTCCATACATAAGTAATCTATCTGCAGAGGAAGGTATGGCACGACATAAGCATCAAGGAGAAACAATTCCAAGAAGGAGATTGGGTGTTGTACGACTTAAGGTGCAAAGATTTCAAGGGCAAGTTGCGGACAAGATGGCTGGGACCATACATTATAGAAAAATGCAATGACAATGGCTTAGTTCTGATCAGGACTATTGATGAGGAAGGCATCCCCATGATTGTCAATGGGCATAGGTTGAAAATCTACAAGAAGCCCCTCTCCAAGCAAGAATTCATTAAAGAGCTGAGTAAAACAGTGTTGGTAGTGGAGCAAACCTCTGCCTCCACTTCACCCACTCATTATATATATATATATATATATATATATATATATATATATATATATATATATATATATATATATATATAATAAGGACTCTAGTGAAAAGCTCTATGAGGCGCTTGAGTCCCATCTTGATTCATTTTAGGTATAGCAATTTTAAGAGGTTAGTGCAATTATTTTTCTCATTGCAAACATGTCAAACCCACTGTGCAAATGTGCAAATAGAACTGAAAAATGAGTCATGACAATCATTGACAATGTGATCATGAATCAAGAACCGTTTTTTTAATAGGATGTGTTTAATGAACACTATATCAAGTTGTCTATGAGAGAAAAAATATGTAGGAATGCATGGAGCAATCGATCCATAATTTGGCGATACAGTGTTCATTTTGCGATATTGAAGGAATTGTTTAAAGTGACCACACAACATTTTGGTTATGCAACAAGATATTAAACTGATAGCCATCTATATCTTGGTTAAAGTAGAGATATACATGTCCATTTGCAAATAACCAAACATTCACTGGAATTAGCAACTAATTAGAAAACCATTTGATGCAAAAAGCATCTCCCCACAAGCTGATTGTCAAAGCAAAAAAAGATGTAGACAATCCTTGCAAGTATGTTTCAACATCAGTAACTCGAAGAAGCACAAAATAATTTGAGTAATATATTGACAATTATTATTGCAGTGGACTATGGGAGTTTTCCATACATAATGTTGTTTGCTTCCCGTGCACCCCACTCCCCATTTTTTTTCAAGAGCACAATTGTGAATAATCTGCTTTACCACAAAGAAGACGAAGAAGAATTTACAAGAAAATTCCTAAGTACATAAAGCATCACCATACACTATAATTCATTAATCCAATGTTCATTCACTTGGACATATTTCAAATATAGAAAAATTTCAAATTTTTTTTGAATACCTATAAATTTCTCAAAGTTCCTATATAGATAGAGAGATACAGATCCTCATTCAAATTATGTTCATTGACATCGCCTTTGCAATCAAATTGTTATCTAGGTACTATTCTTTTAGAAAAATAACGTTGTCTCATAACTAATGGCATTTTCAAAGTAATTAACAAGACAAGGACAAGAAGAAACATTGACAATAATAATTTATTGCATATGATTTGCCTAAGTTTAACTCAATGCATTTGAAAAAGTGTTACTAATAATACCATATTCCAATACAAATATATCATATGCCTATACACGAGGTAAACCAGGAGAGTATATTAGTCCTACACTTTTCAAGAGTAAAGATCACTAAGAAAGTTAGGGAAGACTTATGTTAAACCTTGTGTATAATGTCCAAGAAATGATGCAAACATGTTTCTATACTGAGAACATGACAACAAGTATAAAGAGTTTAATCATGCTTGAGATGAATTCATGTGAGTGCATCATGTGTGATATAAACGCATGGATAAAAAAAAAGGAAGTTGTACATGTTGCTCTAATGAGAACACGACAAGAAGCATATAGGGTGTGAGCATCTCTGAGAGGAATAAAAATCAGCCTATGGTCGTGTGCATCACCTAATAGGAAATAATTGATATTTTAAAAGTTAAATATACATATTACAATATATGCAAATTTTCAAAATTGTTTATGATTAAAATTGTACCCAAGTAGATGAGAATCATGTGGCTATTGATCTCACATTGACATTTCTATCAACTAATCATGAGGTGCAACTCTCGGTGCTTCATATTATAAGTACATTTTAATCAAATAACGAGGAATACATTGCTAAATTAATTGGCTCCTCCAACATAATCCATCCTCATATCATGATCATGCCTTTTTCAAAGCTATTCATAAGGAAATTGTTCTTAGCTATCAAGGGTCTAATTTTTTTAATAATAGTAAAAGAAATAAATATCTTGAAAACCAAAAAAAGAGATAATAATTATAGAAAAAAAAAATTGAAAATATATGTGTGTGTGTGTGTGTGAGGGGAGGATTAAATAATTTATGTTGAAGCATAGGGGAGAAAGAATTAGAGAAAGATAAAGAGAGACTAGCATAGAGAAAACAAAGACTAGCCATTCCCTATTTGGTGATCTAGATGATAAATGAGGGGCTTCTAAAATTGGCTTAGTTTATAACCATCTTCATGATTAAATTTGTGCCAATATTTTTTTATTTTTTTTATTTCAAGAGCCTCATGGACAATGTGTGAAGAGTAATGGAGTGTTGCAACCAAGATTTTGGTTTGGTCGAAACAAATTATTGTTGAGTTATAAAGGAGTGTTCAACTATGCTAGATTTGTATCAACTATGTTAGATTTGGAAATGTGATAGTGGCTTGCGTCTATGTTGTGCTCTTTGAGATTGACCCTAAAAGAATGACCTACTTGGCCCAAATTTTTTTAAATACAAGTATATGACATGTTTGACCTACATTTAACTTGGCTTAGATGCAACATTTATCTCCATGTAAAGACTAGTAGTAAACAAGGACACTAGTTGAACTCTGGTCTCAACATGCATTTTGATTCCCACACACTAAAGATTGGCTTGCTACAACTCTGTTGTGCATATATCTATCTGAAAAGTATCTTGAGATTTTCTATCAAGGATTCATACCTGCAATAATGAAGAAGCCTTTGAGAAAGTGCCTAGCAGAAGCCAAAAGTTGAATTATTGAATTTTATTTCTCTGTTATGTCTTTGGTAAAGAGATTTGAATTGTTCTTGCCCAATTGCAAGTAAGATTGCATCTTTCGTTTAACTTGTACTTAGTTTCCTAGTTTTCTAAAATCTTGGAATTAGAAGGTTGCTTTTGTCAAGTTTCCTGTCTTTTCCAATATTTTTGGTTATTCTTATCTATACAAAAATCTTTAAACATCCTTGGATATTGTTTTATGGGTAATATAATATTGAAACAAATAAATAAAAAATACAATGAAATACTAAACCACATCAAGATTCAGAGAAAAAAGAAAAAGAAAAAAAAAAGTGACACCCAATTCTTTGAAGCATTGTCCCAAATCAATGTTGATTTGATTTTTTATACTATAAGGCAAATCAATCGTTGTAATGTTTGCAAATCTTCCATGGAAAACTTGGGTGTTGTCATATTGGCTAACAAGATCTCGAATGCAATTGCTAGAGTAGATCCTAGCTTATGCATATTGTTTGAGTAGCGTACCAAGCCCATTTGGAAGAATTACAAAGCCAAATGCCAAAACAACAAAATTATTTGAATCACCTCCTTGTATCATTATATGCACAAAAGTCATATCAAAAGGAGCATAAATGATACGAGACCCCAAAGCATCATGGGGTAAAAGATTCATGGCATGAAAAATAAATAAAAATATTGTTTATGGGATAAAAGATTCATGGTTCATGGCATTGATGACATGACAAACTCAAGTTTCTTTCTCATTCCACATCTACTTCTACATAGATAGAATTATTAAATACATAGAATTGTTATGGAGCATACATATTGTTGTGAAACATGGCACTACAAAACTTACATTTGACAGAAGGAGGCTAACACAATTCCCACGATCTTGTCTCATCACAATGCAAGTTTTTTTTTTTGATATGTTGGCAAAGAGCATAACCCACTGCATTATTTAATCTTGAAATGTTAGTGGCATACTTTTAACAACCAAATTTGATGATTAGTTACGTTTAATGATGCAATATTGTTGAAAGATCAAGTAGAAAGCATATAAAAGTAATTTCAAATTAAACATTCACTCATGGGAAATCGATATGTTACTCTAATTTATAAATATTTATAAAAAAAATGTAATGTAAAATAATTGAGGATTCCATATATTAGTATTTTGTGCCCTTATAAATCTATTATTTATAAATAAAATGTAATAAAGAACAGTTCCAGATCACAAATCTTACTATTTAACGCTCTTATAATCTACCCTATAATATGACTAAGAGGAACCCGTTTAGAAAGGCATAAAGTTTTAGGGTACATACCAATCCTTCATATTAGCTACTAAATTTATCCTTTAAAACTAGTTGTTCCACAAGAGTACTTGTTACATGTGCTATTCTTTTTATATTAGTAATATTTTGACAAAGAACACTTGTTACTTGTGCATTTAGTAATTTTAAGGTTGAATATTCATCATGTATTTTCAATGCTATTTTATACATTCTTTTATATTGTGCGTTGTATCGAGTTACAATACAAAATGTAACAACTCAACATCTAAGGCTTAATAAGGGGTTTTTGATTGAACATGGGACATATAGATCTTAATACATTTGAATATACTTGGGAATTCTTGTCTATTATGTTAATGGATAATTTTTTGGAAGGTATCCGTGATTATTTTGTTTTGGTGTGTGCAGGTTACAACAATGAATAGCGAAAGCGAGATATCTAAGAGCCGAAGTAGGGTTTTTTGCAACTAATTTGGTCAAATCTCACATCAACAAGTAAGGACTAAAGGTGTGCACATACATTTTCCTCTCTTTTCATTTATGTGAAGCATGCTATGTGGTAGATCTAGGAGAATCTTTGTGAGTGGTTCATCCTACTGTGTAGCAAATCTATGGGTAAGATCCATGAAGTAATATCTCTTTGCCGATAGAACAAATTTGTGCAAATACCATAATATGGATGTTTAGAACTATATAGATCATAGACCAAAAAGAGGGTCATTCACAAGTTACTTATGCATGCAAGGAGATTATGATTGAGATATTTGCTCTCACAAAAAAAAAAATCACGAGTATTTTCTAAGCAATAGCAACATCCAATTAGGTTGGCACAATTCCATGAGCATGTTAAAAGAAAGTATATAGGATAACATATGTACAAACAAAGACTATTGTAGTTTTCTAGATAAACAAATAGATAAAGTCAAAAAAGGGAAAATAAACTCTATATTCAATTGGTAGGTTTTAACAAGAGATTGAAGCAGTAATGACTTCCTATGAGAATTTGATGAATGTTTTAATGAAATTTTTTATTAAGTGAAATAGGGGCTTCCTTCAATGGCTTCTATTTTAGAAGAATATGCCATAAGGCTTAGGGGATGAGGCATAATGTTTGGGGGCCCAATGATGGATTATTTTGTAGTTTTGAATACGGTATGTATAGTTATCCTTTGCACATCCCTATTCTTGTTTTGCACTCTAGATTAGATGAATGAAAATAGAAGTAACAAGTTGACCTATCCTTTTAATAGAGTCTACAACGTAGAAAGTTGTGATTTTCGTAACATTTGTAACTAATTTATAGAGTGTATGTTTAAAGGAATGTAATTTTCCTATATGGCATTGACACCCTTAACCCCTTCCCATGAGATTTGAACCTTAGAACTTATGGGGACTAAACCCCACACACACCAATTAATTTACACCTTTTGAGATTATATCCAAATTTGTTAAGGAAAAAGGAAAGCAAAGTTTAAACCCTCCATCATTTATTAAACTATAAAAAGTTTTGTATAAACAAATCACATAATGAAATAAAAAAAAACCTTGAAATAGTTCCCATTTTATTCTATTACATTATTTGTTGATTTAGATGTTTAATAATCAATTCTCCTCATCCCAGTCAAGCAACACAAATACATATATCATAATTTCTTATTCATAAATTTCATTTTTATAATATTCATTAATATCTATTATAAAACCTTATTTTATTAAAATACTAAACAAATTTTTATTATTAACTTAAAATACCTTTACCCTTAACATTAAAGTTTTAAAATTTCCAAAACATTTCTCCTTTAAAAAGCTTTAGTTCTCTTAATATCAATAATACCTAGAAAACAATCAAAACTACTCAAAAATAATGTTAGAATAATTTTACCAAACATCAGTAACTAAACATTTGCAGTTGCACCAATTGACAATACATCCCAAGAAGTATAAAGGTAAAGCAATAGCAATGGTGGACATAGCTGAGATGTACAAATAAGAAAGCAGGTACAATATCCGCTATTATGGAACAGTTTTTGCAGAATTTGCACATATAGAATTGCCCAAAGTTGAGGCATACAGAACAATGAACCAATTCTAGGACATGTTGGTATATTTCAATATATTGCAATAGATAGGATTGCCTTCAAAAGGCTTGGGGAATTGATTTACATTTTGCAAAATTTGCAGATATAGAATTGCCCAAAGTTGATGCATACAGAACAATGAACCAATTCTAGGATATATTGGTATATTATCCCATTAAATAAAACTGCTTTTGGTCTTAAAACTGTTTTTGTTCAGTTAAAAGTTTGTCTTATCTATTTAAGGAAACAGCTCAAAATTGAGAGGCATCTTGCACTGAAAGGCCTCTGGCAAGAGTGAAACCTTGCCTTTTTATGAACCAACGAATTATTCTAAGTGGTGTCACTATGATTTTCCTTGAATAACAATGAGTATTCTGCATTAGCACTTAACAGCTATTTTTAACTGTCCTCACCACTGATTTGACAACTAAATTATAATAGATTTTTGCCTCGTAAAAAAAAATTTAAATAATGGAAGCAGTGACGACCCAGTTTCTCTAAAATAAAATCGCATCTAGGATCACTTGGATTTTATCGATTATAGATTTTGGATATGAAATGGGTTGGAGTAAAGTTCTTGCTCCTGTCATCACTTGGGTTTTATCGATTATGGATTTTAGATATGAAATGGGTTGGGTTTTATTGATTATGGATTTTAGATATGAAATGGGTTGGGTTTTATCGATTATGGATTTTAGATATGAAATGGGTTGGGTTTTATCGATTATGGATTTTAGATATGAAATGGGTTGGAGTAAAGTTCTTGCTCCTGTCAGTTCAAGACTCGAAATATTCAAAATTCTAGGAGGCACTGCCACTGTTTGGCGAAATACAGCGAGCCCATTTGAAACCCAATGAATTGAATTTCGCTAGCGTTCTTCCAGCCTGTACCAAGCTGGCGTCTCTGCAACTAGGCATGCGGACGCATCCGAAATCATAGGTAGCGGATTTCAGGCTGATTTAGTAGACACGTGTGTAAAATTTGGGCTGATAGAGACTTCGCGCAAAGTATTTGACAAAATATCCAAACCAGATGTAATCTCTTGGACGATTATGATAACGGGATATTCAAAGGCAGGGAATCTAAACGAGTCTCAGAAGCTCTTTCGGAAAATACCCGTAAGTGATATATATGCCTGAACGGTAATGATCACAGGATATACACAGAATGGGTTGCTTGACATGGCTCTGAAACTATTTAATGAACGCCTGAAAGCAATCTAGTGTCATGGAATGCGATGATTCCAGGATTTGCACAAAGTGGTAATGGTGAAGAAACTCTCCAGTCTTTTAGACAAATGCAATTGGCAAATGTGAGGGTTGATTTCAAACCCTTTCCTAGTATTCTCCCACTGTGCGCTGGTTTGGGAACTCTGCAACAGGGTATGGAGTTCATGAGAATGTAATAAGTTAGGGTATCAGTGTGAGGCCATGTATATGCCAAATGTGGGAGGGCTCAGAGAGCCTTTGAACTGTTTAACCAAATGCATCCACTAGACGTTGTATCATGGACTGCATTGATTGTAGGGTATGCTCAGAATGGGCAGAGAGCAGATACCCCGAGGCATTTTCACGATATGCAAAAGGCAGTGGTTAGGACAGATTCAAAACCTTTTTCCAGTATTCTCTCTGTATGTGGCAACTTAGCAGCTTTAGAACAGGGCTTGAGGATACATGAACAATTAATCATAGACGGATTCCGATCTGATAAAGCTGTGATAAATTCCTTACGCTCCAGGAATGTGAGAACATACATAACGCCTGTGAATTATTTGAAAAGAAAGCATAAGACGAATGTTGCCTCGTGGACAACAATGATTGGAGAATATGCTTTTGGTTGGCTGTGGAAATGAAGCCCTCAAACCCTCTGAAAAAATGAAACTCTCTAGGACGAGACCAGCCCATGTTAAGTTGCTTTGTGTTTTGTCCGCATGGTTACATGCAGGACTAGTGGATGAGGGCTGTCAGTACTTCAACTGTAAGAGAGTACATTGCAGTATCACACCTGCAGTGGAGCACTATAGCTGTGTGGTTGACCTTTTTAGACAAAGCACAAGACATTATCAAGAAAATGCCAATAAAAGCTGATGCTTCTATATGGATTTGTTTGCTTGGTGTGGGTAGAACACATAAAAATCTAAAGCTAGAAGAGTATCTGGCAGAAAACATTTTCGGGTTGGACCCTAAAAATCCTGCACCTTATGTGCTTCTATCAAACATCTACGCTACAGCTAGCCGGTGGAGGGCACCTTGAAAGGTACGGAAAATGATGAGAGATAAAGTTATGAAAGAAACACCTGCATATCGCTGGATTGAGGTAACAAACATGAGGGAGATTGCATTAAAAAATGCAAGAAATCTATTAGAGGTTTGAGATATTGGCCTGTCACATGAAGGTCACAGGTTATGTTCTCAATGATGTTTATATTGAATGATTTAGGAGAACCAATCTAAATGCCACCATATCAGTTGGCAATTGAATTAGACTATTAAAGGTGTTTACTATAACGGTTGTTCGATTTATTGAAAACCCTCCAGTATGACTACTACCCTGCCACTGTATCTATCTCCAAAATTTGCTGCAGGAGGAATGGATGAGGTATGCCAACTGACCAGCATCAAGGATGGGTAGTGTCACTCGAGCGGTTAGCAGCGACATTCAGTGAAGCAAGCTATAAAAGGCATGGGCATGTTGAGCTTTCAATGTTTGCAGGGGACTAGTGTCTAGCGTCTGTTTCAGCTTCCAATATAGCATAGCAGTTAAAGATCTACTCTCTGGTTTTGGCCCCGATTGATAGGGGAAATATGGCCAAAATTATTTTATGGTAAAATTAATAGTTATAGGGATAGGGTAATTTTATCTAAATCATTTAAGACTGTAGCTCTCAAATTCTAGTCCAATAAAACAACATTCTGATAAGATCTTTAACTATCAAATAAGCACATCCATACAACAATCGGTAGGATAGTATGTTGATATATATATATATATATCTATATATATATATATATATAAAAGTCTATTTCCTTAGTTGCTTCAAACCAAGTAAGTAACTATTCGCTTGATAAACATTCTGTTCACAGGATTATAAGTTATCACAAATGAATTGATGTAAAAAAGTTATGTAAATACATTAAATTCAAAATGTATATAAATATATAAATTTCTAAATCTAATAGAATGTTTAAAATAAATTAAATATACATTAAATTCTTAAATTCAAGGGGTTAGTTTAATCCGTTGTTATCGGTGCTGTTGGACATTTGTTACCAGTGTAGCTGGGCATTTGGCTAGCTTTGGGCTAGCAGCTGCCTGATTTGAATTGCCAGTTCGAACTCCCTGGGTTTCCCAAGGCTGAGATGGGTTAGCAACTGCTTGGTTCACTGGGCATTTGGCTAGCTTTGGGCTAGCAGCTGCCTGATTTGAATTGCCAGTTCGAACTCCCTGGGTTTCCCAAGGCTGAGATGGGTTAGCAACTGCTTGGTTCAAATTCCTGGGTGAGGCTCCCAAACCGGTTTGATAGAAATGCCATCCATCCATGATGATATCTATGATACCTATGAATATAGGAAAGAGTAACAAGAAAATGAATCTAGGGATTACATCCATGGATATAGAGAAGACTACAAAGGAAATGAATATAGGGATAAATTAACGAATATAGGGATGGCATCCATCCATGTACATAAGAAAGAGTATCAAGAAACATCTCTTTGGAAAAATTAGATTAAATCCATCATGTTCATAAAATTCTCTTTGAAAATAAAAAAAATACATTAAGTCCATAATGTCCTTGGAAGCTCCTACAATTCATGCACCAGCTAATAATCGGCTTTCGAAGCTTTCTCAAATGAGACGCCATAAGCTCTTCACCAATGCATCAATACTTCGGCGGCTCCTCCAATTCTATGCACCAGCTAGTGTTCAACAGTTGGAAGTTTTGAAACACCAGAAAGCCCTCTTACTCTCGTCAATGCGGCTCTGGCCTCCAATTTCAGGATTATCAGAGTTGTTGGAAATGCTCCAACCTATACCAGACCATTACAATTCTTACTTTCGACATCTTGAAGGT
The DNA here is from genome assembly GCA_031772625.1 of Pinus tabuliformis. Lineage (NCBI taxonomy): Eukaryota > Viridiplantae > Streptophyta > Pinopsida > Pinales > Pinaceae > Pinus > Pinus tabuliformis. The sequence goes on along the minus strand of CM062807.1, from coordinate 1,135,093,865 downwards.
TGAAGAAAACACCTACAGAATAGGATATACCTCCAAAGAGTCTCTTAAATTGCTAAATGTTTCAATTCCCCCTCCATCTTTTATTGAATGGCGGGTTTCTTTACTGAAAATCCTCTATTAAGAGTCAACATTCTAATGGAATCGAGCAAACATTTCAATCCTTAGCAAAAGTTGAGCGCTAATTCGTTCAAGCTCCTTAGAAGACTGAATGAAAGTATTTCCAACGATTTGCTTTTTAAATGCAGAAATTATGAATATGGAAGCCTCTCCAAGTGGGAGCAGGTGGACAAGCAAAGGATTCGTTAAGTTACCAAAGGAACCCGGTAAACCTTGCAAATCGGAGCAGCCGAAGAAGTCAATCCTTTGGAGTTTTGTTCAGTTGTCACAGGAGTCTGGGAGCCTCTGCAAGTCGGAGCAGCTGGACAAATCAATCGTCTGGAGGTTCGTAATGTTGCCAAGGGAGTCTGGGTGCCTCTGCAAGTCGGAGCAACTCGACAAGTCAATCGTCTGGAGGCTCGTCAAGCTGCAAAAGAATCTGAGAGACTCTGCAGATGGAAGCAATCAGATAAGTCGAGCTTGGAGGTTCCTCAAGCAGACTGATAGCCTCTGCAGGTAGAAGCATCCGAACAAGGGAAGAGGTTGTAGGCTCGTCAAGCTGCCGAGGGAATCTGGTTGCTTCCGCAGCTGGTCGTAGCCAAACAATTTAAGGGTTTGGAGGTTCGTCAAGTCGCCAAGGGAATCTGGGAGCCGCCTCAGCTGAACAAGTGAAGTGTTTGGAGTCATGTCAAGCCTCCAAGGGAATCTGGGAGCCTCTGCAGCTGGTAGCAGCGGAACAAATGAAGGGCTTTGGAGGTTCGTCAAGCCGCCAAGGGTATCTGGGAGCTTGAGCCGCTGAATAAGTGAAGAGTTTGGAGGTTCATCAAGCTGCCAAGGGAATCTGGAAGCTTCTGCAGATGGAATCAGCGGGTCAATTAAGAGTTTGGAGGTTCGACAAGCTGCCGAAGGAATCTGGAAGCGGCCGCAGATTGGACACTGGTCAACCCGTCAAGCGATTCTGGGAGCCTCTGCAGCTGGAAGCAGCCGCATAAGTCGAGAGTTTGGAGGCTCGTCAAGCTGCCAAGGGAGTCTGGGAGCCTCTGCAGATGGAAGCAGCCGGACAAGTGAAAACCTTCCACAACCTTTTGAGAAGCTGTTGCTCATCGCTAAACAATATCCAGAGTACAATTACGAGTCAGAAATGCAATATACCTATCAATCCAATAAATAAAGCTGAGACTAACAGCAAAAATCAGAGTTCTCACCCATTATGAGTTTTCCCATGTCAAAACCCCTTATGCCTGCAACATTAAAAAGAGTGGCTCTCCACTCTTTAATAGTGCTGGAGTCATATCGTGGCTTCTTCTCACCAGTTTGACAGCTGCTTGTTCTCCTCTCTTCGAACGACCGCGCACATCCAGCATACACTTTATTCTCGGCCCCTGGACAACAGAGCATGCAGAGATCCCATGGCAGCATGCTCAAAACCCTATCATACAGTCTTGTTTCGCACTGCGTCCACCGAAGTTCTGATGGTTGGACAGCGTAGAAGACCTAAATGATAGTTGTCTTAGAGTTAACTCTCAACCCGATCTCCTTCAAACACCAACTTGATTCAGCATATCGAGGAGAGAAAATTGCTATGTGAATTGAGGCTGTTCAAATAGCCCCCTCCATTTGAGATGTCAAAGCAATCTCCCTCTTGCAATTCCTGGTGATCTAGGAACACTCGCAATCCGTGCTTGCAAAGATGATCGGGTAGGTAGGCGGCCAATGTTCTCCTGCAATCTGGGCAACGGTGGTCAATGAAGTCATAATACACACAGCAGTTCTGGTTGGCATACCAGGTGTATGCAGAAGTGGAGGAGGATCCGAGGATGCCATACTGCCATAGATTAGAATTACACGATCGTCCGGTGGATGTAGAGGTGGAGGATCCAAGGATGCCATTCCGCCACAGATTGGATTACATGAAACGAAACGAAACGTCTGGTTGATCTAAATACAAAATACAAGTGCAGAGCGCCTACCAGAAGATGACCGAAGTTTCCACTAGTTCACTCGGCCTTTGTTGCGCCCTCTCTCCCTTGCTACGTGCCAATAAGTTCAGAACAAAACCGCTCTGAAATACGATAGGTTTCAGAGTTTCTTATCTCACTCGCCAGTTTCTTATCTCACTCGCCAGACAGGGTCCTCCCACACATTGAATGGACCAAATTTATTAACTCTTTTTTCTATATTTTTATTAATTTATTATTTGAAGGAATTAACTCATTTTCTATAATTAATTATTTCAACGGTGGAATTAACAAGTGACTGGCAATTTCATCGATGGCACATATCAAAAGCGACATACAATGACGTCACTGACCACACATAACATGTGGTTCAGTTTCCACGAATCTATCCTTTTTGCAGTCAAGTTATCGTGGATGACAACTGGCATGTTTGAACAGCATCTTAATATTTCAGTTGTTGCTGGGACCAGACTTTAGAAACCCGGTATCTTCGAGAAATTCCTCTTTTTTTTTAATGTTATAAAATGATTATTTTTAAAAGTGGATTGAGACTTTAGAGACGCGGTATCTTCGTGAAATTTTTTTTTTAAATGTTATAAAATGATTATTTTTAAAGGTGGAAGGAAAACCATCGAGTGGAAATTACCTGAGAAGTGGTAAGCATTTCACCACCGACCCACTACCTTTCGTGGAGCCCGCAAGAACCCACCGACAACGCATGAGGGATTGAGTAGACATCACATGCCTTTGGTCGCTTTCCACCAATCTTTTCTTGTCGTATAAGTGTCACGCATGGACAAAAAAATATTAAAATTAATATTTTAATAAGAATTTGGTGGTGATATTTATTAGTTTCGGTTTATAAAGTCAATACTCATCCATTCATGAGAAACTACTTTACATTTTCTTAAAAGAAATATATAATTTTAAATTAATAGTGTTATTAGACAATGCCATTATGAAACTACTATTAATAATGCAGTTTATCTAGTTTTCATCCTGGCTTATTAATCTTAAAGGTACACAATTTTTTTTTCAATTTGTTTTAATTTTTATATAATTGAATTTAGGTTTTGGTGGTTTCCGAGGCTGACGTGCCCTCCTGCCACCACCAAGACTTTAGAGCGCAATGCATGGCATTGCTATAATGGTAAAAACACCTTAAATCATTCTTCTTAATTAATAAAATTGTTTTTTAGTTTACATTATCACTTACCTCTTGTAAGAAATCATATTTATTCTTAACCTACATCCATATGTCATTTGATTGTTTTGATTCTTTTAATATTAATTCGATTACCACTTTGGTTTGTTTTGATTGTTTATCTGTTTTTTTTTTTAAATTTATGTTGTTTATTAATAGTTTAATATTGGGAATTTAATTTTTATTATTTAAATTTATTTATTTGTAAAGTGATTGATTGAGTTTTTTTATAGGATATTTAATATTTTTATTTTTATTGATGATGATGATGATGGTGGTTAACTTCCGCTGAGACTAAATAATGGTCTATCTGACCTAAAGAAACAAATTATCTATTTTGATTTAAGATTTTATTCCTATGCTCAAAAAGCTTGGAGAGAAACCTGTCGAGCTCACTATAATTTTGACATTGTAAAAGGCTAGGAAGGTCACTATTACATTAGTTATTAATTTTTTTGTTTTTTGTTTTATTTTTTAATATTATTTCTATTTTTATGATTTTTAATTTTAATTTTAATTTTTTAATTTAAGATGACTTATTATTGTATTAAAACAATATTTTAATAATTTTAATTATAAAAAATTATATATATTAATAAAAAATAAAACACACACATATTAAAGTGCATATACATTAACATAAATAATATTAGTTAATCATATTTCTTTAATTTTTTAGGGTAACTTTCAACAATATAATATTTTATTACTTGATTTATTTTGGTGATGAAATTTTATGTTTTTATTATTTTTTAATTTAATTAAGTTTTATTTAAACTAAGATATAGCACTTGTTTTTTATAAAAGTAAAATGAAATATCAATATTAAATTAATTAATTTTTTTAAGATTTGATTTTTATATTAAAAAAACAAACAAACAAAAAAACAAAAAAAACATTTTCATATATCATAATTTTGTTAAATATACAACTAAAATATACAAATGCATGATATAGAGTCAATAATAAGAATTACCTGTCAATATATATGGCGTTATCCCACGTGGATGGGACAGCTGGTTAATAACCTCCCCACCACCCCACCCGGGTTCAACCCTCGATGCATGTGAGTAGCCTCCCCACCACCCCACCCGGGTTCAACCCTCGATGCATGTGAGCGCTGCTCCACAGCTATTGTAAACATTTTGCCTCTATATATATGTAAAATTGCAAATCTGAGTGAATATATAACTTCTAAAGAGGAACTCGCCCCCATTTAAAATAAAAAATAAAAATTACCCGTTAATAATAAGAATTGAACTAAAATTAGAGTCTCCAGATCCATAGAAAAGGATGATATCTACAACGAAGCGGGTGACATTTAGTCATCAAAAAGGACGAGCTTGAATCTAGGTAGACATATATATCTATGCACGAGCTTGAATCTAGGCAGACATATATACTTATGCACGATCTTGAATCTTGACAAACAGATATACTTAATAGTTGTCTTAAACCCTATGAGATTTAAACTAAAATGGGAACTTAATTTTACAAAAACCAACTAATCTAGTTCAAAAAAGAACAATATTATATCTTCCAAGTTTATGTTGATATGACTAAGAAATGAATAGTAATATACCCTTCGAGTTTCATGCTGGATAGATGACAAATTAGTGAAGCTATGGACACTCAAATTCACCCCTTCTTATTATTTGTGTATTAAATGCAACTTTTTGAGATATACATGTGAATTATTGTTTAAATTGATGAAGTTGATTGCAAATAGCAATTGTTTTAAAGGGTGTAAAAAAAGTGTTGTTATAATGTCAAAAAATTAAAATGTATTATTTTTTAAAATATTGAAGTAAATAAATTTTATTGATGTTATGAAAAAAGTTTTAGAAGTTTCTCTTTGTTTTAATGAAGTATGGTTTGAGAAAGTGTAACGTGTCACATATATAAGAGGTGAGTTGATTTGCCATGACCAAACTAATTTTGAGTGCAAGGTGTTATGACATGATCAAAGTAACTTTGAGTGCAATACACTATGTATTACATTTGAAAAAATATTTAATGTAAATTCGTTGTGCTAAGGAAATGTTTGCTTTTCATGCAATGTTTTTTAAGGAATTTTTTTCATATGCACTTTGTACAAAGTGGAGCTCCGGTTTCATGTGTATTGGACCTCTTGTAGACTTGCATGTGGATTTTCTATTCATTATGGTTTTCTCTCTTCTATACACCATGAAACTTTGCATTTTGTGCCTTATGTACAAAACATTTTGGTGTGGCATGACATGATGGCAGAGAATTTGTTTCCATGTAATGTGGTGAACAAAATTAAACTCTCCGTCCATGATGTTTTGTATGGCTGTAAATTGTCTCATCATGACATATCACATCACATTAAATTTTTATTACATGTGACATATCACATCACTCAAAAATTTATTTTCTTATGACATTTCACATTACATCCTTTTAAATTTCCTATGTGATACATTGCATAGCCTCAAACTTTCCTTCATAATGACAAAGGGACATTTTTAAAAATATATTGTGATATATTGTGTCTCCTCAAACGTTCTATATCTAGGACACATCACATTGCACCAGAGTTTTTCTCCACATAATATATAAGGATGGGTGCACAAAGATACTACCCAATTTTGGTGTAACAAGAGTATGTGAGTGTAAATTGTTAGGAAAGTGCACACATTCCTATTATTTTAGGCCTCCATATCAACTAAATGACATGGGAAAGGAATGTGCACATGTTATTTTTTAAAATGCATATGCATTCCTGGAATTTGAACCCGCTTTAAAAAAATGCATGTATGTTCCTTTGCAAGGATAATTTTAGGGGCGAATGTTCGCCCTTTGGCGAAATTAAGGGGTTTTAAATTTTTAGTGGGCGAATATTTTGTATCATAGTACATTTTTAAAAATCACCTCAAATAGCCCACCTTATTTTAAGGGAGAGGGTAAAAAAGGTAAATTTAGCCCTTGAAATTAGGACTTACAACCTTCCATCCGCCCATTTTCAAGAATAGGTTTTATTTAAGTGAATCCATTCGCCCATTTTCAAGAATAGGTTTTATTTAAGTGAATCCTATGGGCCAAATACCATATTTATAAAAGAGGTATGGTAAATTAATAAAAATATAAATAAATGAGAGGTATGGTAAATAAATAAAACATTTTTTATATTTACTCCATAAGTCACCTTATATACATGTAAGGGTGTAAACAAATAAAAATATAAGTAAAGTGGAGGTATGGTAAATAAATAAAACATCTTTTTATACTTACTCAAATGGTATGGTAAATAAATAAAAATATAAATAAACTAGACGTATCGTAAATAAATAAAACCTCTTTTTATATTTAGTCCATAACCCTTAATAAAAATATAAATAAACGAGAGGTATGGTAAACAAATAAAACATTTATATTTACTCCATAAGTCACCTTATATTTACAAACACTCAAAAAATGGGTTATATTTAGGTGAAACCTATGGCCAAAATACTATGGGACAAATACCACGGACTAGATTGTTATTAATACCATGCAAAAAACCATTATTAACCATAATATTAGAATTAATAAAAATAAAAATGGCACATGGTATTGACCCATGGTATTCACCAAAATGGCACATAGTATTGACCCATGGTATTCACCTAGAATGTAGCCTATTTAAATGGGGGAATTAAACCAGCATGTAGCCTATGCTAAGATTCACTAGGACTTTACAAAGTTTTATTATTTAGTGAAAGACTCGCCAAGATCTTACAAGATTTTATGATTGAGTAAAATATTCGCCATGCCTAGTGAGAGATTCGCCAAAAATTATATATACATATTATATTATTGATAAAATCGCCTTCCATTTTTCCTATATACCATGGAGATTCGCCCATTTATTATATTTATAAATTTAGGGGGGGTTCTTAAAATTTTCCCTGTTCCTTTGTGTATTTAAAAGAAAAACCAGTTGCAAGGTTACGTTGCTCCACGCAAACCCCATAAGCGAATTGTTCTCCAAAACATGTGCATGGTCATTGAATCCTCCTCCCCAAATGTAAATTCTTCTAACTTCATTTTTTTTTAGTACTTTTTGTTATTCTTTAAATGCAAAGAATTTTTTCTAAAGAAATTGTTGTTTTTTTAATGCAGTTTAGTTTAAACACAATCACCATGGCCGAAAGCCACAAACCCAATCAAAAAACCAACCCCAAAACAGAGCCACAAGAAAACATAACTATGAAGGCAAATCCTATTCCAAAAACCCAAATTAAAAATGATTTAAATGGATTGAGAATGTTGATTAAAGAACTTAGGCACATAAGGGAACCATTATACCTCTCATTAGCCACTTCCCTTGATAGTATTATTTCCTCCATTAATTGTGTCGGTGGTCAATTGACCAATATCACTAAATACATGGAAGGATGAGAGAATTCTACTCCACTTGTATTAGTAAAGAATGTGTTAAATAATTGAATATTACCAAACAAATTAATACAGGGATATTTATTGACCCAAGAACAAACCAAACCCCTAATCCAAGGAAGATACATATTTTCTTGAACTGGTGCACATTTAATCCATAGAAAGAGAATTGAACAAGCTGTTGGTTTATGGTTCTGGTAAACCTCCTTGTAATAATAGGGAGGTGACATGCAGGGAAAATTTTAAGAACCACCCTAAATTTATATGTATAATAAATGGGCTAATCCCCATGATACATAGGAAAAATGGGAGGCGATTTTCTCAATAATATAATATGTATATATAATTTTTTTGGCGAATCTCTCACCAGATTATATTATCTTGTATAGTGATGGAGAATCTTTCACTGAATTATAAAATCTTGTAAGATCTTGGCAAATCTTTTACTGGATAATAAAACATTGTGAAGTCTTGGCGAATGTTTTGCTAAAGTATGAAACCATATATGATAATAAGAAAACATATTCATTAAATTGCAATATATTGGAAAAAAGAAACATAATTTTCTCTTCCTACAATCAATGTTCCAAGTTTCGGTGGGCGTGTTTGTCAAGGTTCTTACAATACACTCTTTCATACCATTCTATTAGTTTTGATAATATTCCACAACAAAGTTCTTGTAGGTGTTGATATTGACAACAAGTTCTGTCAAGGTAGGAGAGATTCATCTTTTCTCTACAACTTTTGTCAAGCTACCACTTTTTTCAAGTTATCAAATTTCTTTCTTGTTCCATAGACTCCAACAGCGAGATAAAAAAAAACACATCAAGTTTGTTTACCCCAACACGCCAACAAGTAGCAAGCCCCAACTATATTATATAAAAAAGTATTAGGTATCCCAAAGGCTTGAAGGGGATCTAACTGAAAGAAGTGACCATTGTGAGAATCCTTCCAATCAATATATGAATATATAAATGTAGATTTATTATTATTTTAATTGGAAATCTTCAATTAAATAATAAAATTTAATTATGTCTCTCCCAATCTAAATTGCTTATTAGCATAATTCACTACCACGATAGGTCTCACATTTTTTAACAGCGTTGTAACATGTAGATTACTTTCCTTTTTGGTGAACTGGTGCAATGGCTCCAACCCCTACAGATCATTAGGAAAAACTAAGAATAGCACAGAAGATGAAAGGTTGTACAAACCAGCTTATTTTTCAAACAACTAATCCAACATCAGTACCTAAACTTTTTCATGAAGATATCATATTGAGAATGTTTGAAAAATGGTGAGAAATATTCTGCGAGGGTGATGCAGAAAGAGTGATAAGGTTTCATTGTTTTGATTTTTTTTTGTTAAATTAGAAAAAATTAAAAACCAATATTAATGGAGATATTGGTATTTTTTACTAAATTTTGTGAACTGACTAAATTAGCTTTAACCATTCACGTTAAGACGTTTTTACAATATAATTTCCTAATTCTATTTAATATCTTCATTATCATAAAAACCAACCTATATCCATCTTAACTCCACATCTACCACTCTTAGGGGCATGAAATCTATTTATGCCTCTGAGCATTTGGTAAACCCAGAATTAAGATGGATCTAAGATGATAGAATTTCCCCTTTAAATAGTCTATGCTCACATGAATACCATGGGTTATCATAAACCTGGAGCTTCAAAATTACTATTAGTAATTTATAAAAATTAATAAAATTAATAATTTATTTTTATTTTAACCAAGTTAAAATGTTTAACATACATTAAATTACAACATCCATTTTTACTCTTGCCCCGAGAGGGATCAAATATTTTTTCACTCTATTCTAGTTTGCATATCACGATATTTGATCCCTCTCAGGGCTTAGTAGATCCAGAGAAAAGATGGATCTACGCTGGTTTAATTCCCCATTTAAATAGGCTACATTCCACGTGAATACCATGGGTCAATACCATGTGCCATTTTTGTTTATTATTATTAATAATATTAGGGTTAATAAATTGACGACTGAATGAGAAGCTCTGCTCTGCTATCGCATCCGAACCCTAACCAGCTGCCGCCTTAGTTTTTGCGCCCTGTTGCTGCCGTCGAATCCTTGCTGGTCGTTAGCAATGGATATGGCGGGAGGAGGGGAGAGCTCTGCTCCCCCTCCAAAACATTCTGAGCACTCTGACGATGCCAGGACCATTCCGCATACGCCCCCTTCTGACGCCGATCCAGAAGCAGGAAAAGGTGTAAATCAGAAAGAGGAAGAAAGGACCCATACGGCCCCTTCAGATGATGCAGAAGAAGACAAAGAGAAACCTGCTAAAGCCAAAAAGAATCAGCATAAGGTTACATCAGCCACCTGCATACCAAAAGCAGCTGAACCTATCAAAGTGGAGCTGCCCAGCCATCGCATCAATGGTGAAATCCAGTACATGCAAGACCATGCACTCATCGGAAAATTTTTAGGCTTCTGGCCAACGGAGAGGGCTCTACAAGGCTGGATAGCCTCCAAGTGGAAACCCAAAGGCCAAATAACTCTGCAACTAGGACCAAAGGGCTTCTTTACTGCTATATTCCACTGTGTGGAGGACAGAGTGAGAATATTCGAGGGAGGGCCGTACTTCTTTAACTCTTCAGGCCTCTATCTCACTGAATGGAAGCCCAGATTCAATCCTGATACGGAGGACTTCAGCTGGGCGCCTGTCTGGATCAGGATGTACTCTCTCCCTGCAGAATACTGGAAAGAAGAAACCCTTGCAGACATAGGCAACAAACTTGGCACCTTCATCAGAGTGGCAGCTGAGACAAAGACTCGCAAGTACACCTCTTATGCCAGGATTTGCGTTCTGATGCACCTCACCAATGCTCTCGCGGATACGGTAAAGCTCTATCATGATGATTATGAATGGTCTCAATCTTTAGATTATGAACACATTCCCTTTCGTTGCCGCAAATGTCATGAGCACGGTCACCTTTTTCGTGACTGCCCCTTAAACGCTCAATCCAAAGCAGTCGCAGCTGGTTCTGAAATGGACTCAGAAGGCTTCATTAAAATTCCCAACCGCCGCAGGCATGCAAAAAAGAACCAGCCAGTCATTGAAAGCACCACCAAAGTAGACAACCAGAACAAATTCTCAGTTCTTGCAACGCAAGAAAATGAAGGCCAACCCAGTTCTGATCCCCCTCACTCTTCCTCCCCGCCCTCTCCACCTCCCTCGCGCCCAGATCCTATGCAAGAATCCGACCCTGATCCACTGAAACCTACACCCAGTCCTGCCATGGAGAAAGGCAAATCCACTTCCAACTTCAGTCCCTCCTCATTCTCAAAAGAACATTCCCCTGAAGCTAGCCAGCAGCAGGACGCCGACATGGAAACCGATATCTCTCTTGCTCTCAGGCTCCAGCAAGAAGAGGATGAGGAAGCTCTAGAGGACAACATTGATATGGTAGAAGATCAAGCGGAAGTCAACATTGATGGATTAGACATATTCACACTTGAAACTGCATGCAAACAAAAGGAATATAACTCCATTCAACCCTGGCAGATCGACAAACTGGAAGGAGTTCTAGCCAAGGCGCAGCATAGCAAAAGCCTGGGTATACAGGGAGGTAGCCCATGGGATGGAAAAAAGCTTCTCAAAGACCTCAAGAAAAGAGGACGGAAGACAGAACTCCAGCGCACAATAGCCTTGGGGGAAATACTTATGGAATCGGGGCGATTCCCTAAGTTGACCAAATTTTACAAACCCAAACATTAGTTTCCATGAAGTTAATATCATGGAATGTGAGAGGATTCAATAGTCCCTCAAAACACAGAATGATCAAACACATGATTCAGCAAGAAAAACCTACCATCGTTTTTTTGCAAGAAACCAAAAGCACCACAGATGCTATTGAACGAATTCGAGGTAAAGTCTGGGCAGGAAGCAGAGCCATCTCTGTCGATGCTTCTGGAGCCTCAGGCGGCTTAGCCATCTTTTGGAACCCTCAGATAGTCACATTATACGACTTTCATGCCACTCTTCACTTCATCCAAGCATCATTCCATCTCATTGGCACTAGCATACATGGCCACCTCACAAACGTTTATTTCCCTCAATCAGTTCAGCAAAAGACAGAACTCCTGGAAACAATTACTCACCTCAATGAAAGCAGACAATTCCCACTTTGGATAGGGGGTGGCGATTTCAACATAATCACTTCATTGACGGAGAAACAGGGAGGCCGCACCGGGCTCGACAGCGACAGCGAAAGCCTCAAAGATTTCATTCGAACCAACCATCTCATGGACATCCCCACCTCTAATGGAATTTTCACCTGGACAAACAAGAGACGAGGCATACAACACATAGCCTCCCGCCTTGACAGATTCTTCCTCTCTGACAATGCAATCCATCTGGGAGGGGATTTTCATGCATCCATTCTTCCTCATGGAGGGTCGGATCACTGGCCAATTCTGCTACAATGGAACAGACCAGGCAATCAAAGTAACAGACCCTTCAGATTCGAGGCATTCTGGTTCACAAACGCCACTTTCAAAAAGGTGGTCCAAGATGCATGGGCAGCCTACATTCCACCGGAGGGTGCCAAGATGTATCAATTTCAGCAAAAGTTAAAGAACCTGAAACATGTCCTTAAAATATGGAATCGCACTAGTTTTGGCAATATACAGGAGAAACGCTCACAACTAGAACAACAAATGAATAAACTCCAACAAACCCTCATCCTCCAAGGCAGAACAGAAGAACAAGCACAACAAGAACAGGAATTATGGAATCAAATTGAAGAACGCAGAAAGCAAGAAGAAATACTCTGGCGCCAAAAATCCAGAATCAACTGGCTCAAAGAAGGGGAGAAGAACACAAAATTCTTCCATAAGACCACCATTCAACGACGAATGCATAATAACATAGCATTCATCAACAACCAACAAGGTGAAAGAATCGAAAAGCATGAGGATATGGAAAAGGAATTCACAGGGTATTTCAAGGAAATATTAACAGAGCCCATTGAAAACAGAGAAGCAGCCATCAGCGCCATCACACAGCACATTCCAAGCATAATTACTGAGGATCATAACAACAGATTGCTTCAGCCCACCACCATGCAAGAAGTCGAAGAAGCCATGGCTCAACTTAAAGATGGAAAAGCGCCAGGTCCTGACGGTTTCACGGCTAACTTCTTCCATGAATTCTGGGACCTCATCAAGCAGGAAGTCTGGAATTTGGTTGAGGAATCCAGGAGCACGCATTGGATTCTTCCGTCTCTCAACACAACTTTTCTAGCTCTAGTCCCCAAAGGTGAAGAACCCAACAGGCCGGAGAACTTCAGACCCATAGCTCTTTGCAATGTGATATATAAGCTCATCTCAAAGGTCATAGCAAATAGGCTTAAGCCTCTCCTCCCTCTTCTCATATCTCAGGAGCAGACAGGCTATGTGGAAGGTCGGCAAATTATGGATGGAATCATTCTTTCCAACGAGGTCATACATTCTCTAAAGATCCTCAAAAAGCCAGGTATGATTTTAAAACTCGACCTCTCCAAAGCATTTGATAAGCTCAGTTGGAATTTCATCCAAAAAATGCTTCTTGCCTTTGGTTTCAATGCTACTTGGACCAGGTGGATAATGAACCTCATCACTTCCCCTTGCTTCTCTGTCCTTCTGAATGGATCCCCCTCTCCTCCTTTTCGACCATCTCGTGGCATAAGACAAGGGGATCCTCTCTCCCCTTTTCTATTTGTTTTAATGGCGGAGGGGCTTAGTAGACTACTCAAAGCTGCCACAGCCTCTCGCAAGCTTAAGGGCATATCCATTCATGGCCTCAATCCGCAGACCCATCAACAATTCGTGGATGACACCATGTTATTTGGCCACCCATCCTCAAAAGAGGCCTCCATGTTTAAATCGCTCCTCTCCCTCTACTCTGAAGCATCTGGTACCTCCATTAACGCATCCAAATCGCAGCTCTTCTTTTTCAATACCCCCCCCTCCATTCAAAGGAACATAGCCCGTATCCTGGGATTCACCATCTCCCACCTGCCTTCCAAATATCTTGGTGCGCCTCTTTCGTCTTCTGCTATTAAAAATACCTCTTGGCAATCCCTCCTTGACAAGATAGATTCAAAGCTCTCTTCATGGACCTTTCGTGCTCTCAATATGGCTGGCAGATTGGTCCTCATCAAGTCTGTCCTACAAGCTATGCCGCTGTATCTCTTTTCCACTCTAGCAGCTCCAAAATGGGTCCTAAAAGCCATTCGCAACCTTCAACGCAACTTCCTCTGGGGATCCTCTGGTAAAAACCGCAAATGGGCACTAGTGAACTGGACAGAGGTATGTAAACCCAAAACAGAGGGAGGCCTTGGGCTTCGCGATCCTCTTCAAAGCAACAATACTATGGGAGCTCGCATGTGGTGGAATTGGCTCTCCAAGCCTCACACACCCTGGGCACGCTTATGGCAAGCAGAATATGCAATGGGCAGTCAATGGCACGAACTAATCCGAATCAATCCCAGTGCCAAAGGCTCTCCAATCTGGAATGCGGCGAAGATACACAGCAGCTTTATACAGAATCATAGCTTTTGGGAAATACACTCAGGAACGTCAGCCAGGTTTTGGGAGGATTCATGGCAGCAACTCCCCAAGCTGACCAATCTATTCCAGATGCCACTTTGGCAATTGTACATGCATCACGAAAACCTCACTCACGTGCATCACTTTTGGCAGCAATTACCCAATCAAGAATATCGAACCTGGAGAGCTGCTAACAGCTGGCAAAGAGATTGGGCAGGGGAAACATTCTCAGACTTGGACCAGGAACTGTTGCAGCGGAAAATTCGCCACTCTAACCAGCAGGACAAGCTCAGATGGGGTCACAGGCACAAGGGCACTTTCACCACGCAAGAGGCGCATCAGCTGCGCTACTCTAATAGCCAAGAGGTTCATGACCAAATCTGGGCACGGGTTTGGCATCCTGGGCTCTGGCCCAAAATCTCAACCTTCCTTTGGCTGCTCAGTAAGAGGCGTATTCTCACTTGGGACAACTTGCTAAAGCGAGGATTTGTAGGGCCATCCAGATGCCCGAACTGTAACCTCCACACTGAAACAATCGGCCATTTAATGGAGTCCTGCCCACTAGCACAGCAACTTTGGAAGCGGGTGGAACAATGCAACAAAAGAGCAGCTCCACGAAGTGAAGATGTGACGGACAATATAAGGAACTGGGCCAAGAATCCATTTCAATGCCAAATCCTCAACTCCTTATGGGATCTCACTCTGGGTTTCATGTACTGGCTGCTCTGGAAAGAGCGCAACTCACGCATCTTCAACAGCTCCTCCAGATCAATAGATGCCCTGTGGCTCATATATAAAAGAAACGTACAGGAAACCCTTGCCATTCGAACTTGGTATGACACGGATATGCCAGCGACGCAACAAGAAAAGGACATCTTAAAAGAATGGAACCTGGACCTCTTAGCCTTAGCAAAGGTCATCCCGCGTCCCCCCCGTGGCCCCACCTCACCTTCCTCTTGGTCCCCTCCGGCTCCCAACTCTTTCAAGCTCAACTTTGATGGGGCGGCCAAGGGCAATCCTGGTCCGGCAGGCTATGGAGGAATCATCAGAAGTCACACAGGTAAACCCGTGCACATATACTATGGCTATCTAGGCAACGACACCAATAATGTTGCAGAAATGGAAGGACTTTGGCATGGGATCTGCTTTGCAGAGCAACTTCACTTCCTCCCTCTGGAGGTTGAAGGTGATTCCCTCATCCTCATCAATGCAGCCAAGAAAATCCAAGCAGGAAAAGCAGCAGACAAGGTAGCAACCAGCTGGAGACTCTTAAGTAGGCTGGAAGGACTGGAGACAAAGCTTACAAATCCACATAGCCTCACCTTTCAGCATGTGTGAAGAATAGCAAACAAGGTAGCCGATAGACTGGCTAACCAAGGCGTTTCCCAGACTTCAACTCACTACTCAGGTCCCCTGGACACGGTTGAAAATGATCAACTCAAAAAAGAATGCATCACTCTGGTGCAACAAGATCTCTCTCCCCCGGATGCGGGTGATTGTTAGCCACGTGACACACAAGGCTCGTCCAAAGGGCAGGTGTCCGCCCGGACGAGCCAAGCATGACAGAAGGACATGTTCAAGTCCCACCACCCTTCAGCATTTAAGGAGGGGAATTAAGAAGGTTGACAGAGGAGTCCTGTCAACCATCAAGGCGATTCTTGAGAAGCGCATCATGGCGCTTCATAACGGCCTTCTCCCAGACATTCTCACGCCATTGTTTGCTGCAACTGTTTCGTTCTCGCCGGGGTTGACGGAGGTTCTGAACTTAGATTGCGAATGTGAGTGTGTTGCAGAGGAAGAGTGGGGCAATTGGCAAGCTCACAAGCAAGCCAATTGCGCCCCTGGAAATTTGGTAACGCCTCTCTGTATGCGTCTTCCGTCAGCTCCTGCTCTGGCATCGTTCGAAGGTGAGGGCTCTAGGAGCTTCAGCTCGTATCCGCGTCCATTGTTAAGTCCGGTTCTGGCTTCGTTCGAAGGTGCGGAGGCTCAGAGTCTCAGCCCTCAATCAATCATTGAGAAAGAGGGTCAAGGCGCTGCTGCCACTGCTCAAGGCAATTGGGAAACTCATACCTGGTCTGGCAGCATTTCTCGGCCGACATCGCTGTTGCACTGTGGAATTGAGCGCTCTGCTCACAAGACCAGTATGCATCGTTCAAGGGGTAGAGGTAGCGGCGGCAGGGGTGGGCACAGTGGCAGAGCCCCCTCGACTTCCTCCTCAATTGAGGAATCCTCTGATTGCAGAAGGCCGAGGGGAAGGCCTCCAAGCAGAAGCAGAATGGGAGAACAGCCCGCGCGCATGGATTGTGGGCACACGGAGCACCCAATGGTGCGTTACCGCCTCCCCTGCACCTTAGCTCATTCCACCTTCTTTGTGACTGTCTCTGTTGAGCATTGTAGTAATCCATGGGAAGATGAGGATGACATCCCTCGGGCCAACCCTCCGCGTGTTCCTGGGATTGTTCCCATGGTGGATATGGAATTCCCTGCTGTTGAGATGAGGCGACCCTTTCATGACCCGGGAGCGAGCCTGAGAGAGCCTGTTGGTGACTCAGGCGCTGGCCCAAGTGACTCAGGCGCTGGCCCAAGCAACCGTGGAGCGCGCGACCGTGGCAAAGCTATCCTACAGCCTCCACGCTGCAAGGCAGAAGATGAGCCGCAGACCACCGACGAAGATTGACACGCCCAGCTCGCACTCCAGGTTCTACAGCAAGAATTTTCTCAGTCAGCTTCCTATGCGGTTATATATGAGTCTGTCACTCTGTCTCTATGTAATGGTGTCGGTTTTATGTTATCTCTGTTCTGTGTCAATGTACTGCAAGTGTTTATGTCCATGTGTCAGCTGCATGTATGTGGCTATAAGTCTCTATCCATGTGTCCTCTGTCCATGTGTTCTCTGCAATTCTGGCAAGAATTCTCAAGTGTCTACTGTCTGTCCTCGGACAAATTTTACAGGGCCGCGGCCCTGTTGTAATTTTGCACAATGTAACTCTGCTCTTGCTGTAATATAATAGTTTAGTTTTACTTAGAAAAAAAAAAAAAAAATATTAGGGTTAATAATGTTTTTTTGCATGGTACTAATAATAATCTAGCCCATGGTATTTGGCCCATAGGTTTCACCTAAATATAACGCATTTTTTGAGTGTTCGTAAATATAAGGTGACTTATGGAGTAAATATAAAAAAATGTTTTATTTGTTTACCATAGTTCTCGTTTATTTATATTTTATTAATTTACCATACCTCTTTTACAAATATGGTATTTGGCCCATATGATTCACTTAAATAAAACCTCTTTTTTGAGCCTTCATAAATAGAAAGAGGGTTATGGACTAAATATAAAAAGATGTTTTATTTATTTACCATACGTCTAGTTTATTTATATTTTTATTTATTTATCATACCTTTTGAGTAAGTATAAAAGAGGTTTTATTTATTTACCATACCTCCACTTTATTTATATTTTTATTTGTTTACACCCTTGCATGTATATAAGGTGACTTATGGAGTAAATATAAAACATGTTTTATTTATTTATCATACTCTCATTTATTTATATTTTTATTAATTTACCATACCTCTTTTACAAATATGGTATTTGGCCCATAGGATTCGCTTAAATAAAACCTATTCTTGAAAATTAGGGTGAATGGAAGGTTGTAACTTCTAATTTCAAGGGCTAAATTTACCTTTTTTACCCTCTCCCTTAAAATAAGGTGGGCTATTTGATGTGATTTGTAAAAATGTACTATGATACAAAATATTTGCCCACTAAAAATTTAAAACACCTTTCCGCCAAAGGGCGAACATTCGCCCCTAAAATTTTCCATGGTGACATTGTATTTCCTTCAGTTGTGGGTTGAGTTCATACTTGGTCTCCATGCTAACTATTTTAACATGAGAAAGTTCCATGGGGTTGGTCTTGCCTCTACCTAGGATCGACCAAATGCTAGGCATAATCCATTGAGAAGACACCCTGATCCTAGGTGTATTCCCAACACCCCCTAGGAACCTCAACTTTGAGATCACCTTTCTAACACTAGTAATTCAATATCACATATCACACATACTCTATCGCAACACATTTCATTTTTGGTGGCTTCTAGGTGAGATCCATCAAAGGAGTCTCTTAGACTTTCAGGTGTAGGAACTTCAACTCTACATGAGTCGGTTGGTGTTCGTAATTTGAGTTGAGTGGCACCATAATTATGCTTTCATTATGGGCATACTTTCGATGGCTTCATGCAAGATCTATCCAATAGTGATTTATGGATCAAGTTAATATATTTTTCAATTGATGCTAAGTTTTTGGTTGTAAATTTGATTGTACAATTGAAAATTTTTCAACAAATGTAACTTTAAAGTACTTTTTTTTCTTTGGCATGTATAGATGCTATGAGAGGATATGCTGCCAATCCCCATGTTAGTTCTCCCAATCTCAATGCATCCATGGATGTGGCATTTGATATTGTGACATGCCACACACAAATATTTAAATTTCTTTATTCTTGTATAGTTCAATGATAACTCAACAAGATCTAAAAGATTGTTATTTTACAAATGTCCATGTTATTTCTGAGAAATTTATCTTAATTTTGTTGTATTTCCACAAGTTTTTAATGGAGAGTTGGAGCAATCATCTGCACCTAAGATTAGTAGTTCACCTCCCACATAGGTAGAATGTGTTAGATTATATTTAATTTTACTATGACTTTCATTATCTTAGTTTAGTAGAATTTGATTTTTTTTACTAATAAAACATATTATAAATGTCTATATGCAAGTTCCTTTCTTCCTAATTCCTTCCCATTCCATACCTGCCCAAATCCATCCTTCACTAGCCCCATTTAGTTCACATTCCATGCTAAGTTCGACCATTGGGTTCCCCTCCTAGCACTTGGCATTCTAATTTCTTCCCCTATGGTGCTTCCTCCTATTATACAACTAATGTGGTTGTATCTCCTCTAATGCCCAATCATTTTTTCTTTACACTATTCCGCCATGCCACATTCATTCACCCTACACCACTCCATCCTTAAATCCCTCCTCTCAACACATTTGTTGTTGCAGCAAATAATATTACATCTATTGTAGTTACACCTACAGGTGTTGCATCTACAATTGATACAGCTACATCTTCCCCAACCCCCATCATTGCCTCAAAATAGGTTGTTCAGCCCAGTGCTCAAATTCCTATTTGTGCATCCTTTTTTTTGGAAATAAGTATCACATCTATTGTAGCTACTTCTATAGTGGTTGCATCTATTGTTGTTGTAACTACATCCTCTCAAGCCCCTGTCATTACCTCAGAGTAGGTTTTCCAGCAAAGTGATCTACGTTCGAGTGAGGAAATTTATTCATCTCCATTGCCTCAGTTGTTCACAATGAGAATAATTATTTATCAAAATATTATCAATCACATGAGTTAAATTGATTTTGTACAAATTTTGTTTTTTTTTTTCAATTTAATGAGTGTTGTATTTATTATTTGTAGGCATTGCCGAGAGGCTTGGAACTCAAAGGAAGATAACCCACCGGCTATTTACATTCATGTTTGAGGTGAGTTTTTATGTTAAATCTAATTGTATTTATTAAATGTGTTAACTTATTGAACTACGAGAATATGAACTAATATGTTGTTATTTCCTTTTTAGAGCTCGAAGAGGAATTGTACTTCAAGACTAAAGAAGGCTTGAGGTTCCTCCATCTCGAAGAGGAGGAATATCAATTTTCAGAGATCCACACAGGAGTGCCAAGGGTGCAAATGTTGATTAATAAGGTGATTATATACATTGTTCATGATGTGGCATTTTTGGAATGATATGCCATTTTGTGTCTAGGGAACTAGTTTCCATTCTATTAGTGTTGGGCATGAGTTTCCATTATGTATTTTCGTAACAAGATTCCATTCTATATAAAAAAGTTTATTTGGACCAAATTGAGTATAAATATGTGACTTTTGACTTGTGTATTTTACTTTAGTCCATTGATGTTTAACTATGTAATTTATAGTAGGTATCTTACATGGCATGTCAACTATGTGTCTCACTTATGTACATTACTGCTGGGGCATCATTACTTCATAATATTCATAAATATAATGAAGAAAGCTAACATCCTAAGGAATAGATTAATGCAATTTGGAACAAGTGAGACTGTCCAAACCATTGATATGGAATCTACAAAATAAGAAACCTTAGCCACAAACTATGCCTTTCAAATTCCAAAAAACTAGCATTTTCAAATTCCACATTACTATGGTTTTCAAATTCCACAAAACTAGGGTTTTCGAATTGCACAAAAATATGGTTTTTCAAATTCCACGTCAATATACATTGAAAAACATTACCAACTTGGAATACAAGATCAATATTGTGTTTTTACTAACATTCTCTAATTATGCACTCAAATTTGAACTCACTATATTGTTGTTTTCGTGCCAAACTTTTTAAATTTTGAATTATATTCTCTCTACCTTCTCATATTTATGCGTATACACTACATTTTTAAAAAAGAGAGGCATATTGACCTCTTGTCAACATTAGGGATTGATTAATAGAAGGAAGAAGTTCATTACATATCTTCTCATATATTGTAGTGATTATGTACATTGGTCAATTTATATTGAGTGTATTTCTTATGACACGCCAATTATGTGTATCATGCAAGAACATTAACCATGTGTCACTATGGTGCATCACTTATGTGCATCAATGCATGTATCTTAATGGTTATCATTCATTACTTATGTCTATCACTTATGTGTTGTAATTAAGGTGTGTCACTTATATGTGACACATAAGATGGTGCACTATGGCCCAAGTGTTCATTGCTTCAGTGCAATAATGCTTAACTATGTCACTTATTGATCTGTAATTGAAACTTGAAGGTGATATACAAATTGCAAGTGAAAATTATTATGTATTTTGGGTATTGGATCAAGTTACAAAACACATAAACAAATTATTTTAAACTTAGTTAACAGCCAAAACAAAGACAAAATACCATATCAGAAACACATAACAACAAACATGATAAAGGATTTCACCCCTCTCCTGGGCTACATCTCTTGGTCCAGCTTCTAATGCAGGGCCTCTTTCATTAAGTGCTCAAATTTGTGTTTTCATGGCTTTATAATGCTCAAAATTCAAAACAAATGTCTCCAATGGATCCAGAACTATCAAAAACCCCCATCTGGGTTCTTTCTTCACCTCATTTAGCCAAAAACTGAGAAAGTTATGCTTATTACCACTTTTTCCTAATTTCCATAGCTAATCATCCTACAATTTAGCCCAAACTTGGCTTGAGTACCCCAAACCTGGAACTAGTGCACAAACCTGGCCAACAATCCTGCCCAACGGGCGAAATTGTCAGACAGTTAACTTGTCCATTAACGCCTAGTTTCTGAAAAATGTGGTCATATGGGGGGCATGTTCCTAGGGGTTGGGGCTAACCTTTGGTAAGGCCCCCAACACTTGGCATCATGGTTGTATTAGTTCACATGTGACGGCATCAAGTGCCAAGATTTCAAACCCGTGCCATTTTCTGAAGACTGTGGTCATATAGGGCGCATGTGCCCTGGGAATGGCCCCTCCATTGACTCCACTTGTGGTTTTATTGAGGGTCGTGTGACCCCGGATAGCCCCCATCTAACTCCGCCCACGGTTCTGTGACGGGTCTTGTGACCCATGGCTGGCCCCCTCGAGGCTAACCCCCATTCAACCTCTGCCATGGTTCTTTGCTTTTAGTTATATGTGTGGTGCCGAGACTGTGGGTAGAGGCTAAGCCCTAGCCCTAGGATCCCTCCACCATAGTCTTGTGTTGTGGGAAGAAACCATGGGCTAGGGCTTAGCCCTGGCCCCCTCCTCTAATATATTTGTGCACAACATTTATCAAGGGTCGAGAGCCTAGTATGTTAAGAAACATAGTGCAGGTGTGTTGGTAAATGCTTGTGGTTTCTTGACAAAGGTATGTGGTTTGATTATTGATCCAAAAATGGATCCTGAATAAACTTGTAAGTCTAAAAGACTTCATATAAGAGGTAAAAGGTGCCAAATGGCACAAATCCTTTGTAAATCAGAGGAAAATGAAAGTGGAAATATACTCTCAAAAATAGTCTCATTGCATAGATCTCTTCATTCTGAATCCAACGCAACTTGAATGGGCGAACATGGACTTTAGATGCAGAAGTTATTGCATGCAGAAGATGCCTAGTTTCTTTGGAAAAAGAGGCAAATCTTCAAAAAATAGCCTAAAAGGCTTTATGAAGAAAATCGCATTGGAGGAGGTCAAAGGCGGGTTTAAACGAAAAAGGGGAAATCCCCAATCGCCAATCCCCGACATATCAGATTGGAGGCAGATAGGCGATGTTGCATAAGGACCAGACCGAGCGATAAGCCGATCACCAATTTCGGTGGATCGCAATCGGCGATGCCATATGCAAAGACCCTGGGTTCATGAGATATGTGATTGCGACTAGTCGCATCACAATATCACCTTGGAGCTACGAAACAACGTGGGGCTATATTATATATATATATGTGATGTGATGAATCGAGACCTGAAGGGGTTTCGAAGTGTAAATGAATAATATTTCAAATCCGCCATAAGGTCGTTTTGCGGGAATTTGCAGTGTTTTAATGCTTTTTAAAATACAAAGGGGAAACCGTGAAACACGGGCATTGCAACTTGCGATAAGCAATTTCAAGCAGACCTGATAGGGATATAGTGCACATTTATGAAGATTTGAAGTTCGGTGAACAATGTTCTCTACGATTTTTCCCGTGTTTAGTGTATTTTCCTGTGTAGGTCGGGAATGCCAAAATTTGGGGATTTCAAAGGCCCGACGACCCCAGGGACCATCCCTGAGGGCATTTAGTAATGATGGCTAATGCTAAGAGAAGGGATTTGAGCGGACCAAATCAGGAAGACAGGGAGGCCGAAAGGGAAAATGAAAAGGTAGCACTGATTGGCTTAAAAAGCCATGAATGTCAAAGAAAGAGGGTTGCTGAGGTTGTTGGGGTTTGGTTGCATGAAGTAAAGAACAATAATAAGACAAAGCAGGCAGCTAAGGCAAAAGGGGCAGCGAAAAAGCAAAGAGAGCAGCCAATGGAGTCACTTGGAAGTCAAGTGAAAAGCCAAGAGAGCTGTAAACTGATAGAGGGCCAAAGAAGCCAAAGCCAGAGACAAAGCTGAAGAGCTAGAGTCAGAGCCAAGAGCCAGAACCAAGAGCCAAGAGCCAGAGCTTCAAGAGCCAGCAGATTAAATGGTATCTAAACCCACTGTTTCTATGTAAAACAGTAGGATTTGAGCCAAGAGCTTGTAAAAAGGACTTATATGATAATCCCAAAGAGCCTAGTCAAGTTAACTAGAGCTCACGGAGACATAGCCCAAGAGTTGTGGGTGAACTCCTAATTAATTGTTGTTTCCATGTGATTGTTTATTGCTGCATTGTTTATTTTTGTATGTATTTATAGATTAGTTTCAGCACATTAATTTACAACACCTGAATAGTTTAAAACAAATATCATCATACACCGTAATATCAAGCACTTATTGATTCCGCATTGGTTTTATCAATAAGACTTGGGAATATTTAAAGCTTTGGAAGTGGGAGAGGTTCTTGTAAGTTAGACAAGAAGCCTAAGTGCCCCATTTTCAGATCAAGTGGTATCAGAGCTTAAGATTAATTAACCACACCTTCAAAGAAGGTTATATCAGAATGCTTGACTGACAGAGAAAAGATTGCTTGTCTAAAAGGTGTTTAAACAGTCAAAGGTTGATTGTATGCTTGTGTTGCAAAATGACTATTTTCTGAGTTTGCATAGGTAAAGGGAAAGTTGTTGATAGCTCAGTCCAGGAAGGACAAGAAGGAGAGAGAGCTGAAGGCACTCTTCTTATCCTAAAGGACTTCAAGGCAATATTTGGAACACAAGAGGTTTGTTGCAAAAGGTTGCTAAATAAGCTCTTTATTTATCTTGTTGAAGTTTTTTTGTTCATTGACATAATGACAACTTCTACAAGTGGGTCCTCAAATTTTGCCTTCTTCACAAGATTCTTTGATGAAGACATGAAGCAATAATTTTCCACCATGATGAATATGGTGAGAGAAATGTATGAGGATGGAAGGAAGAGCAACATGCTTAGAGAGCAGTTGAATTCCATGAAGGAAGAGAAGGAGTTGCTTTCTGATAAATTACAGGAAATGGAGAGGCAAATTCATATTGCAAATATGAACCTGAAAAAGATGCATGAGTTGGAGACACAGCTCTTTGTTGCCCAAGAATCCTTAGTCAAGTATCAGCTTGAAGAAGAGGTAAACCATTCCAGTTTGTCTTCAAATTCCTCTGAGAATGCTTATATTGGTTCTTTTGAAAAACATACTAGAGGCATAGGTTCCAAGATAATGTCCAAGATGGGCTATGAAGGAAAGGGCTTGGGAAAGTGCACAAGGTATTTTTGAACCAATAATGGTTGAGAAGAGGCCTAAGTATTTGGGTCTTGGCTATGGACAGTCTTATGGAGAGAGTTCCAAAGCTTCCATGAAGGCCATTGAAACAGCTCCAAGGAGGGGTTTCAATGCAGAGTGTGAAGATCGTGTTCATGAGGAATGCAATAACTTGAAACATCACTTGCAGGATGCAAGTGTATAGAAGCACACACTTGAACTAGAGTGTTGTGGAAAATCTAACAACCTTGAAGAGACTGATGGTGTTCCAAAGGGAGCCACTTCCTCATTTGCTTCACCTCCTCATGAAGGAAATAAAGGTGAAAGAGGCAAGTATAAATCTGGTTCTAAACATTTTCCTTTTGATTTTGCAAAGCATGGTAAATTTCCACATAAGCATGGGAAAAGAATTGCATGTTCCTTTTGTGGTTTGGATAACCATCATGTTTCTAGATGTTGGAAGAGAATGGCCACATACATGAAACTTTTGAAGGAAAAGAAGCAAAAATCCAAAGGTCCATTGGATAAGGCAAATCATGCTGCCAAGAGGATGCACATGTGTTGCACTTATTGTCATAAGCAAGGGCATCTTGCTGAAGGTGTTGGAATCTGAATACAAAAATGCTTCCACCAAAGCTAAATAAAGTGGAAAGAGAAAATGGCAGAAATGGAAAGGAATATTCCATGACTGATGTGTCTCAGGATGATTCACAAGTTGATGCTGATGTGCAGACAAAGGTAGCACCTTTGAAAGGGATTGGTAAGAAACGGGTAGATTTCTTATCCGATTAAGATTGCATGTCTATTGATGCATCTACATTATATTTCATTTCAACTTTGAAAGTACAATGTTGTTAAGTGAAAGTTGAAGGATGAAATGCATGCATGAGCATGAGATGCATGAACATAGGGATGTTGATGATTTCCTTGTTTTTGAACATGTATGTGTAATTAACTTGCAGGGTTGATTGCTTTGACATGCATGTGATGCCATGATCGAATTTGGAGAAGTAACTTGGTCTCCAAAGGGAGATGATGATGAAGTGTTTCATCTTTTGAAAAAGAGTCCTAATGGTCTTTTTCTACATTCTTGACTTGAAGGATCATTTTTTTTTAAAGGCATGTTTTGTGGGCTTGTTGTCTAGTCCATCATTTGTATGCAGATGTAAGACATGGAGGTGGTCACAAGATGTGAAAATATGTTCCTTAAAGCAGGACTTTAGGCCATTCTAGTTGTTGTTTGTGTTTCTGTCGTTGTTAACAGTTGTTGTTGACAGCTTTTCAAACGAGTACAAATGAAAGTTTTGTGGAGCAGGTGTACTTCACATTTGTTTGAGCCACCTTGGATCAATGATCAAGTCGAAGAAGTTCAAACCACCTTCTATGACCAGTTCAACAGAAGTTCTATAGGAAGACAAGGAGGAAGATAGTTCTTCCCAGGAAGACCAGCCCATCCAAGAAGGGAAGTGGCCAGGGACTTTGGTTCAAAGGCACTATGCAAGGCAAGTGTAGGGAGGCTAAAAGAGGAGGGTGAGTCACTCTCATTTATTGTTCAGATCAATATATCAACCTTTTGGAAACCAAAAGTTCTTTTAGTGGGAAGGCGTGATCCAAAAATGGATCCTGAATAAACCTCTAAGTCTAAAAGACTTCATATAATAGGTAAAAGGTGTCAAATGGCACAAATCCTTTGTAAATCAGAGGAAAATGAAAGTCGCAGGCTACTCTCAGAAATAGTCTCATTGCAGAGATCTCTTCATTCTGAATCCAACACAACTTGAATGGGCGAAAATGGACTTCAGATGCAGAAGTTGTCGCATGCAGAAGATGCCCAGTTTCTTTGGAAAAAGAGGCAAATCTTCAAAAAATAGCCTAAAAGGCTTTAGGAAGAAAATCACATCGGAGGAGGTCAAAGGCAGGTTTAAGCGGAAAAGGGGAAACCCCGATCGTCGATCCTTGACATATCGGGTCGGAGGCAGACTAGCGATATTGCATAAGGACCAGGCCGAGCAATAAGCCGATCATCGATATCAGCGAATCGCATTCGTCGATGCTGTATGGAAAGACGCCGGGCTCATGCGATATGTGATTGCGACTAGTCGCATCACAATATCACCTCGGAGCTACGCAACGGCGTGGGGCTATATATATATATATATATATATATATATATATATATATAGATAGATAGATAGATAGATAGATAGATAGATAGATATATATATATATAGATATATATATATATATATCTATAGATATATATATATATATCTATATATATATATATCTATATATATATATATCTATATATCTATCTATATAGATATATATCTATCTATCTATCTATCTATCTATCTATCTATCTATATATATATATATATATATATATATATATATCTATATCTATATATATATATATATATATATATATATATATATATATATATATAGATATGCGATGCGATGAATCCGGACTCGAAGGGGTTTCAAAATGTAAATGAATAATATTTCAAATCTGCCATAAGGCCGTTTTGCGGGAATTTGCAGTGTTTTAATGTATTTTAAAATACAAAGGGGAAACCGTGAAACATGGGCATTGCGACTTGCGATAAGCGATTTCAGGCGGACCTGATAGGGATATAGTGCGCATTTATGAAGATTTGAAGTCCGGTGAACAATGTTCTCTACAAATTTTTCCCGTGTTTAGTGTATTTTCCTGTGTAGGCCGAGAATGCCAAAATTTGGGGATTTCAAAGGCCCGATGGCCCCTTCCATTACAACACAGGTGGCCACCATCCCTGAGGGCGTTTAGCAATGATGGCTAACGCTCAGAGAAGGGATTTGAGCAGACCAAAGCAGGAAGACAGAGAGCCCGAAAGGGAAAATGAACAAGCAGCGCCAATTGGCTTAAAAAGCCATGAATGTCAAATAAAGAGGGTTGCTAAGGTTGTTGGGGTTCGGTTGCATGAAACAGAGAACAAGAATAAGCCAAAGCAGGAAGCTAAGGAAAAAGGGGCAACATAGAAGCAAAGAGAGCAGCCAAGGGAGTCGCTTGGAAGTCAAGTGAAAAGCCAAGAGAGCTTTAAACTGATAGAGGGCCAAAGAAGCCAGAGCTAGAGCCAGAGCCGAAGAGCTAGAGTCAGAGCTAAGAGCTAGAACCAAGAGCTAAGAGCTTGAGCCAAGAGCCAGAGCTTCAAGAGCCAGCATATTAAATGGTATATGAACCCACTGTTTCTATGTAAAACAATAGGATTTGAGCCAAGAGCTTGTAAAAAGGACTTATACCATAATCCTAGAGAGCCTAGTCAAGTTGACTAGAGCTCACGGAGACGTAGCCCAAGAGTTGTGGGTGAACTCCTAATTAAATTGTTGTTTCTGTGTGATTGTTTATTGCTACATTGTTTACTGTTGTATGTATTTATAGATCAGTTTCAGCACATTAATTTACAGCACCTAAACATTTTAAAGCAAATATCAACATACACCTTAATATCAAGCACTTATTAATTCCGCATTGGTTAATCAATAAGACTTGGGAATATCTAAAGCTTTGGAAGTGGGAGAGGTTCTTGTAAGTTAGATGAGAAGCTTATGTGCCCCATTTTCAGATCAATTATTGTGGGGTTCCCTTAGCCCTCAAACCAAAATTTTACACCTATACCTAGAGGCCACGTGACAGCCTCACATTGGCCTGTGTGGCCTTCCACCATTGGCCCTTCAATTACAAAGTTAGCCCAGTATATATTAAAAAATTTGAACCACCAATATATTAAAAAAAATCTAAGTCAATAAAATTCCAAATTTTTGGACCAATCTAGAGAGGTCAAGTGGCAACTAGCCACTGGGCCAAAATGTTCAGTCACCCTATCAATTCTGCAAATTATTACATGTTTGGAAGTCGATCAGAACACGATATCAGGATCATACGATATCAGTTTTGAACGATTCAAATTGCATTGGATTTAGATCACTGAGATATATCTAATGGTACAAGTTTCAAACTTTTTCACACACTTTGAATTTTGAGCATTAAATTGATCCCTTGGATCACTCCTCCATATTGTAAGCTTTTGGAACTCCAAAAGCTCATTTTCAGTCAACAAACATATGAGGGTACAGTTCCCTCACCCTTCCCTTCTCAATCCATTTGGATTTACCTAAATTTGTACCTTGGAACCCCATATGAAGGTGCTTCCCGTTCCTTCTTCTTGAAGTTCTTGTTTATCTGTCAATGATAGGACCTTGCTACAATTATTTAAGATGTTTAGAATAGAAAACTTATGTTAAAGGAATATAACATTTTATCCTATGTCTTCAATCAAAAGAGACTTACCCAATTTCAAGTTATTTTCTCTTTGTAGATTTTCTTTGTTAATGTAAAGACTTACTCTGTTGCTAACCTGAAAATTGTGGTTAATACAATGCTTATCATGTTCAACCTTATTTTTGGCTCGACTCTTCACCAGATGTGAATTCCATTGCCATGCACTATACCTCTTCAAAGCCAAAACTTTATGAAACCCACAAGAAGATATTTTAGAACCAATTTCCTCTTTGTCAAATATAGTTTTCATCTGCTTTTTGACCCTCGCATTCTTTAACACTGGCATCTTGTTCATAACAATGTTCAACAATGATGCATCCTATTGCAAATCAGATTCATATTGTTTTCCTCTTTTAGGAGGCAACATGTTAGACTCTGAAACATTTTATCACATGGATGAGTAACCTCAATGAAATTGGATTTCAAGCTTGATTAATATCCTTGAAAGGCTTTAGATTCATCAACATCTTTATGTTTAATCATCAAAAATGTAAAATTATGACTAGCATTTACAAACCTCTTCATTTGTCCAGCATTCAAAAGAGATAAATTCAACTTCTTGCTATGTTCTCTAAAAATGTACTTAATCCCATCTTTAAACAAGTGATACTTGTTCTCATGGTGATGAAAAATGGCTTTCCTACCATATAAGTATGGACCTCCCAAAACAATCCCACAAATTTCAAGTGGCACCATAACAAGTTATATCTCATCATTAAAATTTGCAGTGATGAAAAATATAAGTATGCATTTTCTTGTCACTTGCAACTTGGCATTGTCACATACCCAACCCAAAGGATAAGGTTTAGGATGAGGAATGGTTTCCAAATTTAGTTTCTTGACAATGTCTTTTGAAATGAGGTTTTCTTGTGAACCACTATCAAACAAAGTATCTACCTTGTTATGTTTTGGGATGATTCTAATATGGAACAAGTCTCTTCTTTCTCTTTCATTTTGAGTTTCAATGGGTTTGCTAGATGAACTAGTACTTGTAATTGAATCCTTACCTTTCAATCCCTTGGCTATGATTTTTGTTTCATCTCCAAAATCATATCCTAGATGTTGTTGTTTAGTTGCAACGATCTTTTCTTTCTCCTTGTTATTAAAATTTTTGGGTCTCATCTCAGGATGAAGTTTCCAACAGTGGTCTTCATTGTGGTCTTATTTAGAACAATGTTTACATGTGAATTTTTCTCCTTCTTTCTTGAGTGAAGCATTCTTTTTATCCTTGCCTTTAAATTTCCCTTTTCTCTCTTCTCCAAACTTGAATGGCTTCTCACTAGTTTCTTTAGAAACATTTTTCCCTCTTGACTCTAAATGAGTTGCCTGTACACAAGCTTCATCTAGTTTTGTAGGGTTAAACATGAGAATGGTGTTTCTCAAGTAACTATGTAATCCTGCAATGTATTTGAGTAAAGTATCTTGAGAGGACAAATCTATACCAAAAATCAAAGCTCTTTTCCTAAATTCTTGAGTATAGCTTTGCACATTTTGACCTTTAGCTTGCCTAAAGTTTTTCCAATCCATGATAACTTTTTGCATGTATGCTAATGGATAAAACTACCTTCTTATTGCAACAACAAAATCATTCCAAGAGGATAAAACCTCACCATGTTTCTTCATGTCCTCTTTAGTTTTGGCTTCCCACAAAATAAGTGTTGCACCTTCCAATCTAAAAGAAGCAAGCTGAATTTTGGTCTCATCATCCTTGATTATTTGTATCCTACAATACACTTCAATATGATGAATCCAATTATCCAATTTCTCAGCATCTACCTCTCCATCATACATATGCAATTCAAACTTAATATCAAGCTTTAACAAAGGAGTTTTACCATGCCCCTTTGGAGAATTTGGAGGTGTTAGTGAAAGGGTTGAAGAAGTAGAATAAGATGAGGATGACGATGGAGGTGAAGATGGTGGT
Organism: Pinus tabuliformis; assembly: GCA_031772625.1. Lineage (NCBI taxonomy): Eukaryota > Viridiplantae > Streptophyta > Pinopsida > Pinales > Pinaceae > Pinus > Pinus tabuliformis. The sequence goes on along the minus strand of CM062807.1, from coordinate 1,135,062,942 downwards.
TTGTCACCATTCCCTCCATTCCCTTTTGGAGGCTTGTCTCCTTTTCCTCCATATCCTTTTGGAGGTTTTGAGCTCTCTCCATACAACCTTGAATTCCTCTCTTCATAAAGAACCTTTACCATTTCAGACATCTCAAAGAAATATTTTTTGAAAGTTCTTTCATCTTCAGACATCCCTTCAGGACCTTCGTCATGTGTCATGACCATTGAATCTTGAGTTGTGTTTGTTCTCTTTGAAACAATTTGAGATCTTGGCTCCACAAGTTCTCCTTCTCCTCTTTTAAGGTTCAACCTTGTAAGCATCAGAAAAACACTTGCAAACAAAATTGAACCTTCACAATAATCTGATGCTCTGGTACCAAAATGATTTGTAATTGAAACTTGAAGGTGATGTACAAATTGTAAGTGAAAATTCTTATGTATTTTGAGTATTGGATCAAGTTACAAAACATATAAACAAATGATTTTTAAACTTAGTTAACAGCGAAAACAAAGACAAAATACCATATCATAAACACATAACATCAAACATAATAATGGAGTTCACCCCTCTCCTGGTCCAGCTTCTAATGCAGGGCCTCTTTCATTAAATTCTCAAATTTGTGTTTTCATGGCTTTACAATCCTCAAAATGCAAAAAAAATGCCTCCAATGGATCCAAAATTGTCAAAACCTCCCATATGGGTTCTTTTTGCACCCCATTTGGACAAAAACTGAGAAAGTTATTCTTGTTACCACTTTTTCACAATTTCCATAGCTAACCATCATACAATTCAGCCCAAACCTGGCTTGAGCGCCCCAAACCTAGAACCGGTAAGCAATCTTGGCCTACAATATCTCTTAACATGCGAAATTATTGGACAATTAACTTGTCCACTAATGCCCAATTTCCGAAAGATGTGGTCATATGGGGGCCACGTGCCCAGGGGCTGGGGCTAACTGCCCACCCCCACCGGTCGGGCCACTAACACCTGGAATTGTGGTTGTATTAGTGTGCATGTGACTGCATCGAGTGCTGAGATTCTAGGCATGCGCCATTTTACGGAGACTGTGGTCATATAGGGCAGATGTGCCCTAGGTCTAGGCCTCGCTCCACGCCCTAGGGGATGGACCCTCTGGTGAATTTGTATGTGGTTCTATTGAGGTTCATGTGACCTGCCCTGGCCCCCGAGGGTTCGGTCCCCGTCTAAATCCACCTCTCATTCTACGATGGGTCTTGTGACCCAGGGCTGGCCCCCATTCAACCTCTGCCATGATTCTTTGTTTGTGGTTATATGTGTGGTGTCACGGCTGTGGGACGGGGATAAGCCCTAGCCCTAGGCTCCCTCCACCACAATCCTGTGTTGTAAGGTGTGGCCATTGGTTAGGGATTAGCCTTGGCCCCCTCCCCCATTATATTTGCGCACAACATTTATCAAAGGGCGAGAGCCTAATATGTTAAGAAACATAGTGCATGCGCGTTGGTAAAGGCTTGTGGTTTCTTGGCAGAGGTCTGTGGTTAAATTCTCATGTAGTGCCCTTGGCCCTCACACTAAAATTCTCTACTAGTACTTGGAGGCCATATGGCAGCCTCACATTGACCTGCATGGCCTCCTACCATTGGCCTTCAATTACACAGTCAACTCAGTATATATTAAAAAAATTGAACCACCAATATATTAAAAAACCAATCTGAGCCAATAAATTTCAAATTTTTTGGACTAATCTGGAGAGGCCAAGTGGTAGCCTACCACTGGGCCAAAATGTCTAGTTACCCTGTCAATTCTGTAAATTTTTACCTGTTTGGGAATTCGATCAGAACGCGATATCGAGAGCATACGATATTGGTTTTGAACAATTCAAATTACGTTGGATTCAGATCACTGAGACCTATCCAATGGTATACGTTTCAAGATTTGTTGCACACTTTGAATTTTGAGCACTAAAGTGATCCCTTGGATCACTTACTGTTACACTGTAATTTGTCACCATTGGTCACCGTCCCTGTTACCCCTTTCCCGTACTTTGGAGGACTCATTCCGGGACCTGTGAGCAGTGACATAACTTAAAAACACTTGCATTATGTTCCCCTAAGTATGGACTTCATGTGCCCTGAAGACACCTCCTGCAAAATATCCCTGAAAAGTGCCGTTTTTCCATTAGCACGGGTCCACAGTGTACTACCCACGCCAATGAGGGAGATCCTCAAAAGAAGGCGCGCCCATTGGTGCTCTGTCTTAGAGTAACACCCGCGCCAACTGAGTTTGGAAAATATTTTTAACAAACGCGCGCCCAGATGTTTTTTCCCTTCAAGTCATGAAGTCTTTTGAGGATAAAGCTAATCTTCTAGATGTCGAGATTCATCATCTATCCCTTACATCTATCCACAACGGATTTTTGGAGATAATGCCAATCCATAATGGGTGTCTTGATGCATTGTATCTTCCTCCCCTTCTCCATCTATAAAAGTCCGTCCTCATGCATTGGACAAGGGAGTTTTTGAGTAGTAGTGATAGTGCTAGTAGTGATAACGCTTGTCTTAAGTGATAGTAAGAGTCTTGGAGCATAGGGAGGTTATGCTGCCAGAAGTCTGAGCTGTGTATTCATAATCAAAGAGAGAGAAAGGTCTATTGCAAGACATATGTAGCTGCTCGCCCAGCCAGAGGAGAGATTCAACGTCAGAACTTTGGTTGTATTTTTCTCTGTTGATTATTCATTAATAAACGACTATCGTTATGGTTCCGATCTTATTGTTCATTATGATAATGTTTGATCTATGTCTTTTCTGACCGATATATAGTTGTATTTAGTGGATTTTATGCTTGTATTCGCTTCGTTCTTTGCATGTGCAGGTATCCATTCGCGGAGATTGTGAGGATCGTGACCTGCCGGAGCAAGGGAACGAGAGTATCAACTCGTCTACGACACTAGCGTTGGACTCCAGGTTGGTTCTCATAATCCACTTTCAATTTGCAACTAGGAACTTTCATGGTAGCGTTAATTGATTGTTGCTAGACCCATTTTGGGCTAGTGGGATCGCCTCTGTCCGCAGAGGGGATTTACCTCTCCAACAATTTTGCGACTCCGTTGGGGAGCTATTTTTTGTTTGATTCATAAACCTTGGACGGAGCCTGAAGTACGGCCAGGCAGCCTTGGAAACGCTATTGCTTTGCATTAGCGAAGTAGATCAATGCCACTTCAGTCAATCTCCGGTTTGGTTTATGAACCGAACAGCTTGGAGTTTGTCTTGCATTCTGGTTTTCTCTTGCTTGCTTGCGTAAATGAGCTTTCTGGGTTAGTTTTAAAGTTGTTTCTTGTTGTTTGATCTGTCTGAATACTGTCGACCAGACCCTGAACTGCTTGATTTATTTTTTAAGCCAGCAAAATTTATTAGCGCGTTTTTCTACCTGACAGTCGTGCCAGTTGGCGCAAGTTGCACAAAAGAAACTCGCGCTAATTCCTTAATAGCGCGAGTTACAGGCTGACAATCGCGCCAGTCCTGTGAACTTTGCCAGTTTGTTTGTTGGGAGCTTTTTAAACTCAGATTTCTGTATTTTTACATCCTTTTCAGCTACTGTCGTGGCGGAAAAAGTCATTTGGGCTGACACAACTGACCTCCCTAGGAGTTTACACTCTCTAGCGACAAACAAGACAAAATGGAATGATCTTTCTCTAAATATACCTTTTATGACATGAAAAGTACAAGTGTTTAGGCTTACCTTATTCCAAAACGCTGTTGTTGTAGTTCGTCCTTGCCAATCCGGATGAGCTCCTCCTTCAAGTCAATTCCTGCAACCACAAACAATCAAACAATTACCGAGCACTTGTATTTCATATAATAAAACATACATTCAACATGCAGACCAAGGAACACATGAAATAACTCATTAACACAAGCTATTGAGAAAAATAAACCAGTTTGTATTAATAACGAAACAAAGAAACTCTTACAACCTGGCCTTGGTGTTGTGCAAGTTCCTCCCAGGGTCCATCAAGTGTTTTCCTCTACCTTGACAAAGCTCACCCACTTCCAAGTAGAATCATGTAAAGACAATCTCTCCTCACAAAGGTTCTAATGGAAGACCTAAATCCTGCAGCATTTACCCAAAGAAAATGTATAGCTCCCACCTCCCCTCCTTCTGGCTCAATGCCTTCATTTATAGTGCTGTAAAGAGGTTATTCAGGTCCACTATCAATGGGATCATCCCCCTTTATGGGTGGGATAGCTCCCTTATTGATGGGATAAGTTCCCTCTTAATAGAGATACATGAACCAACTGGAGGCGTATCCATTCCATCAAACCGACCTCTAGAATGTTCTAGAAGTAACCACAAGTAACTTTCTCAAGATAAAACTTGCGCATTTTTCCTTTTACAGGAGGACGCACCTGTCCTTTAACATACAGAGCGTCCATGGACGCAGTTTTTGTGAACATGGCCTGCGTCCCCGCAGGTAAGGCTAGAGAGAACCTGCGACCCCAGAGATAAACATAGTTTTTACAAGACTTTCTCTCTTCTTTGAGTTTGAGATGGATAACAGAGGCATAAGACTTGCCTAAGAGGGTAGCATGACTGTTGATTTTGAGCCATACTAACTGTAAGTAGTCAAGGTGACATTTTTTAGTGTAACAGATTGCCCCCTAAAGTGCGAAGCCTGGAATAGATTGGTGTTTTATAATTCTAGGAAGGGTGAAGCGCTTTATCATTTCAAGGATTGACTTGTGGATGACCTGGTTGGAACCTGCAATTTTCAACACAAAATACATGTATAAGATTATATCATCACTGAGGTAGGCATTCCCATACTCAGATTCAAAACTTTAACTAATGGACTAACTATTCTGATACAGGAATGATCTTGCAGTACATCACTTTTATAGACTTTTGTAGACACAGTATGGACGCAGCCATCTGTTTATGATTAGTCTACATAGATAATGAATACAAAACTCCTCGCAGCCTGGATGGTAGAAACTAGATCCAGGGTCTTCACTTCTACTTCCCAAATTGGTACGATTCTAAACATGTGATTAAATGATTCGATGTCGAACATGTTAGAAACCACTTGATTACCAGTCGATGATGTAAACTGTTAACAAGCGTGAGAGAGACCACCAGTAATGTCAATGGTTCTTAAAGTACCAAGCACAGCCCGTGAAATGTGAATAGATGTTTTGATGTCAAACACTTCACGGAATCCTTTGATCGAAAGTCAATGATGTAAACTGTCGTCAAAGGCGAGAAACCTGCCATTGATGCATGCAGACTTCAAGGTACTGTCGATTCCTAAGTCATCTTTCTAGATAATGTGTCGATGTCGATAGAAAGCGACTCGTTGCAGGCAAGCCTGCAACATGAAATCTTTGTTCAAGTTGAAGAAATGTTGCTGTAAGGACTGACTCAGGGATGGTCAAATGGATGATAAGTATTTTGCAGATGAAAGTTTTGCTCGCAGACCTCTTGAACACATAACGACACAACAGATGGTTTGGTGACGAATAACTCAAAGTTAATCCCTGAACCCGGTTAAAGATTTTCAAAGTGATTTAGTCAACTGTGAGGTAAAAGATTTCCCAACCCAGGTGAAATGCAAAAGTGTCGTGTTCAAGAGTGGTAATAAAGTTTCGCTTGAGACAAAAGGTGACAAATAGGTTCATTCTTCTCTTTTTTCCCCCACCATTTCTGGCAAGTACCTCTTTATTTTTAACAAGCTTGAGGAGGATAACATATGCTTGGTTATAAGCTCATCCTTCGGACGAGTCCAACCTAGTTTAAATTCGAACCCTAGGAAGGAGTGGTTCGTTCCCGTTTGTAATTGAACAGGTCCTTTACTGTAAAAGTTTAACGAGTCCAGTATAGGAGAAACTCGGCGTTTTTCAATTTTAGAGAGTCTGAAAAAACTTAAGGAGACTCCATGTTGAACTTTTTCGTAAGTTTGTGTCCCTCAAGCCCGAAAAAGTATAAAATAATACCTGGGGGAACCGCTTGATCTTGCGACCAAGGAGTACTTTCATAATAGTGTCGTTGACCTGAAAAGTAAAAAGCGATCAAAGACACGTCGTTTTAGTTCCTTATCGAGTTTGAAACGACAAAAACCCGACAATCTTTTCCTGATTTCACGGTCAGAAAAGAGCTAAAAGGGGACCGTCTTTTAATTCCGTTTTTACGAGTGAAAAAGAGACACTCGGCGATCTTTTCATGTTTTAGGAGTCAGAAAAGGGCTTAAAAGATGACTCTGATATTTTATTTGTGAAAATTACAATTTCCCTTGAAATCCCTTTGTCCTGCACAAAAGCGACACATTACTCATACCTGTTTAAAATAGGCAAAAATACGTCGAAAAACATCTTTTCATGGTAAAAAATGAACTCATTCACCCAAAAAACCTATAAAAAGACCTTTTACCATGTCATTTTTACCGTTTGACTTTGGAGGTTGAAAAAGGAGCTTTTGACAAGAAACTTCCCGTGGTCGCTGCGGAAAATCTGACTGTCGGAATCGAACGCCGCTTCACCCAGGTATTTTACACATCCTACTCTGCATTTCTATCCATTTAGAATTTAGTTTTTGGTCTCTGTTTCATTTTTTGGGGGGGTTTTGGGTTTAAAATGCGCCTCTCGGCGGACGCAGGTGCCCTTCGGGTGACCTGCGTCCCCCGACTTTTTCTCACACGGGAAAATGGTCGGGGGACGCAGCCCGCCTTCAGGCAAGCTGCGTCCGGACGCCCTGTGCTACAAAGCCGGGCTGCGTCCTCCGAGTAATGCGCATTTGAAAACCCCAACTCTCTCAAAAAACCACCAAATTTCTTCAAATTAATTTCTAACTGTCTTTTTTGATATGCAGGGCATTAATCATGTTAGACTGGAGAGAGAGAGAGCACGTAGAAGAGGATGAAGCTGCAATAAACCACCAGCCTTCTCTGGATGCCTTAAGAACATGCGGGTTGTATAAATATTGGACCATACCGGGCATGAGGGGCCAGGTAAGATTTTTGGAATGGCTGGTTGAGCGATGGAACGTTCAAGATCAATGCTTTTACATAGGAGGGCACCAGCTCGAGATAGAGCCCTCGGATGTATACTTTCTTACTGGCTTGCCAAACAGAGGTGAGCAACTCAATCTTGCGGGGACCAGGCCGGGTGGCCAATCCCTTGATGATCTCCGCGAGGAGTGGTGCAGACCCGGGACTCGCCATAAAAAAGGCGTAGAGATAAAACACATCGCTCTACCGGAACTCAGAGTTATTGCGTTCACGGTTACCAGAATTTGCGGCGCGGCCGCTTTACACATTGCTTCCGGATCCCAAATGCGGATGGCAATTGACTGTTACCAAGGCACCATCTTCAACTGGTGTGAAGCTGTGTCGGCTCATATGAAGAGCCAACTGACCAAGGCAAAGAACGGACGACTAAAGACTTTTGGATATGGGCCTATAGTCGTGAGCTTTGCCTTGGAGAGAGTTCCAATGCTGATCCCTCAGCAACTCACTGTTGATGACTTGGGTCCTTGGGAGCCAAAGCTTATTCGATGGGTTGCGGTGATGGCCCAGCATCCTGACGAGGGCGCGGCAGTGGTTCGATTCTCAGACAGTTACTTCGACTGGTTAGAGGGCCAACTTTTTGTGATACAAGACTTTCCATATGTCGGAATGGATTTCAGAGGTAGCCCGGACATGGTTCTTCCACAGGGAGAACAATGGGACGACAGAGGTACTTTCATTTTCACGAGTTTTCTAGTTATGTATTTTTTATTTTTCATATATATCGTCTCAAACTAACAGTAAAATTTTAAAAATGCAGATGTTGGTCCACAGCGTCCAGCCAATCTCCGGCCTTACGACAGACGACATCCAGTTGCACCGGCACCGGCCCCACAGGACGCGGCTGCAGACGTACTAGCTGAGTTGGAGCATGACCTAGATCGTCTCACGGTAGACATACCTGAGACTCCTATGGACGACATTCCTATCAGGCTTCAACGTTTTGTAGTCGCGGTTCCCGGACCGTTTAGGAGATTTCTGCGCAAGGTAGCCCGCGCAGTGGTATCGTACAGAGAGCACCACCAGTGATTGACTAGTCACTTTTGTAGTCACATGTGACATTTTTGACTTTTTGTACTATCATTTTGCCGATCATAAGGTGTGTTAAACCTATGATCGAAGACGATGTATATATTTTTGGACACACTTCTATTTATATCTATATATCACTATTACCAGCTTATCTTGTTTAACATGTATGATGAAATGTCTTTAAATTTACTTGCATGATTATTATAAATGATTATTATAAATGTATTCAGGGACCTTGGAATATGTTGATATTCAATGTAATCAAATTCACGTTCCAAGAGACGCACTCTCAAAAACAACCTTAACAACACAGGATTTCTAATGGCATAAATTCTATTAAGCTGTAATACAACAAGTTCAGAATCTAACCTCACAATCAAACGTCGAATTCCAAATGAAATAGATTCGGATAATAATTCAACCACTGCACTGTATTCTGCAATGTTATTCGTTGTTTGACCAAGGCTTACCCCATGCATAGAAACTAACTCGTCAGAGGGCGAATAGATAACCCAAGCTGCGGAAGAGATATTCCGTGTACTACGACAAGCACCATCAGCAAATCCAATGTATGTTTGGAGAGGCGTCGACATCTACAATATCAAGAGTAAAACCAAGATAAGCCAGAATAATGACGAAAACCACACTCGTTAAACTAAGCACACTGACTAAACTAACACACTTGCTAGCTAGAAAGGAAATCTAACCTATCTAAAAATTTCTCCATCCATCATTTTAAGCATAATACCTCTTTAGGTAAAGTCCATTTCTGGGTTTGCCCAAAGAGTCCCCATCAAAATCAACTAACTCATAAGCCCCTTTTGCTAGCTTTCGCTTTACAATGTAGGGCCCATGCCACATGGGAACGAATTTTCCAGCACCTAGCTTATCGTTTGCTTGATCATATAATAGTACTAGGTCTCCTTCTGAAAAACTTCGAGGAGTTACATTTTTATCGTACTGGGCTTTCATTCGTTTTGCGTGAGTCTCGATAGCTAAAGTAGCGTCACGTCGAGTCTCATCTAATTTAGCCAAGTATAACAACCGTTTCTCCTCTTCGGAAGTAGCTGGAAGTAATTCGACAGCCATTTGAAGTGATGGGATTTCGCATTCAATAGGTAACACAGCTTCTAAGCCATAAACTAGCTGAAAAGGGGTGAAACCTGTTGAATTTTTCACTGAAGTTCGATATGCCCATAGCGCCGAAAATAACATGTTATGCCAATTCGTTCGATGGATACCAATGATCCGTCGAATCATGACGACTAGAACTTTGTTGATTGACTCAACCAAACCGTTGGCTTGCGGATAATAAGGTGTAGAGCTATCGTGGCGCAAACCAAGCTGGCTTGTAAGCTCAGTCATCATGACGTTTCGAAAATGGCTCCCATGGTCAGTAATGATTGCTTGTGGGACACCAAACCTAGTTATGATATGATTGAATACGAAAAGTGCAGCTGTCTTGCCGCTCGCGTCGAATGTAGGCATCGCCTCGGCCCACTTAGTAAAATAATCAACCGCGAGGATGATATACGCATGCCCCCCGGCCGAGTGAGGGTTACAAGTAATAAAGTCAATGCCCCATTTGGCGAATGGACCAGCGGCAATTATAGGGTGGAGAGGAGCAGGTGGAGCGCGCATCTTGCGATCAAACACTTGACAGTTGTGGCATTTTCTGACGGCAAGGATACAATCTTTAAACATAGACGGCCAGAAATAGCCAGCGCGCAACACCTTCTGAGCTGTGGCATACCCAGACATATGACCGCCACATGCTCCAGAGTGACAATCATTCAAAACTCTCTCAGCCTCATCGTGAGTTAAACAACGTCGAAAAACTAAGTCTGCCCCCAGGCGATAAAGTGTATCTCCAATAATTCTGTACTGCTGGGATTGAAACCGAATTTTTTGACGGTCTTCCTTGGAAGCTTCAGGCCGAAAGGTTTGGGTTTGGAGATAGATGATTATATCCCCATACCACGGATCTACAGTGCTAATAAGAAACAAAGATTCGTCCGCAATGGACTCCTCTGCCACAGTCTCTGTGTCAGCACTTGGGAAATCACACATCAATTCCGCGAAGACTAAAGATTTCTTAGACTTGGACTTTTCAAATTCCAAGTCAAACTCTTGCAGGATGACAATCCATTTAGAGTACTTGCCCCCTAGCAGTTGTTTTGTCAATATATAAATCATAGGGTTGCAATCCGAAATAAGAGTAGTTTTGCGGAGAAGAATGTAGTGACGAAAACGCTGGACAGCTTGAACGGCTGCCAGGGCCAATTTCTCCACATGCGAATATTTTAACTCAGTTGGATTTAAGGTTCTGCTAAGATAATATATCACATGCTCTGCCTTGAATTCATCTTCTTGAACTAACACCATTCCAATGGTGGAATGCGAAGCGGCGAGGTATAAGAAGTAGTCCTGGTTGTAGTTGGGAGGATGCAATAACGGTGCATGGGTCAACGCGTGTTTCAGTGCATCAAAAGATTGTTGGGCAATCTCGTCCCAAAAGAATTGTACGTTTTGTTTCAACAACCGTGTAAAACCTTTAGTGACCTCGGCGTAGTTAGGGATGAATCGGCGTAAAAAGTTCGCTTTCCCTTGCAAACTTTGGAGTTGGCGCAAACTCGAAGGAGGAGGCAATTGGATGATAGCCTCGACTTTCGAGGGATCGACGCGAATGCCGGTTTTGGAAACAACAAACCCCAACAATCGACCTGTTTCTATACAGAAAACACACTTGTGGGGATTCAACCGAATTCGATAATGCCTACACCTCATAAAGATTGCTCGTAAATGGACAAGGTGATCAGCTCGACGTAAAGAATGAGCAGGCAAATCATCGAGATAGGGTTGCACAATGTGCTTGATGTCATGAAACGCATAAGACATGGCCCGTTGAAAAGTAGCACCAGCATTCTTAAGGCCAAAAGGTAATTTGCAATAAGCAAATGTCCCCCATGGACAAATGAATGCCGTTTTTGGTTGATCGGCAGGTAGAATATTGATTTGATTATAACCTGAGAAACCATCCATGAAGGAAAACATCTCACTTCCGGCACAATCATCAATTATTTGATCGATATAAGGCGTAGGATAGTTGTCTTTTGGACAAGCTCGATTGATATCCCTATAATCGATACAGATTCTTATTGTTCCTTGTTTTTTATTGACGGGAACAATATTCGATACCCAATCCGTTAACGGGATCGGATATATGAAACCTGCTTTCAACAGCTTTTCGACTTCTGCTTTGATTGCAGCTGCTTTTCGAGGGTGAATCTGACGCAACCGTTGCCGAATGGGTTTAGCATCCAGGTAGGTTTTGATTTCATGAACAACAATGGCAGGATCGATTCCTGGCATTTCTTCGTAGGACCAGGCAAACACGTCGCGGAATTCTTGGAATAGGGCCTTGTAAGTTCGGATTTCTTCTTCAGTACATGCGGCACCTATATGAATGTTCTCCTCAATTCCGGGCTTCACTGATATATCAATGGGGACAGTACGAGAAATATTCCCTAAATTCAGCTCGGAATCAGAATGTTTCGTTGGATCCTGAGCGTCTTTGACATAATCAGCGGTAAAGATAGATGAAAAATCATTTTCAAATGCATCGCCCTTAGGTAAAAACGAAGATCTGTGATGGAGATCGTCCCATGGTAGATCATCTACACTTAGGATTTCGCGAAGTCGTTCGTCAGATGACACTTCTTCGGGAAACGTTATCCGTTCTAAAGGTGAGGTGAAAAGTGACTCTTCACTGACCACATTCATTTGGTCGGGTTGGGTTGAATGAAAATCAGTAAAAGACATAAGAGCTTCATAAGCAATTTCATACGGACTCAACGGCATAACATCACCGAGTGAATCTAGTTCAGAGTCAGAGGGAACATACCAAGGATCATCATGAATAATGTTTTCTGACGTGATCATATGAATCGTTGCAAATGAAGGATCTACATTGAGTGGAGGGAGAGGAAAAGTTCCCAGTAAACCGGAATCCTTAACTAAACCTACACCAATGTCCTTGTAAGGGATTGTCGTTTTACCAACATGTTGGATAGTTTCTGAAGAGGATGGGTCGGATGAAAAGTATGTCAGCTGATCAATAGTCACGATCTTACCGTTATGTGGAAATTTAATGACTCTGAAGACCGATGAAACGACCGCTGTCATAGCATATGACCAACTTCGACCCAAAAGAAGGTTGTAATCTAGAGGGGCATCAACCACTTCCACATCCAGACTAACGGTTTTACCTTCGACCCCTATAGGCAATTCTTGTAGAATACCAAACGGACGGAACCCACGGCCATCAAAGGCCTTAAGGATGGTGGGGGATTGGTTCAATGAAGGAGAACCAAGCGATCTCCAACATTGAATTGACATAATACACGTAGAAGCTCCCTCATCAATCACAGTCCGATGAATAGGCCTGTTTTTGACTATCACTGGGATTTGGAAAGCCATTTGATGGGGGAGACGTGGTGTACTATTTTCTAGATCAAAGATCATTAGGTTCGGGTCCTGAACATCGACAGCTCCAATAGCCGACAAAAGCAATTTTCGTTGCGCTGGACATGATTGCAGCACTTCGAGTGCCGACATTGCTGAAGGTGAAACAGCTAAGTCTTCAACAATGTTGTAATTCTGGGCTGCTCTCGCATGTGGATTGAAAGCAGACCTTCGAAGTACACCCTTGGCGGGCGGCTTAATCACTAAGTCTGGGTTAGGTTTCTCGATCTGTAGTGGATCGGAACCAGGAGTTGAGGTTGATGGGTTAGAATGAGAAGATTCTGCTTCTTTACCATCAACAGGAGCCTTACTACCATAATCTTGCGATCGAGTCGCAATCCTGACATGAGACATCATCAAAATGGGTTCTTCACTGGCATTTGAAGAAGAACCTATCATCTTATTCTCCTGCTCGGGAAATGGATTCTTTAACACAGCAGGAGTGGAAGAACCTTTGACAATTTTCACTACCTTTGCCCGATGAGGGCAGTCTCTCGTAAAATGATCTTCTTCACAAATGAGACAAGGATAACGAGGTTTGCGTTTTTCGTCATTGGTTTCCGATTTTTCTACTTTCTCCTTTGGAGCCTTATCTGCTTTGGTCTTCTTCTTTCCTTTCTTCTTTCCACCGTTTTTTGGTTTGGCCGTAGATGACTCTACGGCGTGAATGTCAGCGGTGAGTTCAGGAGAAGACTCTCCTGTCGGAGAATCAGGCAAAGTGATAATTGGAGTAGTTGAAGCCTTGGAAGACTTCTTCTTGCTCTTCGTAGTCACGATACCGATCATACCATCAGCGGCATGAGATCCCGAAGGAGCAGCAGCGATTTGGTTTGACTTGGGAAGATCCGGGATTTTCTCGTGTAACGTACCCGACTGAGTATAAACTAAGTCAAGGTACTGTGCTTGAGCAATGACTTGCTCCTCAGTAACTACTCCGGCCTTAGCTACATCTTCAGTAATTCGTGGTAATAAGGATTTTACAAACCATTCAGCTAAGATTTGGTCCGGGATAAAAACTTTTACTAATCTTCTTCGACGTCTCCACTCATGGATGTGATCAGAAATGTACGTGGATGTCGATTGTTTTAGTGAAGTTAATAATTCTGTACCATTATCATATCTGACTGGTAACTGAAAATGAGTTAAGAACGAGGTAGCTAACTGGCTAAAGTTGTAAAAAGAGGCCCGTGGCAACTCAATGTACCACTTGGCCGCGAGACCAATGAGTGTACGCTGGAAAAGACGTAAGCGGATGGAATCATCTGAGATGGAGTTTGATGCACACCAGAGGTGGTAAGTCATCACGTGATTGGATGGATCCTCTCCAGACTTAACTTCGAACTTGGGTATATCGCTGGGCAACTTATTTGGCATTGGCGGCCAGAACTGTTGATATTGAATTGGATCGTTTGTTAGGCGCGTCAAGTCGGGTAAATCTAAAGTTGCAATAAACGATAACTGACGGTTAGGATCTCTAAAATTCTGAGTCACAAGACCAGCCCCAGGAGGAGGATATCCAGGATAACTAGGAACAGGAGTTGCATTTGGGATATTATATCCTCCTGGAAAACCAGGATTAACCGAACTGTACTGGGGTTATTGAGGTTGATGATAAGTGTACCCAGGATACGGTTGATACTGGTAAGCCGGTTGTTGGGCAGCTTGCCCAGGTTGATACGGTCCCTGGTACGGAGGTTGAACAAATTGAGGTTGAGTAGTAACAACCGTACTTGTACCAGGCGGTCCTACAGGCATCTGGACTGTGGTTTGGACTGTAGGTCCAGACAACGGAACAGATGTCTGAGGGGTGGTTACAGGGACTGTAGAAACCGGAGCTGCCGATACTCCAGAAGTAACCATGGTAGATGTAGCGGTAGTTGCTGCAGCCGTGTGAGGTGGAGTACCAGGTGCAATTGGCGGCTGAGTAACTACCGAAGTTACAGGGGTCTGAACACTTGACTGGACAGGTTGCGGTTGCTGGGATGGACCAGGAACTGCAGGTTGTCCTGCTTGAGGTGCCGACTGTATACTTGGCTGCAACATCTTTTGACCCTGTGAAGGATCCCAGGTTAACAATCCAGGGTACTGACTCGTAACAGGTTGAGGATACTGAGATCCATAGCCGTATTGAGGATAGGGTTGATAACTGTAAGGTGCAGTCCCATATGATTGCCCTTGAGGTGGTTGATAACTTTGACCAGGGTATTGACCCGTAGGTTGATAACCTTGAGGTAAATACGAGTACTGGGGTTGACCTTGACCTTGAGGTTGCCATCCTTGAGGTTGATACTCTTGGGGTTGATACCCTTGGGGTTGATACCCTTGAGGTTGCCATCCTTGAGGTTGCCATCCTTGAGGTTGATATTGGTACTGAGGTTGACTTTGGGGTACATATTGAGGCTGGGGTTGATACCCTTGGGGTTGATACCCTTGAGGTTGCCCCCCAGACGCGAATGAAGTACCTTGAGGTTGCCCCCCAGGCATTAACGAAGGTTGCCCCCCAGGCGGTAATTGGCCACCTTGAGGTTGGTTAACGGAAGTTGAACCTGACATCATATAAACCTCACCTACACTCAATGGAACATTACCACTGTTTCCAACGAATAACCCATGCTCAATGGGTCGAGGAGATGCTCCTGAAAAAGTACCAGAAATTGATTGATACCCAGCAGGAACAGAAGGACCATCATGTAAAAATGATTCAGGACTTTGCGTAAACACAGATGACGGACCAGACATATTTACAGGATTATGAATTCCTCCGGGTGGAAAAGGAGTACGAGGTGTAGAAAAACCTACTGAGTTGTCTAAAAAATTGGTTAAAGCAAGGTACCAAGGTTCACTTCTAGGAGGACTGTAAAAGATGGATTCACGCTCCCTCAAATCAAGGGTGATTATATCTTCAGAATCAGAAACGCCTTTTTCTTCCTCTGGAACAAGTTCTTCTATAGCAATTAACCCAACGGGAAGATTTTCGGTGATAATTCTTTCTATTTTTGGTGAACCAGGGACACTAGGAGTTGGAGTAACAGGTTCGGAAATTTCAGGTTCTTCGCCTGTTTCACTGGCAGATGAAAAACTACCAGTAAGCTCGGAAACTGTAACAGCTTCGGGATTGTAACCTGTTTCTAAACTTTGGTAATCTGGATGGACTACCAAGGCAGACTCTCCTTCTTCAGGTGAACCTACTTTACTGCCACTAGGAGTTACAAGGACCTTTAAACCTTCTAAAACACTGGGGTCGTCTCGAGGAGGTGAACCCCTAAGTTCACGGGATCTTCTCAACAATTCGGCCACAGAAACAACTTCAGGAGACTGGCCCGCAATGCGACGGGACCGTCTCGGTAATTCCGCCACAATTAATGATTTTAACTAGAACACACGAAAACAAAGTAAAAAATTTCAAATCAAACCACCTAAGTCTTCTAAAGAACCAAACAAATTTGAAGCATACGCCTAAATAATCTAGAGTGTCAAAGCACACACAAACAGTATCTTCCGGACCAAAAGCGCTAGTTGGTGATTAGGCCCAACCTCGCAGGATTCAGTACAGAAATGGCGGGTGGAACAGTTACGCCGACAACCTGCTTAATGAATAGACTGGACCAAGTACCTCCACTTTAACCGTCTCGAAGTGAAGCGTACCCCCCAGAAAATCCAAGTGAGTATAGCCGACGTCTGCTCCAGGTACAGTGGGACCTTCCCTCCACCGTCACCTTGGGTAGAATCCTAGATATTATGGCCACTAAGGTTACCAATCACAACAATTACACCTGGGGGAACAGTCTAAACTCCGACAGCACGCAAGGGCAGAGTAACAAGCTCCAATCCCCTTACCGGCTCCTTGACAGTAATCCAAGGTTTACCGATAAGTGACCCCTGGCTCCTCGACAATGGTTAATCCGAGGTTTACCATTTTTAATACGTACTGCCTGGCATCGTTCCCAACGAGGGAGGAATGATCCCCTCACTGGTTCGGACACGAGCTCGTGCTTCTCCTTTAAGAGGAGCTTTCCCAGAATGTAACTGAAACAATTGGATTTGTTCTACTCAAGATAAACTAACTGTTTGGTTTTGTAGTCTTGGAGAGTTAAGTACTCACCTACTCCAAGACCCTAGCCTAAGCTATGTTGGTGCTTCAGAGCCCTAGAAAATAAAAGTTACTAGATCAATTTTAATTTAAGCGTTACTTTTAAGGTTGTTCTTTAAGTCAAAAGGTGATGGAAGTGAAACTAGTGGTGTGTTGACTCGACTCAAAACCACTACAAAATGCACCTAGGATGATTTATCCACTACTTTTGCTTTTTCGATGAATTGTTTTAACTAAAAAGTTGAGAGAATGCAATCTTTATAAAAGCAACTTCTTAATTGAAGACAATCAAAGAAACAATTCGATTTTCTTTTCCAAGCATAAAAACATAACTTCTCTTTACATGCACGAAAAAAAACTCTTTTCTTCTTTGAAAAACAAAAAGCTACTTGAAACAAGACTTTTAAAGAAGATGTTTTTGTATTTTTCTTTTAATAAAACAAATAAAACTAATATAACCAAAAAGCAATCTTTGACAACTATCAAAATCTATGAAAATGCACTCATAAGCAAACTAAAAACAAATTTATTCTAAGCAATTCTAACAAGGTCAAAACTAACAATGATTATTCTAAGGTGTTTTACTTGATTATGAACGAATCAAGGACTAGCTTATCGCAGAACCAAAAACTAGTCAAAACAAAATTCTAATCTTTTTGTTCTTTTTTGAAAATGGAAATCAATACTTTAAAAACAAGCAATGCGAAATTTGACCCAAAACAACTCAAATGACAAGTTGCTCAAACAAGGAGACTTTACGACAGGCTCGACTTCTAAGAAGGTTGACTAACCAGAGATATCTAAGGCTGGACAACTTTCTAAGCTCAAAGTCACTACAGAACCTATTCAAAAATCAAACCCTAGGTCTAAACTTCGTTGAAATCCACTAAAACACTCAAAGCTCACAAAACCAGTTAAGGTGAGAATTCTAAACAGGGTACTAAAGGATCTGGGCAGAAAACACTAAGGAAAAACAAAATCTAAAAGCAATTTAAAGCAAAAATGGAATTTTCTTAACTTTTACAGGAAGACGCAGGCCACCCGTTGTCACAGGTGCGGGCCCGCACTGTGCAGTCGACAACAGCGCGTCCAAAGACGCACTGTGCAGCACACAGAGAGTGCGTCCTTCTGGAAAAAGGAAGAAAAACTAAAGCCAACTAAATCTACAGCTAAGCCACCCAAATACTATTTCTCACAGTCAAAAACCAGAAAATAAAAATGATTTTCACAAAGCAAAGTTCATATAAAGGAAAAGACTCATTCATTAATGGATTCCCCAGTGGAGTCGCCAATTTGTCGTGGCGGAAAAAGTCATTTGGGCTGACACAACTGACCTCCCTAGGAGTTTACACTCTCTAGCGACAAACAAGACAAAATGGAATGATCTTTCTCTAAATGTACCTTTTATGACATGAAAAGTACAAGTGTTTAGGTTTACCTTATTCCAAAATGCTGTTGTTGTAGTTCGTCCTTGCCAATCCGGATGAGCTCCTCCTTCAAGTCAATTCCTGCAACCACAAACAATCAAACAATTACCGAGCACTTGTATTTCATATAATAAAACATACATTCAACATGCAGACCAAGGAACACATGAAATAACTCATTAACACAAGCTATTGAGAAAAATAAACCAGTTTGTATTAATAACGAAACAAAGAAACGCTTACAACCTGGCCTTGGTGTTGTGCAAGTTCCTCCCAGGGTCCATCAAGTGTTTTCCTCTACCTTGACAAAGCTCACCCACTTCCAAGTAGAATCATGTAAAGACAATCTCTCCTCACAAAGGTTCTAATGGAAGACCTAAATCCTATAGCATTTACCCAAAGAAAATGTATAGCTCCCACCTCCCCTCCTTCTGGCTCAATGCCTTCATTTATAGTGCTGTAAAGAGGTTATTCAGGTCCACTATCAATGGGATCATCCCCCTTTATGGGTGGGATAGCTCCCTTATTGATGGGATAAGTTCCCTCTTAATAGAGATACATGAACCAACTGGAGGCGTATCCATTCCATCAAACCGACCTCTAGAATGTTCTAGAAGTAACCACAAGTAACTTTCTCAAGATAAAACTTGCGCATTTTGCCTTTTACAGGAGGACGCACCTGTCCTTTAACATACAGAGCGTCCATGGACGCAGTTTTTGTGAACATGGCCTGCGTCCCCGCAGGTAAGGCTAGAGAGAACCTGCGACCCCAGAGATAAACATAGTTTTTACAAGACTTTCTCTCTTCTTTGAGTTTGAGATGGATAACAGAGGCATAAGACTTGCCTAAGAGGGTAGCATGACTGTTGATTTTGAGCCATACTAACTGTAAGTAGTCAAGGTGACATTTTTTAGTGTAACAGCTACTGGAGTGTGTTAGAACTCTGGTTGACTGGTTTTTTACCATTATCCTTCGGGTGTTTTCCTTTTTCCATCGACCTTATATCCCAACCCTAGAGCATCTAGTGGCTTGGTACACCGAGCCTTCCGTGGGAGTTTTGGTTCTTTGATTGTCCAATCAACTCTTTGGTTGTTTTCTGCACTTGTCTAGTGGTTGACAAAACCTTTTATTGTGTGCTTCGAGCAATCTACTTATTGATCGTTTGGATTTCACTTGACTTCGTTTTGGGCTTAGATCACATAGTTCATTGAGGTCTTTGTGAGGTTTTTGACAGATAGTCTTGGTGTTTCAGACTTGGTTCTACTTGCATTGAGTGAAATTTGTCTGTTTACTTTTGTTATCATCTCTCGAAATTTGTTTAAATGCATTATGCCATTAAAAAAAAAAACAAATGATCTTTTTGCATTACATTAGCTAGCATTCTTCATTGTTATTGGCAATTAGTCAATTTTTAAGAAAAGAAAAGAAAAGAAAGTTTCATTTATTGCTATTAGCTGCATTAGGATCTTTGTTGATTGTTTGGTGATCATTTTGTTTGTTTGAAAATCTCAAATCTTCTTTAGTTAGCATTCATTGAACATAATGATATATTTTGGCATATAGTTTGCAATTAGGAAATTCCGAGAGATCACATACGGTAAGACCTAAAAACTGAAATCTAATTGAAGATCAACTGTAAAATGAACTGAATGAATCTAACAATGCATTGGAACTTAACGCATACATTCTAGAGGTCTAGGCTAGAGACGTGTTCCGGCGTCGTTAAACCTAGCCACTATTGTTTCACATTACGGTTGGGTGATTCCTCCTTTTGTGACTCGGTAGTGGTCTAGCACAGATTTGTGCTCCCACGTACCATCGAGTATATGTGGAGACCCCACTAGGTTATCATCCTTTATCCACAGGAAGCCGTGTCTGCCGCCTTACAAGCCGTAATGCACTGAACACAGCATTCGGGAAGATTGACTACCGTACGGGAAGTCCTTGGTTTTCGTCTGATTGCCAAGGTGTATAAGCAGTTTTACAGATTGTTTGGTAAACCCTTTGCCTAGAGTCTCCAGAGTAGTCACTTTTGATCCTTTTCGAACTCCTTAAAAGAAAAGGTGCCAGTGAGCGTCTTGTCACTTCGTGCTCATTAAACATTCGAAGGAGACTAGAGTCATCTTTTTGTCCTTTTCTCGACTCTTAAAACATGAAAAGGTCAAGTTCAGTTCCTTTGTCTTAAAATTTATTCGACCATGATACACATTTACCCGGTTAGATTTTGTTTGCGTTAGTTTGAGTAGGGTCTTGTCTCGTTAGATTCCCTAGGATTTTGTGAAGTTTCATCCTAGCGGAATTACCCATTTCGTCTTCCGAGATACCGGTTGTGAGTGAAAATTTTTCTGTTGTTCCGAGTATACAACCGATTAGTTCTCGTGCTCCAGGCGACGAGACTTACGAGTTTCATTGGAACCCTGTTTGGGAACCTTCTGAGGACGGTATCCCTTTTTTGGAATACACTTCTCCTCGTGTTCCAACCCCACCATTTTCTTCCGACATGGAGGACTTATCCCCTACTTCGACTGACGAATCCGTTGCGACGAGCGGTGAAATTCCCACCGCAACGGAATCTACGCTTGTTAGTAGCACTCCTACTACTGGGAGACTACCTCCAGGCTATAAAGCAATAAGCAATGTTATGTCTTCTGGAACTCCCTTCACGAGTTCCATTTGGTCACAACTCACTTTTTCCACCACGGAACCTTTCACTCCACAAAGTCGCAGTACGTCTGTTACCTCAATCACAACCGCTCCAACGGTATGTGTGGCTTCTTCGACTCCTATTTTTAGTCGACCTTCGGCCTCTTTATTCGGAGTCTTCGATCCTACATCAAACGTCCCACCTGAGGGCCCATACGATCAGTATGTACCACATCTTGGTGGGCCTTTGTTGTCTCAACCGACTGTTGAGATTTCAGTTCCGCTGTCAATTGATTGGGGTCCCACCTCTTATCATGGTGGCCAAGCATCGTCTGCGCAATCCCAAAGACCACCTCATCAAGACCTACAAGGACAATCCTTTCAAGGAAACCCTTTCGCCTCTGGTGGTCCGTTTTTCACCTCTTATGCTCAACCTTCTGGTAACTCAGGTCAATCTTCTGTTCAACAAGCCCAACCTGGTATCCAGCAAGGTTATCCTACTGGACAAATTGGTCAATCATTTGTTAACCCAAACCAACCCAATGTCCAGTATGGTCCAATATCTGGACAAGCTGCTCAACCACCTGGTCAGCCCACCGTCCAGTATAATCAACCTTCTGGGCAAGTCGGTCAGCCTCAAACCCAATTAGGCCAACCAACTGCCCAGCCCACTCGGCCATCTGGTCCGACAGGACAACCCTCAGCTGTGCAACAACAACTCCACTCCCAGCAGGTACAACCTTCTAGGCAGGTAGGCCAACTTCAATATCAACAAGGTCATCCTTCTGGCCAGATAACCCAACCTACAGGACATCCTTCTGGCGCTACTCAACCCGGTTTTTTGCCCCAAGCTGGACCCCAAACCCCATCCGGTCTTCAAATGCAAGTTGGAGTTCAATCCCAACCAGTCTATCAAACTCAGCCTGTTTCTCAAACTCAGTTTGGAGTCTAGCCACCGTATGTTACCAGCAACCTCAAGGGCAACCTTTGTTTGCCCCATATCAAAATTATCAACAACTGCAGGTGAATCCTTATCAGAATTATCCGTAACCATATGGTGCTCCTGCAGGACCGTTTGGTAATCCATGGAATGCTGGGGGGCAAAACCCAAATCCCTACGGACAAAACACTATAGGGCCAAATTTGTCCGGACCAAGCCCTTGGGGGCAACCGCCAGTTGGTTGGAACCCTGGTGTTCCATCCCACCAGCAGCCCCAGATGTCCTTCAATCCTCAGTTACCTTTCTCAGCGACTTTAGAATTACCGGATGTGTCCAAACTGACCAATGATCCTATTCTCCATAATCCATATTGGCCTCCGGTTCCAACGAAAATCCCTGATGACTGTCCAAAATTCGATGGTAAAGCTAATGAAGATCCACAAGCTCATGTCATGACTTATCACCTATGGTGTTCATCCAATTCATGGCTTGATGATTCAATTCGGCTTCGCCTTTTTCAAAGGACTCTCACTGGCTCTGCAGCTAAGTGGTATATTGAGCTCAATCGCGGATCCTTTCAAGATTTCAACTCGTTGGCTATGGCATTTATCACTCATTTTCACTTGCCCATTCGATATGAAACGGGTACACACCTCCTGACATCCTTAAGACAGACAACGACTAGGCATATCTCTGATCATATCCATGAATGGAGACGGCGTAGACGTATGATCAAATTTTGGATTCCCGACCAACTTCTTACCGATTAGTTTACGACTTCGTTCGTTCCTCCAATAGCTCGGGACATTGCCATGGGGGCGTGTGTCACTGAAGAGCAAGCTATCGCGTGCGCTCAGTACCTTGACTTGGTTTATTCTCAGTCAGGTACATTGTATGATTATCTTCCTGACGCCCCGAGACCAGGAACATCCAAAGCCCCGCCAACATCAACTGTTGACAATATTATTGGTTCTGTTCATTCGTCCTCGAAGAAAAATTCCGCGAACCCTGGGAAGCAAAAATCAAGTGCTTCGAATGAACCCACTTCTCAGGTAACACCCGCTTCGGATATTAATTCTGAGGTCAATGCCGTCCAGTCCACCACGGCAGACAAAGCCTCGAAAGGAAAGAAGAAAGGGAAAGCGAAGAATAAGCTAGATCAACCTAAACAGGACTCCCCTAAACCTCCGCCCGAGGACGGTGCCAAGCGCAAACCCAAGTATCCTTGTCTTATCTGTGATGAAGATCACTATACCAAAGACTTCCCTAGGCGGTTCGAAGTTAGTCGTTTGTTGAAAGGCGCTCCCGGGATTCCTGCGGTGCTCAAAGAACCCTTTACCTCACCAACAATTTACCTTTACCTCATCGACACGAGACAGAGAGATAATGTTGTGAATCGGGATTCTTTTGAGCGTCTCAAGGGTCTCCTTGTTTCTGCTCCATTTCTTCGTCCTCCGAACTATCATCGTGACTACACTTTGTATTTGGCTACCGCCGACACCACTATAGGCATGGTTCTCGTTCAAACTGACGATGATGACACTGAGCATGTTATATATTATCTCAGCCGCAATCTTTTAGATACGAAAACTCGATATGCTTATGTCGAGAAGTTGGCTTTGGCCGTCGTTTGTGCTATCAAATGTTTCCGTCATTATATTCTGCTGCGCACTACTATCGTGGTTTTCGATTGCAACCCCATGACGTATATTTTGTCACGCCAGTTGCTAGGGGGCAAGTACTCAAAGTGGATTGTCATCCTCCAAGAGTTCGACTTGGAATTTACAACTGCCAAGTCCAAGAAATCCCTTGTCTTTTCTGAGTTACTTTGCTCTTTGCCATCTTCTTCCCTGCCCTCTCATACAGAGGATCAAATTCTGGATGAGACTTTATTTCTTATCAGCACCCTCGATCCCTGGTACGGAGATATCATTATATATATGCAGACGTCCTCCTTTCGCCCTGGTGTGTCCAAAGATGCTCGGCGAAGGATTCATCATCCGTCTCAACCATACCGTATCATTGGGGATACACTATATCGCCTCGGTGCCGACTCTGTTCTCCATCGTTGTCTAACTCTCGAGGAAGTTGAGCGTGTCTTGAATGAATGCCACTCTGGTGCCTGTGGTGGTCACATGTCCGGATATGCTACTGCCCAAAAAATCCTCCGTGCTGGCTACTTTTTGCCCTCTATCTTTAAGGATTGCATTCTTGCTGTCTGTTCTTGTCATGAGTGCTAGATATACCAACGGAAGATGTGAGCGCCTCCCGCTCCATTGCACCCTGTTGTCACCGTCGACCCTTTTGCAAAATGGGGCATTGATTATATGACCTGTAACCCTCGCTCGGCCGGGGGGCATGGGTTTATTATCGTTTCCGTCGATTACTTTACTAAATGGGCCGAGGCGATGCCTACGTTAACTGAAGACGGTCACACAGCGGCGCAATTTTTATTCAACCATGTTATCTCGCGATTCGGCGTCCCTCAAGCCATCGTCACTGATCACGGGAAGCATTTTCGTAATCATATGATGTCGGAACTAACAACCCAGCTAGGCTTACAGCACGATAGTTCGACTCCATACTACCCTCAGTCCAATGGCCAAGTTGAAGCTATCAATAAGATTTTGGTTACAATGCTTCAGCGTACCGTTGGCATGCATAAGTCTAACTAGAATTTGATATTGTTCCATGCCTTTTGGGCCTACCGAACCTCCGTGAAGGACGCCACTGGTTTCACTCCATTTCAGCTAGTTTATGGACTAGAGGCTACCCTTCCAATTGAGTGCGAAATCCCTTCATTAAAATTGGCTTTCGAACTACTTCCCAACACTACTCCATTAGAAGTATGCCTTCTTTACCTGGAACGGCTAGATGAGACCCGTCGCCTGGCCTCTTTGGCCATCGAAACACAAAAGAAGCGAGTCAAGACTCACTTCGATCAGACTGTACATCCACGTTCTTTTGTTGAGGGAGATTTAGTCCTGCTATACGATCAGGCAAACGATAAGCTGGGAGCAGGAAAGCTCAAGCCTATGTGGCTAGGCCCTTACATTGTCAAGAAAGTTTTGCAAAAAGGGGCCTACGAGCTAATTGATTAAGAAGGGAACCCTCTCGGGAAGCCCTGAAACGAGCTGTACTTGAAAAAGTACTATGCATGATGCTTGTACACTTTATTTTGTACATACATGTACTCTAGCAAGTGTGTTGTGTGTGTCAGTTTTAAAGGCGTAACTACCACTTATTGTGTCTTTCGCTTCTTGTGCAGATGTTTGATGCACCTTATGTTGGTTTCGCTGATGGTTCCTACCGCAGTACTCGCAACTTGTCCTCTGTGGCATGGGTGATCTATGATCCTCATGGCGAGCTGATAGATTTTCAAGGTGTGTGTTTGGGTCGTACCACTAACAATGTCGCTGAATATTGTGCTGTAATCGAGCTACTTGCTGAAGCAATTAATCTCGGCATTCGTGCATTGGTAGTGAACCTGGACTCTCAACTTGTCGTCCACCAGCTTAATGGGCAATATTCCGTTAGAGACCATCGCATCCTAAGGTTGTATTTACGTGTGAGATTGTTAGAAAGGAACTTTGATTTTATCACATATCAACATGTTCCACGACAATAAAACACATTATCTGATGCATTGGCTAATCATGTATTAGATAGACATTTGCGTAATTTGTAATCAAAACATTATACAAGCAAGCACATGAAAGCACAATAATAAACCATAGGCATATGTATATATATATGTGTGTGTCATAATGTTTGTGCCGTGCGCATTACATAGTCCAAAAAATAATACATGTTCATCTCATATGGCCGGAGACAACATGTCTCTAAAAAATATGCAAAAATGAAACCTAGGCGTCTAATCACGGTGATGCTCATGATAGCATGTCACCGCTCGCACCAAACGCCTCAGCACCAAACGCCTCAGCAGACGGTGGACGCGAGTCGGTACTCCCACTGTGTGCCTCTGGTACACGAAGGGCACATCCGCCAATCTGGCATAGTCTGGAATCCCTCGAGTGAGTCCCTCAAGGTTCTGTGCTATATCTTCACCCACACCACCCTCTACCTGAGGGTCGGCTGCAGGTTGTACCCTCCGTGCTATGTGAGACAGACCAACTGGTCGCTCTGCACCAACGTCTACATACATATATAGAGCTGTTGTCAGAGACATGCATGTATTACAAAAAAAAAAACAATTTTTTTTTTTATTAGACATCAAAAACACAAAGAGTTCTTACCAAGCTCCTCATCCCAGTCTTCTCCTGCAGGCAATGGGAGATCTGGGTCTCCAGTAAAATCGGTGCCCACATAGGGTCAATCCTCTATAACGATCATCTGGTGACGAAGCCATATGAAGAACTCGGGCCTCCAGGCCATCTGCTGGCCCCCTCCTCCTCTGGGCATGAGTGCTGCCCATCGAGTCATCCTCAGTTCTCGTGGCACTGGATCTGCCACTATACCTACCTGAATCTGGAAAATCGGCAGTCGCTCCAAGAAGAAGGATACCACAATGGATCCATACCCGAACTGTTTGTTGCCCCCACGCTTACACTTCGTAAGTTGTCTCTTGATGTTAAGGGTCACAGCTGTGGCCCAGTCAAACAGAGTAGGGTTGAGACACTCGGTTGCCAGCAGTAAATGATTCTTGCTGGCCTCATGGGGCGCCTGTACCCCCACCGTCCGTGTAATAGTGAATAGTATCACCTGTAGCACTAGGTCTGGAACTGTGACGATATCTACCTTGGCACTGTTCTGTCCAAACTGTGCCCCCGGAAAAACCCTGTCCATCACCTCCCCCATCTTTTCTCTGGAAGGCCTACTTCCAGTCAAAATGGATCGTGCACCTCTCCGTGATAACCCAGTGATACAATAGACATCGGAAACATCCAGCTCCAATGTCTGATCTGGCAAGCGGAATACATGATCCTCTATGTCCCAAGCATCCACGATAAATCGTAGTAGCTCCGGTTGTGCACGCAAATAGGAGGTGAGGAAAAACTTCTTTAAGCCAAAATCCCTCAAGGCATCCATGCAGGCTTCATCCTCTAGTGCCAGAGCATCTATAGCATCATGCTCTCTTTCTCTCCATTCTACAACCATTTTGACGAATCCCTGCAACCATAAAGTTGAAAATACCATCATTAGATCACTGGTGAAACCATAATTCAAGGAAATTTGCAAAATTAACGGTAAAATCCACGGGAAAATTAGGTCGTGCGGGTGGCGCGCCCCCTTTTGGAAAATAATCCCATTAGCGTGGTCACGAGTGGGAAACCCGCGCCAATGGCGCAACCCTAAATTTTGCAAATCCCCTTGCAGGGGATCCGTTTGTGGATGGAAAAATGAAAAAACGGAACGAAAATGAAGCTAAGGACAAGACCTCTTACCTGCTCCAGACGGCGGCTCGATTGCTTTCCTAGATTGATCACAATCGACGGTTGAAGTTTGCACCCAAAACCCTCCAATGGTAAACTCACAAGGTGAAAAGTAAAAAGTGAATTTGTTTTTTACCATTTCGCTATTTTATAGCATTTTTTGACCTAAAAAGCATTAAAAATATTATTTTTTGGGTATTTTTGAATATATTTATATCAAAATGGGTTTTACGCTGTTTTTTGTATGATGACAAGTGTTGGTGCAACTCAAGCGACGAAATGAGCTCCTTTTTTCTACATTTTCAAGCTCGGTAAAACATGTGAAAAGGTTACTTTGAGGTCCACTTTCAGCTCTTTTCTGACCGTTTAAAGACGAAAAGATTGCCGAGTTACTCCTCTTGACTTGTTAAACGTTAATAACATGCGGTCGTTTTAAGTTCTTTTTGTTGACCGTTAAAACATAAAAAGATTACCGGGTTTTTGTCGTTTCAGACTCGTTAATGGTTACGAAACGACGTGGTTTTGATCGCTTTTTTACTTTTTCAGGTCGAAATCACTATTTATGAAAAGTACTCCTTGATCGTAATGGTCGAGCGGTTCTTTCGAGCATAGTTTTATACTTTTTCGGGCTCGAGAGACACAAATTTACAAAAAAGGACACCCTTGGAGTTTCCTTTTCTGCTGTCTTTTCAAACTCTCTAAACATGAAAAGACGCCGAGTTCTTCCTTTGTCAGACTTGTTAAAACCCGATGACATCGGATTCTGTCGAAATGACGCACCACAAGCATATGCTATCCCCATCAAGCTTGGTAAAAATAATTGGGGTACTCGCCAGAAATGGCGGGGGAAAATGGAACCATAATTATTGTCGTGTCGGCAGTATGTTGCTCTTGAACATGGCACTTGTCTGCTTTCGTGTCTGGGTGGGGATATCTCATCTCATTTTTCACTTGCCTCCGTGGATTTGGATAATCCTGTTTGACCTCTCATCTGCTCATTGCCTCGTCACCATGACCTCTGATCCATTGATGTCAAATACTGCCAATTCCACTATCGTGCCGCCGATATGTTCAAGAGAAGTTGACCTCTGCAAAAAAACAACCTCCCTCTGATAGCTCACATAATCCTGATTCACAACATTATCTCTCTGTCTTGTGTCGATGATGTGGGAGACATCATGGCCCACCTTCGATGAAGGTCACTTCCTGTCGACTTCAGCTCATTATCCAGGAAGCTGATCTAGAGACTCCCTTCCGGTGCCTTGGAGCCCGCATGTCTCAATGGCAGGTTCTTCGTGTTCGACGTGAGGTTTTCATCATTGGCCTCCGATCGAATGATTCTACGGGTGTTCGACGCCAGATCACTAATTCGCATGCCGTAGATTGTACCTATAGTACCTTGAGGGCCATTGTCATTATTGGTGGTACCTCTTGCGTCTGTTAACAATTTTCATTATTGACTGGTAATTAGACGATGTTCATGCATGTTCGACTTCAGCTCATATATTCGCATGCTTGAACTTTTACTTTTTTTCGGGTCGAGATGGAGCGCAAGACCCTGGATTTTGTCTGTTGTAATCCAGGCGTGATTCTTGTTACATGAATCATTCACTGGATGGCTGTGACCATACCTGAGTCTATTCATTGATCCTAACTAGATGGCTGCACCCATACTATGGATCTAGATTATTATGTACTCTCTTATGGATGGCTGCGACCATACCACATATATCATGTACTTGAGCTATCAATTGTATCTCTCGATGCAGATTCTCGGCGGCAGCTACACGTGTTCTTGTAAAGAATTTCACCCCTCTCTCCCTCTCGGGCCTCATGCTTTAGGGGGCATCTGTTACATAGTAATTTGTCACTATTGGTCATCGTCCCTGTTACCCCTTTCCCGTACTTTGGAGGACTCATTCCGGGACCTGTGAGTAGTGACATAACTTAAAACACTTGCATTATGTTCCCTTAAGTATGGACTTCATGTGCCCTGAAGACACCTCCTGCAAAATATCCCTGAAAAAGTGCCCTTTTTCCATTAGCGCGGGTCCACAGTGTACTACCCGCGCCAATGAGGGAGATCCTCAAAAGAAGGCGTGCCCATTCGCGCTCTGTCTTAGAGTAACACCCGCGCCAACCGAGTTTGGAAAAGATTTTTAACAAACGCGCACCCGGATGTTTTTTTCCCTTCAAGTCATGAAGTCTTTTGAGGATAAAGCTAATCTTCTAGATGTCGAGATTCATCATCTATCCCTTACATCTATCCACAACAGCTTTTTGGAGATAATGCCAATCCATAATGGGTGTCTTGATGCATTGTATCTTCCTCCCCTTCTCGATCTATAAAAGTCTGTCCTCATGCATTGGACAGGGGAGTTTTTGAGTAGTGGTGATAGTGCTAGTAGTGATAACGCTTGTCTTGAGTGATAGTAAGAGTCTTGGAGCATAGGGAGGTTATGATGCCAGAAGTCTGAGCTGTGTATTCATAATCAAAGAGAGAGAAAGGTGTATTGCAATACATATGTAGCTGCTCACCCAGCCAGAGGAGAGATTTAACGTCAGAACTTTGGTTGTATTTTTCTCTGTTGATTATTGATTAATAAACGACTATTGTTATGGTTCTGATCTTATTGTTCATTATGATAATGTTTGATCTATGTCTTTTCTGACCGATATATAGTTGTATTTAATGGATTTTATGCTTGTATTCGCTTCGTTATTTGCATGTGCAGGTATCCATTCGCGGAGATCGTGAGGATCGTGACCTGCCGGAGAAAGGGAACAAGAGTATCAACTCGTCTACGACACTAGCGTTGGACTCCAGGTTGGTTCTCATAATCCACTTTCAATTTGCAACTAGGAACTTGCATGGTAGCGTTAATTGATTGTTGCTAGACCCATTTTGGGCTAGTGGGATCGCCTCTATCCGCAGAGGCGATTTACCTCTCCAACACTTACGGTAGCATATTGCATGGTATGTCAATGATCAGTTTCTAAAAAAATAGCTCAAAATTCAAAGTTGTCTGATTGGTGTGGAACCTGAACGACCACGTAGTGCTCGTCATCCTGAATCTGGCACAACTTGTTTCGCGTGAAACAGACTCCATATGCTCCCAGAAACATGTTATATTCATTTTCCTAAAGAGGCAAATTCAAATAAAATGCAGACAGGCCAGTCAACAGTCCATATGGATGACTTGGTGCTAACAGGGCATGCCTATGTGGTAGGGTGACTATGCATATGAATGATTTGACCTTCGACGAATTTCGTGTTGACGAGTGGCACGTTGTAATTGGTGGAGTTTTGGACGATTTGATTGGTTGGTTGGTGTCCAACCATAGGTTTCCACGTGGCCCAGCTAGTGACCGCCACGTGGCAACCCAAGGGCCACCAAAAATTGGGCGGGGGTCAAACCCGCGACCTCTAAGTCCAAAGTCCAAGCCTTAGCCAATATGCCATACATTGGTGCTTAACATATTAGGGTTTTGACATATATTTAAAGTCAAAGTTTGCGCCATTCGGAGGAAAGGGCCATCCCTTAGCCATATCGGCACTCACAGGACCACTATCGGAGTAGAGCAGGCCATTGGCCTTAGCCCCAGGCATGTGCCCCCCCACATGTCCAAAATTTTCGGATTTAAGGCCTTATAGGGCATTTAATCTCTCCGACAATTTCGCCCAGAATTAGGCGAAATCAATGCTCGATTAGCGGAATTGGAGGCAAATTTGTAGGATGGTGCCGAATTTTGGGGAAATTGTACTGAGATTAGTAGAAAGACTTGGGGAAGCCATAACTTCTTTAGTTTTTTACCAAAACAAGAAAATAAAGAGGTTATACATGCATTTTTGGGCATTCTGGAGCCATTGGAACATGTTTTAAAGCCATGTGAGCATTGTAAACTAATGCATTCACACTTTTGAGCGTAATAGAGAGGACAAAGCCATTGGAAGCTGGACCAAGGAGATGTAGCCTAGGTAGGGTGAAATCCTTCATCATGTGTTGTTATGATATTGTTTTGGTGATGTTCATGTCTGTTATATGTTGATGTTCAGTCATTTTTTTATGTTAATTTGTACATGCAATTTACATAAAAACACTAAAAAACTCATGTTAAAAATTCCAATTAACCTCATGAATCCTTAAGCACTTTTACATATTCTGAAGAGGAATTTAGCACAAAAAAACCAATTTTCCCATTCAAATCAAGGTTTGATATCAGAGCTCTTGGTTTTCTTTGTGCAAAAAGGATTTAACTGTTTGCAAGTGAATGTGATTCTTACAAGGTTGAAACTCAAGAGAGGAGAAGGGACGCTAGTTGAAAGTCTTGAATTTGGGTCAAGGAGGAGGAGTGAAAGGTTGCCACAATATCCACCACCAGTTCAACATCAAATTGCACTTGAGGCTTCAGTAAGCATGTCAAATGAGGGAGAGTTTGCAAATATGACAGAGGATGAGAAGGTTCTTAGGAAGACTTTCTTTGACATGACAGAGATGGTGAATGTCCTCTATGAAGAGAGGAATACTAGACTACAAGGTGAAAGATCCAAGCCTCCAAAAGAAGAAGGTTCTTCAGGAGGAGGAGGTAATGGAAATGGAGGCAAACCTCCACCCTCTCCACCATCATCTTCATCTTCCTCTTCACAAGAATCTTCACCCTCTTCCACTAATACAACCCTTACTCACACTCATCAACATACCTCAAAATGAATTGGTAAAACACCCCTGTTAAAACTTGATGTTAAATTTGAACTGCCCATGTATAATGGTGAAGTGAATGCAAAGAAGTTTGACAATTGGGTTCATCAGTTAGAGGTCTATTGCAGAATTTAAAACCTTCAAGATGATGACATAAATATTGAACTAGCTTCCTTGAGGTTGGAGGGTGCAACACTAGTATGGTGGGAATCCAAGACATTGTTGGGTTGTGTTATAGTTTTTCCATGACTAACCTACGTAGTGAACCGGGGGGTTTGAAGGGGGCGGGTAGCCCCCTTCTATGGGGTTGGGGGCAACGCCTCAGGAATTTTTTTTGGACCCTATATTAGGTTGGGCAGACCTACCTATGGTTTTCGGTCCATGGTTTTGGACGCGATGGTTTTCGGTCCATGGTATTGGATGCTTCGGCATGTATAAATATGTATTGTAACATTGAAAGGAATATAATGAAAATTCAAGCTGGTAGTCTCGGTTTTGGGATCCAGGGGAAAATCTCTATGTATGTGTGTTTTATGTGTTATGCTCTCGCATTGTTTATTTTATGTGTTTTAGAATTCGTATGCAGGTAATTCCTATACGAGGTTAAAACCTACATTTGGTATCATAGTTGTTTTGGCTTCAAGGGGATGCCTTTGTTGCTGAGGGGTTTTTCTTGGGCCTGTGTTAGACCCTATTCAATGGGAGATCTGCAGGATCGATTCTAGTGGTGAAAGAAGATGGCGAGTAGTGGAAAGATAGAGATCGATAAATTTAATGGTCAGAGTTTTGAGTTATGGAAACTCAAAATGGAGGATCTGTTGGTGGATAAAGATCAGTGGATCACGGTAGATCTAGGTACTAAACCAACGGGAGTGTCTGATGAAGAATGGAAGAAGTTGGATCAAAAGGCAAATAGCACAATATGATTGTGTGTCTTAGATTTAGTATTGTTGAATGTATCAAGGGAAGCTACGACGAAGGCTTTGTGGGACAAGTTAGGGACTTTGTACCAATCTATGTCTCTAGTGAATAAACTGTTCCTACGGAAAAAGCTGTATAACCTGAGGATGAAAGATGGAGACTCGGTGACAGAGCATTTGAACACATTTAATACTGTGGTAAGTTAGTGATTATCTGTTGATATTAAAATTTCAGATGAAGATAAGAGCATCAGTTTGTTGTGTTCTCTACCAGATTCATGGGATAGTCTGATTATTGCAATAGGTAGCAATGCAACTGCCTTGTAGTTTGATGAAATAGTCTCATCCTTGTTGACCGAGGAGATGAGACGGAAAAATATGGAGAGCCAGAATGGTGATGCCTTGTCTGTATGAGGACGGTCCTAGAATAGAAACAAAAATAAGTTATAGAGTGGGAGATCTAAATCTAGAGGGAGATCTAAATCTCTAGGAAAACTTGTAAAGGTGGTGTGCTGGAAATGTGGAAAGGAATGGCACTGCAAAAGGGACTGTAAATCTAAAGCTCCTGACAAAGGAAAGCGATTTGATGATGCTTCTTCTGCAGAGGCGAAAACCACCTCAGATGAAGGTGGGGATGTGTACTTGGCTTCTTCAAGTACACATGTAGATCATGATGCATGGTTGATTGACTTAGGTGCATCCTTTCACTTCAATCCCCATATAGAGTGGTTCTGTGAGTATGATAAATATGATGGTGGTGATGTCTTCTTATGGGATGATAGGAAGGCTAGAATTGTTGGTCGCGGAAAAGTAAAGTTGAAGTTGCAAGGTGGAAGGGTTAGAACACTTCTGGGTGTTCTTCATATTCCTGCATTAGCCAGAAATCCGATTTTTGTAAGCAAGTTGGATGATGCAGGTGTAAAAACAGTGTTCGAGAAGGATACCTACAAGATGGTTCAAGTATCACTGTTATTGATGCGGGGCATTCGAACTGGAACTCTGTACAAGTTGCAAGGTAGCACTGTTGTTGATGGGTGCAACAGTTCTATGGTTCCTGAAAGTGGAGCAGAAAATCTAGTGGTCTCTAGAGAGAAGACCATGTTGTGGCATCAAAGGCTTGGACATATTGGAGAGCAGGGCCTTCG
This sequence comes from Pinus tabuliformis, assembly GCA_031772625.1. Lineage (NCBI taxonomy): Eukaryota > Viridiplantae > Streptophyta > Pinopsida > Pinales > Pinaceae > Pinus > Pinus tabuliformis. The sequence continues at coordinate 1,135,029,112 of CM062807.1, read as the reverse complement.
AATACTTCATGGTAAAGGTATGGTAGAAGGTATGAGTAATAGCTCTATGGATTTTGATTTTTGTGAAAATTGTGCATATGGGAAGCAGAATCGGGTGAGTTTCCCCTTTGGTGGTAAAAGGGCGAAACAGATATTAGAGCTTGTGCACAGTGATGTGTTTGGACCTGTGAAGGTTCCATCACTAGGTAAGTCTATGTACTATGTGTCATTTATAGATGACTTCTCAAGGAATACATGGATATATTTCCTTAAGAAGAAATCTGAAGTCCTTGACAGGTTTAAAGAATTTAAGGCTCTGGTGGAAAACCAGATATAGAAGAAGATAAAGGTGCAAAGGACAAATAACGGTGGAGAGTTTTGCAGTAAGGAATTTGAAGAATTCTATAAGAAGTGTGGTATAGCATGATAGAAGACTACTCCATATACACCTCAACAAAATGGAGTTGCAGAAAGAATGAACAAGACGTTGATGGAAAGGGCAAGAGGCATGCTCAGTGGTGTCGGGTTAGGACATGAATTATGGGCAGAGGCGGTGGAGACAGCATGTTACATGGTCAATAGATCACCTTCATCAGCGTTGGAGGATAAGACTCCACAAGACATATGGACTGGTAAGAAACCCTCTCTTTCACATCTGGGGGTATTTGGATGTGATGCATATGTACATGTTCCAAAGGAGAAATGAACCAAGTTGGATAGTAAATCTGCAAAGTGCATATTTATTGGGTATAAGGATGATTTAAAGGGTTATAAGCTTTGGAACCCAACAAAAGGAAGGTTTTGTATAGCCGAGATGTGGTGTTCAAAGAAGTGAAAGATGTTATTAAACATGAAGTCCAACCAAAGGAGTTTGAACTAAAGGAGGAAGAATCAGAATCTACAGCAGAGGAGGAATCAAAAGATGAAGAGCCACAAACTCTGTGTGTAAGAGGATCAGTTCGAGAAAGAAGGCAACCAGAAAGGTATAGTCCATTTACTTTCTGTTTAAATTTTTCTTTATATATTACTGATGATGATCCCAGAACTGTGAAGGAAGAAGTAGATTTAGAGGATGGAAAACTCTGGAAAGAGGCCATGGTTGATGAAATGGCATCTTTGCACAAAAATGAGGCTTGGGATCTAGTGGAGTTGCGGCTGGAAGGAAACCCATTGGCAGCAAATGGGTGTTCAAGAAGAAGACAAATGCAAAAGGAAAGGTGGAGAAATACAAAGCTCGGTTGGTAGCAAAAGGTTATTCCCAGGTATCGGGAATCGATTTTGGTGATATTTTTTCTCCTATTGCCAAGGTAACTTCTATTAGATTAATTTTATCTGTTGCTGCTGCTTTTGATTTTGAGGTAGAACAGATGGATGTGAAGACAACATTTCTTCACCGAGATTTGGAAGAGGAGATCTACATGAAGTAGCCTGAAGGCTTTACGGTGAAGGGTAAGAAAGAACTGGTATGCAAGTTAAAGAAGTATTTGTATGGGTTAAAACAGTCACCAAGGATGTGGTATCTGAAATTTGATACATTTATACGAGGACTTCGCTTCACCAGAAGCAAAGCAGATCACTATGTGTATTTTAAATTAATTAGTGACCGTGTTATTTATTTGGTCTTGTATGTGGATGATATGTTGCTGGTTGGAAATGACAAAGAAATTATCCAGGATTTGAAGACCCAATTGTCCTCCAAATTTGACATGAAAGATCTTGGTGCTGCAAACTATATTTTGGGCATGGAAATTAAAAGAGATCGGCAAAGAGGAAGATCCGGTTAACCAGAGGAAGTATGTCGAGACAATACTGCAAAGGTTTAATATGCAAGATAGTAAACCAATGAAGGTTCCTATTCATGTAGGTGTAAAATTATCTGCTGAATAGTGTCCTAAGACACAAGAAGAGGAAGAGGATATGTCTCATTTTCCATATGCAAGTGCAGTCGGTAGCCTGATGTATTCAATGGTTTGTACTAGACCAGACATTTCACATGCAGTGGGAGTATTGAGCAGGTTTATGTCAAAACCAGGGAAGGAACATTGGACAACAGTGAAGTGGGTTTTCAAGTATTTGCGTGGCACTAGTGATTATGGTTTGTGCTACCAAGAAAGACTAGGATTGGACAAAGTTTTGGATATCCGTGGCTTTATTGATGCAGACTGGGCTGGAGATCTAGATCAGAGAAGATCTACAAGTGGGTATGTGTTTAACCTATTTGGAGGTGTAGTTAGTTGGATGAGTAAGAAACAATCTGTAGTGGCACTATCAACTATAGAGGTAGAATACATGGTAGCCACTCATGCAAGCAAGGAAGCAGTTTGGTTGCAGAGATTGTGTTCAAGTATGGGGTTAGTACAGGGAGCTATAAGGATAGACTGTGATAGCCAAAGTACAATTTTCTTGGCAAATAACCCTACTTATCATTCAAAGACAAAGCACATTGATGTTCAATATCACTTTGTGAGGGATATGATAGAAGACAAAAAGGTGTTGCTGGTAAAGGTGTAAAGTTTGAAGAATACTGTAGATGCATTGACAAAATTTGTGAGCTTTGAGAAGTTCTCCTGGTGTAGAGAAATAATGGGCGTTTTAGGGCTGGAAAAATGACTAAGCTCTTTTGTGGCCCCTTGTGGAAAGAAAACAACGTGTGAGAATGTTGGGTTGTGTTATATTCTTTCCATGACTAACCTATGTAGTGAACCAAGGGGTTAGAGGGAGGGCAGAGCCCCCCTTTGTTGCACAGTGGGGGGTTTGGGGGGCGGGTATCCCTCCTCTATGGGGTCTGGGGCAGCGCCTCAGGAATTTTTTTTTTGGACCATATATTAGGTTGGGTAGACCTACCTATGGTTTTCGGTCCATGGTATTGGATGCTTTGGCATGTATAAATAAGTATTGTTACATTGAAAGGAATATAATGAAAAATCAAGCTGGTAGTCCCGGTTTTGGGATCCAGGGGAAAATCTCTATGCATATGTGTTTTATGTGTTATGTTCTCGCATTGTTTATTTTTTGTGTTTTAGAATTTGTATGTAGGTAATTTCTATACAGGGATAAAACCTATAGACACAATAAGAGATAAATAAATATATATATATATATATATATATATATATATATATATATATATATATATATATATATATATATATATATATATATATATATATATATATATATATATATGGTAAGATCTCAATTTCTTGGTCTAATTTCATTGTTGCAATTAAAAGACAGTTTTACCCTCTAGCATATATGCAGAAATCCATTATGAATTGGCAGAAGTTTAGACAACTTAAGGTCAAAATGTGCAAGAGTACACCCAAGAATTTAGAAGAAGGTCTCTAATGTTAGGTGTAGATTTGCAATCACAAGACACATTGCTGAAGTATATAGGGGGTTTACATAGTTACCTTAGGCATACTATCCTTATGTTTAATCCCAATAATCTAGATGAGGTGTGTGTGCAAGCCACTCATCTTGAGGCAAGAGGGAAAAATACTCCAGAAGAGGGTAGTAAAAAGCCATTTAAGGGTAAAGGAAAAGAAAAGGGTTTCAAAGGGAAAGGAAAGAAAAATGCATCCATTAAGAGGGAAGGAGAGAAAATAGCATGCAAACATTGTTCCAAAGAGGGTCATGATGAAGCTCATTGTTGGAAGCTTCATCTTGAGATGAAACCAAAGAAATTCAACAACAAGGGAAAACAAAAGATAACTGCAACCACTCAACAGGATTTGGGATTCGATTCGAGTGATGAAACTAAAATTATAGCCATGGGTATGAAAGGAAAATAATCCATCCCTAGCACTAGTACTTCAAATTTACACAATGAAACTCCAAATGAAAAGAAGAGGATATAACTTTTTCACATAAGGGTAATCTAAAAACATAACAAAATTGATACTCTTTTGTATAGTGGCTCTCAAGCCAATCTCATCTCTGAAAACATTGTCAAAAGTTTAAACTTGGAAACCATTCCACATCATAAGCCATATCCATTAGGATGGGTGTGTGACAATGCACAATTGCAAGTAACTAGAAAGTGTAAACTGAAATTCGACGTTACTGTAAATTTCATAGATGAAATGGAACTTGATGTTGTGCCATTAGACATATGTGGTATAGTGTTGGGCAACCTGTATCCATATGAAAAAAAAGATATCTTCCATAGACATGAAAACAAATACCATTTGTTCAAATATGGAGTAGAATACATTGTAAGAGCCCATAGCAAGAAACTAAATCTTTCACTTGTAAATGCGGGGCAGATGAAAAGACTAGTGAATTCTAGAAAGAATTTTGTGCTTTTAATGATCAAACCCAAGAATGATATTGATAATGAAGCTTTTCAAGGTTGAGACTCAAGATTGAAATCTGAATTGGTTGATGTTATTAACCAATATGATGAGATGTTTAAGGAACCAAAAGGATTGCTTCCCAAGAGAGGAATCTGACATGAGATACAATTGTAGTAAGATAGTCCTCTTCCTAACATTGGCATGTATAAGATGTCAGTGATGGAAAATGCATAAATTAAAAGTCAAATTCAAGATTTATTGGGTAAAGGGATCATCAGGCCAAGTTCTTCGCCATGTGGGTCACATATTATTTTGGTGCCAAAGAAGGATGGAACATGGCACATGTGTGTGGACTTCCGTGCATTGAACAAGATTATAGTAAAGAACTGTTACCCACTACCTAGAATAGATGATTTACTTGATCAATTGAAAGATGCAAAGTATTTTACTAAGTTTGACTTAAAGAGTGGCTACCATCAAATTAGAATTGTTGAAGGAGACATTTGGAAGAAAACATTCAAAACAAAACAAGGTTTGTTTGAATGGCTAGTTATGCCTTTTGGTTTATGTATTGATATTTCTACCTTCATGCATGTGATGAATGATGTTTTGAAGCCATTTCTTGATGAGCTTGTTATAGTATACTTAGATGACATCTTAATTTTCAGTAAATATCTTGATGAACATGTCATGCATGTGAGAAAAGTACTTGATGTCTTAAAGAAATAACAATTGTATTTAAAGATGTCAAAGTGTGAGTTTGAAAAAAATTATTTAGTTTACTTGGGTCATATTGTTGGAGGAGGTGAGTTGAAAATAGATCCCTCCAAGGTTGATGTCATTTTGAATTGGCTAAGGCCCAAGACAGTTATTGAGGTAAGAATATTTTTGGGAGAAACCCAATATTGGAGGAAATTTATTGCTACTTTTCTTCTATAGTAGCTCCTTTTCATGCCTTGACTAGTGTGAAAAAGGTTTTTCAGTGGGGAGGAAAACAACAAAAGGCCTTTGATGCATTGGAAGAAAAATATCAGTTCAGCTCTAGTACTTGCACTTCCAGACTTGAGACAATAATTTGAGATCTAGATTGGTGCTAGTGACTACGCCATGGGTGCAATCCTCATGTAACATGGTAAGCCTATCTTTTTACATTCGGAAAATTTCAATGCTGCAGTGATTAATTATCCTACATATGAAAAGGAATTGTATGCATTGGTGCAAAGTGTGAAAAATTGGAAACACCACTTGATGGGTAAGGAAACAATCATTCACACTGATCATCATCCATTGCAATACTTGCAATCTCAATCTAAGTTGCAGCAATCAAGGAACTTCCGATGGATGGGCTTTCTTCAACAATTCCACTTGGTTATAAGGTATAAAAAAGGTATATACAATAATATTTATAATATTATTTCTAGGCCTATTATTAGTGCAACTACTTTACTCAAGCATAATTCTGTTTTGCATGAAAGTTATGTTAAGCAGTATGCATTAGACAATGACTTTCAAGATGTTTATGCAAGCTTGAGTCAAGGTAACCAAGTAGAGGAATTGGATTTTCATTTGCATGACAACTTGTTGTACCATCTTGGTAAGCTTTGTATTCAATGGAGAGAAAGAGTCAACATCATAAGAGAGGCACATACTTCTCTTATTGTTGGTCATTTCGGTGTAAGTAAGACGATGGCACATCTACAGAGGTATTGTTATTGGCCTCGTATGCTTGAAAATGTGTCACATTTTATTAAAGGATGTTCATTATGTGCAGTCAGTAAGCCTAGCAATAGGAATTTAGGATTGTACACACTTTCACAACCATGGGAGAGTGTTTCTATGGATTTTGTAGGAGGTATTCCATTGTCAAAAAGAGGTCATGATTATTTGTATGTAGTTGTGGATACGTTAAGCAAAATGTGTATTTTGATGCCATGTAAAAAGAAAATTAAGTTGAACAAACTGCTCAGTTATTATTTCAGAATGTATGGGTGCATTTTGGATTACCACATCCATTGTTAGGGACTGAGATTCTCACTTTGTTGGGAACTTTTGGTCAAGCTTGCGGGGGTTCATGGACACCAAATTGAGATTCTCACTTTGTTGGGAACTTTTGGTCAAGCTTGTGGGGGTTCATGGTCAAACCGAGGTGGTGAACATGATAGTGATAAATCTTCTTTGTGATTATTGCAGCAAACATCCTAAGTTGTGGGATGAACATTTGCACTACATTCATCATGCTTACAACCAGGCCAAGTACTCTTCAACTCAAACATATCCATTTGAAGCATGTTTGGGATACTTGCCTAAGTCTCCTTTGGATTTCATTTTTGGAAAGGATGTTGTTATTGATGGTCATAGTGACATAGACAAAGAAAGAAGGTTCATTGAAAAAATCCAACTGGTACACCAAATATTTCAAGAACAACTGGGAAAGAGCCAAGGCAAGTACAAAGCAAGGCACGATAAGCATCATGTATATCACAAGTTCCAAGTCGGTGATGAAGTTTGGCTTAAAATTAGCAAAGAAAGGCTCCAAAGAGAAGGTAAAAAGCTAAAACCAATTAGATATGGTCCATTCAGAATTCTAGAAAATATTTGTGACAATGCCTTCAGGTTGGATTTGCCTTCATATATGCAAATTTATGTTGTTGTTAATGTTGAGAAATTAAGGTTGTACGAGCCTCCTTTGATTGAAGATCAAGGAGAAAATGTCCAAATTCCTTCCATTAAGGATTTTTCCCCTGAATACCTTGATGAACTACATCAAGACACCATTCTTTGAAGAACAAGGTCTTCAAAACAAGGGAGTGTGGACTACCTTCGAGTGGGGCTCAAAGGAACAAATCCTTCAAAAGAAATGGATTGAGATTGGAAAGGTGAGGGAACTGTACCCTCACCTACTGAACAACTGAAAGTGATATTTTTGGGTCCAAAAGGCTTCCAGTGGGGAGGAATGTTCAAGTGCTAAAAAAATAGCTCAAAATTCAAAAATTTTGAATCAGTGTGGAACCTGAACGACCGCTTAGTACTCGTCATACTGAATCCGACGCAAATAGTTTTTCGCGATACAAACTCTGTATGCTCCCAGAAACATGTTTTGTTTGTTTTCCTAAATAGATGAATTTAAAAAAAAATGCAGACAGCCCAATCATTAGTTTGCACTGTTGATGTGGCGCTGACTAGGCATGCCTATGTGGTAGGTTGACTACTCATATGACTAATTTGACCTTCGAAGAATTGCATGTTGACAAGTGGCACGTTGTTGTTGGTGGATTTTTGGACGATTTGATTGGTTGGTTGGCGACCAACCACAAGCTGCCATGTGGCCTAGCCAGGGGTCGCCCAAGGGCCACCAAAAATCGGGGTAAGGTCCAAGCAACAGCAGGTAGGTGTCAAACCTGTGACCTCCAAGTCCAAAGTCCAAGCCTTAGCCAATACGCCATACATTGGTGCTTAACATTTTATGGTTTCGACATATATTTAAAGTCTATGTCCGCACCATTCAGAGGAAAGGGTCAGCCCTTGGCCATATCACCACTCACAAGACCACCATTGGAGCGGAGTGGGGGCCTAGCCGAAGGGGGCGCGCTGTTGTCCTTAGCCTCGGGCACGTGCCCCCCCACATCTCCAAAATTTTCGGATTTAAGGCCTTATAGGTTTTTTAATCCGTCTGAAAATTTCACCCGGAATTAGGTGACATCGGCACTTGGTTAGCAGAATTGCGGGCGAATTTGTAGGATGGTCATGGATTTTGGGGAAATTGCGGTGCGATTAGTAGAAAGACTTGGGGAAGCCATAAATTCTTTGGTTTTTTACAAAAACAGGAGTAGAAAGAAGCTAGATATGCATTTTTGGGCATTCTGGAGCCATTGGAGCAGGTTTCAAAGCTATCGAAGCATTGTAAACTGACATATTCACACTTTTGAGCATAATAGAGAGGGCCAAGCCATTGGAAGTTGGACCAAGGAGACGTAGCCCAGGCGGGGTGAACTCCTTCATCATGCGTTGTTGTGATACTATTTTGGTGATGTTCATGTTTGCTATATGTTGTTGTTTATTCATTTATTTATGTTAATTTGTACATGAAATTTTCATAAAAACACTAAAAATCTCTTGTTAAAACTTGCAATTAACCTCATGAATCCTTAATCACTTTTCATATTTTGAAGAGGAATTTAGCACAACAAAACTAATTTTCCCATTCAAATGAGTCAACTATGTGTCTCACATTGAGGAGGATCACTTATATGTATATTGCTTATGGGGCATCACTTAAAATTATTTCACTTATAGGTGTGTTGATTTAAGTGTGTCACTTATGGGAGTCTCCTATGGTGTGTCGGGTATAAATTAGTCACAATGGCTTAAACAAAAAAAGTTCATCCATATAAAATTTCATTGATTCATAACATTCATATGTATAATGAAAAAAGATAAAATCCAAGGAAAGTGCATAAACAAAATGCTTATGTTGACCTCTGAGGATTAAATGAGGTTATCCACACTTCACCTTAACCATCAACCGATTTTCCACACTTAATCTTAGCCACCACATCTTAATACAAATTGGCACAAGTGAGACTCTCCAAACCATTGATAGGGAATTCCTCAAAATAAGAAATGTTTTCCACCAACTGTTCTTTGTAAATTCCAAAAGACTAACATTATTAAATTCGATATTACTAGATTTTTCAAATTCCACAAAACTAGGATTCTCATTTTGCATAAAACTATGGTTTTTAAAATTCCACATCAATATACATCGAAAAACATTACCAACTTTTGATATAAGTTCAATATCATGTATTTACTTACAATTTCTAATTATGCACTCAAATTTGAACTTACTATGTTGGTGTTTTTGTGCCTAAATCTTGGCAATTTGCATTCTATTCTCTCTAACTTCTCATGATTATGCCTACCCTACATATTTCTAGAAAGAGAGTCATATTTAACTCTTGCCAACATTAGAGATTAGTTAATAGAAGGAATAATTCTGTTACACATGTTCTCATATATTGCATCCAGATTGATCAATTTAGATTGTGTGTGTTTCTTATGGAGTGTCAATCATGTGTTTCATGTAAGAACATTAATTATGCATCATTTATGTTGCATCACTTATTTGCATGAATGCATATTTCATGATGGTCATTTTTCATTTCTTATTTCGATCACTTATGTTTTTGTAATTAAGGTGCATCACTTATATGTGACACCAAAACCATGGCTCAAGTGTGCATTACTTCATTGTAATTAGGCTTAACTGTCACTTATGGCAAGTATCTTACATGGCATGTCGACTATGTGTATCACTTTGAATAATATCACTTAAATGTACAATTCTTATGATCTATCACTTAAATTTACGTCACTCATGTGTGCATTTCTTTAAGTGTTTCACTTATGAGAGTCTCCTATGGTGTGTTTGATATAAATTAGTTATAATGGTCTAAACAACAAAATTCCATTCATAAAAAAATTCACAGCTTCATAATATCTATAAATATAATGAACAAAGATAACATCCCAAGGAAAGTGCATAAAGAGATAGCTTATGCTAACCTCTTAGGACAAAATGGCCTTATCCACACTTCACCTTTGTCATCAACTAGATTTTCACTCTTAGCATTAGACATCATAGCTTAATACAAGTTGGCACATGTGACACACTCCAAACCATTTGTTGTGGAGGTAAATCCCCTCTGTGGACAGAGGCGATCCCTACTAGCCCAAATGGGGTCTAGCAACAATCAAACAACGCTAACACGCAGGTTCCTAATTGCAAATCAAAAACTGATGATGAGGGCCTACCTAGATTCCAACGCTAATATTTGTAGAAGATTCGTCGCTCCCGTTCCTTTGCTCCGGCTGGTCACAATCCCCATGATCCTCGTGAATGGACACCTGGACATGTAAAGAACGACACAAACACAAGCATAAAATCCAATAGATGCAAGTATATATCAGTCAGAAAGGATATAACTCAATCATCATTGCAAAGACAATAAGAGTGGAACCATAATGATAGTCGTCTATTATTGATAAACAAAGAAGGATACAACCATAGTTCTGACGTCAAATCCTGCTTTGGCTGGGTGATCAGCAACACATGCCTTGCAAAGCTTGTTGGGAATGGGGAACAAGCCTCTCTCTCCTTGGTTACTTGGACAAGAATCTCCTCACTTAAGATTTAGCCTCATGGGAATGAATAAGGCTCCTTGTAGCATGAACTTGGCAATTCTCGGACTTTGGGACTTAGAATTTGGAACTTGGAGACTAACTTGTCAAGGGAAAAATGACAAGCTTTTATAGATAGAGGAGGAGTTAGGGTAATCCACAAGATTCATGGGATTGGATTTATCACGAAGCTTCCATGAGAGGTGGAGAATTACTTCCCTTCTATGGAGATTCGAAGCCCAACTGGACTAACTCAAGATGGAATCAGTTCATGAATAGGTTAGGAAGAACCTTCGTAAGTTGGTTTGTTAAAAACTTTACCCAACTGGGCTGGCGTGAGTGCGATTCTGAGATAGAGCACCAGCTGGCACGCCCTCTTTGGAGGATTTCCCCCATTGGCGCGAGTGATACACAGTGGAACCGCGCCAATGGAAAAAGGGCTATTTTTATGGGTATTTTGCAGAAGGTGTCTTCAGGGCATATGAAGTACATACTCAAGGGGATACAATGCAAGTGTTTTCAGGTTATGTCACTTCTCACAGGTCCCGGAATAAGTCCCCCAAGGTGCAGGAGAAGGGGTAACAGGGACGGTGACAAATTACTGCGTAACACCATTGATAGGGCTTCCACTAAAATAAAAAATCTTAGGCAAAAACCGTGCTTTTTAAATTCCAAAAATCTAGTGTTGTCAAATTCCACGTTACTATGATTTTATAGTTCCACAAACTAGGGTTTTCAAATTCCAAAAATGTATGATTTTTCAAATTCTATGTCAATATACATTGACGAACATTGCCAACTTATGATCCAAGGTCAATATACGTGTTTACTTACATTGTCTAATTGTGCACTCAAATTTTGAATTCTCCATGTTGGTGTTTTCATGCTGAACCATTGTCATTTTTCATTCTATTCTCTCCACCTTCTCATATTTATTATTGCACTACATTTTCTAAAAAATAGAGGCATATTGACTCCTTTCAAAATTGGGGATTGGTTAATAGAAGGAAGTAGTTAGTTACATATCTTCTCATATATTACAACCACTATTTACATTAGTCAATTTAGATTGTGTGTGTTTCTTATGGTGATCCAATTATGCATGTCACAAGAACATAGATTATGTGTCACTTATGGTTCATCACTTATATGCATCGATGCATATGTCTTGATGGTCATTGTACATTTCTTATGTACATCACTTATATGTGACACCTAATATGGTGTACCATGGCTCAAGTATGCATTCCTTGAGTGCAATGATGTATGACTAAGTCACTTATGGTAGTCATCTTACATGGCATGTCAACTATCTTACATGGCATCCAGCAAAGTAAGAAATCTTAGCCACCAACTACGATTATCAAATTCCACAAAAGAAGAGTTATCAAATTCCACTTACTAGGACTTTCAAATTCCACAAATCTAATGATTTTCAAATTCCACTTCAATATACATCGACATAAATTTTCAACTTCTGATGCAAGGTAAATATGGTGTGCTTACTTTTATTGTCTAATTATGCACTCAAATTTGAACTCACTATGTTGTATTTCTCATTCCCAACTCTTATCATTTTGTGTTTTATTGTCTCCACCTCCTCATATTTACGCAAGTGCACTACACTTTTCAGAAAGAGAGGCACCAACCTCTTGTCAACATTGGGGATTGGTTAATAGAAGGAAAATGTTCCTTACATATCTTCTTGAATATATTTCATCCACTATGTACATTGGTCACTTTAGAACATCTATGTCTATTATCATGTGCCAATTTTGTGTGTCATGTAAGAACATTAATAATGTTTCACTTATGGTGCATCTCTTTTGTGCATCGATGGATGTGTGTTGATGGTCATGGTTCATTGCTTATGTGAATCACTCATGTATTATTAGGTAGAGTGCACCACTTATATGTGACACCTAATATGATGTATCATGGCTTCTGTGCATATATGCTTAATTGTGTCATTTATGGTAGGTATCTTGTGGGGTGTTCACTATTTGTCTCACTTTGAAGAGTATCAATTATGTACATTTCTTACAGGGCATCCATTAGTTATGTCACTTATGGGTGTCCCTTATGGTGTGTTTGGTATTAAATAGTCACAATGGTATAAACAACAATTCTATCTATACAATTCCATTCCATCAACTTCTTGATTACTAGTGGTTTCAAATTATACAAAATTAAGGATTTCAAATTGCATAAAACTAAGGTTTTCAAATTCCACTTCAATATACATTGATGGACATTTCCAACTTCCGAAACAATGTCAATACAATGTGTTTACTTACATTCTCTAATTATGTACTCAAATTTGAACCCAGTATAAGGTTGTTGTTTTCACATTCCACATTACTAGGGTTTTCAAATTCCACAAAAATAGGGATTTTCTCTTCTTGCTTTATTTTCTCTTCTATCTCTTTTGGAATCAAGAAATGGAGATTAAAATCCAAAAAAATTATAAAAAAATGTTTGTTAGAAGCCAAATAAACAAGAGAGGGTTGAGAAGAAATGATTCATCTTAGTTTTTACACCCTTGGAAAAAATCCACAATATGTACCTAAATGGCTCTTGGAAGAGAGTTACAACTCACCATAAAACTCAAACTTGAACTCTGATGGGGAAACCATAGATTTTGTTGGAATCCCAACACATGATTATAACTATGGAAAATCCCCCTCCTAGGAGTCCATAGGTCAAAAATTGATTTATTTTAGGGTATTTGGAGCTAGGGTTTTGTTTAGTAAATATCAATGAAATTTTCACACAAGGTAGTTGATTTTGTAAAACGCTGGTTGGTGACATAGTTGATGAGCCTCGGTATTGCAACAAGAATGTTGCAACTCCCAAGGCTACCGACTTTAATTATCAACCCGGGGTTCGTACAAACTTAAGAGGTGTCGGCACTATATGTGCGGCATACAATGTGTCCTTCCTTTGCTGTCATGATGTAATGGAGTGCATGTACTAAAGTCAAATCCTAAACTAATTGTAGAAAATTAAATGTTCGAAATGGAACCTTAACCTATTGCAAGAAAGAAAGTACAAGGAAAGAGATGGAAATTCAATGCTAAATCACACCATTTCCTAATTAACTACCAAGAAACTATGCTTTACAATAATGTTAAATTATCATGAACCAAATGCTACTATCTAAGAATGGAAGTAAGAATCATCAAACATCACTAATCTGCAAGTAAAGGGACTGAAACAAATCTGTTTGTGTCTTTTTGTCTTTTCATGCAAAATCAATATTTTGGTGAAGTGGCAGGTGAATTAAGGATGTTGGAGGTTGGATGGAAGGGTTAGGAGATGGTTGGATGGTGTGGGAGACCCTTGGGAGGCTTTTTGTGAGTTCCTAGAGGTTTTCTCTCAATGTGGCCTCAAAACAGGCCATTTCAGGAAAACCTATAGGATGATCCTATAGGAATTACAGTGAACCTACAAGGTACAATCGAAAGCAAAATGTGAGGTGTTGGAGGTGATGGGAGGCCTAAGAAAGGTGTGTTATTGGTGGAATGGAGTGGGAAAATTCCTAGGATCACTCAGAACTCAAAACCAAAGTCGGGAGATGGATGGATTCACTCAAAAAAACTTGGAGAAGTTTCCTTGTGAAATGATGAAATTGGTGAGGGTTTAATGACCAAAAAAATCAAATCCCAATTGGATGGGACAAATTTTGTTATTAACTAAGATGTCTTAGGTCCCTATTCCAAGTAGAATCACTCAAAAAGACCTATATTAACCCATGCAAAAAAAAAAACATTACTAGTCGAAAATCTAGAAATTTGAGAACCAGTGAGCTAGTAAATCTAAGAAATGCCTAACCAAATAAAGTGTAAATGCAAAGGGTAATTTTTTTTATGAACTAGAATTTTTTTGTGATCTAATACAAGTGGAATCAATTCTATTGAAGCTCGTTAGGATGCTCTAAAAAATAGCAGAAATTTACTGTTTTTTGGCTAAAAAGGAGGTCCAACAATCTAGATTTGGGAATGAGAATACTAATCCAAGAAACTCAATGATTATTATGAACTTCCAAAGTTTTTCAAAGGATGAAATAATTCTTGTGATCCTAAAAAATAACTTACATAAACCATTTAACTCAATCCTACAACAAGAAATCATTAATACTAAATGCAGAAATAGAAAGAAATAAAAACTAGAGATGCATGTCAATAAGCAATGAAAAGAAGGAAATAAAATGATACAAAAGGGCTCTGAGGTTCCTGGGATGGCCAAGCCCAAGGAAAATCAGAGATATATGGAGGAGAAAAAAATTTAGAAGCTAAACATGCCACCAATCTTCATTATTTTCATCAATAGAATTACATCACTGCAAGAAAATACAATGGAGTTGCAATAATAGAAGCTCTCTCCACAATAACACTAATGAAAATCTCTCCTTAGAGGAAAATTCGCCTTGGTACTTATACAAAATTATTAGGAATCATTCTCCATGAATGGAGGAAGCTTTCCCCACCAAAATCCATTGATTAGTGGATCTAGTCCCCAATACTAGGAATTTGCATTAAATGACAGGGAACACATTCCTAGATTTTCTCAATCATTCCCTAAAGACAAATTCGACTTGGTACTTATAAAAAATGATTAAGAATCATTCCCCATGGATGGAGGAAGATTTCTGCACAGAAATCCCTTGATTAGTGGATCTACTCCCTTGATTGGTGGATCTACTCTCTTGATTAGTGAAACACATTCTTAGATTTCTCAATCATTGGAGTTCCACAATTTGTGCCATAATTCCATAATATCTTGTTAAATTATTATTTATTATTGATCCTGTAGTAGGGAACAAGTCCCTAAGTTATCTCCTCCTCCAACTCTTCATAATCTGCCCAATATTCTCATAGTATTCCACAAAAAATAAATAATATTAGGCACAAATATTCAATTATTCATAAAACTTCCTAATGAATATATTAAAGTTAAAGATAAATTATCTAATGCAAAAAGAGAGGTTTAATGTGTTGAAGGATGGTCATAGGCCTTAATTTATGTTTTAAATTAGAGGCATATGCCTTAATTTATGTCTAATTTAGAGGCCCATCAGTAGTGGAAGCGAGTTACCTCTCTTTTATCCTCTCAAAACCATGCATTTTGTGATTCTTACCTGGCGGGATATTTTTACCTAATCTATCTTTAAACAAATTAGCCCCAATTATGACCAATGGCCACATAAGAATTTTTTTTGCCTTTGGCCCAACGCATAACTAGATGGGGATTTGAGGTAAATCATTAGTCAGATGTCGGGATAGTTTTCTCCACTGGTCCAACTCCTCCAAGGCTTGACTGGGATGATTGGGTCCCACCAGAGGTCAAGATCAGGATGTTCACGAGGTCATGGTAGTTAAGAGTCACCCTTTTTCTTGCATGTTTTCTCCACTTCAAGCCCAAAGGCCCTGATTGCATGGATTTACTTCATCCCTTTTAACTAGTAATGACTAATTCTTTTTCCTCAGTGACATGGGTGACACCCATACACAAGAAACCCTTTCAATTTGGTATTGCTTTGCACTCAAAGCGTAAACTATGGGGACTACAACAAATTTTCCTCTCCATTTCCATCTAGAGGAGCATTAATATGGTGTGGATTTGCAATACTTAATTATAATAAAAAACCCACACAAAATATAGGATATTATATACATTGACTTATCATTTCTCAAAGCAGAGTTTTCCAAGTTTAGCCCCATGGGAGTGCAAACATACATACACAAACCCCTTTCATCCTATGGATTAACTCAACCAAGAAATTGAGTACACACAAAGAACGCACAAGAGAACATAAATCAATTATATTTCAAACAATACATTTACATAGAATTAGACTCAAGCAGCTAATGCTCTGTTCCTCCCCTAGTTCATTTAGAGCATACCTCCCTTTTCGGCTTCGAACTTATCTCAATACCAGACTGTCAAACTATAGATACAATCTGGCTACAAGGAAAAAACATGCACATACATATATGCCATAGGAGTTCTATCCACATGCATTTATCAATAGGAAATACTTACAACAACTTACATGGAATATATTTCTAATGCTCCTCCCGCTCAAGCTCAAATTCCTACCTACTAGACTTTTCCTCTATGAACTATACACAGATATATCTATCTAATTAATTAAGAAACAATTTAACAAAACTTGATTAAGTGAGACATATTTCCATGAGCCAAAATCTCCTACACCTTAGCTCGTCACTTGTCTTTTTTTCTAAGTCCCACTTGGGAAATAATACCATCTTAGTAAAAACATCTAAAAAACATAGATTCTCCTAGAATATGGATACATGTAATTACAACAAAATAGAGGGAATTTCTAGATCTAATTTTACATAGATTTACAAATAAAGGGAATTTCCTTTCCCTTTGGAAATTTACATGACCCCTTTGGGGTTTGGTCAAAATGACTACCTAGAGATGAATTCTCCTGCATCAGACTCCCCAAGTGGACACTTGTTGACCACCTGGTCAAATGTATTTAACTATTCAAATCCTCTAGGGTCCCAAACTTTGCATTGATGTTGACTTCTTACTCTGATGTCCTGATGCATGGCTTCTATTGTCTACCACTTGCCAGAATCCAAAAATTTATTTTGCATCTCTCTCCCTTCCTTGTTGATGTAGATTTTTCCAGTTAGTTGCAGTCTACTGCAGACACACTTCTCTCTCCAATATGCATCCTCTAAGACACTTTCATATTCTTTTTCCTTATTTCTCCAATACCTATGTCTAGTTTTTCCTTTAGTTGGTACATACTTGGTAAGTTGTTGCTATTCCTTTGTTGAATTATAATGTTGTTGTTCCTTATTGGTTGTTGTTGCCTCTCCTTCTAATGAATTTCATACACTTGAAACTCCCAAGATGGATTGTTTTATGTCATCGCTCCCTTCATTCTAGCCCATTCATTTTCCATTCACTTTGTTGTGATAATGTAAAATTGATTTGGTGTCCATGACTCTTCATCTTCAATGGTCAACTTATTCCTTTGCTGGATGAAGCTATCAATAATATACCCTTGTAACACCTTTAATAACTCCATGAATTAAATTTCCAATTCTTCTTTGTCCTAGGCAGCAACAAGCATCCTTAATTGTCCATTAAGAATCTCTTTATCCATTGGTATTCTTTATGAGACAATACTATCGCATCCCCTATCAGATTGAAATTATGATTTTTAATTCCTTGAGAAGGCATTTCTTCTCTATAACAGTTCTAGATGATCACCCATCACCATCTACATGATAACCTGCAATCATATGTGAAATGCTAGGCTCAAAACCATAAGACTCTTCAAATTCATTTAATCCCTCTATCACCATCCCCTTATGCTAATCTGAACTCTCCAAGTATCTCATGAGACTTTCGGAAATTCCCTCATTTTCCAAACTTGTCTCATCCTCCTCCTTTGTTGCTGATAATTTTTGTCCTTGATCAACAATCCTCATATTCTCCTCTTGTGCATCAAACATTAGAGAAATTTTAAGGTAAAAAATGGGCCTCAAAACAAAAATGTACAACAAAAAAAAAATTATATGGAATAAATAGAATTCAATATGATGATGTCAACCATGGGGGGTGATTCACCATTTTTGGAGTAAAAAGGTAAAAAAAATAAAAATATAAAAAAACTACCTTTTCAACTCACATATTCATCTTATCTCCCTACGATTTTACTTAAATTTCGAGTAGGAGCACTCGTTGGATGCAAAATTTAATTTTCCATCTAATTAGTACCCATGTTGCATACTTTCGATGGACCCTACTACACGAAAAATGTGAAATACATCAAAAAACGTGATTGCAATCACATTTTTTTGTGTATTTCACATTTTTCTTGTAGTAGGGTCCATCGAAATTATGTAACATAGGTAATCCTTGGATGCAAGAATAAATTTTGCATCCAACAGGTGCTCCTGCTTGAAATTTGAGTAAAATTGTAGGGAGATAAGTTGAAAGTATGAGTTGAAAAAGTAGTTTTTTTTCCTTTTTTCCCTCCAAAACCTGATGAGGTAATCTAATCTTATTTTCTTTTTTCCACAGTTATTTTATAATATTCCTTAGGAGGCCCATTATAGACCCCAAAATTTCTCTAATGATAGTTAAAGGCTTCACTTACACCAACTCCTTCTTGCTTGTAGCCTGTCTCAAATTTTGGGGTAACCAACCAATCCTCTATATACATCAAATCCTCTTCAAACTGTGATAGCATGTCACTTGTATGCTTCCCTTCTTATTTTGTGGGATTGTCTTCACCTCCCTTTATAGTTGTCATCTTATTCTCATTCTCCCTTGGAGCAATTTGTTTGTGCTCTCGACTTTTAAAAGGAATCGATGCCTTGTCTATTTCCTCTGTAGTATATTTTTGGCTCTTCCCTTCACACACAATTCTTCTGACAATTTGTGATGGCTTCCTCCTTCCTAATTTGTACATAAAAAAAATTGATTAATTTTAAAAGAGTGAGGTTCTTGGGCCTCCATTGATGCTTCTAGCACCATCTTTGGATTTGGACTTATCCCACAATCCATGAGACCTTCAGGTTCAACCCACTTCTTCTCCTTAATCATCCTTACTTGCAAAGCCTGCATCCACACACAATTTGTTAGTTTCAAAAATTCAAGGCTTTCTAGCCTTATGCTTTATCACCTCCTCCTACTTTGTAATTTTCACAAGTCCCTTCCCCTACCTCTAAGGAGTGATCCTTCTTCGAGTTCACAATAGTGAACTGCTCCTTCCTTAGGCTCAACTACTCTGAGCTCATTTTCCTCCATCTAATCTTTTATCAAAGGCATCGCCTTTCTTTTCCCGAACTCTCTAGATTTTAGGGATTTCTTTTTAAAACCTTTCTGTTTCATAGGTATTCTGGCCTCTTTTCTTAGGTCCCACATCCGTCTCTAACCTTCTTATCTCTTGTAGCAGCTACATTATGATGTTGAGTTTCTCCTTTAACTCAGGAAGATTTTTGTCATATTCCTCTTGATTCATTCTCCTCCTAATGCTTTTGTCTTGGCATTTTTCTTTCACCATGTAATGAGGAATTCTCATATTATTTATTGATATGTACATAGCAGTATTCAATATTAATAAGTACATAACATTAGTCAAAATTTCTTTTGCCATAATTTGATCTCATTCATTAGTTTTTAGATCAGGTGCTTCTTCAACCTTTAAACTCACAAGTTCCAACACAAAGAACTTATTAACCTTCCTAAGCGAATTAACCCAATCATATCTCCTTTTAATGTTCTCCTTAACCACTTTTCAAATTGATTAATGCATATAACCCGCATTGATTCATTTCATTAATTAGACCTAGTTGGAGACAAATTAGATAGCCCCATCCTGATATTATAGGGTGTATGAAACTCTTTATATATATATATATAAAATTGAATAACGATATACAAAGTTGACTAGTATATAAGATTTCAGATATTTTTTAAAAAGTAAATTCATATAAAATTTAAAATAAAAATTTTGAAAAATTAAACTATATCATTATTTTTTAATTAATATTATTATTTTAATATTTTTTAGTTAATTATTTAACAATATTTAACATTAAAAATTACAGCTATAATAATTAAAACATTAAAAATAAAAATCTTAAAAATTTAAATCCTAATTTAAAAAAAATAAATAAGACAAACAAACCATTTATAATATAGAAACAGGAAACAACATAGAACAAACAACCCTTAAAACCCTTGTAAAGTTAAATGAAATATTTATACATTTAAAATGTATTCATTTTAAATTTTAAACATTAAAAATACAAAAATTATCACTTTTAATAATATTTAAATCTCAAAATATTAAACATAATATAAATCACAATGCAAATAATACAATATAATTATGTCTACGAAGAGTAATAGACACACTGTTAAGTCTCTCCGTGATGTGAAGATTACTAGTATGTGGACAAAAGTCAAGTCATGTTAAGGGAAGGGCTAGTGTAACACAAGGAGAGTGTGATCCTCACATGATTTTGATGGGTTAGATACCCATGGGTCAAGGTTTCTCAAGCTACAGGTGAAGCTTGACGTAATCTATGATGAGCTCATACCATTTGACAAATAAAAAAAAATACAATATAAAATAAAACAAATACAATATAATTATGTTCATAGGTGTGTTTATTTCATAATAGGCTTTCCAAAATTTTAGTTCAATTATCAGTAATTATTAGATGGATGGTAGAGATTTAACCTCCACACGTTATGTCAAAATATTATTCATAGTAATTATAGAGTGAGGTTAAGATTTATCTCCAAGTTAGTTGTTCCCTTTTAATTAATTTATCTCAAATTAATTGATTAAATAAAATGTTATATCAACAATATCATATTGGGCATTTAGTATTAATAAGCCATAGTATTAGTCCACCGTACTGTAATAAAGACTATTTACTAACACAATTGTATAAATTAAATGATTTGTAAATACTAATATGCATCAATCCATAATAAGTATCAAAACACTTACTTCATGAGACATCTCACATTTCTGAATTTAAAAAATCATATAAACTAACTAAATTATAACTTTATTGTAAAAATAATTAATGTATAAGCTAAACATATATACATTTAAAAAAACATGGAACAAAATTCATAAACATGAACATTTATCTCATTTTATTATAAATATTCTTAATGTGTAAATATGTTTTGTTACAATAACATGGGTGAATACCATGCCTTATCAATACCACATACCAAAAAAACCCATAACTCACTTTATATGACACTTGTTCATATAACTCCTCTTGAGATAAATCTCAACCTTTAATTTTTTTTTAATTACTATGAATATTTTAGAATCTTCAATGGAGATTAATTATGTACTATCCACCTAATAATTATTGATAATGAAATTAAAATTCTGTAAGTACTATTCCAAAATAAACATGCTTATCGTGTAACAAACATGCTTATCACTATAACAAGTTAAGAATCTCCATGGTAAAGTGGAGGTGAAACTTGATTAGTAAGAACATTATTATGCATTTTTAAAAATGTATACATGTTTAAGTTTATATATTATTTTTTTAATAATTAATGATAATAATTTAAAATAAAATTATAATATATTTTATTTTTGTATTTCTTTAATTTTGATAACATGAGATATCATGGATTGATGCTTATCAACATTTACAGGTTTCAATTTCTATCGTTGTATTAATATTAATTTAAAAATTAGAATTTTACATTTAATATAACAATATAGTATTTAAGAGCCCTCAAGGGCAGTTCAATTGACGATGGCCGTGGAAATGAAGAATTATGTTCAAGAAATTCTAGGTTCAAATCCTCGGGGTATATTTGTGGGCCATGAGCTAGGATGATTAAAGAAAACTATAATATTTAAGTCATCTTCATATTAGAAAGAAACCATAATTTCACAGGTACAAATTATTCCTATATAATTACACTTCAAATCAAAATACATTAGAGATATATAATGCTTATGACATCTAAGAGATTCTAAACTAAGAGTGTTTGTTGAGAAAATATCTCAACAACCCAATCAATAAATAAACCCAATCTATCAATATTCTACTGTAAGAATTAATTATAGGTCCAAGAATCACAAATTCAACACATATATTTGTTTGATCTGGTCATCATTAACATTTACACCCACTTTGGAGTCTCCTAGACTATGCTCTTTCTTCACCACAACTTCGAGCTTACCACATGACCCATTTTAGATCCAAGTGCCTTTGACCATCATTTACATATTTATAAGACTAACACTTCTTAACACACTTACTTTTGTACACCATGCCAAAAAAGTTGTCTCGATACTTAACCATCTATTGAGAAGCTCCCATTTGGTGCGTTGTGTTTACGAGTTATCTAGGAAAACTGTTTGAACACTGAATGTCTCTAGTAGTCAATCTTACAAAGTGATATGTTTAACACACAAGGATCTCATACCATAACTAGTACCCATTGTTCTTGGGTCATCACATCCTCCAAGAACCACACACTGTAACCATGTGTAGACGCAGTCAAATCAATGCTATGTTTGAGGGTTTCTAAGCTCCAAGAAACATCGATTTAGACTATGTTACATTGTTCATTAATTAGTTCTGCACTTTTTACAAAACAAAAATCATACATAGTTAAAACATACATGATAAATAGATATTTAGAAAGGTATGAGAGGCTCTACATTGAACTCATCATCGTTGTCACAGTCTGAGAAGTCCTTAAGGTTGACATATGGTAAGTCTTGTGAAATTGGAATATTAGTTTATTCTTTTAATTTTCTATTTAAAAAAACTTTGACGCGGGTTTTGCAATTGAACGTTGTATGCCTATTTCTCATGTAGTAAAAACATTCAACTAATTTCCTATTTGTATTAATGTTTCCCTTGGAGAATATGTTCTTATTTGTATTAATGTTTCCCTTGGAGAATAATTCTATTTCAGCATGTGAGTTGTCCTCTGAGTCACTTGTGTTTATCCTCTTTTCTTCTGTTAAGAGTGTTTCTATTATTTCATCTAGTAATTGAGAGGAAAATTGACTTAAGGTGAAAATAACATTATCATAATTTGAAGATAAAATGCTTAATAAGATAGCCTTAGAATGTAGGAATTTACACGGTAAGTTCATTAGATAGAACACCAAAGGACGCCGCTCACAAATAGATAAGAGATCAATACACCAGTATTCTTGATGTGGTTAAACCCTCAAAGAGGGAAACAGTCCATGACTTGAGCCAACACGACCACTTTAAGCAATTTATTAATGCAAAAAAAGGAAAATTTACATAAGCTTCTCTCATGAACGGTCACCCTACAAATGACCCTCCATGCTCTTTAAATAGAGATCATGAACCAATCGGGTGTTAAGCCACTTCAGGCAATTTATTAATGTAAAAGAAGGAAAATCTACATAAGCTTCTCTCATGAACGGTCACCATAAAAATGACCCTCCATGCTCTTTAAATAGAGATCATGAACCAATTGGGTGTTAAGCCATGGATCAAGTGTCGGTAATACCAATGAGAGAATGAATCATCGAATCACTTCACGTCTAGAACATATCATGACCCTCAAATTGTAAGTTACAAAAGTACATAATAAAGAAACACACTTTACTGAACTCTACACTAGACAAAGTTATACTTAACTATTTCCTATGTGTTGAAATATCCTAACATAGTATCTTCTTCTTCCATTTTAGTGCCAATTTCTCCAACTGCAATATGAGTGATTTTAGATCATTTATATGTGTAGACAAAGATAATTTTGCATTCATAGTTTTTTCCCAAATATCTTACTTAGTTGTTTCCATATTTTTGTAAAATATTTTTCTAATTCTATGAGATAAAACTGTAAATCTGATCGAGAAAGTCCTAAAATAGACTTAGCTTTATCGTCCCTTTTCTACCCTTCAATATTAAACCCTATAAATTTTTATGCATCAAATGCATGTGGACAATATAACATGGGATAGGTACACTCATGAATTCAAGATACTTTGATTTCCATCCTCAACTCATCTATTATACCCAATCTTGTAGTCTGAAATCCAAAAAATTCCGTTAATGCAGATATCTTTCATTTCATGTAAAGATACATCGTGTGACCTTTGACAGTGGATATTGAAAATACAGTCACAATCAATACACTGTTAGGAAATTCGCGATATTGAAATAGATACTAAGCAAAAGATTTCCATGCGGTAGCCAGTCTTATCAGCCTTGACTGCTTTGTTGCACTAGTAGTTATATGGAACCGGAAGGGTTTGTTCAGCATCGCAATAAGAAATTTGTCTGCAGGCTCAAGAAGTCATTGTATGGTCTGAAGCAGTCGCCTCGACAGTGGTACAAGAAATTTGATTCTTTCATGTTGAGTAAAAAATATATAAGAAGTGAATATGATCATTGTGTTTACTTTAAGTAGTTAAGTAATGGCATGTTCATTATCTTAGTGTTGTATGTTGACGATATGCTTTTAGCAAGCAAAAGCATTGAAGAAATCAATAGGTTGAAGACTCAGATGGCCAGGACGTTTGATATGAAAGATCTAGGAGCAACAAGACAGATTTTGGGCATGGAGATTTTCAGAGACAGGAGCAATGGTAAGCTGTGGCTATCACAACAAAAGTATATTGAGCAAATACTTGTGAGGTTTGGTATGAACAATGTGAAGACTGTGTCAGTCCCTTTAGCTTCCCATTTTAAGCTTTCTTCCAGTTTATGTCCTAATACAGATGAAGAAAAGGATTTTATGTCTCGAATTCCATATGCCAATGTAGTAGGATGTTTGATGTATGTGATGGTTTGTACGCAACCAGATATTTCACATGCAGTTGGGGTTGTCAGCAGGTATATGGCAAATCTGGGTAAAGAACACTGGTCAGCAGTGAAATGGGTGTTTCGGTATTTGAGAGGCACAAGTAGTTATTGTATTACTTACAATAAGAGTAGTTAATCTGTTTGCGGATATGTTGATTCTGATTTTGCAGGTGATTTAGATAAGAGAAGGTGACTCAACTTCAGCGTATGTCTTTACTCTTGCAGGTGGAGCTATTAGCTGGATGTCAAAGCTACAAAACATTGTTGCTTTATCCACTACTGAAGCAGAATACATTGCTGCTTCGCATGCTTGCAAAGAGGCGGTTTGGTTGAAAGGTTTGCTTGGTGAGTTTGGTAGGTTACAGGACAACATCAGGTTACTTTGTGATAGTCAAAGTGCAAACATTTGGCTAAGAATCCAACCTATCATAGTAAATCAAAGCATATTCCAATTAAGTACCATTTTGTAAGACAGGTTATCACTAAAAGGGGAGTCTCTCTTGAAAAGGTGCATACAAAGGAAAACTGTGCAGACATGTTCACGAAACCAGTTTTGTTGGAGAAGCTGCATTGGTGTTTGGCTTCTCTTGGCTTGCAGAAAAGATAAAATAATAAACAAACAGGGCATCAGGCTAATTGTTGTCAAGGTGGAGATTGTTGAGATTTTCTATTTTAAATAACACAGGCAAAAATGTCAGTGTGTGACAACAATAGGAATTTGTTGCTAGATTAGCTCCAGGTTGTTGGGAGAGAGTTAATGCATCCTAAATTTGATGTGAGAGGATTTATGAGGCAGATAGATTCTCCTTGCTATAAAACAAGTATCCATACAGATGGTTTGAGTGTGGTGAGAGTTTGTAAGGAATTGATTTATGTAATCTCCTGTTTGATTAATAAATATTGCCGATGCCTATGTTTGGTGGACGTAGACCAGAATGGTTGGGTGAACCACGTTAATTTTTTGTGTCTCCTGTGCATGATTATATTTGTTGTGTATATGTTTTTGTCTGTTGTGCATCTTGCCTTCAACACTCTCGACTTTTAAAAGGCATCGATGCCTTTTCTGTTTCCTCTGTAGTATATTTTTGGCTCTTCCCTTCACACACAATTCTTCTGACAATTTGTGATGGCTTCCTCCTTCCTAAGTTGTACATAAAAAAAAAAAAAATTGATTAATTTTAAAAGAGTGAGGTTCTTGGGCCTCCATTGATGCTTCTAGCACCATCTATGGATTTGGACTTATCCCACAATCCATGAGACCTTCAGTTAGATCCATTTCTTCTCCTTAATCATCCTTACTCGCAAAACCTGCATCCACACCCAATTTGTTAGTTTCAAAAATTCAAGGCTTTCTAGCCTTATGCTTTATCACCTCCTCCTACTTTGTAATTTTCACAAGTCCCTTCCCCTACCTCCAAGGAGTGATCCTTCTTTGGGTTCACAATAGTGAACTGCTCCTTCCTTAGGCTCAACTACTCTAAGCTCATTTTCCTCCATCTAATCTTTTATCAAAGGCATCGCCTTTCTTTTCCCGAACTCTCTAGATTTTAGGGATTTCTTTTTAAAACCTTTCTATTTCATAGGTATTCTGGCCTCTTTTCTTAGGTCCCACATCTGTCTCTAACCTTCTCCTCTCTTGTAGCAGCTACATTATGATGTTGAGTTTCTCCTTTAACTCAAGAAGGTTTTTGTCATATTCCTCTTGATTCATTCTCCTCCTAATGCTTTTGTCTTGGCATTTTTCTTTCACCATGTAATGAGGAATTCTCATATTATTTATTGATATGTACATAGCAGTATTCAATATTAATAAGTACATAACATTAGTCAAAATTTCTTTCGCCATAATTTGATCTCATTCATTAGTTTTTAGATCAGGTGCTTCTTCAGCCTTTAAACTCACAAGTTCCAACACAAAGAACTTATTAACCTTCCTAAGCGAATTAACCCAATCATATCTCCTTTTAATGTTCTCCTTAACCACTTTTCAAATTGATTAATGCATATAACCCTCATTGATTCATTTCATTAATTAGACCTAGTTGGAGACAAATTAGATAGCCCCATCCTGATATTATAGGGTGTATGAAACTCTTTATATATATATATATATATATAGATATATATAATTGAATAACGATATATATATATATATATATATATATATATATAAAGTTGACTAGTATATAAGATTTCAGAGATTTTTTAAAAAGTAAATTCATATAAAATTTAAAATAAAATTTTTGAAAAATTAAACTATATCATTATTTTTTAATTAATATTATTATTTTAATACTTTTTAGTTAATTATTTAACAATATTTAACTTTAAAAATTACAACTATAATAATAAAAACATTAAAAATAAAAATCTTAAAACTTTAAATCCTAATGTTAAAATAAAACATAAGACAAACAAACCATTTATAATATAAAAACAAGAAACAACATAAAACAAACAACCCTTAAAACCCTTGTAAAGTTAAATGAAATATTTATACATTTAAAATGTATTCATTTTGTAATTTTAAACATTAAAAATACAAAAATTATCACTATTAATAATATTTAAATCTCAAAATATTAAACATAATATAAATCACAATGCAAATAATACAATATAATTATGTCTACAGAGAGTAATAGACACTGTTAAGTCTCTTCGTGATGTGAAGATTACTAGTATGTGGACAAAAATCAAGTCATGTTAAGGGAAGGGCTAGTGTAACACAAGCAGAGTGTGATCCTCAGGTGATTTTGATGGGTTAGATACCCATGGTCAAGGTTTCTCAAGCTATAGGTGAAGCCTGATGTAATCTATGATGAGCTCATACCATTTGACAAATAAAAAAATATACAATATAAAATAAAACAAATACAATATAATTATGTTCATAGGTGTGTTTATTTCATAATAGGCTTTCCAAAATTTCAGTTCAATTATCAGTAATTATTAGATGGATGGTAGAGATTTAACCTCCACAAGTTATGTCAAAATATTATTCATAGTAATTATAGAGTGAGGTTAAGATTTATCTCCAAGTTAGTTGTTCCCTTTTAATTAATTGTGTGTTTATTTCATAATAGGCTTTCCAAAATTTTAGTTCAATTATCAGTAATTATTAGATGGATGGTAGAGATTTAACCTCCACAAGTTATGTCAAAATATTATTCATAGTAATTATAGAGTGAGGTTAAGATTTATCTCCAAGTTAGTTGTTCCCTTTTAATTAATTTATCTCAAATTAATTGATTAAATAAAATGTTATATCAACAATATCATATTGGGCATTTAGTATTAATAAGCCATAGTATTGGTCCACCGTACTGTAATAAAGACTATTTACTAACACAATTGTATAAATTAAATGATTTGTAAATACTAATATGCATCAATCCATAATAAGTATCAAAACACTTACTTCATGAGACATCTCACATTTCTGAATTTAAAAAATCATATAAACTAACTAAATTATAACTTTATTGTAAAAATAATTAATGTATAAGCTAAACATATATACATTTAAAAAAACATGGAACAAAATTCATAAACATGAACATTTATCTAATTTTATTATAAATATTCTTAATGTGTAAATATGTTTTGTTACAATAACATGGGTGAATACCATGCCTTATCAATACCACATACCAAAAAAACCCATAACTCACTTTATATGACACTTGTTCATATAACTCCTCTTGAGATAAATCTCAACCTTTAATTTTTTTTTTAATTACTATGAATATTTTAGAATCTTCAATGGAGATTAATTATGTACTATCCACCTAATAATTATTGATAATGAAATTAAAATTCTGTAAGTACTATTCCAAAATAAACATGCTTATCGTGTAACAAACATGCTTATCACTATAACAAGTTAAGAATCTCCATGGTAAAGTGGAGGTGAAACTTGATGAGTAAGAACATTATTACTCATTTTTTAAAATGTATACATGTTTAAGTTCATATATTATTTTTTTAATAATTAATGATAATAATTTAAAATAAAATTATAATATATTTTATTTTTGTATTTCTTTAATTTTGATAACATGAGATATCATGGATTGATGCTTATCAACATTTACAGGTTTCAATTTCTATCGTTGTATTAATATTAATTTAAAAATTAGAATTTTACATTTAATATAACAATATAGTATTTAAGAGCCCTCAAGGGCAGTTCAATTGACGATGGCCGTGGAAATGAAGCATTATGTTCCAAGAAATTCTAGGTTCAAATCCTCGGGGTATATTTGTGGGCCATGTGCTAGGATGATTAAAGAAAACTATAATATTTAAGTCATCTTCATATTAGAAAGAAACCATAATTTCACAAGTACAAATTATTCCTATATAATTACACTTCAAATCAAAATACATTAGAGATATATAATGCTTATGACATCTAAGAGATTATAAACTAAGAGATTGTTTGTTGAGAAAATATCTCAACAACCCAATCAACAAATAAACCCAATCTACCAATATTCTACTGTAAGCATTAATTCTAGGTCCAAGAATCACAAATTCAACACATATATTTGTTTGATCTGGTCATCATTAACATTTACACCCACTTTGAAGTCTCCTAGACTATGCTCTTTCTTCACCGCAACTTCGAGCTTACCACATGACCCATTTTAGATCCAAGTGCCTTTAACCATCATTTACATATTTATAAGACTGACACTTCTTAACATAGCTACTTTTGTACACCATGCCAAAAAATTTGCCTCGATACTTAACCATCTA
This sequence comes from Pinus tabuliformis, assembly GCA_031772625.1. Taxonomy (NCBI): domain Eukaryota; kingdom Viridiplantae; phylum Streptophyta; class Pinopsida; order Pinales; family Pinaceae; genus Pinus; species Pinus tabuliformis. Next base: position 1,134,999,540 of record CM062807.1, on the reverse strand, counting down.
TTGACAAGCTTCCATTTGGTGCGTTGTGTTTACGAGTTATCTAGGAAAACTGTTTAAACATTGAATGTCTCTAGTAGTCAATCTTACAAAGTGATATGTTTAACACACAAGGATCTCATACCATAACTAGTACCCATTGTTCTTGGGTCATCACATCCTCCAAAAACCACACACTGTAACCATGTGTAGACGCAGTCAAATCAATGCTATGTTTGAGGATTTCTAAGCTCCAAGAACCATCGATTTAGACTATGTTACATTGTTCATTAATTAGTTCTGCACTTTTTACAAAACAAAAATCATACATAGTTGAAACATACATGATAAGTAGATATTTAGAAAGGTATGAGAGGCTCTGCATTGAACTCATCATCGTTGTCACAATCTTAGAAGTCCTTAAGGTTGACATATGGTAAGTCTTGTGAAATTGGAATATTAGTTTATTCTTTTAATTTTCTATTTTAAAAAACTTTGACGCGGGTTTTGCAATTGAACTTTGTATGCCTATTTCTCATGTAGTAAAAACATTCAACTAATTTCCTATTTGTATTAATGTTTCCCTTGGAGAATACGTTTTTATTTGTATTAATGTTTCCCTTGGAGAATAATTCTATTTCAGCATGTGAGTTGTCTTCTGAGTCACTTGTGTTTATCCTTTTTTTCTTTTGTTAAGAGTGTTTCTATTATTTCATTTAGTAATTGAGAGGAAAATTGACTTAAGGTGAAAATAACATTATCATAATTTGAAGATAAAATGTTTATTAAGATAGCCTTAGAATGTAAGAATTTACATGGTAAGTTCATTAGATAGAACACCAAAGTACGCCGCTCACAAATAGATCAGATAGATCAGAGATCAATACACCAATATTCTTGATGTGGTTAAACCCTCAAAGAGGGAAACAGTCCATGAATTGAGCCAACGCGACCACTTCAAGCAATTTATTAATGCAAAAAAAGGAAAATTTACATAAGCTTCTCTCATGAATGGTCACCCTACAAATGACCCTCCATGCTCTTTAAATAGAGATCATGAACCAATCGGGTGTTAAGCCACTTCAGGCAATTTATTAATGTAAAAGAAGAAAAAATTTCATAAGCTTCTCTCATGAACGGTCACCCTAAAAATGACCCTCCATGCTCTTTAAATAGAGATCATGAACCAATCGGGTGTTAAGCCATAGATCAAGTGTCGTTAATACCAATGAGAGAATGAATCATCGAATCACTTCATGTCTAGAACATATCATGACCCTCACATTGTAAGTTACAAAAGTACATAATAAAGAAACACACTTTACTGAACTCTACACTAGACCAAGTTATACTTAACTATTTCCTATGTGTTGAAATATCCTAACATAGTATCTTCTTCTTCCATTTTAGTGCTAATTTCCTCCAACTGCAATATGAGTGATTTTAGATCATTTATATGTGTAGAAAAAGATAATTTTGCATTCATAGTTTTTTCCCAAATATCTTACTTAGTTGTTTCCATATTTTTGTAAAAAAATTTTCTAATTCTATGAGATAAAACTGTGAATCTGATCGAGAAAGTCCTAAAATAGACTTAGCTTTATCGTCCCTTTTCTACCCTTCAATATTAAACCCCATAACTTTTTATGCATCAAATGCATGTGGACAGTATAACATGGGATAGGTACACTCATGAATTCAAGATACTTTGATTTCCATCCTCAACTCATCTATTATACCCAAGCTTGTAGTCTGAAATCCAAAAAATTCTGTTAATGCAGATATCTTTCATTTCATGTAAAGATACATCGTGTGACCTTTGATAGTGGATATTGAAAATATAGTCACAATTAATACACTGTTAGGAAATTCGCGATATTGAAATAGCTACTAAGCAAAAGATTTCCATGCGGTAGCCAGTCTTATCAGCCTTGACTGCTTTGTTGCACTAGTAGTTATCGACGCCTTAATAGTCGGAGTCATGCACTGAGAACACACATCGCCAATTCTTTATGTAACGAGGAATAAAGAAAGATCCAGAATTGAGTGTAGCGAATGGACTCAATGCTCCAACGTTGGATCATCACTCATCAACTTGATTTCCAGACAATTCACAATCTCATACTCCTCTCACATTTTTCTCGGCCCTCCTGTATCTTAGCCTAGAGGTACCACCTCTGATACAAAAAAAACTAGAATTGCACATCCACAAATTATTCCTATATTATTATAGTTTAAATTAAAATATGTTTTTGAGATTTAACATATTCTAAATTAAGAGATTGTTTGTTAAAAAAATATTTCAAAACTCTAATCAACCAACAAACTTAATCTACAAATATTCTATTGTAAACTCTTTAATTATAAGTGTATTTATATTTACTTTATAAATAAAATAATGATATTCAAATTTCCTCAACATTTTACTAAAAAGTGAGTTATAGTTATAAGTCCTCAAATTGAGTTATAATATAGTAACAAAGTTGATTTATAATTAAATTTTTTTTATAGTAAAATAGGTGTAAATCTTTGTAATTAACAATTTTGTTCAATGACTTTTTTTAATATATATATATATATATATATAATTTTTATAATTAATAATAATTCAAAATAAAATTATAATTTAGTTCATTCTTATAATTTTTTAAAATGGTAATAAAATAGAGATTAATAAAATAGATGTTTTGATATTCATAATATATGACTATCTACTTTTAGTAGCTCCCTAAGATCTGTAAAAGACCCTGTAGACCCCAAAGACAGGAAAGATGTTTATGTTATTCCATGTTCTTGTGGGACCCCTTATATTGGTGGCACTGGGTGCTCGATCAATTAGAGGATTCATGAGCACGCAACCGACATCAACCATGGGAGGACACGGTCTTCTGCGTTGGCAGAACACGCAGAGAAGACTAAACATCGTATATATATTGAGGAGGCCAAGGTTATTGCTAAGATTTCTCCTTTTAATCACCCTAAGTTTAGGGAGGCCACAAAAATTGAAAGGAGGCCGAGTAATCTCAACAAGGATGACGACCGTTGGAAGATTAGCAGATCCCTGTATTTTCTAATCTCAACAGGGATGACGACCGTTGGAAGATTAACAGATCCCTGTATTTTCTAGCCGCTCGCCCCCTTTTTCTTCCCTTTTTAGTTTGATTTCCTTTGTGGTTTTATTCCCAAGTCTTTTGGATTATTTGAATTCACCTTATTTACCATTTCTATTTGTTTTATTGGTTTTCCTTTTTACTTGGTACTCATTACCTTTCTTTATTCATATTATTAATATTTTTATTTTATTTATCATAAGAGGATAATAAAACTTCCCTTATTTTTTTATATTAGGTTAGTTTAGGTTCTTAATTAATTTACTTCTTAAATAAATTTGATTAAACATGATATATAAATAAATATGTTTATTTATAAACATAACTAAAAGAATCATAAGCATATATAATTTACATACATTTTTTCTTAAAAATAATTAATTGATACAAATATGTTCATTCCTTATTTATTCCCACAATTGACTTAGTAACTTATTCATCTAAATAAAAATAGATATAATTAAAAAACATATAAACTAATTAAATAATTAATCAATAAACTTTTATCCTAGCTTATCCTATATAAGAGTATTATTATAAATTTATTTTATTAAAATTAAAAGAGGATAAGGCATATCTATATATTTATATAAATAATATTGGTAGATAAGTTAACTAATTAATTATTTAGGTAATAAACATTTATGTATCCCATAATAATATAAGTTTATTTAGTTTTAAATTAAAGAATTTAGATGATTGATTAAGTTTAAGGTCCTTAATTTAAGTTCATTATTAGTGGATTCATTTAGTTAGTTATTTATAGATTTAAACTAAATAAATCCAACAAATTAAATAATTAAATAATTAATTAACTAATTAATAATATTTCCTCTAATTCTAGGTCTAGTCTTTTTTTTTTTTTTTTTTCCATTGGAAAAAGTCGTAATTTTCATTAATGAGGAAAATTACATTTTGTAGATTCCAGCGGCATATATTGTACTATGAGCTAGAAGCCTATACTTGTGAGTTCAAACTAGATAGAGGTGTTCTCCACCCAGGGAGACACTGCTCTGAGCTATGATCTTCAAAAAATTACTTATGTACTTACTCTATGTAGAGAGTATCAAAAAATAATTGTCATGTGAAAATAAACTGTTTGATAAAAACTTCATATAAATATTTATATAAAGACAACACAAGAAAATATATACAACAAAACTTTAAATCAGCTCCCATTGAGCTTTACTAATCTGATATCTCTATGATAATACTGATGGAAGGTTCCATCAGTTTGCTCCAGTATGCTCCAAGTGCCTACAGGCCTGTGCGCTACTTCCTTGGATAGTAGATCGGTAGTTGTGTTCCTCTCCTTGTATATATGTTGACAAGTAAATGTGTCAAATAAATTTATAAGTCTGAAAATTTTGTCCATGATGTGTCTTAGAGAAAAAGAATGACAAATAGTAACTTTGTTAATCCAATTGCATATAGTTTTTGAATCTCCAAATAGCTATAAGTTTCTGCATTGTTTTTCCAAGGCAAAGTGTATGGTGTATTTTGCTGCTGTAAGCTCAGCAAAATTGTTTGTCCCTCTGCCCATACCCATTTGAATTTTGTAAATATGATTTGAAGTAATATGGAGGACAACACCTCCCCCACAGCCAATATCTTGAGCTGAACCATCAAAGTATGCCCAGGGGAGGGATTGGTTTATGCTCTCGGGGATGATATGCCTGGGAGTTGGATTTGTTTCCTCCTCTGGTATCTGTTGGTAATCTGCTAGGATTTGTGCGGTAATGTTTGGCCAGTGAGGGGGAGAATTTTGAAAAATGATTCTGTTTCGGGCAATCCAAATGGCCCAACTAGTCAGTAAAGGGATGTTTTTTGTTCTTTCCGAGGATACATTGGACCACCATCCCTCCCAGGCTTCCTGAACGGTTGTGCCTTGCCACCTAGGGAGGGAAGGTATATGAGAGTGGATAGAATTCCAAAGCTCCCTCGTGCATGGGAAAGTAAGAAAGAGATGATTCCCAGTTTCATTGTCTGCTTTGCAGAGGCCGCACCAGAAGGGTCCGTGAAATGATCTTTTGGTCAATTTTTCTCCTGTTGGGATTTTGTGACGTAGAATGGTCCACATGAGGAGTCTGGATCTGGGTGGTGCTTTAAGTTTCCAAATGCTTCTCCACCAAGGTTCACTTTGCGGAGGTTTCAGAGAGTTTATAAGAGCTATGTATCCCTCCTTTGGTGAGTATTTCCCATGCTTTGCGAGAGCCCAGATAAGCTCGTCCTCCCCTTCCTGTATCCTGATATGAGATTCCGTGAGTGCCCCCGTGTATTCCTTCCAATGCTACTGCCATTGTCGAGGGATCTGTAACGTCCTTCCAGATTTCCAAGCTTGTTGTAAAAAAGTAGAGTAGCCATTGTCTGCTATATGGTTAATGTGAGTGATCCCTCTAGAGGTGAGGTATGCTCTGAGCTCCTGTGGGAGTCTGTGAGCGTTCCCACAACCAATCCAGGGGTCCATCCCTATTTTAACAACTTCTCCTGACTGTATTTTCCATGATAAGGGGCATAATTTAGAGGACAACTTTCCATATGATTGATTTTCTACCGTGTGTCCACTGAGGTTGTCAAATCCAGTCCATAATATTTAAAGGGGCTATGTATTTATATGTGGCCACTTTAGTCCATAGGCTGGAGGATGAGACTAGCTGCCACCCTAGTTTGGCCACCATGGCCGTGGAGAAAGAGTCTAATCTTTTTATACCCCATCCACCCCACTTCTTTGGGAGTACAAAAGAGTCCCAATTTTTCTAGGCGAAGATCCTTCCGGGTTGGTTTCCTCTCCACAGGAACCTGCAGCATAGGCTTTTGATTCTAGATAGTATTCCTTTAGGAATCCATGCTAAAGACATCCAATATACTGGAGTTGCTTCCAACACTGCTTTTATAATTATCAATCTTCCTACTCTTGATAAATATTTTAAATACCAGATGTTTAGCCTTTTCTCCAGTTTGGTTATGAGCTAGATCCAGTCAATAATCCTATAACCATGTGGTTTTAATTGATAGCCTAGATATTTTAATCCCTCGTCCAGATTCAGTAGGTTATAGGGGAATCTTCTCAGGGAATACTGGATCTCATATGGGGTGCATCCTATAGCCGATATAGAGGATTTCCCATTGTTAACCATCATGATAGTGCCTTCTTGGAATGTAGTGAATGAATTGAGAAGTGCAATCACATCTCCTATACTCCCATGTAGGAAAAGTAACACATCGTCCACGAAAAGCAGGTACGTTAATGAACATTCTTTAGTGATGTGTATCCCCTAAGCCTACCTCTTCGATGTTCTTCTTTTATCAATAAACTGGGACCTTCCATGACGAGTAAGAAGAGAAGTGGGGACAATGGACATCCTTGCCTGAGGCCTCTTTCAGAATGGAAGAAAGGTGAGGCCGCACTATTTACCAGGACACTGTATGATACATTGGTGATACAACTCATAATCCATCTTATGAATTCAAAAGGGAAACCCAGGCGTGTTAAGAGAATTCTGAGGTATAGCCAGTTGACTCTATCAAAGGCTTTTGAGAGGTCAACTTTCAGGGCGATACCCTTTATCTTGTGAGTCTAGATAGAATGAATGATCCGGATTTTAAACAGGAACGCAACAAATTACAGAGATAACCATAAATACAGAGATGCGATAACCATAAAAATAGAGATGCAGCGGAAATAATACTTCATTTCATTACTGTAAAATATTGAAATATGCTTACAAACAGAAATGGAAAGAAACCAGCTAGGGCGATGGTAGCTTATCTCTGAGAAGAGATGTGGCGGCTACATGCCTCTGAACTGTTCCGAACTGTATTACAATGAGGCTCGAAGGCCTATTTATTGTTGAGAAACAATGGAAAACCCTTCACATACCGAAACCTAACCCTAGAAGATGAAACGCCAAATTGTGGGCCCCGTTTGGGTAAATCGGTACATCAATTTCCCGGGGTCGTAACTTTGGCATACGATCTCCGTTTGACGCGTACGATAGCTCGTTAGAAAGATCTATCCGAGTACTACCACTTTGGGGGGCAACATGGGGCTCGGTCGCCCAAGAATTCCCAAAAAAACGTCGTTTAGGGCCTCAAAACGGCTCCGGAAGTTCAGGGCCCGAAAAACTGCTAAAAATAGTAAACTGTGCTACAATTAAGGAGACTGAAAAATGCCGAGAAAGACAATGGTGGGGGTCCAGGTGGACCTGGCAGGTGGCCGCCAATATCCACCTGGATCATTCCTCCCCCCTTAGGAAGCAATGGTCCCCATTGCGTTGAGTTCCTCCATCTGCTGAACTTGTCCTGCAATCTCTGATGTGTCCAGTGATGGTGGGAAGCATGGCCGACGATGGTCCACATTGAACATTTGGTGCAGGCGAAGGAATGGAGGAATGATGTGCTCCAAAGCATTGTTCCCCGTAGCCTTGGTACTGCTGTAAGGACCATGTCGGTGTGGTCTGAGCTTCTGATGGGTTCTGGTAAGGCGTTCTTTCTGTCGATGCCACCAGACATTGTTGCCCACCTGAAACTTGTGTGGTACCCCTTTGGGTGAGGAGAAGTTGTTCCTGTGTTCTGTCATGACCGTATCCCTTTTCTGCTGCTGCTGCGTGGAGGAACCCTTTGCAGGGGTCATGGATGTAGCAACGATCTTCCCCTTATTTTGGGAGTGAACCAGACAGATGAATTTCCTGGTCTGTGATATGAGCTTGCTGCCTTTCTTGGTGGTGATCAAGGATGTGGCAGTAGGTGGGGCTACCTCTGGTATCCTGTATAATGAATTATTCAAAGGAATAATGACAGCACGAGGCCTTGACTCATACACAACATGTCGCCTCCATAAGTATGGCTGGCCTAATAGTACATCACAAACATCCAGAGGTGTAACATCACACAATACCTCGTCTGTGAAGGGTTTGATGCTGTAGGGAAGGCGGCACTGCTGGCGAACTTTCAGATCTCGTCCTTCATGAAGCCACCCGATACTGTATGGCTGTGGGTGTGGTGTAGTCGGTAGGCCCAACCGCTTCACGACCTCTGCTGAAACCAGGTTCTTTTGGCTACCACTGTCGACAATGAATTGCGGCGGTGAACCCTTCACCCACATATGTGAGTGGAAAAGACGCTCCCCCTCCTCTGGATCTTCGGGCTCATTTTTCTTGATCTTGGCAGTGGCAACAGTGGCGCTGGGATCCGCATCAATGATCTGCTTCCCTTTGCCATTCCCCTTGTCGGGTTCTGGCTCAGGGTCAGAATATGCATCTGATTCGGAAGCCTTCAACTCGGCCACCAACGCCTGCTTGGTCCGACACTCACTTGTGTTATGAGTGGGACTCTTGTGGAACTCGCACCACTTTCCTATGTCCTTCTTCGGTTTCGTGGTGTTGTTCTTTTCTTGTGGCTTCGACGGGTTATCTTGGGTCACCCCGCCTTGGCTTTGTCCTTTGGGCTTCGGATTTGTAGATCCAAAGTCTCGCTTCTTCTGTTTGAACTTTTGCTCGATTTTGACAGCGTATCGGTATGCTGTGCCGAGTGAGGAGGTGTTCAAGAACACCATCTCTTCTTGGATGTATTTGCGCAGGCAGCCGCGGTATTTGAGTACCAGATGCAGCTCAGAATCTTTGATACCCAACTGTGTGCGAAGGGTATGAAAAATGTTTGCGAACTCCGGCACATCTTGGTCTCGTCCCTGTCGCAGTGTGGTCCATTTGATGTATTTGTCCTCATAGCTTCCGACAGGGTAGTACTGCTCTTTGATGGCATCCCGGAAGTCATTCCAAGTGGGTGCGACTGAAAATAGTGAGCCTGTATTTTCATCCTTCTGCTCGCAGTAGGTTTCCCACCAGTCCTTGACGTGGGGGGCTGCTTTGAGAAGAGCAAAAACAATCTTTTCCCGACTTGAAAATTCATGAACAGAAAAATACCCATCTAGCAGATTTAACCATTTATCTACGGCATCTGCGTCTATTTGACCCTCGAATATGGGGATTTCAAAATTAACTTGTACCTTGAAGGGTGTGGCATTTCCAGAGTCGCTGTTGGAAGCCGATGCGTCGCCTCTGGGTAGCCGCTGAAGGATCTGCGCAAAGCTATCCATCATCGCGTTCCGTTGTCGCTCGAGGGCTTCTTCGAGCAAGATTTTGATAGGATCTCCTGCCCCCTCGTCTTTCTTCTCATCCGCCATGGGAGGCCGTCGGGATTTTCGAGGCCGGTCTTGCAAAGGTTCGACCAGTTCAAGCCCTAACTCCTTATATCCCGACCTCGTTGGGGACATGCAAAGAAAAACAGAGAAAAAAGCAGACCGCTCTGATACCACTGATCCGGATTTTAAACAGGAACGCAACAAATTACAGAGATAACCATAAATACAGAGATGCGATAACCATAAAAATAGAGATGCAGCGGAAATAATACTTCATTTCATTACTGTAAAATATTGAAATATGCTTACAAACAGAAATGGAAAGAAACCAGCTAGGGCGATGGTAGCTTATCTCTGAGAAGGGATGTGGCGGCTACATGCCTCTGAACTGTTCCGAACTGTATTACAATGAGGCTCGAAGGCCTATTTATTGTTGAGAAACAATGGAAAACCCTTCACATACCGAAACCTAACCCTAGAAGATGAAACGCCAAATTGTGGGCCCCGTTTGGGTAAATCGGTACATCAATTTCCCGGGGTCGTAACTTTGGCATACGATCTCCGTTTGACGCGTACGATAGCTCGTTAGAAAGATCTATCCGAGTACTACCACTTTGGGGGGCAACATGGGGCTCGGTCGCCCGAGGATTCCCAAAAAAACGTCGTTTAGGGCCTCAAAACGGCTCCGGAAGTTCAGGGCCCGAAAAACTGCTAAAAATAGTAAACTGTGCTACAATTAAGGAGACTGAAAAATGCCGAGAAAGACAATGGTGGGGGTCCAGGTGGACCTGGCAGGTGGCCACCAATATCCACCTGGATCATTCCTCCCCCCTTAGGAAGCAATGGTCCCCATTGCGTTGAGTTCCTCCATCTGCTGAACTTGTCCTGCAATCTCTGATGTGTCCAGTGATGGTGGGAAGCATGGCCGACGATGGTCCACATTGAACATTTGGTGCAGGCGAAGGAATGGAGGAATGATGTGCTCCAAAGCATTGTTCCCCGTAGCCTTGGTACTGCTGTAAGGACCATGTCGGTGTGGTCTGAGCTTCTGATGGGTTCTGGTAAGGCGTTCTTTCTGTCGATGCCACCAGACATTGTTGCCCACCTGAAACTTGTGTGGTACCCCTTTGGGTGAGGAGAAGTTGTTCCTGTGTTCTGTCATGACCGTATCCTTTTCTGCTGCTGCTGCGTGGAGGAACCCTTTGCAGGGGTCATGGATGTAGCAACGATCTTCCCTTATTTTGGGAGTGAACCAGACAGATGAATTTCCTGGTCTGTGATATGAGCTTGCTGCCTTTCTTGGTGGTGATCAAGGATGTGGCAGTAGGTGGGGCTACCTCTGGTATCCTGTATAATGAATTATTCAAAGGAATAATGACAGCACGAGGCCTTGACTCATACACAACATGTCGCCTCCATAAGTATGGCTGGCCTAATAGTACATCACAAACATCCAGAGGTGTAACATCACACAATACCTCGTCTATGAAGGGTTTGATGCTGTAGAGAAGGCGGCACTGCTGGCGAACTTTCAGATCTCGTCCTTCATGAAGCCACCCGATACTGTATGGCTGTGGGTGTGGTGTAGTCGGTAGGCCCAACCGCTTCACGACCTCTGCTGAAACCAGGTTCTTTTGGCTACCACTGTCGACAATGAATTGCGGCGGTGAACCCTTCACCCACATCTGTGAGTGGAAAAGACGCTCCCCCTCCTCTGGATCTTCGGGCTCATTTTTCTTGATCTTGGCAGTGGCAACAGTGGCGCTGGGATCCGCATCAATGATCTGCTTGCCTTTGCCATTCCCCTTGTCGGGTTCTGGCTCAGGGTCAGAATATGCATCTGATTCGGAAGCCTTCAACTCGGCCACCAACGACTGCTTGGTCCGACACTCACTTGTGTTATGAGTGGGACTCTTGTGGAACTCGCACCACTTTCCTATGTCCTTCTTCGGTTTCGTGGTGTTGTTCTTTTCTTGTGGCTTCAACGGGTTATCTTGGGTCACCCCGCCTTGGCTTTGTCCTTTGGGCTTCGGATTTGTAGATCCAAAGTCTCGCTTCTTCTGTTTGAACTTTTGCTCGATTTTGACAGCGTATCGGTATGCTGTGCCGAGTGAGGAGGGTGTTCAAGAACACCATCTCTTCTTGGATGTATTTGCGCAGGCAGCCGCGGTATTTGAGTGCCAGATGCAGCTCAGAATCTTTGATACCCAACTGTGTGCGAAGGGTATGAAAAATGTTTGCGAACTCCGGCACATCTTGGTCTCGTCCCTGTCGCAGTGTGGTCCATTTGATGTATTTGTCCTCATAGCTTCCGACAGGGTAGTACTGCTCTTTGATGGCATCCCGGAAGTCATTCCAAGTGGGTGCGACTGAAAATAGTGAGCCTGTATTTTCATCCTTCTGCTCGCAGTAGGTTTCCCACCAGTCCTTGACGTGGGGGGCTGCTTTGAGAAGAGCAAAAACAATCTTTTCCCGACTTGAAAATTCATGAACAGAAAAATACCCATCTAGCAGATTTAACCATTTATCTACGGCATCTGCGTCTATTTGACCCTCGAATATGGGGATTTCAAAATTAACTTGTACCTTGAAGGGTGTGGCATTTCCAGAGTCGCTGTTGGAAGCCGATGCGTCGCCTCTGGGTAGCCGCTGAAGGATCTGCGCAAAGCTATCCATCATCGCGTTCCGTTGTCGCTCGAGGGCTTCTTCGAGCAAGATTTTGATAGGATCTCCTGCCCCTCGTCTTTCTTCTCATCCGCCATGGGAGGCCGTCGGGATTTTCGAGGCCGGTCTTGCAAAGGTTCGACCAGTTCAAGCCCTAACTCCTTATATCCCGACCTCGTTGGGGACATGCAAAGAAAAACAGAGAAAAAGCAGACCGCTCTGATACCACTGATCCGGATTTTAAACAGGAACGCAACAAATTACAGAGATAACCATAAATACAGAGATGCGATAACCATAAAAATAGAGATGCAGCGGAAATAATACTTCATTTCATTACTGTAAAATATTGAAATATGCTTACAAACAGAAATGGAAAGAAACCAGCTAGGGCGATGGTAGCTTATCTCTGAGAAGGGATGTGGCGGCTACATGCCTCTGAACTGTTCCGAACTGTATTACAATGAGGCTCGAAGGCCTATTTATTGTTGAGAAACAATGGAAAACCCTTCACATACCGAAACCTAACCCTAGAAGATGAAACGCCAAATTGTGGGCCCCGTTTGGGTAAATTCGGTACATCAATTTCCCGGGGTCGTAACTTTGGCATACGATCTCCGTTTGACGCGTACGATAGCTCGTTAGAAAGATCTATCCGAGTACTACCACTTTGGGGGGCAACATGGGCTCGGTCGCCCGAGGATTCCCAAAAAAAAACGTCGTTTAGGGCCTCAAAACGGCTCCGGAAGTTCAGGGCCCGAAAAACTGCTAAAAATAGTAAACTGTGCTACAATTAAGGAGACTGAAAAATGCGAGAAAGACAATGGTGGGGGTCCAGGTGGACCTGGCAGGTGGCCACCAATATCCACCTGGATCATTCCTCCCCCCTTAGGAAGCAATGGTCCCCATTGCGTTGAGTTCCTCCATCTGCTGAACTTGTCCTGCAATCTCTGATGTGTCCAGTGATGGTGGGAAGCATGGCCGACGATGGTCCACATTGAACATTTGGTGCAGGCGAAGGAATGGAGGAATGATGTGCTCCAAAGCATTGTTCCCCATAGCCTTGGTACTGCTGTAAGGACCATGTCGGTGTGGTCTGAGCTTCTGATGGGTTCTGGTAAGGCGTTCTTTCTGTCGATGCCACCAGACATTGTTGCCCACCTGAAACTTGTGTGGTACCCCTTTGGGTGAGGAGAAGTTGTTCCTGTGTTCTGTCATGACCGTATCCCTTTTCTGCTGCTGCTGCGTGGAGGAACCCTTTGCAGGGGTCATGGATGTAGCAACGATCTTCCCCTTATTTTGGGAGTGAACCAGACAGATGAATTTCCTGGTCTGTGATATGAGCTTGCTGCCTTTCTTGTGGTGATCAAGGATGTGGCAGTAGGTGGGGCTACCTCTGGTATCCTGTATAATGAATTATTCAAAGAAATAATGACAGCACGAGGCCTTGACTCATACACACATGTCGCCTCCATAAGTATGGCTGGCCTAATAGTACATCACAAACATCCAGAGGTGTAACATCACACAATACCTCGTCTATGAAGGGTTTGATGCTGTAGAGAAGGCGGCACTGCTGGCGAACTTTCAGATCTCGTCCTTCATGAAGCCACCCGATACTGTATGGCTGTGGGTGTGGTGTAGTCGGTAGGCCCAACCGCTTCACGACCTCTGCTGAAACCAGGTTCTTTTGGCTACCACTGTCGACAATGAATTGCGGCGGTGAACCCTTCACCCACATCTGTGAGTGGAAAAGACGCTCCCCCTCCTCTGGATCTTCGGGCTCATTTTTCTTGATCTTGGCAGTGGCAACAGTGGCGCTGGGATCCGCATCAATGATCTGCTTCCCTTTGCCATTCCCCTTGTCGGGTTCTGGCTCAGGGTCAGAATATGCATCTGATTCGGAAGCCTTCAACTCGGCCACCAACGACTGCTTGGTCCGACACTCACTTGTGTTATGAGTGGGACTCTTGTGGAACTCACACCACTTTCCTGTGTCCTTCTTCGGTTTCGTGGTGTTGTTCTTTTCTTGTGGCTTCAACGGGTTATCTTGGGTCACCCCGCCTTGGCTTTGTCCTTTGGGCTTCGGATTTGTAGATCCAAAGTCTCGCTTCTTCTGTTTGAACTTTTGCTCGATTTTGACAGCGTATCGGTATGCTGTGCCGAGTGAGGAGTGTTCAAGAACACCATCTCTTCTTGGATGTATTTGTGCAGGCAGCCGCGGTATTTGAGTACCAGATGCAGCTCAGAATCTTTGATACCCAACTGTGTGCGAAGGGTATGAAAAATGTTTGTGAACTCCGGCACATCTTGGTCTCGTCCCTGTCGCAGTGTGGTCCATTTGATGTATTTGTCCTCATAGCTTCCGACAGGGTAGTACTGCTCTTTGATGGCATCCCGGAAGTCATTCCAAGTGGGTGCGGCTGAAAATAGTGAGCCTGTATTTTCATCCTTCTGCTCGCAGTAGGTTTCCCACCAGTCCTTGACGTGGGGGGCTGCTTTGAGAAGAGCAAAAACAATCTTTTCCGACTTGAAAATTCATGAACAGAAAAATACCCATCTAGCAGATTTAACCATTTATCTACGGCATCTGCGTCTATTTGACCCTCGAATGTGGGGATTTCAAAATTAACTTGTACCTTGAAGGGTGTGGCATTTCCAGAGTCGCTGTTGGAAGCCGATGCGTCGCCTCTGGGTAGCCGCTGAAGGATCTGCGCAAAGCTATCCATCATCGCGTTCCGTTGTCGCTCGAGGGCTTCTTCGAGCAAGATTTTGATAGGATCTCCTGCCCCCTCGTCTTTCTTCTCATCCGCCATGGGAGGCCGTCGGGATTTTCGAGGCCGGTCTTGCAAAGGTTCGACCAGTTCAAGCCCTAACTCCTTATATCCCGACCTCGTTGGGGACATGCAAAGAAAAACAGAGAAAAAGCAGACCGCTCTGATACCACTGATCCGGATCTTGGGAGGAACGCAACAAATTACAGAGATAACCATAAATACAGAGATGCGATAACCATAAAAATAGAGATGCAGCGGAAATAATACTTCATTTCATTACTGTAAAATATTGAAATATGCTTACAAACAGAAATGGAAAGAAACCAGCTAGGGCGATGGTAGCTTATCTCTGAGAAGAGATGTGGCGGCTACATGCCTCTGAACTGTTCCGAACTGTATTACAATGAGGCCCGAAGGCCTATTTATTGTTGAGAAACAATGGAAAACCCTTCACATACCGAAACCTAACCCTAGAAGATGAAACGCCAAATTGTGGGCCCCGTTTGGGTAAATTGGTACATCAATTTCCCGGGGTCGTAACTTTGGCATACGATCTCCGTTTGACGCGTACGATAGCTCGTTAGAAAGATCTATCCGAGTACTACCACTTTGGGGGGCAACATGGGGCTCGATCGCCCCAGAATTCCCAAAAAAAAACGTCGTTTAGGGCCTCAAAACGGCTCCGGAAGTTCAGGGCCGAAAAAACTGCTAAAAATAGTAAACTGTGCTACAATTAAGGAAACTGAAAATGCGAGAAAGACAATGGTGGGGGTCCAGGTGGACCTGGCAGGTGGCCACCAATATCCACCTGGATCATTCCTCCCCCTTAGGAAGCAATGGTCCCCATTGCGTTGAGTTCCTCCATCTGCTGAACTTGTCCTGCAATCTCTGATGTGTCCAGTGATGGTGGGAAGCATGGTCGACGATGGTCCACATTGAACATTTGGTGCAGGCGAAGGAATGGAGGAATGATGTGCTCCAAAGCATTGTTCCCATAGCCTTGGTACTGCTGTAAGGACCATGTCGGTGTGGTCTGAGCTTCTGATGGGTTCTGGTAAGGCGTTCTTTCTGTCGATGCCACCAGACATTGTTGCCCACCTGAAACTTGTGTGGTACCCCTTTGGTGAGGAGAAGTTGTTCCTGTGTTCTGTCATGACCGTATCCCTTTTCTGCTGCTGCTGCGTGGAGGAACCCTTTGCAGGGGTCATGGATGTAGCAACGATCTTCCCCTTATTTTGGGAGTGAACCAGACAGATGAATTTCCTGGTCTGTGATATGAGCTTGCTGCCTTTCTTGGTAGTGATCAAGGATGTGGCAGTAGGTGGGGCTACCTCTGGTATCCTGTATAATGAATTATTCAAGGAAATAATGACAGCACGAGGCCTTGACTCATACAACATGTCGCCTCCATAAGTATGGCTGGCCTAATAGTACATCACAAACATCCAGAGGTGTAACATCACACAATACCTCGTCTGTGAAGGGTTTGATGCTGTAGGGAAGGCGGCACTGCTGGCGAACTTTCAGATCTCGTCCTTCATGAAGCCACCCGATACTGTATGGCTGTGGGTGTGGTGTAGTCGGTAGGCCCAACCGCTTCACGACCTCTGCTGAAACCAGGTTCTTTTGGCTACCACTGTCGACAATGAATTGCAGCGGTGAACCCTTCACCCACATCTGTGAGTGGAAAAGACGCTCCCCTCCTCTGGATCTTCGGGCTCATTTTTCTTGATCTTGGCAGTGGCAACAGTGCGCTGGGATCCGCATCAATGATCTGCTTCCCTTTGCCATTCCCCTTGTCGGGTTCTGGCTCAGGGTCAGAAATATGCATCTGATTCGGAAGCCTTCAACTCGGCCACCAACGACTGCTTGGTCCGACACTCACTTGTGTTATGAGTGGGACTCTTGTGGAACTCACACCACTTTCCTGTGTCCTTCTTCGGTTTCGTGGTGTTGTTCTTTTCTTGTGGCTTCGACGGGTTATCTTGGGTCACCCCGCCTTGGCTTTGTCCTTTGGGCTTCGGATTTGTAGATCCAAAGTCTCGCTTCTTCTGTTTGAACTTTTGCTCGATTTTGACAGCGTATCGGTATGCTGTGCCGAGTGAGGAGATGTTCAAGAACACCATCTCTTCTTGGATGTATTTGTGCAGGCAGCCGCGGTATTTGAGTACCAGATGCAGCTCAGAATCTTTGATACCCAACTGTGTGCGAAGGGTATGAAAAATGTTTGTGAACTCCGGCACATCTTGGTCTCGTCCCTGTCGCAGTGTGGTCCATTTGATGTATTTGTCCTCATAGCTTCCGACAGGGTAGTACTGCTCTTTGATGGCATCCCGGAAGTCATTCCAAGTGGGTGCGGCTGAAAATAGTGAGCCTGTATTTTCATCCTTCTGCTCGCAGTAGGTTTCCCACCAGTCCTTGACGTGGGGGCTGCTTTGAGAAGAGCAAAAACAATCTTTTCCCGACTTGAAAATTCATGAACAGAAAAATACCCATCTAGCAGATTTAACCATTTATCTACGGCATCTGCGTCTATTTGACCCTCGAATATGGGGATTTCAAAATTAACTTGTACCTTGAAGGGTGTGGCATTTCCAGAGTCGCTGTTGGAAGCCGATGCGTCGCCTCTGGGTAGCCGCTGAAGGATCTGCGCAAAGCTATCCATCATCGCGTTCCGTTGTCGCTCGAGGGCTTCTTCGAGCAAGATTTTGATAGGATCTCCTGCCCCTCGTCTCTTTCTTCTCATCCGCCATGGGAGGCCGTCGGGATTTTCGAGGCCGGTCTTGCAAAGGTTCGACCAGTTCAAGCCCTAACTCCTTATATCCCGACCTCGTTGGGGACATGCAAAGAAAAACAGAGAAAAAGCAGACCGCTCTGATACCACTGATCCGGATTTTAAACAGGAACGCAACAAATTACAGAGATAACCATAAATACAGAGATGCGATAACCATAAAAATAGAGATGCAGCGGAAATAATACTTCATTTCATTACTGTAAAATATTGAAATATGCTTACAAACAGAAATGGAAAGAAACCAGCTAGGGCGATGGTAGCTTATCTCTGAGAAGAGATGTGGCGGCTACATGCCTCTGAACTGTTCCGAACTGTATTACAATGAGGCTCGAAGGCCTATTTATTGTTGAGAAACAATGGAAAACCCTTCACATACCGAAACCTAACCCTAGAAGATGAAACGCCAAATTGTGGGCCCCGTTTGGGTAAATTGGTACATCAATTTCCCGGGGTCGTAACTTTGGCATACGATCTCCGTTTGACGCGTACGATAGCTCGTTAGAAAGATCTATCCGAGTACTACCACTTTGGGGGCAACATAGGGCTCGGTCGCCCCAGAATTCCAAAAAAAACGTCGTTTAGGGCCTCAAAACGGCTCCGGAAGTTCAGGACCGAAAAAACTGCTAAAAATAGTAAACTGTGCTACAATTAAGGAAACTGAAAATGCTGAGAAGAGAAAGACAATGGTGGGGGTCCAGGTGGACCTGGCAGGTGGCCACCAATATCCACCTGGATCATTCCTCCCCCCTTAGGAAGCAATGGTCCCCATTGCGTTGAGTTCCTCCATCTGCTGAACTTGTCCTGCAATCTCTGATGTGTCCAGTGATGGTGGGAAGCATGGTCGACGATGGTCCACATTGAACATTTGGTGCAGGCGAAGGAATGGAGGAATGATGTGCTCCAAAGCATTGTTCCCCATAGCCTTGGTACTGCTGTAAGGACCATGTCGGTGTGGTCTGAGCTTCTGATGGGTTCTGGTAAGGCGTTCTTTCTGTCGATGCCACCAGACATTGTTGCCCACCTGAAACTTGTGTGGTACCCTTTGGGTGAGGAGAAGTTGTTCCTGTGTTCTGTCATGACCGTATCCCTTTTCTGCTGCTGCTGCGTGGAGGAACCCTTTGCAGGGGTCATGGATGTAGCAACGATCTTTCCCTTATTTTGGGAGTGAACCAGACAGATGAATTTCCTGGTCTGTGATATGAGCTTGCTGCCTTTCTTGGTAGTGATCAAGGATGTGGCAGTAGGTGGGGCTACCTCTGGTATCCTGTATAATGAATTATTCAAAGAAATAATGACAGCACGAGGCCTTGACTCATACACAGCATGTCGCCTCCATAAGTATGGCTGGCCTAATAGTACATCACAAACATCCAGAGGTGTAACATCACACAATACCTCGTCTGTGAAGGGTTTGATGCTGTAGGGAAGGCGGCACTGCTGGCGAACTTTCAGATCTCGTCCTTCATGAAGCCACCCGATACTGTATGGCTGTGGGTGTGGTGTAGTCGGTAGGCCCAACCGCTTCACGACCTCTGCTGAAACCAGGTTCTTTTGGCTACCACTGTCGACAATGAATTGCAGCGGTGAACCTTCACCCACATCTGTGAGTGGAAAAGACGCTCCCCTCCTCTGGATCTTCGGGCTCATTTTTCTTGATCTTGGCAGTGGCAACAGTGGCGCTGGGATCCGCATCAATGATCTGCTTCCCTTTGCCATTCCCCTTGTCGGGTTCTGGCTCAGGGTCAGAATATGCATCTGATTCGGAAGCCTTCAACTCGGCCACCAACGACTGCTTGGTCCGACACTCACTTGTGTTATGAGTGGGACTCTTGTGGAACTCACACCACTTTCCTGTGTCCTTCTTCGGTTTCGTGGTGTTGTTCTTTTCTTGTGGCTTGACGGGTTATCTTGGGTCACCCCGCCTTGGCTTTGTCCTTTGGGCTTCGGATTTGTAGATCCAAAGTCTCGCTTCTTCTGTTTGAACTTTTGCTCGATTTTGACAGCGTATCGGTATGCTGTGCCGAGTGAGGAGATGTTCAAGAACACCATCTCTTCTTGGATGTATTTGTGCAGGCAGCCGCGGTATTTGAGTACCAGATGCAGCTCAGAATCTTTGATACCCAACTGTGTGCGAAGGGTATGAAAAATGTTTGTGAACTCCGGCACATCTTGGTCTCGTCCCTGTCGCAGTGTGGTCCATTTGATGTATTTGTCCTCATATGCTTCCGACAGGGTAGTACTGCTCTTTGATGGCATCCCGGAAGTCATTCCAAGTGGGTGCGGCTGAAAATAGTGAGCCTGTATTTTCATCCTTCTGCTCGCAGTAGGTTTCCCACCAGTCCTTGACGTGGGGGGCTGCTTTGAGAAGAGCAAAAACAATCTTTTCCCGACTTGAAAATTCATGAACAGAAAAATACCCATCTAGCAGATTTAACCATTTATCTACGGCATCTGCGTCTATTTGACCCTCGAATATGGGGATTTCAAAATTAACTTGTACCTTGAAGGGTGTGGCATTTCCAGAGTCGCTGTTGGAAGCCGATGCGTCGCCTCTGGGTAGCCGCTGAAGGATCTGCGCAAAGCTATCCATCATCGCGTTCCGTTGTCGCTCGAGGGCTTCTTCGAGCAAGATTTTGATAGGATCTCCTGCCCCCTCGTCTTTCTTCTCATCCGCCATGGGAGGCCGTCGGGATTTTCGAGGCCGGTCTTGCAAAGGTTCGACCAGTTCAAGCCCTAACTCCTTATATCCCGACCTCGTTGGGGACATGCAAAGAAAAACAGAGAAAAAGCAGACCGCTCTGATACCACTGATCGGATTTTAAACAGGAACACAACAAATTACAGAGATAACCATAAATACAGAGATGCGATAACCATAAAAATAGAGATGCAGCGGAAATAATACTTCATTTCATTACTGTAAAATATTGAAATATGCTTACAAACAGAAATGGAAAGAAACCAGCTAGGGCGATGGTAGCTTATCTCTGAGAAGAGATGTGGCGGCTACATGCCTCTGAACTGTTCCGAACTGTATTACAATGAGGCTCGAAGGCCTATTTATTGTTGAGAAACAATGGAAAACCCTTCACATACCGAAACCTAACCCTAGAAGATGAAACGCCAAATTGTGGGCCCCGTTTGGGTAAATTGGTACATCAATTTCCGGGGTCGTAACTTTGGCATACGATCTCCGTTTGACGCGTACGATAGCTCGTTAGAAAGATCTATCGAGAGTACTACCACTTTGGGGGGCAACATAGGGCTCGGTCGCCCCAGAATTCCAAAAAAAACGTCGTTTAGGGCCTCAAAACGGCTCCGGAAGTTCAGGACCCGAAAAACTGCTAAAAATAGTAAACTGTGCTACAATTAAGGAAACTGAAAATGCTGAGAAAGACAATGGTGGGGGTCCAGGTGGACCTGGCAGGTGGCCACCAATATCCACCTGGATCATTCCTCCCCCCTTAGGAAGCAATGGTCCCCATTGCGTTGAGTTCCTCCATCTGCTGAACTTGTCCTGCAATCTCTGATGTGTCCAGTGATGGTGGGAAGCATGGTCGACGATGGTCCACATTGAACATTTGGTGCAGGCGAAGGAATGGAGGAATGATGTGCTCCAAAGCATTGTTCCCATAGCCTTGGTACTGCTGTAAGGACCATGTCGGTGTGGTCTGAGCTTCTGATGGGTTCTGGTAAGGCGTTCTTTCTGTCGATGCCACCAGACATTGTTGCCCACCTGAAACTTGTGTGGTACCCCTTTGGGTGAGGAGAAGTTGTTCCTGTGTTCTGTCATGACCGTATCCCTTTTCTGCTGCTGCTGCGTGGAGGAACCCTTTGCAGGGGTCATGGATGTAGCAACGATCTTCCCCTTATTTTGGGAGTGAACCAGACAGATGAATTTCCTGGTCTGTGATATGAGCTTGCTGCCTTTCTTGGTAGTGATCAAGGATGTGGCAGTAGGTGGGGCTACCTCTGGTATCCTGTATAATGAATTATTCAAAGAAATAATGACAGCACGAGGCCTTGACTCATACACAGCATGTCGCCTCCATAAGTATGGCTGGCCTAATAGTACATCACAAACATCCAGAGGTGTAACATCACACAATACCTCGTCTGTGAAGGGTTTGATGCTGTAGGGAAGGCGGCACTGCTGGCGAACTTTCAGATCTCGTCCTTCATGAAGCCACCCGATACTGTATGGCTGTGGGTGTGGTGTAGTCGGTAGGCCCAACCGCTTCACGACCTCTGCTGAAACCAGGTTCTTTTGGCTACCACTGTCGACAATGAATTGCAGCGGTGAACCCTTCACCCACATCTGTGAGTGGAAAAGACGCCCCCTCCTCTGGATCTTCGGGCTCATTTTTCTTGATCTTGGCAGTGGCAACAGTGGCGCTGGGATCCGCATCAATGATCTGCTTCCCTTTGCCATTCCCTTGTCGGGTTCTGGCTCAGGGTCAGAATATGCATCTGATTCGGAAGCCTTCAACTCGGCCACCAACGACTGCTTGGTCCGACACTCACTTGTGTTATGAGTGGGACTCTTGTGGAACTCACACCACTTTCCTGTGTCCTTCTTCGGTTTCGTGGTGTTGTTCTTTTCTTGTGGCTTCGACGGGTTATCTTGGGTCACCCCGCCTTGGCTTTGTCCTTTGGGCTTCGGATTTGTAGATCCAAAGTCTCGCTTCTTCTGTTTGAACTTTTGCTCGATTTTGACAGCGTATCGGTATGCTGTGCCGAGTGAGGAGATGTTCAAGAACACCATCTCTTCTTGGATGTATTTGTGCAGGCAGCCGCGGTATTTGAGTACCAGATGCAGCTCAGAATCTTTGATACCCAACTGTGTGCGAAGGGTATGAAAAATGTTTGTGAACTCCGGCACATCTTGGTCTCGTCCCTGTCGCAGTGTGGTCCATTTGATGTATTTGTCCTCATAGCTTCCGACAGGGTAGTACTGCTCTTGATGGCATCCCGGAAGTCATTCCAAGTGGGTGCGGCTGAAAATAGTGAGCCTGTATTTTCATCCTTCTGCTCGCAGTAGGTTTCCCACCAGTCCTTGACGTGGGGGGCTGCTTTGAGAAGAGCAAAAACAATCTTTTCCCGACTTGAAAATTCATGAACAGAAAAAATACCCATCTAGCAGATTTAACCATTTATCTACGGCATCTGCGTCTATTTGACCCTCGAATATGGGGATTTCAAAATTAACTTGTACCTTGAAGGGTGTGGCATTTCCAGAGTCGCTGTTGGAAGCCGATGCGTCGCCTCTGGGTAGCCGCTGAAGGATCTGCGCAAAGCTATCCATCATCGCGTTCCGTTGTCGCTCGAGGGCTTCTTCGAGCAAGATTTTGATAGGATCTCCTGCCCCTTCGTCTTTCTTCTCATCCGCCATGGGAGGCCGTCGGGATTTTCGAGGCCGGTCTTGCAAAGGTTCGACCAGTTCAAGCCCTAACTCCTTATATCCCGACCTCGTTGGGGACATGCAAAGAAAAACAGAGAAAAAGCAGACCGCTCTGATACCACTGATCCGGATTTTAAACAGGAACGCAACAAATTACAGAGATGCGATAACCATAAAAATAGAGATGCAGCGGAAATAATACTTCATTTCATTACTGTAAAATATTGAAATATGCTTACAAACAGAAATGGAAAGAAACCAGCTAGGGCGATGGTAGCTTATCTCTGAGAAGAGATGTGGCGGCTACATGCCTCTGAACTGTTCCGAACTGTATTACAATGAGGCTCGAAGGCCTATTTATTGTTGAGAAACAATGGAAAACCCTTCACATACCGAAACCTAACCCTAGAAGATGAAACGCCAAATTGTGGGCCCCGTTTGGGTAAATTGGTACATCAATTTCCCGGGGTCGTAACTTTGGCATACGATCTCCGTTTGACGCGTACGATAGCTCGTTAGAAAGATCTATCCGAGTACTACCACTTTGGGGGGCAACATTGGCTCGGTCGCCCCAGAATTCCAAAAAACGTCGTTTTAGGGCCTCAAAACGGCTCCGGAAGTTCAGGACCCGAAAAAACTGCTAAAAATAGTAAACTGTGCTACAATTAAGGAAACTGAAAATGCTGAGAAAGACAATGGTGGGGGTCCAGGTGGACCTGGCAGGTGGCCACCAATATCCACCTGGATCATTCCTCCCCCCTTAGGAAGCAATGGTCCCCATTGCGTTGAGTTCCTCCATCTGCTGAACTTGTCCTGCAATCTCTGATGTGTCCAGTGATGGTGGGAAGCATGGTCGACGATGGTCCACATTGAACATTTGGTGCAGGCGAAGGAATGGAGGAATGATGTGCTCCAAAGCATTGTTCCCCATAGCCTTGGTACTGCTGTAAGGACCATGTCGGTGTGGTCTGAGCTTCTGATGGGTTCTGGTAAGGCGTTCTTTCTGTCGATGCCACCAGACATTGTTGCCCACCTGAAACTTGTGTGGTACCCTTTGGGTGAGGAGAAGTTGTTCCTGTGTTCTGTCATGACCGTATCCCTTTTCTGCTGCTGCTGCGTGGAGGAACCCTTTGCAGGGGTCATGGATGTAGCAACGATCTTCCCTTATTTTGGGAGTGAACCAGACAGATGAATTTCCTGGTCTGTGATATGAGCTTGCTGCCTTTCTTGGTAGTGATCAAGGATGTGGCAGTAGGTGGGGCTACCTCTGGTATCCTGTATAATGAATTATTCAAAGAAATAATGACAGCACGGCCTTGACTCATACACAGCATGTCGCCTCCATAAGTATGGCTGGCCTAATAGTACATCACAAACATCCAGAGGTGTAACATCACACAATACCTCGTCTGTGAAGGGTTTGATGCTGTAGGGAAGGCGGCACTGCTGGCGAACTTTCAGATCTCGTCCTTCATGAAGCCACCCGATACTGTATGGCTGTGGGTGTGGTGTAGTCGGTAGGCCCAACCGCTTCACGACCTCTGCTGAAACCAGGTTCTTTTGGCTACCACTGTCGACAATGAATTGCAGCGGTGAACCCTTCACCCACATCTGTGAGTGGAAAAGACGCTCCCCTCCTCTGGATCTTCGGGCTCATTTTTCTTGATCTTGGCAGTGGCAACAGTGGCGCTGGGATCCGCATCAATGATCTGCTTCCCTTTGCCATTCCCCTTGTCGGGTTCTGGCTCAGGGTCAGAATATGCATCTGATTCGGAAGCCTTCAACTCGGCCACCACGACTGCTTGGTCCGACACTCACTTGTGTTATGAGTGGGACTCTTGTGGAACTCACACCACTTTCCTGTGTCCTTCTTCGGTTTCGTGGTGTTGTTCTTTTCTTGTGGCTTCGACGGGTTATCTTGGGTCACCCGCCTTGGCTTTGTCCTTTGGGCTTCGGATTTGTAGATCCAAAGTCTCGCTTCTTCTGTTTGAACTTTTGCTCGATTTTGACAGCGTATCGGTATGCTGTCCGAGTGAGGAGATGTTCAAGAACACCATCTCTTCTTGGATGTATTTGTGCAGGCAGCCGCGGTATTTGAGTACCAGATGCAGCTCAGAATCTTTGATACCCAACTGTGTGCGAAGGGTATGAAAAATGTTTGTGAACTCCGGCACATCTTGGTCTCGTCCCTGTCGCAGTGTGGTCCATTTGATGTATTTGTCCTCATAGCTTCCGACAGGGTAGTACTGCTCTTTGATGGCATCCGGAAGTCATTCCAAGTGGGTGCGGCTGAAAATAGTGAGCCTGTATTTTCATCCTTCTGCTCGCAGTAGGTTTCCCACCAGTCCTTGACGTGGGGGCTGCTTTGAGAAGAGCAAAAACAATCTTTTCCCGACTTGAAAATTCATGAACAGAAAAATACCCATCTAGCAGATTTAACCATTTATCTACGGCATCTGCGTCTATTTGACCCTCGAATATGGGGATTTCAAAATTAACTTGTACCTTGAAGGGTGTGGCATTTCCAGAGTCGCTGTTGGAAGCCGATGCGTCGCCTCTGGGTAGCCGCTGAAGGATCTGCGCAAAGCTATCCATCATCGCGTTCCGTTGTCGCTCGAGGGCTTCTTCGAGCAAGATTTTGATAGGATCTCCTGCCCCCTCGTCTTTCTTCTCATCCGCCATGGGAGGCCGTCGGGATTTTCGAGGCTGGTCTTGCAAAGGTTCGACCAGTTCAAGCCCTAACTCCTTATATCCCGACCTCGTTGGGGACATGCAAAGAAAAACAGAGAAAAAGCAGACCGCTCTGATACCACTGATCCGGATTTTAAACAGGAACGCAACAAATTACAGAGATAACCATAAATACAGAGATGCGATAACCATAAAAATAGAGATGCAGCGGAAATAATACTTCATTTCATTACTGTAAAATATTGAAATATGCTTACAAACAGAAATGGAAAGAAACCAGCTAGGGCGATGGTAGCTTATCTCTGAGAAGAGATGTGGCGGCTACATGCCTCTGAACTGTTCCGAACTGTATTACAATGAGGCTCGAAGGCCTATTTATTGTTGAGAAACAATGGAAAACCCTTCACATACCGAAACCTAACCCTAGAAGATGAAACGCCAAATTGTGGGCCCCGTTTGGGTAAATTGGTACATCAATTTCCCGGGGTCGTAACTTTGGCATACGATCTCCGTTTGACGCGTACGATAGCTCGTTAGAAAGATCTATCCGAGTACTACCACTTTGGGGGGCAACATAGGGCTCGGTCGCCCCAGAATTCCAAAAAAAACGTCGTTTAGGGCCTCAAAACGGCTCCGGAAGTTCAGGACCCGAAAAACTGCTAAAAATAGTAAACTGTGCTACAATTAAGGAAACTGAAAATGCTGAGAAAAAGACAATGGTGGGGGTCCAGGTGGACCTGGCAGGTGGCCACCAATATCCACCTGGATCATTCCTCCCCTTAGGAAGCAATGGTCCCCATTGCGTTGAGTTCCTCCATCTGCTGAACTTGTCCTGCAATCTCTGATGTGTCCAGTGATGGTGGGAAGCATGGTCGACGATGGTCCACATTGAACATTTGGTGCAGGCGAAGGAATGGAGGAATGATGTGCTCCAAAGCATTGTTCCCCATAGCCTTGGTACTGCTGTAAGGACCATGTCGGTGTGGTCTGAGCTTCTGATGGGTTCTGGTAAGGCGTTCTTTCTGTCGATGCCACCAGACATTGTTGCCCACCTGAAACTTGTGTGGTACCCTTTGGGTGAGGAGAAGTTGTTCCTGTGTTCTGTCATGACCGTATCCCTTTTCTGCTGCTGCTGCGTGGAGGAACCCTTTGCAGGGGTCATGGATGTAGCAACGATCTTCCCCTTATTTGGGAGTGAACCAGACAGATGAATTTCCTGGTCTGTGATATGAGCTTGCTGCCTTTCTTGGTGTAGTGATCAAGGATGTGGCAGTAGGTGGGGCTACCTCTGGTATCCTGTATAATGAATTATTCAAAGAAATAATGACAGCACGAGGCCTTGACTCATACACAGCATGTCGCCTCCATAAGTATGGCTGGCCTAATAGTACATCACAAACATCCAGAGGTGTAACATCACACAATACCTCGTCTGTGAAGGGTTTGATGCTGTAGGGAAGGCGGCACTGCTGGCGAACTTTCAGATCTCGTCCTTCATGAAGCCACCCGATACTGTATGGCTGTGGGTGTGGTGTAGTCGGTAGGCCCAACCGCTTCACGACCTCTGCTGAAACCAGGTTCTTTTGGCTACCACTGTCGACAATGAATTGCAGCGGTGAACCCTTCACCCACATCTGTGAGTGGAAAAGACGCTCCCCTCCTCTGGATCTTCGGGCTCATTTTTCTTGATCTTGGCAGTGGCAACAGTGGCGCTGGGATCCGCATCAATGATCTGCTTCCCTTTGCCATTCCCCTTGTCGGGTTCTGGCTCAGGGTCAGAATATGCATCTGATTCGGAAGCCTTCAACTCGGCCACCAACGACTGCTTGGTCCGACACTCACTTGTGTTATGAGTGGGACTCTTGTGGAACTCACACCACTTTCCTGTGTCCTTCTTCGGTTTCGTGGTGTTGTTCTTTTCTTGTGGCTTCGACGGGTTATCTTGGGTCACCCCGCCTTGGCTTTGTCCTTTGGGCTTCGGATTTGTAGATCCAAAGTCTCGCTTCTTCTGTTTGAACTTTTGCTCGATTTTGACAGCGTATCGGTATGCTGTGCCGAGTGAGGAGATGTTCAAGAACACCATCTCTTCTTGGATGTATTTGTGCAGGCAGCCGCGGTATTTGAGTACCAGATGCAGCTCAGAATCTTTGATACCAACTGTGTGCGAAGGGTATGAAAAAATTTTGTGAACTCCGGCACATCTTGGTCTCGTCCCTGTCGCAGTGTGGTCCATTTGATGTATTTGTCCTCATAGCTTCCGACAGGGTAGTACTGCTCTTTGATGGCATCCCGGAAGTCATTCCAAGTGGGTGCGGCTGAAAATAGTGAGCCTGTATTTTCATCTTCTGCTCGCAGTAGGTTTCCCACCAGTCCTTGACGTGGGGGGCTGCTTTGAGAAGAGCAAAAACAATCTTTTCCCGACTTGAAAATTCATGAACAGAAAAATACCCATCTAGCAGATTTAACCATTTATCTACGGCATCTGCGTCTATTTGACCCTCGAATATGGGGATTTCAAAATTAACTTGTACCTTGAAGGGTGTGGCATTTCCAGAGTCGCTGTTGGAAGCCGATGCGTCGCCTCTGGGTAGCCGCTGAAGGATCTGCGCAAAGCTATCCATCATCGCGTTCCGTTGTCGCTCGAGGGCTTCTTCGAGCAAGATTTTGATAGGATCTCCTGCCCCCTCGTCTTTCTTCTCATCCGCCATGGGAGGCCGTCGGGATTTTCGAGGCGGTCTTGCAAAGGTTCGACCAGTTCAAGCCCTAACTCCTTATATCCCGACCTCGTTGGGGACATGCAAAGAAAAACAGAGAAAAAAGCAGACCGCTCTGATACCACTGATCCGGATTTTAAACAGGAACGCAACAAATTACAGAGATAACCATAAATACAGAGATGCGATAACCATAAAAATAGAGATGCAGCGGAAATAATACTTCATTTCATTACTGTAAAATATTGAAATATGCTTACAAACAGAAATGGAAAGAAACCAGCTAGGGCGATGGTAGCTTATCTCTGAGAAGAGATGTGGCGGCTACATGCCTCTGAACTGTTCCGAACTGTATTACAATGAGGCTCGAAGGCCTATTTATTGTTGAGAAACAATGGAAAACCCTTCACATACCGAAACCTAACCCTAGAAGATGAAACGCCAAATTGTGGGCCCCGTTTGGGTAAATTGGTACATCAATTTCCCGGGGTCGTAACTTTGGCATACGATCTCCGTTTGACGCGTACGATAGCTCGTTAGAAAGATCTATCCGAGTACTACCACTTTGGGGGGCAACATAGGGCTCGGTCGCCCCAGATTTCAAAAAAAACGTCGTTTAGGGCCTCAAAACGGCTCCGGAAGTTCAGGCCCGAAAAACTGCTAAAAATAGTAAACTGTGCTACAATTAAGGAAACTGAAAATGCTGAGAAAGACAATGGTGGGGGTCCAGGTGGACCTGGCAGGTGGCCACCAATATCCACCTGGATCATTCCTCCCCCTTAGGAAGCAATGGTCCCCATTGCGTTGAGTTCCTCCATCTGCTGAACTTGTCCTGCAATCTCTGATGTGTCCAGTGATGGTGGGAAGCATGGTCGACGATGGTCCACATTGAACATTTGGTGCAGGCGAAGGAATGGAGGAATGATGTGCTCCAAAGCATTGTTCCCCATAGCCTTGGTACTGCTGTAAGGACCATGTCGGTGTGGTCTGAGCTTCTGATGGGTTCTGGTAAGGCGTTCTTTCTGTCGATGCCACCAGACATTGTTGCCCACCTGAAACTTGTGTGGTACCCTTTGGGTGAGGAGAAGTTGTTCCTGTGTTCTGTCATGACCGTATCCCTTTTCTGCTGCTGCTGCGTGGAGGAACCCTTTGCAGGGGTCATGGATGTAGCAACGATCTTCCCCTTATTTTGGGAGTGAACCAGACAGATGAATTTCCTGGTCTGTGATATGAGCTTGCTGCCTTTCTTGGTAGTGATCAAGGATGTGGCAGTAGGTGGGGCTACCTCTGGTATCCTGTATAATGAATTATTCAAAGAAATAATGACAGCAGGCCTTGACTCATACACAGCATGTCGCCTCCATAAGTATGGCTGGCCTAATAGTACATCACAAACATCCAGAGGTGTAACATCACACAATACCTCGTCTGTGAAGGGTTTGATGCTGTAGGGAAGGCGGCACTGCTGGCGAACTTTCAGATCTCGTCCTTCATGAAGCCACCCGATACTGTATGGCTGTGGGTGTGGTGTAGTCGGTAGGCCCAACCGCTTCACGACCTCTGCTGAAACCAGGTTCTTTTGGCTACCACTGTCGACAATGAATTGCAGCGGTGAACCCTTCACCCACATCTGTGAGTGGAAAAGACGCTCCTCCTCTGGATCTTCGGGCTCATTTTTCTTGATCTTGGCAGTGGCAACAGTGGCGCTGGGATCCGCATCAATGATCTGCTTCCCTTTGCCATTCCCCTTGTCGGGTTCTGGCTCAGGGTCAGAATATGCATCTGATTCGGAAGCCTTCAACTCGCCACCAACGACTGCTTGGTCCGACACTCACTTGTGTTATGAGTGGGACTCTTGTGGAACTCACACCACTTTCCTGTGTCCTTCTTCGGTTTCGTGGTGTTGTTCTTTTCTTGTGGCTTCGACGGGTTATCTTGGGTCACCCCGCCTTGGCTTTGTCCTTTGGGCTTCGGATTTGTAGATCCAAAGTCTCGCTTCTTCTGTTTGAACTTTTGCTCGATTTTGACAGCGTATCGGTATGCTGTGCCGAGTGAGGAGATGTTCAAGAACACCATCTCTTCTTGGATGTATTTGTGCAGGCAGCCGCGGTATTTGAGTACCAGATGCAGCTCAGAATCTTTGATACCCAACTGTGTGCGAAGGGTATGAAAAATGTTTGTGAACTCCGGCACATCTTGGTCTCGTCCCTGTCGCAGTGTGGTCCATTTGATGTATTTGTCCTCATAGCTTCCGACAGGGTAGTACTGCTCTTTGATGGCATCCCGGAAGTCATTCCAAGTGGGTGCGGCTGAAAATAGTGAGCCTGTATTTTCATCCTTCTGCTCGCAGTAGGTTTCCCACCAGTCCTTGACGTGGGGGGCTGCTTTGAGAAGAGCAAAAACAATCTTTTCCCGACTTGAAAATTCATGAACAGAAAAATACCCATCTAGCAGATTTAACCATTTATCTACGGCATCTGCGTCTATTTGACCCTCGAATATGGGGATTTCAAAATTAACTTGTACCTTGAAGGGTGTGGCATTTCCAGAGTCGCTGTTGGAAGCCGATGCGTCGCCTCTGGGTAGCCGCTGAAGGATCTGCGCAAAGCTATCCATCATCGCGTTCCGTTGTCGCTCGAGGGCTTCTTCGAGCAAGATTTTGATAGGATCTCCTGCCCCCTCGTCTTTCTTCTCATCCGCCATGGGAGGCCGTCGGGATTTTCGAGGCGGTCTTGCAAAGGTTCGACCAGTTCAAGCCCTAACTCCTTATATCCCGACCTCGTTGGGGACATGCAAAGAAAACACAGAGAAAAAAGCAGACCGCTCTGATACCACTGATCCGGATTTTAAACAGGAACGCAACAAATTACAGAGATAACCATAAATACAGAGATGCGATAACCATAAAAATAGAGATGCAGCGGAAATAATACTTCATTTCATTACTGTAAAATATTGAAATATGCTTACAAACAGAAATGGAAAGAAACCAGCTAGGGCGATGGTAGCTTATCTCTGAGAAGAGATGTGGCGGCTACATGCCTCTGAACTGTTCCGAACTGTATTACAATGAGGCTCGAAGGCCTATTTATTGTTGAGAAACAATGGAAAACCCTTCACATACCGAAACCTAACCCTAGAAGATGAAACGCCAAATTGTGGGCCCCGTTTGGGTAAATTGGTACATCAATTTCCCGGGGTCGTAACTTTGGCATACGATCTCCGTTTGACGCGTACGATAGCTCGTTAGAAAGATCTATCCGAGTACTACCACTTTGGGGGGCAACATAAAGCTCGGTCGCCCCAGAATTCCAAAAAAACGTCGTTTAGGGCCTCAAAACGGCTCCGGAAGTTCAGGACCCGAAAAAACTGCTAAAAATAGTAAACTGTGCTACAATTAAGGAAACTGAAAATGCTGAGAAAGACAATGGTGGGGGTCCAGGTGGACCTGGCAGGTGGCCACCAATATCCACCTGGATCATTCCTCCCCCCTTAGGAAGCAATGGTCCCCATTGCGTTGAGTTCCTCCATCTGCTGAACTTGTCCTGCAATCTCTGATGTGTCCAGTGATGGTGGGAAGCATGGTCGACGATGGTCCACATTGAACATTTGGTGCAGGCGAAGGAATGGAGGAATGATGTGCTCCAAAGCATTGTTCCCATAGCCTGGTACTGCTGTAAGGACCATGTCGGTGTGGTCTGAGCTTCTGATGGGTTTCTGGTAAGGCGTTCTTTCTGTCGATGCCACCAGACATTGTTGCCCACCTGAAACTTGTGTGGTACCCCTTTGGGTGAGGAGAAGTTGTTCCTGTGTTCTGTCATGACCGTATCCCTTTTCTGCTGCTGCTGCGTGGAGGAACCCTTTGCAGGGGTCATGGATGTAGCAACGATCTTCCCCTTATTTGGGAGTGAACCAGACAGATGAATTTCCTGGTCTGTGATATGAGCTTGCTGCCTTTCTTGGTAGTGATCAAGGATGTGGCAGTAGGTGGGGCTACCTCTGGTATCCTGTATAATGAATTATTCAAAGAAATAATGACAGCACGAGGCCTTGACTCATACACAGCATGTCGCCTCCATAAGTATGGCTGGCCTAATAGTACATCACAAACATCAGAGGTGTGTAACATCACACAATACCTCGTCTGTGAAGGGTTTGATGCTGTAGGGAAGGCGGCACTGGGCGAACTTTCAGATCTCGTCCTTCATGAAGCCCCCGA
This sequence comes from Pinus tabuliformis, assembly GCA_031772625.1. Taxonomy (NCBI): domain Eukaryota; kingdom Viridiplantae; phylum Streptophyta; class Pinopsida; order Pinales; family Pinaceae; genus Pinus; species Pinus tabuliformis. The sequence continues at coordinate 1,134,967,052 of CM062807.1, read as the reverse complement.
TACTGTATGGCTGTGGGTGTGGTGTAGTCGGTAGGCCCAACCGCTTCACGACCTCTGCTGAAACCAGGTTCTTTTGGCTACCACTGTCGACAATGAATTGCAGCGGTGAACCCTTCACCCACATCTGTGAGTGGAAAAGACGCTCCCCTTCTGGATCTTCGGGCTCATTTTCTTGATCTTGGCAGTGGCAACAGTGGCGCTGGGATCCGCATCAATGATCTGCTTCCCTTTGCCATTCCCCTTGTCGGGTTCTGGCTCAGGGTCAGAATATGCATCTGATTCGGAAGCCTTCAACTCGGCCACCAACGACTGCTTGGTCCGACACTCACTTGTGTTATGAGTGGGACTCTTGTGGAACTCACACCACTTTCCTGTGTCCTTCTTCGGCTTCGTGGTGTTGTTCTTTTCTTGTGGCTTCGACGGGTTATCTTGGGTCACCCCGCCTTGGCTTTGTCCTTTGGGCTTCGGATTTGCAGATCCAAAGTCTCGCTTCTTCTGTTTGAACTTTTGCTCGATTTTGACAGCGTATCGGTATGCTGTGCCGAGTGAGGAGATGTTCAAGAACACCATCTCTTCTTGGATGTATTTGTGCAGGCAGCCGCGGTATTTGAGTACCAGATGCAGCTCAGAATCTTTGATACCCAACTGTGTGCGAAGGGTATGAAAAATGTTTGTGAACTCCGGCACATCTTGGTCTCGTCCCTGTCGCAGTGTGGTCCATTTGATGTATTTGTCCTCATAGCTTCCGACAGGGTAGTACTGCTCTTTGATGGCATCCCGGAAGTCATTCCAAGTGGGTGCGGCTGAAAATAGTGAGCCTGTATTTTCATCCTTCTGCTCGCAGTAGGTTTCCCACCAGTCCTTGACGTGTGGGGGGCTGCTTTGAGAAGAGCAAAAAAACAATCTTTTCCGACTTGAAAATTCATGAACAGAAAAATACCCATCTAGCAGATTTAACCATTTATCTACGGCATCTGCGTCTATTTGACCCTCGAATATGGGGATTTCAAAATTAACTTGTACCTTGAAGGGTGTGGCATTTCCAGAGTCGCTGTTGGAAGCCGATGCGTCGCCTCTGGGTAGCCGCTGAAGGATCTGCGCAAAGCTATCCATCATCGCGTTCCGTTGTCGCTCGAGGCTTCTTCGAGCAAGATTTTGATAGGATCTCCTGCCCCCTCGTCTTTCTTCTCATCCGCCATGGGAGGCCGTCGGGATTTGCGAGGCTGGTCTTGCAAAGGTTCGACCAGTTCAAGCCCTAACTCCTTATATCCCGACCTCGTTGGGGACATGCAAAGAAAAACAGAGAAAAAGCAGACCGCTCTGATACCACTGATCCGGATTTAAACAGGAACGCAACAAATTACAGAGATAACCATAAATACAGAGATGCGATAACCATAAAAATAGAGATGCAGCGGAAATAATACTTCATTTCATTATGTAATACTGAAATATGCTTACAAACAGAAATGGAAAGAAACCAGCTAGGGCGATGGTAGCTTATCTCTGAGAAGAGATGTGGCGGCTACATGCCTCTGAACTGTTCCGAACTGTATTACAATGAGGCTCGAAGGCCTATTTATTGTTGAGAAACAATGGAAAACCCTTCACATACCGAAACCTAACCCTAGAAGATGAAACGCCAAATTGTGGGCCGTTTGGGTAAATTGGTACATCAATTTCCCGGGGTCGTAACTTTGGCATACGATCTCCGTTTGACGCGTACGATAGCTCGTTAGAAAGATCTATCCAGAGTACTACACTTTGGAGGCAACTGAGGCTCGGTGCCCCAGAGATTCCAAAAAAAACGTCGTTTAGGGCCTCAAAACGGCTCCGGAAGTTCAGGACCCGAAAAACTGCTAAAAATAGTAAACTGTGCTACAATTAAGGAAACTGAAAATGCTGAGAAAGACAATGGTGGGGGTCCAGGTGGACTTGGCAGGTGGCCACCAATATCCACCTGGATCATTCCTCCCCCCTTAGGAAGCAATGGTCCCCATTGCGTTGAGTTCCTCCATCTGCTGAACTTGTCCTGCAATCTCTGATGTGTCCAGTGATGGTGGGAAGCATGGTTGACGATGGTCCATATTGAACATTTGGTGCAGGCGAAGGAATGGAGGAATGTTGTGCTCCAAAGCATTGTTACCCATAGCCTTGGTACTGCTGTAAGGACCATGTCGGTGTGGTCTGAGCTTCTGATGGGTTCTGGTAAGGCGTTCTTTCTGTCGATGCCACCAGACATTGTTGCCCACCTGAAACTTGTGTGGTACCCTGTGGGTGAGGAGAAGTTGTTCCTGTGTTCTGTCATGACCGTATCCTTTTCTGCTGCTGCTGCGTGGAGGAACCCTTTGCAGGGGTCATGGATGTAGCAACGATCTTCCCCTTATTTTGGGAGTGAACCAGACAGATGAATTTCCTGGTCTGTGATATGAGCTTGCTGCCTTTCTTGGTAGTGATCAAGGATGTGGCAGTAGGTGGGGCTACCTCTGGTATCCTGTATAATGAATTATTCAAAGAAATAATGACAGCACGAGGCCTTGACTCATACACAGCATGTCGCCTCCATAAGTATGGCTGGCCTAATAGTACATCACAAACATCCAGAGGTGTAACATCACACAATACCTCGTCTGTGAAGGGTTTGATGCTGTAGGGAAGGCGGCACTGCTGGCGAACTTTCAGATCTCGTCCTTCATGAAGCCACCCGATACTGTATGGCTGTGGGTGTGGTGTAGTCGGTAGGCCCAACCGCTTCACGACCTCTGCTGAAACCAGGTTCTTTTGGCTACCACTGTCGACAATGAATTGCAGCGGTGAACCCTTCACCCACATCTGTGAGTGGAAAAGACGCTCCCCTCCTCTGGATCTTCGGGCTCATTTTTCTTGATCTTGGCAGTGGCAACAGTGGCGCTGGGATCCGCATCAATGATCTGCTTCCTTTGCCATTCCCCTTGTCGGGTTCTGGCTCAGGGTCAGGAATATGCATCTGATTCGGAAGCCTTCAACTCGGCCACCAACGACTGCTTGGTCCGACACTCACTTGTGTTATGAGTGGGACTCTTGTGGAACTCACACCACTTTCCTGTGTCCTTCTTCGGTTCGTGGTGTTGTTCTTTTCTTGTGGCTTCGACGGGTTATCTTGGGTCACCCCGCCTTGGCTTTGTCCTTTGGGCTTCGGATTTGTAGATCCAAAGTCTCGCTTCTTCTGTTTGAACTTTTGCTCGATTTTGACAGCGTATCGGTATGCTGTGCCGAGTGAGGAGGTGTTCAAGAACACCATCTCTTCTTGGATGTATTTGTGCAGGCAGCCGCGGTATTTGAGTACCAGATGCAGCTCAGAATCTTTGATACCCAACTGTGTGCGAAGGGTATGAAAAATGTTTGTGAACTCCGGCACATCTTGGTCTCGTCCCTGTCGCAGTGTGGTCCATTTGATGTATTTGTCCTCATAGCTTCCGACAGGGTAGTACTGCTCTTTGATGGCATCCCGGAAGTCATTCCAAGTGGGTGCGCTGAAAATAGTGAGCCTGTATTTTCATCCTTCTGCTCGCAGTAGGTTTCCCACCAGTCCTTGACGTGGGGGGCTGCTTTGAGAAGAGCGAAAACAATCTTTTCCCGACTTGAAAATTCATGAACAGAAAAATACCCATCTAGCAGATTTAACCATTTATCTACGGCATCTGCGTCTATTTGACCCTCGAATATGGGGATTTCAAAATTAACTTGTACCTATAGGGTGTGGCATTTCCAGAGTCGCTGTTGGAAGTCGATGCGTCGCCTCTGGGTAGCCGCTGAAGGATCTGCGCAAAGCTATCCATCATCGCGTTCCGTTGTCGCTCGAGCGCTTCTTCGAGCAAGATTTTGATAGGATCTCCTGCCCCCTCGTCTTTCTTCTCATCCGCCATGGGAGGCCGTCGGGATTTCGAGGCGGTCTTGCAAAGGTTCGACCAGTTCAAGCCCTAACTCCTTATATCCCGACCTCGTTGGGGACATGCAAAGAAAAACAGAGAGAAAAAGCAGACCGCTCTGATACCATGATCCGGATATTTAAACAGGAACGCAACAAATTACAGAGATAACCATAAATAGAGATGCGATAACCATAAAAATAGAGATGCATGCAGCGGAAATAATACTTCATTTCATTACTGTAAAATATTGAATATGCTTACAAACAGAAATGGAAAGAAACCAGCTAGGGCGATGGTAGCTTATCTCTGAGAAGAGATGTGGCGGCTACATGCCTCTGAACTGTTCCGAACTGTATTACAATGAGGCTCGAAGGCCTATTTATTGTTGAGAAACAATGGAAAACCCTCACATACCGAAACCTAACCTAGAAGATGAAACGCCAAATTGTGGGCCCCGTTTGGGTAAATTGGTACATCAATTTCCCGGGGTCGTAACTTTGGCATACGATCTCGTTTGACGCGTACGATAGCTCGTTAGAAAGATCTATCCGAAGTACTACCACTTTGGGGGGCAACATGGGGCTCGGTCGCCCCAGAATTCCAAAAAAACGTCGTTTAGGGCCTCAAAACGGCTCCGGAAGTTCAGGGCCCGAAAAACTGCTAAAAATAGTAAACTGTGCTACAATTAAGGAAACTGAAAAATGCGAGAAAGACAATGGTGGGGGTCCAGGTGGATGGCAGGTGGCCACCAATATCCACCTGGATCATTCTCCCCCCTTAGGAAGCAATGGTCCCCATTGCGTTGAGTTCCTCCATCTGCTGAATTGTCCTGCAATCTCTGATGTGTCCAGTGATGGTGGGAAGCATGGTCGACGATGGTCCACATTGAACATTTGGTGCAGGCGAAGGAATGGAGGAATGATGTGCTCCAAAGCATTGTTCCATAGCCTTGGTACTGCTGTAAGGACCATGTCGGTGTGGTCTGAGCTTTGATGGGTTCTGGTAAGGCGTTCTTTCTGTCGATGCAACCAGACATTGTTGCCCACCTGAAACTTGTGTGGTACCCCTTTGGGTGAGGAGAAGTTGTTCCTGTGTTCTGTCATGACCGTATCCCTTTTCTGCTGCTGCTGGTGGAGGAACCTTTGCAGGGTCATGGATGTAGCAACGATCTTCCCCTTATTTTGGGAGTGAACCAGACAGATGAATTTCCTGGTCTGTGATATGAGCTTGCTGCCTTCTTGGTAGTGATCAAGGATGTGGCAGTAGGTGGGGCTACATCTGGTATCCTGTATAATGAATTATTCAAAGAATAATGACAGCACGAGGCCTTGACTCATACACAGCATGTCGCCTCCATAAGTATGGCTGGCCTAATAGTACATCGCAAACATCCAGAGGTGTAACATCACACAAAATCGTCTGTGAAGGGTTTGATGCTTGTAGGGAAGGCGGCACTGCTGGCGAACTTTCAGATCTCGTCCTTCATGAAGCCACCCGATACTGTACGGCTGTGGGGTTGGTGGTGTAGTCGGTAGGCCCAACCGCTTCACGACCTCTGCTGAAACCAGGTTCTTTTGGCTACCACTGTCGACAATGAATGCAGCGGTGAACCCTTCACCCACATCTGTGAGTGGAAAAGACGCTCCCCTCCTCTGGATCTTCGGGCTCATTTTTCTTGATCTTGGCAGTGGCAACAGTGGCGCTGGGATCCGCATCAATGATTGCTTCCCTTTGCATTCCCTTGTCGGGTTCTGGCTCAGGGTCAGAATATGCATCTGATTCGGAAGCCTTCAACTCGGCCACCAACGACTGCTTGGTCCGACACTCACTTGTGTTATGAGTGGGACTCTTGTGGAACTCACACCACTTTCCTGTGTCCTTCTTCGGTTTCGTGGTGTTGTTCTTTTCTTGTGGCTTTGACGGGTTATTTGTTTTGGGTCACCCGCCTTGCTTTGTCCTTTGGGCTTCGGATTTGTAGATCCAAAGTCTCGCTTCTTCTGTTTGAAATTTTGCTCGATTTTGACAGCGTTATCGGTATGCTGTGCGAGTGAGGAGATGTTCAAGAACACCATCTCTTCTTGGATGTATTTGTGCAGGCAGCCGCGGTATTTGAGTACCAGATGCAGCTCAGAATCTTTGATACCAACTGTGTGCGAAGGTATGAAAAATGTTTGTGAACTCGGCACATCTGGGTCTCGTCCCTGTCGCAGTGTGGTCCATTTGATGTATTTGTCCTCATAGTTCCGACAGGGTAGTACTGCTCTTTGATGGCATCCCGGAAGTCATTCCAAGTGGGTGCGACTGAAAATAGTGAGCCTGTATTTCATCCTTCTGCTCGCAGTAGGTTTTCCCACCAGTCCTTGACGTGGGGGGCTGCTTTGAGAAGAGCAAAAACAATCTTTTCCCGACTTGAAAATTCATGAACAGAAAAATACCCATCTAGCAGATTTAACCATTTATCTACGGCATTGCGTCTATTGACCTCGAATATGGGGATTTCAAAATTAACTTGTACCTTGAAGGGTGTGGCATTTCCAGAGTCGCTGTTGGAAGCCGATGCGTCGCCTCTGGGTAGCCGCTGAAGGATCTGCGCAAAGCTATCCTCATCGCGTTCCGTTGTCGCTCGAGGCTTCTTCGAGCAAGATTTGATAGGATCTCCTGCCCCCTCGTCTTTCTTTCATCCGCCATGGGAGGCGTCGGGATTTTCGAGGCGGTCTTGCAAAGGTTCGACAGTTCAAGCCCTAACTCCTTATATCCCGACCTCGTTGGGGACATGCAAAGAAAAACAGAGAAAAAACAGACCGCTCTGATACCATGATCCGGATTTTAAACAGGAACGCAACAAATTACAGAGATAACCATAAATACAGAGATGCGATAACCATAAAAATAGAGATGCAGCGGAAAATAATACTTCATTTCATTACTGTAAAATATTGAAATATGCTTACAAACAGAAATGAGAAGAAAACCAGCTAGGGCGATGGTAGCTTATCTCTGAGAAGAGATGTGGCGGCTACTGCCTCTGAACTGTTCCGAACTGTATTACAATGAGGCTCGAAGGCCTATTTATTGTTGAGAAACAATGGAAAACCCTTCACATACCGAAACCTAAACCCTAGAAGATGAAACGCAATTGTGGGCCCCGTTTGGGTAAATGGTACATCAATTTCCCGGGGTCGTAACTTTGGCATACGATCTCCGTTTGACGCGTACGATAGCTCGTTAGAAAGATCTATCGAGAGTACTACTACTCTGGGGGGCAACATAGGGCTCGGTCGCCCCAGATTTCAAAAAAA